>OX422213.1:213568659-214818659 GCA_949130495.1 Sambucus nigra
ATTTCAGAATTTCATATATATATTAACTACTTGTAAAATATATATATATATCATAACAGCACCCCAATTAAAAACTATGGTGCGGGCATACTCTACTATCCAATCCCCGTATCACTCGTACTAAGGGAATACAAATTCGGAATCACTCTCGAACTGTATTAACACATACTCAAACAATATTGAGGCGAAGTATAGATTCCAAGTCTCTAAGAGGATGGCATATGTCTGCATCAATTAGGACCGTCCGAACTATCACTGCGATAGCCTGTACCAATGATATCTACACACAAACAATATGAGGCGAAGCATAGATTCCAAGTCTCTAAGAGGATGGAACATGCCTGCGTCTCTTAGGACCGTCTGAACAATCATTCCGATAGCCTGTACCAAGTATATCTATCTTCTAGGGTACAAGTCAATATCCCACATAAAGGTCCCATCGAGATAAGACTGTCCCAATGCGGAAACCTTAGGGATAGCAAGTAGCGTGGGCATGATTTTCACACATAGATAGTATATGCATACACAATCATATAACTATACTAATATTACCATATCAATAATGGGTATATTCTCAATTCCCATAATTATGACATTTGAATTTATTTCTCATTATTTAGTTATCACGTATAAACATTCACATCTTACTTTAATTTGAGGAACTTTTTCACTTACTACATAACGCTCATGGATTCTATCCTCCCAAGTATAAAATTCAGTAGGTATACACATGTGTTCCAAAGTAACTCTCTTACGTGTCTATCTCTTTAAATCATAAATTCACCGACCCTTATATAATTATCCCAAAATACAATCTTTTCCCGACATCAAGGGTCCCAAAATCTATTTACACGTCCTACTGGTCTTCCCTATCTCCTAAAACATTTTATTAAGGATGCCCAAGAATTATCTCACAATAAATTGAATTTAACTCATTTAAAAGGAAATAGGATTCTGCCAGAAGGGGTCGATCGATCGAGGTCTGGGGCTCGATCGATCGAACCTTCGATCGATCGAAGATCTGGGCTCGATCGATCGATCAAGCAGGTATTACGATTTCTGCAGAATTGCAGTTACGGGTTTCATCTTCTAACTTACACCAAATCCATATTTTACAATCCCAAACGTCTCAAAATTTGTACTACTAACATCCTAACATGATATCATACATTTCCTACGTAAAGCATGTCAATTTACATCACTAAACATGGATTAATCATGCCATAATTCATTTAAATATTCAAGAACCCTAGAAATCTCTAAATCATGGTTCAAATCTGTTTTTCCATAAATTTCTTCTTATAACACTACAGGAATATTGATTTTTTCCGGCATAAATTAAATGTCGAGAAAAGCACTAAAAATGCCGGTAACACTTTTTGCAGCACTTTTGGCGACATTTTCACAAGTGCGGTAATAGCCAATGTGGTAAAAGAACAACGGCATTTTTAAAAATGCCGCGAAAAGTTAGCGGCACTTTTGGCGGCATTTCCACAAGTGCGGTAGCCAATGTGGTAAAAGAACAACATTTTAAAAAATGCCGCAAAAAGTTGACTGCATTTATATTAATGCTGGTAATAACCTTTTAGCGGCATTAAAAAAATGTTGATAATAACCTTTTACAACACCTAGTAAATGTTCAACACACACTTTTAGAGGCACTTAAAAAATGCCGAGAAAGATAATAGCGGCATTAAACAAAATGTTGATATTATTTTGCTATATATGACTCGGAACAAGTTTTAAAAAAAATCATTTATAAGAAGTATTTATGTGCAAATACATTACCATAACATTAAATTTAGAGGGCAGTAATCAAATCAAAACACCATTAAATTAAAACCAATAGCATTCATCGTAAATAAACATAATTGTGCTCGAAACAATTATCCATCCACAAAATCAAATGTATCACATGTCCAATAAGAAAAAGCCAAAAAACATGAAGCGAAACAAAATTTTATACAGTGTGCGATCCTTCTTCATCAAAGTCAAACATCCTCTTTGACCTACAAATAAAAAAGTCAATCGTTAATCATTGATATTTATTCTTTAGTATTTTAATTAAAAAATTAAAATTAAAAATTAGTACATTAGCAATATGCCATGCTACAGTTGAATGATATGCATCTCCAATTATGGACTTGTTTCCATAAGGTCTAGGCAATGGTTCATTTATTACAAATGTTTTTTCAATATATACTTCCCAAAAATCTTTATCCAGTGGCATAGCCCCCTAATTTTGTTGAAGGGTCATTGCTCACAATGAATCCACGTGCCACAACCACTTTTGGAAGTCCAAAAGTAATAAGGTTTACAATTTTAGGAGGTGCATTATTTGAGACGCTTTTGTTATGGTTGATGGTGCTTCTTCTTCTTCTTTAATGGTTCTTATGAATATGTCATCAACCATATATTTTTGGAAAAAAATCGACAGAATTTTATTTGTTTTTAAGACATCCCAAAAATTTCCAGACTATATACAACCAAATAAGCCAATAACCCAATGTCAAGTATACATAAACTCCCCAAGAAAGCGCAGATATATTTTTCCCTTTAAAATCATTTAAATTAGTAACATACCTGAATTGAAGTATCATTTGTTTGTTCGCTAGCACGAGCAGCGGTCTCGGGGGCAGCCAAGTGTTAAGAATTTATAATCTACAAAAAATGCATTATTTCAATCATGAAAACGTAAAATATTAAATTATGATTTTAAAAAGTAGTTATCGACAAATACGCATTACAAAATCACTTTGATTGACATCTTATTATACTTATTGTTTAATATCATGATGATGATGATTGATTGATTGATTTATCTAATATGTATTTATTTCATAAGTTTCATGTTGTGCAGCATAAGTCTTATAGTCATAAGTTTTATTTTCTGACATGTAGGAAATAGGTAAGGAATTATCTTTTTTATTTCTTGGTTTATCCTCGTGTCTTTTATTAGAATTAAGACTCTAGTGAGTTAACATGTTGAATAGACTTTGGAATCAGATCTTAGAGGCCGACTCGTATATTTTTGGTTAGTTGGGTCAAATCAGGTACAATCACTCCCTCTCTCGTTAGCAAGACGTTTAGACCGAACATTATATATTAAAACGAGTACCCTTACACTACAGAGACATTTTATAGTTACAACACTGTTCTTCATGAGATTATTGTTGGTCGAGTTACCATCAATAAGAAGAATGAATTTAAGTAAAAGTATCTCATGAAGATTTACTACATGCTCCATATGATGCTTTTTGACAGCGTTAACACTCGCCACTACTCTGCCATGTCTTTGAGTTGCATGTTCTTGTATGTTATTGGTTTAAGTCTCCACACAGATGGAAGCTCTGCATCAATACTTTAGTTTTGACTTAAGTTTCTGATTGATGACTTTTATTTGTTGTCTTTTGATGGTTTTTTTTTGTTTGGTGAATTTTGGTTTTAAATGGCCTATAGAAAGTCATCATTGTAAAAGGGGTAACAAGATCTACCCCTCACAAATGCTCTGTTGTAAACATTAAAGATGTTATAACGAAGAGTGGGAACAACTCCAACCATAAATGTAGGCCATTAAAGGCTTAATCATGTATAAATTTTGTGGAGTTGTGTGATTGTCGCTTTCATTATTCTCTATGATTGTTGTGTGATGGTCATTTTCATCATTAATAATTGACGAAGAAAACAAATTATGGCTAGTTGAAGTTGACTATGAATTACTTGTAAATTGTGATTTATTGTATTAGAGTATAGATTCACTTCCTTAATTGTTTTGACAATAGATAAACCATTATATAACAAATCATATAGATATTTAAGGGGATTTATAGATTCAATTTGACGCCCTGCAGATGATTTGATTTTGGAAAATATTGAGCAAAGCTTTCCCGCATAAAGAATCATAGAAACACATTAAAACTTAACTTACCGATGCATGTTCTTCAATGATGATACCCCGATTCCCATCTTTCTTAAATATCTCATACGCAAGACGAGCATATTGTTCCCAGCGATCAAGTCTCTCCATTTAATGCATGCTTAATGCAGCTGCACAAAATTCTTCAAAATCCATCCCTCTGTATGCAGTACATTCAGCTGTCATAGAAATGAAAATTGAAAAGTAGCAATTTATAAGCTCTAACCTTCTTAATATAGAACTGGGGTAAAGAGACACAATCCGTGGTTGGGTTACTACCGACGTAAGAAAATCATGGATTTGAAACTCCTTCATCCCATCTATTACATGTTTCATCAGAACCTGCTCAGAGCCAAGTGAAAGCAAAACACATTTTTCACTATGCATTCATATATTTCATGCAAACGAAAATAAGGGAAAAGAGGGATAACTCCACAATAAGAAGATTGAAATGAATAAAAGAAACCCATCGTTCTAATGATCTCCAAGGTTATGCTTCCATTTTCGTTTGGCTCCAATACAGTGAATTGCTCCGTCAGATAGACGAGATCATCTGCAGCCAATGTCTTAGACAATGCCTGTCAAGAGTTGCAGTACAATGGAAAGGAGTAATTAGAGTACAAGGCAAGGTTACCCTAGTTCTTCTTAAAGGAGTAATTGTAGCACAAGGCAAAGTCATACCTTATTTATTTTTTCGATTACATCATAATATATACATGACACATAGACAACTCTTTATTTGTTATATTCATAAAAACCAATAATGTTACATAATATACATGTGATAAAGGCATATTAGCATATATTTGACACGTATTTGAATATATGTGATGCACAACATAATTATATTGTGAAATGTGTATAAATATATATAGATGTACTCTATACACTGGTACAATTCCAATATATCTATATGAAAAAGGCGGGAAAGTGGACCTGGAATGCTTCGCCCCAAGTTAAGAGTCCTCATTTGAAAATAAAAAATTTTAAGAACATATTGAGTTCAACAAAAGCAATGGCAAAACTAAAACTTACTTGAATATCGTGCAATTTGGAATATTGGTTTTCAAAGTGGGTAGTTAATTTGGACGTCCCAAAACTGAAAGTAGGACTCCTAATCTAAGACGCGGGGGGGGATATAACTTCATTTTTTTTACTTTTCCCCCGTGAGATATTGCTATAGTTAAACATATCCCGCCACATTTCAAATAATTAGACTTAACCCCCCATGCATAAGGTACAAGCTAGATGATGCACATTGGGGGGATGATTCTAATTATTGAGAAGCGGGGGATAAAAAAAACTATAAATTCTCAATGATGCAAATAATATGTGAATCAAACTTAAATAGAATACATTACGCTTAATAATTAATATACATTCAAAAGGTAGAAAACAACAAAAAAGAGAACAATGCTCACTCACTTACCACAGTAGGCTTTCTAGGAGAATCCTTGGAATCATTAGAGATATAAAATTGCTAAGAGCCATTTAGACTCTTCTTTAGCTAAAGGAACTTCAGAACATAGCAAGTGAAACCTTCTGAATATTTATCAACAGAAGAAAATCTAACTATAACATCTAGTGATTCTTCACAACAAACGACTACATAAGAACCTATAAATGAAAAAAAAAATGCACATTACATAAAGAAACAAATAATAACATGAATAAATGCATCCAAGTTCAAGAAAAAAATGCACATACAGAAAGAAAAGGTCGACTTATCTTTTGCAATAAGTTGGCAATTACTGACTGTTGCCATAATGAATGTTGGAGCAAAACAGGGGGCACACTCATGGGGTAGTCTGATCCAAAAATCAGCACTTATTGGTTCAATCAAGTTGAGACACCTTTGTCCAGTACTTTGATTAAATCTTAAAGAATTAAATGCATCATCACATGGCAAAACCAGTGATAGAGATAAATCACACCCAACTATATTTAGACAGTGATTTGTAACTGCAATTCTATGAGCTGGAATCAAACATTCGGAAGGTATGTCTTTTAACACAATATCTAAATGGTAGTTTTCGATAAAACTACATTATAACTGTTGAATATCAACCTTTAGAAACTGATTATCAGAGTTCTCAACAGGTGTAAACAAAGTGGAATCTAATATCTCAAACTTATAGGTGATACCATTGTCGTTTTCAGCGACAAGTGTAAACAAAGTGGAATTCAATATCTCAAACTACAGTACAATTGTCTTATTATCAACGAATTGATATAAGAGATTTATATATAATATAAAAGAATACCTAGATGTGCCTTGAACCAAGCAATAAAGAAGGAAAGGGATATTTTTCATGTAAGAGATGAGTTATGCTTACACATGATCCTTTGGTTTAGCCTGGATAAATACCATGTTGGATCACCATTAGTTCATACCTTGGTTCTAACATAATCGTCATAAACTAGATTGATTCCCCACTTTTCATCACCATAAAAATTTGGTAAGATGAAAAATAGGAACTCAATGTTACACCAATTATCTCGACTATCTGAAATCGTTTTTTAAATGGTAAGTAAGTCAGATAAGCATCCTCTGAGTCAACAATCTCATTCGTCCCTGTATTGCATAAAGTTGTCAAATAGCTCAGGTGTTTAGAGTTACTACTAGTTATGACCCTGCATTGCACATCATGACCTGGCATACTTTGTAGGCAAGCAGATTTATCTGATTTTTTGTGAGTAATTATCAATTCAAAATTGACATAGAAAGGCAAACCCCGTGAGACTTATATTATACCAATGTGGAGGACCGAAATAGAAAACCCCATATTCTGATTGCTGAACCACTCTAGAATTTTTTTTCTGAGGAGCAAATTACTGAATTCATCAACACTCAAGAGTAATTGTACCATGATAATCAAATTATTTTATCAGTTAAAATAAATTTCACATACACAAATACCCGTGAGTCTTATATTATACCAATGTGTTTAATCGATTATACCAATGGCACTATTTATGTTTGATCGATTATGTATAGATGGAGGAACTAATCCTCACCTTATATCAATTGAGTATAATCTCTTTTGGTCTTGTATGACAGTATAATGCCTGATAAACATAATTGATTTGATCCCCCATACCTTAGTCTCTATTATCCTACTATAATTATCACTATTAAGTGAGTGCAAAGTGATGCAAAAACATTGTTGGCCTTACCCTAAGGTCAAACTACTACAATTATGAGGTGGAGTGTTAAAGAATATCTAGCAGGTCAAGAGTGATAGTGCGACAGAGACTGAGAGAAAATCAGATTCTGACTGTAAAAAATAAAGCAAAAACTATATGAACAAAATATAAAAAATACTTTAATATCTGATTATACGGTGGTAGGGTACTATGGGCACTTGTTAAGCCAATCCTAAACTGTTAAACCAATCCTTCACCTTTATTCTGGCTATAAAAAATAATAGTTCCTTCCTAGGATCTGTCCATCTATAAACAACAGCAGCAACAACAACATCAACATGAAACTAAATTCAACATCAACCACACGTGTTACTCAGCATTCTCAACAAGTAATTTCAATAGGTGCTAAATCCAAGTGAAACTAAAATTATGAAAACATATAATGTACCTATTTCTTCTATGGTTGTACATTGCTCTAGCAGCAACCAAAGCTGATTCTATGGTTGTTACTATTGCCAGTTCGGGAGCCCACAACAGCTACTCTGAATAAGCATCTACTTGAGATCATAAAGCACATCAGTCACAAACTTAAGTGGATTGAAATTCACACAACCAATACAATCAATAACAATCTCCAATGTAGTGAGTTCATAAGGTGCAAAAATTAACAAAAACTTGATGAGTCTAACAAAGCAACTACCTTAACATCTCTTCGAAGATCATCCACTGTAATGAATTGAGACAAACATTTTTGCGAAATCCCATGATGAGCAAGAAGGATTGGGACCTTGTTTGCTTCTCTAGGACATCAGCAACGGAGGCAATGGAGATTTTGGATTGAATCTTGAATTTCTCTAATAGCAGACTTTATTCTTGGAGGAATATTATTTAAAGCTAAAGAAAGGATATCAAATAAGATTTAAAGTCAATTTCCAATGCTACATTATAAAAATTCTTATCTTTACAGTGTCTGAGACCTTATTTGATAGCTTGGACTTGAGCATACATTGGAACTTAACTAGTGATGAAGTTTGAATAGGCTCATACTAGACTCCCCTGATCATTCTTTATAACTTCCCCTGATCCCTTCACCATTTGGTTCTCTGAAGTGGTTGCTACATCTAGTTTAAAGCCACCTCAGATAGGTTTCTGCCATATGATTAAATTTCTGATGACAGAAGGATTTTGGGCCATTGAGACACTAAATATTCTCCATGCTTCCTGACTTATAACCTCAGCTCCTCTTTTGTAGCTAATGACGTTTGGATAAATCTGATATAATAGAAATTACTCTTTTCATTATGAATTTTTAATTCATAGGATATGCCTCAAATAAAGCTTTATTCCTACTAAGCCAAATTTCTCAAATGATACAAACAGGAATCAACTTAAACAACCATTTAGATAACTTTGAGGAGCAAGAATGAAGACACCGCTTAATAATAGAACTATGAACTGATGAAGACAACGAATTGATTCCCATTAACTGAATAAAGAATTCCCAAGTTTGTCTAGCTATTAGGCCTGGGATGAAGAGGTGATTGATAGTTTCTATGGAAGAGTAGCAGCATTGGCATCTAAAATCCATCCTTGTACCAACTGATTGATTACTTCCCATCTGTGTCTAATCATTCTGTAATGATGGTGGGATAGAGGGAAAGTATACTATGAGGTTAAGATAATATGAAATATATTTCTTCGGAACACAAATATATATATATATATATATATATATATATACACACACACACACACACATAAATTGGTATATACAGAATCTTTCCTTCCATTTGGAAATGGAGGACTTCATATCTTTGTTGAAACTCATTGGGAATGTTCATCTTCAAAGTAAGGTTAGAGATAAAAGAATGTGGAAGATAAACAAATAAGGCTTAGCCCATAAATCTCCTTGAATTCCTTTGTAATAATCTATCTTTTCCACTGTTTTCCCACTTTCTTAAACTTGTACAAACTTTGTTATTGTTTTCTATTTTCTTATACAAAAAAACAAAAGTAACTATAATGTGGATAATTAAGCTAAAGTTAGTAAACAAATAATAAGAAAAATCAAATCAAATCAAACAATGTGACACAGAGTATCTCCCAGCAGCTTATGCAATCACAAGGCATAATTCCCCAATCATTCCTATTACAACACTCAAAACCCTGTAAACCCAAGCACAACAATATTTCAAACAAGAAAAACTAGGACGAATCAATCGACGATTAATACCAAAAAGATATACCTTGCAAAAGAAATCAGTAACAGATGCTTGAGAATTAGTAACTACAACCTTGGGGGTTGAACACATATGACCACCACCACTCCCTTTTGTACTATTCGTGAGAAATTTATGTATATACCAATTTCCTTCTTAGTGAATCCTTTTTCTTGTATCCCGATTTCTGTATTCCATCAATTGCAGCAGAGAAAAGACGAAATTGGTAACAATAAGAAAGGTATGAGTGATTATGATAATTTTCGTATTTCAGAAATCGAAAATTCTAGAAAAAAGGTAGGAGTGGATAGTCTCTTTGGGAAAGAGAGAGAGAAAAGAGACCTGGGAAGTTGAGAGGGATGGAGATGGAGCCAGGAGCTGTGGGAAGATGAAGATAGGGTTTCCCATCGTGTTGCCCACTAAACCGTAAAAAATAATAAGAGCCGCCAAATAAAAACCCGCCAATTTACATTAAAATTTTATAATTATCCGCAAAAAATTCTAATATGCTGTAAATTTACGGTACTTTTTTCGGCATTACTTTTAAATTATCGCAAATTTTTAACACTCAAATAAAAATGTCATAATTTTTCAGCACTTATAAATAAATGCCGGTAAAAGTTCTCTTCTCGGTATTTATAAATAATGCTGGGAAATAAGTGTCGAAAAAGGTCATTTTTCTTGTAGTGAAACATCATAATTTCGTGGGTAAATTCCTCTACATGGCAAGGGTTTCCAGAATTATCATTTAAACCATAATTACATGCGATTCCTATCTCAAATCTTAGGTTTTCTTCCATACAAACTCATTCTAATTACTCCTAAACTAATATGAAAGATGCACCAACGAAATAAGCAAGATAAACACTTGCCTGGGATTTTTCGACGTTCTGATTTGCAAATGATTTTGGTGTGGTTGCGTAGCCTGTCGCGCGATCTACGCGTTGGTGGTGGTGGCGGTGCAACCGGATGGATTTTGGGCCTTGAATTTGCCTTGAGAGCTCTGTCCTTCCTCTCCTATGGCCGTTCTTGTGTTTGTGTTTTCTAACCCTAGCTGACTAACCTAAATGGCTGATATAGGTTACTGATTTTCGTGGGTTTAATTACCCATAATTGTGAAATGTCCAAAACGCCCTCCCGGGGTACCAATTAGGCCTAAAAACGCCTCGAGACCCAAACTAAACCTCCGGGTACACTTTTCTGACTATCTCGACCTTTCCGGACGCGTTGGCGCACTCAAAACGACCATACGAATGACTTATAAAATATTCACTTTTATTAATCAACATTTATTCCCGACGCGACACAGGCGCGTCCCGACTTAAATTTCCATAATTGCCATTTTATTCACACGTGATAATATTATAAAAATAAATCTCATATATTACTATACTCATCCAGTAATATTCAACAAATATTATATTTCCAATAATTACTAACTCTCGTCACGCTAGTAAATATTTAAAACAACATTTCGAATAACAATTAAATTAATTTATCTCAATTAAATTTAATAAATCCTTAAATTTAAAAGACATGAAAATACGGGGTATTACATACTTCCACCCTAATAACGGAATTTCGTCCCGAAATTTGGAAAATAAGGCCTACCAGGTAGCACAATTCTGGATATCCTTGTCAGTATGCAAACTATCTACATAGTACGGCGCTCAATCACTATAGCTTTTTCCTCACAACAACATTGTTTTACATTCTTATTGGAGACACTTCACATTGTGCTCTCACCTGACAACATTCGCATAGGTCACACCTATACGTTATGAGTTCCTTATCTCACTATCATTAGGAGGCCGCACCTCACTACATGACAAACTACTCGTATTTATTCATACACAAAAATCCCATTCTGATAAGATCATACGAACATTTGATCACTCCTGACTGCCTAAAATAGTCATGGAATTCCACCATAGATATCGGATATTTTCTCGACCGATCAATAATTCTGATTATCTACTCTCCTCTAAACATACGGAAGGGGAGTAGTCGAGGTTCTTCCATAGCAAAACCTTAATAAGTACCTCGTACGCGACAAACAGGTACGAGTGTTTCTACAGATCATACTTGAAATCATCGTACTAAGATTCCAAAATTTCCTTCACGTGGCTCCACTAATCTTTAATCACCATGCGCTTATTCCCTGGCTAAGGGTTATACATCCTACTCGAAACGAAACCTTATCTCCGCCGATTCCTGAAATTCCATATTAAAGGTGGGATTTACAAATCTCATCCCGATTTAGGAATTAATATTGCGCCAGACCATGCACTGGCGCGATCCTTCCTTTCAAAGGAAGTATGGGGCTCACTAGTTAACATTGCCTTGATCTTGTTCTGAGGGTGGTAACCCATCCAAGAACTTTACTGGCTTTACCGACATCTTCCCACTTCAGGAATTGTCGATAAACACAAAATTCCCTGGTCGCTTTTCCTCTTCCAGCCGAACCCTACCCATGGGCGGTGCATTTTGGGACTACTTACTATGTCCCGCTAAACATCGATCTTTCCTTGAATCGTCTCACGTTAATGACACGTAACATTCCCTTTTCTTCCTTGGTGTATGCCGAAAGTTCCAACCCGTGCTCTTTTCCTCCACGATGTGCACTTCTGAATTCTTTACACCATACTAACATCACCACTCTTTGCATGTGCTAGTTCGCTCTCACTCTTTCTTAAATTTCTACTTTATTCAAGGGATACCCTTTCTTAAATGGCCTCCAACAGCCTTCCCATCAAATTAGGTTGTTCTATTTTTATTGCACACTTACGTATGGATTATCGCCCCTCATGTGGAGTTTAATCCACTCTATCACTTCCACTTCGTTCTGTGAGCCCCACAAACACATTCCGTCCCTTGCCACGCCCCTCCATCTCGGACGAGTTTTAACATCAGTTAACCAGGATGTCGACACACCCTATAAATCGTGCATGTTAGCGTAAGCATCACATACGCTCCATACTAATAAACAAATTCTTTGTCTTCCCTGGTGCTTGCAGCGTGATTACAACACTTTAATCACCCAAAAAAAATATCAAAATTTTAAATCTTCCTTATTATCATTCCGTCCCCTTATCTCGTGGTGACAAAGCAAAACTTTCAATGCTATCTTACCACACAACCGACTCCACTGGCTTTAAATCAAAATTTAACTTCCCACTTAAAGGTATAATTACTTGATCCCCTTTCGATTGGGGTTCCGAACTCATGGAATAGTGACCAAACGTCTCCCTATTTCCAACCTTACACTAAGTTTCATACGTGGGATGTCTCGCAAAGCGAAATCCAGACATGGAACCCTCCCGATACACTACTGCCTAGTATTGTCGGTTATCGAGATCCGTTAGGTCTTCCGTCCATAGCATTTACCCTTTTATTCCGTCTCTTGACAGAAAAGCTATAATTTCTCCCGTAATTATGCTTAACAAAGAACGTTTCACTAATTGCACTATTGTTCAGTATAGGTTGGTGGTAATAGCATTCCATAAACCTCGAATACATATAATCGGAATTCTCAAAATTCCTTTCCCTAATAATGGGGGTATAAATATTAACTCCCACATCTCTAAAGGATACATGTAACAATGCACTCTTCCTATCACTAAGTCCGGAGTGCTAAACATAATACAGAGTCAAGTCTTTTCGCTCAACGGTAAATCCCGGTACATACTGAATTATGCTGACAAAGTCTATACATGCATTGATATCGAATATCTCGAGCCCACTATCTCCTCCGAAGTTTCTAGGATAGATAATATAGGTGTGAGTCCAACCTTCTTACAGGTAAATCTCGCCACAACAAAACATGTTGCACTAATGCAACTACTCCGATAGCCTTGTAATAAATGCCCACTATTGTACTAACCATTTCTATAACGTTTTAACAAAAATAATATCATACTCGTGTATCGCATTACTACAACGAGTAACCTCAATAAAGCATGAAACACTGTTAATATACTCATTCATCCTCCGCGGATAGCACTAAAGAAAAATCCCGCTACACTAGGGAAAAATATTCACATAATGGTAACATTTATAATTATATGCATTTAGCTCGTCCCACATGCTAATCTAGCAATGAAAAAAATATGGTGACTCGCTCGTGTCATGCAAACACGCCGCATTCTCTAAGGATACAACTTATACTTCCATCCTGGCAATCGTCTTGACTGCACAAATGGTTTTCGGACGTAACACATCTGCCCAATCCAAAACAAAATTATTTTAATCGTTGCCTTACTAGGCACCATATTCCTGTCCTTTTTCTCATTTTGGAACATATTATCGTGAGCGATCTCACTCCGCACAAAATACCTCAACACATAATCCACTTACTATTTGAAATACATTCGAAAGCTCACGAACTACTGGAATCGAATTTAGGAGAAATATAATTTCTTTAGAGGTATCCTCCTTTATATAAATAAAAGATAGGTGAAAGGTCCCCCTTCTGGGAGAGGTATTGCCACTCAAGCATTTCTTGCCCCGAAATGGTAAAGACATTACTCTCACCAAAGCAATCTATCATGGCTCTATAAGTTGCGAGCCAATCCATACAAATAATATTGCGTTTTCATGCATAATTTAATACTAACATGTTTGCTGGTAATACTAAGCTACCAACCTCTACTCCCACTCCCCGGCATGTAAAGAAACTAAGCGACCCACTCCCTAGTGGTGAGTCTACACACGTCACTGTGCCCTCTGCTTTGGCTAACAACCCTAAGGTCTTCGCAAAATGTATAGCTATAAAACAATGCATCTCCCCAGTATCAAATAAAACTCGACCCATAGTACCATGGATAGGAAACATACCTCTTTTCTCGGTTGGGGCCTGAGATGCTGCTATCTGGTGGACGTTACAGACACGTCCATACTGTAACTGCCTCTGCTGGACTGAGGCTGTTGGAAAGGGTGGTGGAGTTGGCTTCTGGGTTTTATTACTATCACCTTCCTGCCGTGGGGCCCTATTCTTCTCTGGGCAATCCTGACGCTTATGGCCATTTCTGCCACATTGGAAGCACCTTCCTCGAAACTGCTTCAGTTCACTACGTTGTTGACTAGTCTCGCTTTTTCCCTGGTCTTGTTGGCCTTGGTGGGAAATTTGCGGGAAAATTATGTTAGGTTGAGGACAATCCCTCCACTTGTGACCCGGCTTTACACATATATAGCAGAGTCCCGAAAGTTCTCGCTGGTTGATTTGAAGTTCCTTTTTAGACTGATCCGGACAAGTTTGATATTCATGACCGTCCATTCCACCTCTGAAATACTCCTTCGTGACTTCACTCGGACCCTGGCTTTGTTGACCCTGATGCCTTTGGGTTTCCCAGCACAATTTGTTACCTTCGTGACTTTTACGGGCCTGAGGAGCTTGCTGTTGCGATTTTTGTGTCTTCACACACTTGTTATTTCCGATCATGACAGACTGACTGTACTCTCTAGATCTTTTGCCCCCCATGAGCTGTGTGCTGCGTTCTTGATACTGCAAGACCGCAGTGGTAACTGCCTGTGCCACAATACCTGCTAACTCGACGGTCGATATTCTCTCTGGAGATACCTGAGGTGTGAGTCGATCTTGCTCGTTGACTCCCCTAACCGTTTTAGCTAGTTCTTCTTGACGATCCATCTGAAAATTTAAATAAATTTGGATGAGTTCAACATTCATATAAACAAATCGCAGAATCACGAGTTCCCAATGTATAGAGATGAACACAACATTCCTAGTATTAGGGCTCTATATCAAACAAAGCAATGTTGAAAGCATAATAAGCCGTACAGATCCTAAGGACACTAGAACCTGATGCTCTGATACCACCTGTGACACCCCGCCTAATTAAATACCGGGCGATCACTCCTTTATTAAATTAAAATCAAGGTGAACAGTTGGTTCATTCTTAGCATCACTGTCGTAAAAATAAACTTTTCCAAATTAACACCCTAATTAATTAAGCTAAGTGTCAAAACCATTTTTAACCTTTCTAACCAAATTGTATTTTTAAAGAAAAACTGATTTATTTAATTATTAACCACATTTTCAATAAGTAAGAATCATACAACAATTATCCTGGAACGTAATCCAATTACTTTAAACATTCAACATCCAAAATCCCAACATTTAAAACTAAATGTAAAACATACATGCTGAATAAATCCCAAAGTAACAGTACTAGAAATAACTGAAATACAAATGTCCCATCAGAACAGATAAATAGTGGAAAGGGCGACACATGCCCCAATAACTGAGAATCGTAGGAATGAAATCAAGCAAATGAAATCGTCTAAGCAAGTGGCCTGCAACTCCCACCTAAGCTGTAGCACGTTCCTTCCAAGGGATCCTAAGCAAGACGCCCCTGTGGCTGGGCACCTGTAGTACATACATATATATACAAGAGAGAGAGAGAGAGAGAGAGAGAGAGAGAGAGAGAGAGAGAGAGAGAGAGAGAGAACGGGTCAGAGTCCGATAGTGTATATGATTTAAAAAAATTGTTTAGCAAGTATTTAAATTGATACAGGCCAATGCAACAACATATTAGTGCGACACTCTCTTGAGAAATTCTCACCTATCTTCTAATGTGCACACCTATCGCACTAACCCTCCTAGTGGTCTAACTCATCATATACCACGCTATCCTTTCCCAATGGTTTAACTTATCTTAGGTTATTCGCAGGATTCAAAATTTAACGATTCAATTGTTTGAAAAGAATATTTCAATTAGTAACCAAAGTTCTCATTTTAACTTTATAAATCAATAAAGTTTTCCAGTGACATATAATACTTTCTCAAAACAAGTATTTACAATTTGAGTCATCAACATTGTCCTACATATCAAATCACAGTAGGCAGTTCCAGATTTCAGAATTTCATATATATATTAACTACTTGTAAAATATATATATATCATAACAGCACCCCAATTAAAAACTATGGTGCGGGCATACTCTACTATCCAATACCCGTATCACTCGTACTAAGGGAATACAAATTCGGAATCACTCTCGAACTGTATTAACACATAGTCAAACAATATTGAGGCGAAGTATAGATTCCAAGTCTCTAAGAGGATGGCATATGTTTGCATCTCTTAGGACCGTCCGAACTATCACTGCGATAGCCTGTACCAAGGATATCTACACACAAACAATATGAGGCGAAGCATAGATTTCAAGTCTCTAAGAGGATGGCACATGCCTGCGTCTCTTAGGACCGTCCGAACTATCATTCCGATAGCCTGTACCAAGGATATCTATCTTCTAGGGTACAAGTCAATATCCCCCATAAAAGTCCCATCAAGATTAGACTGTCCCAGCGCGGAAACCTCAGGGATAACAAGTAGCGTGGGCATGATTTTCACACATAGATAGTATATGCATACACAATCATATAACTATACTAATATTACCATATCAATAATGGGTATATTCTCAATTCCCATAATTACGACATTTGAATTTATTTCTCATTATTTAGTTATCACGTATAACCATTCACATCTTACTTTAATTTGAGGAACTTTTTCACTTACTACATAACGCTCATGGATTCTATCCTCCCAAGTATAAAATTCAGTAGGTATACACATTTGTTCCAAAGTAACTCTCTTACGTGTCTCTCTCTTTAAATCATAAATTCACCGACCCTTATGTAATTATCCCAAAATACAATCTTTTCCCGACATCAAGGGTCCCAAAATCTATTTACACGTCCTACTGGTCTTCCCTATCTCCTAAAACATTTTATTAAGGATGCCCAAGAATTATCTCATAATAAATTGAATTTAACTCATTTAAAAGGAAATAGGAGTCTGCCAGGAGGGGTCGATCGATCAAGGTCTGGGGCTCGATCGATCGAACCTTCGATCGATCGAAGATCTGGGCTCGATCAATCGATCAAGGAGGTATTGCGATTTCTGCAGAATTGCAGTTACGGGTTTCATCTTCTAACATACACCAAATACATATTTTACAATTCCAAACGTCTCAAAATTTTTACTACTAACATCCTAACATGATATCATACATTTCCTACGTAAAGCATGTCAATTTACGTCACTAAACATGGATTAATCATGCCATAATTCATTTAAATATTCAAGAACCCTAGAAATCTCTAAATCATGGTTCAAATCTGTTTTTCCAGAAATTTCTTCTTATAAACATCATAATTTCGTGGGTAAATTCCTCTACATGGCAAGGGTTTCCAGAATTATCATTTAAACCATAATTACATGTGATTCCTATCTCAAATCTTAGGTTTTCTTCCATACAAACTCATTCTAATTACTCCTAAACTAATATGAAAGATGCACCAACGAAATAAGCAAGATAAACACTTGCCTGGGATTTTTTGACGTTCTGATTTGCAGATGATTTTGGTGTGGTTGCGTAGCCCGTCGCGCGATCTACGCGTTGGTGGTGGTGGCGGTGCAACCGGATGGATTTTGGGCCTTGAATTTGCCTTGAGAGCTCTCTCCTTCCTCTCCTATGGCCGTTCTTGTGTTTGTGTTTTCTAACCCTTGCTGACTAACCTAAATAGTTGATATAGGTTACTGATTTTCGTGGGTTTAATTACCCATAATTGTGAAATGTCCAAAACGCCCTCCCGGGGTACCAATTAGGCCTAAAAAAGCCTCGAGACCCAAACTAAACCTCTGGGTACACTTTTCTGACTATCTCGACCCTTCCGGACGCGTTGGCGCACTCAAAACGACCATACGAATGACTTATAAAATATTCACTTTTATTAATCAACATTTATTCCCGACGCGACACAGGCGCGTCCCGACTTAAATTTCCATAATTGCCATTTTATTCACACGTGATAATATTATAAAAATAAATCTCATATATTACTATACTCATCCAGTAATATTCAACAAATATTATATTTCCAATAATTACTAACTCTCGTCACGCTAGTAAATATTTAAAACAACATTTCGGATAACAATTAAAGTAATTTATCTCAATTAAATTTAATAAATCCTTAAATTTAAAAGCCATGAAAATGCGGGGTATTACAATACACACCTCTACACACAATCTTTCTTTAACAAACTCATTATTTATACATTAAATTTGTATATTGAAGAGGGTTTTGGACATGTTTCTGAACAATAAACTCCTTGTACACAAATCGACTATCAGGTGAATATATCTCAGTGGAATAATTTGAAGCCATGATAAAATTGTAAATCATAGAATGATCTATGTGGATTTGAAATAATAATTTAATTATGGTAATTGATGAAGAACTTTAGATCAATCCATTATATGATATTCCAAAAGACAACAACAACCATAATTTAAAGCCAATGAAGAAAATCAATTCGAATAGGGTCCATCAGATCCACAAATCCTGAGATGAATTTGGTAATAACAATACGATCAACTGAATCAGTAATTGATGAAGGGAAGTGAAAAACCCAGACCGATTTTCTCTCATGCCGATTATGAACATATGGTGCAAGAAAATGTGTGTTTTCTCGAGTAGTTTATTTGTTTAGTTCCACATATTTGTCATTTATACAGAAATGCAGTAACTTTTCATTGTACCCAAACATACCTTATTTGGTAACCATGATTTTGTACATATTATTTTTGTTTAAAACTTTTTTATCTTTTAGTTTTGGCAGCGGCAAGTTAACGATGAGGGATTGCCAGAAAAATTAAAGAGTGGTAATTATCCCAGGTAAGAATAACAAATTATAAAAGAAAAGTTTCTTAGTATTGGGCTTTTTTCATGCATTCTTATTGTAAAATGGTAAAAAAGAAGTGATTTAACCTATAAAAAATAAAGAAATGCATGTACTAAAAGTGGAAATAGTGTTAAGGATGTTTTTATATCAGATTTGCCTACCCACCATACCTTCCCATCTCATCACAAATAACCATGGCCATGTGGTGCATGTTAGCATCGAATGCTGGTCTCCAGCTACAATATACAAATTTTCCTAGTGTATGTTACACTATATTTTATTGTTATTATATTTCGGTATAAAAATTTACGTTTGTCTAATTTTAGATTTTAAAACTTGCTATTGCATAATTTTAGATGAATGAAAATGTTGACGAAAATTGAAGAAAATCCCAAACACCAACTGTGATCCAAAGATCTATATTGAAACAACCATGCGTTGAGGAACAACCCGACTTAATAATAACATATGATGGACCAAACATAATTGAACCCATTTTCACATAGTAGATAAATTCCATAAATATGAATGTATAATCCATATAAATTATCCATGTATAAATCATGGATATGAAAAACAAACCAAAATGTCAAACGAATCAAAATATGAACTGAAAAAAGCAATCCAAATCTATTATATCAGAAGAAGATCGTGATCGAGAACCATTAAAGGGCACCGACCTGATGAATATTGAGATATCTGATTATGTTCCACAGGACACTCCAGCATGGTATCTCACATCTATCACAACAGTCCCTACACCAACATGCTGTCAAACAGTAGCCTACGATAGGTCTACTACATAGCCTAACTTACCTGCTCCCATCGATGTCAACCGAGCAGCTCCGAGTATTCACAAAGTTAATCAATCCAATTCAAGCACTGTTTCTTGTCAGATTTGTGGCAAACCAAATCACACGACATTAAACTGCCCATATGATCCTGAGTCCGTACTGTGAATCTCTACAGGTTAATCCCAAAATGAAGTTGGGATAAAAAAAAGGGATGAGATGGGGAAAACTCTAGAATCGCCCAAATCGTCTTTCTCTCAAGAGCTACATCTCTCCCCTTAAACTTTTGATGAAGCAATTAAATCGAGGGTAATGAAGCATAAGAGACATGGGTTGAAGGTTTTTTTCATTGAAATATACAAAAAATACATTGGATTAATGAAGTTAAAAGAGATGTTGAGTAAGGTAGAAAGAGAGTGTTTTCAATGAAGTGTCTATTTATTATCATTTATACCTCTAATATTATTGTATTATAGGTATAACTAGAATGTAACCCGCTCAACGCGCGGGCGTACCTGTGTAACAAAATATAATTTTACTATCATAGAATTGCGGAGCGAAAAGATGATATCAAATATTTTATATTAAATCGAACACACAACCCATATTTTATTGAGATGATAAAACGTCTTCTTCATTTTGTTGGGGGGGGGGGGGGGGCGGTCAGGAATTTAATTAGTGTTCAAAAAGTAAAACCTTAAACTCTTTCCATTCACACTTTTATTGAATCCAAACCAAAATAAAATGATACTTTAGTAAGAAATTATAGTGGATGCAAAAGATGCCATATCATCATTAGTGTCTTTTTTCAGTAGGCTATAGGAATCAAAGAGTAAAAATATCAAACACGTACTATGTAACAATAAATGTCACAATTTATCATGATGTGAGGGGAGTGGTAAGTAATCAACGTAGTAATCTAATATATTAACCACCATAATTAGTAATTGACATCCCAACTAAAAATCAATTAAAAAACAACTAAACAAAAAATAGGAATAAAGTGAATTAAAAAAGATATAAGAAATAAATAAACATAAATTTCATATCTAAACAAAACACTTTGAAATTATGTTTTAACAACTAAACAAAATATATGTTTTAACAGCTAAATAGACTGAATGTTAAATCCTATGCGAATGAAAAAATTGTGTTCGTAAACACTGAATGAAACAAAAAGCTGTGAATTAAAAAAGTTTTTTTCTATAACTGCCATATGTTATTTGTTAAATTGCATGTGAAGGTTAAACCTTATGTGAATGGTGAATCCCCTGTGAAAGTTAAATCACATGTGAATATTAAATCCTTGGATCCGTATTTAATATATAGAGCCTCTGACCTCTGTATAACTAACAAATCAAATCCCACACAAACAGAAATTTTTGCAAACAGAAATCATTGAATAGGCAACAATAAAAAAATTTACTTCATGATACTCTGGGTGTAGATTCTTGGGTATTTTCAAAACTTTTTCTTTATTTCTCACATTCACTACTGTTGTTAGATTTGATGATGGAGATTGTGTACTACTTGTTTGTTTGCCTCGATCCATGGTAGGATGATGCCGAATTTATGAAGAAAAAAAATCATTGATGCCGAGAAGAGCAGAGGGAGATTCTTTCTCATATGGTTGTTTTTTCTTTAAAGGAGCGGCAGTGAGAAAAAGAGAGGTGAGGGCAGACGAAAGTTGAAGGGGCATGGGAGTTGAAGATTTGGATCCCCTTGAATTTGGAGGGTCATCAAATGTTTGGGTTTCCTCATCACATCACATTTCGTGGGTTATTGTAGTTGCCGAAATCTATTAATTTCTATTAAACCTCTAATACTATCGTATTAGAGGTATATAATAGATACATATATGTATTCCAAAATGTAACAACTGAAGCTACACGACATACCAAATGTACCGCCACCAAATCAATGTATAAGCTAGAGTTTAGGAATAAAAAATATACTAGCTTGGAACCAAAGTATATCCTAACTATCATAAATTCGAAAACCGACCAATACAAACTACCTCCACTCTTACTAAAAATATAAACGACAAGTGGCTAAGGTCACTACAAGAAAAATGGGTATTAGGGACGGTAAAAAACCGTCCCTAAATGTACAAAAACCGTCCCTAAAGAGTATTAGGGACGGTTGTTGCAACGGCAAAAATCCGTCTCTTATACTAGGCGTCCTAAATATTTTAGGGACGGATTTTACCGTCCTAAATTTTAATTCATGGACACTCTGCATTTGACATTAGGGACGAATTTTACAGTCCCAAATGGTGTTCCTGCGAAAAAATCCCCGCTAATAGTATTAGGGACGGTTTATCCGTCACTAATACTACTGAGATACTGGCAACCCAATTAAGGACGGTAAAAACCGTCCCAAAAGGTATTCTCAATTAATACAAATAAGTATTAGGGACGGTTTATAACCGTCCCAATTAATAAATAAAAAAGTATCGTAAATAGTTATATTATTATATGTTTTAGGTTGCAATAATAATTGACGCCTAATATGCATTACAAATCAAATCATCCGATCAAAAACACAATATATCAGCCACATTCATTGAAGCACGAATCCAATAATAATTTCTTCCATTAAACTATATTCAAGTCGAAATATTTAAATGAGTACAAAATCATACTAATTAATAAGATATACAATTGTAAAAAAAAATATCATCCCTAAATTAAGATGATAAATATGGTTGTCACGCTTCAAAAACTTCTCTTAGTGCCGCATATAGTAGACACACTCAAAATCACGTCTCTTCAACTTCTTGTGCACAACCTGCAATCAATAAATAATTATTTTATCAAAATAATATTATAGTAAAATAAAATATCCAATTATATTAGTTAATCGTACCAACAACTTTTTACAAATTTTAAAAAAATTTGACAGAATCTCCTTTGTTTATACATGAAAACCAACCTGTTTAATCAATAAAAAAGCCCGTACAACTATAAGAATCTCGCATATCAACGATTCTATACAATTTTTAAAAAAATTCGACAGAGTCTCCTTTGTTTATACATGAAAACCATCCTGTTTAATGAACACAAAAGCCGAACGACTTTAAAAAAATTGAAAAATGTCCTAAATCAACAATTCAATACAATTTTTAAAAAAATTCGGCAGAGTCTCCTTTGTTTATACATGAAAACCAACCTGTTTAATCAACACAAAAGCCCGCACGGCCAGTAAAAAAAATAAAACAACAATCTCGCATATCAACAACAATAATAAATAATCAATCTACCAGTCGCAAACCATTGCTTTGTTCATGTGTCCCGCGCGAATAAAATATAACCCAAAAATGTTATCCTGCAAAAAAACACAAGAAACAAAACAAAAAAGATATCAGTAATAAAATAATATGCTTAAGTCAAATTTTATGGATGTTTTACGTATTCAACTTTCGATGCCATGTTTTTATGCTTAAGTCTAATTTTTTGCAAATTTACGCCGTACACTCCAACCAGGAGCTCCGTGACTACACGGTCGATTCCTACGAGTCACATTGGTCCCGTGCGAGGTGTTCGTGACTCTTACGGGACCGTTTTATGGTTGTTTTACGTTTTTACCATTCGATGGCATGTTTTTATGCTTAAGTCTAATTTTTTGCAAATTTACGTCGTACACTCCAACCGGGAGCCCTGTGACTACGCGGTCGGTTCCTACGAGTCACATTGGTCCCGTGCGAGGTGTTCGTGTCTCTTACGGGACCGTTTTATGGCTGTTTTACATTTTCACCCATTGATGACATGTTTTTATGCTTAAGTCTAAATTTTTGCAAATTTACGTCGTACACTCCAACCGGGAGCCTCGTGACTACGCGGTCGATTCCTACGAGTCAAAATGGTCCCGTGCGAGGTGTTCGTGACTCTCACGGGACCGTTTTATGGATGTTTTAAGTTTTCACCCATCGATGTCATGTTTTTGTGCTTAAGTCTAAATTTTTTCAAATTTACGTCGTACCCGGGTGTTCGTGACTCTTACGGGACCGTTTTATGCTGGTTTTACGTTTTCACCCTTCGATGGCATGCTTTTATGCTTAAGTCTAATTTTTTGCAAATTTACGTCATACACTCCAACCGGGAGCCCCGTGACTACGCGGTCGGTTCCTACGAGCCACATTGGTCCCGTGCGAGGTCTTCGTGACTCTTACGGGACCGTTTTATGGATGTTTTGCATTTTCACCCTTCGATGGCATGTCGTTATGCTTAAGTCTAATTTTTTGCAAATTTACGTCGTACACTCCAACTGGGAGCCCCGTGACTACGCGATCGGTTCCTACGAGTCACATTGGTCCCGTGCGAGGTGTTCGTGTCTCTTACGGGACCGTTTTATGGCTGTTTTTCATTTTCACCCATCGATGGCATGCTTTTGTGCTTAAGTCTAAATTTTTGCAAATTTACGTCGTACCCTCCAACCGGGAGGCCCGTGACTACGCGGTCGGTTCCTACGAGTCACATTGGTCCCGTGCGAGGTGTTCGTGACACTTACAGGACCGTTTTATTGATGTTTTAAGTTTTCACCCATCGATGGCATGTTTTTGTGCTTAAGTCTAAATTTTTTCAAATTTACGTCGTACACTCCAACCTGGAGCCCTGTGACTACGCGGTCGGTTCCTACTAGTCACATTGGTCCCGTGCGAGGTGTTCGTGACACTTACGGGACCGTTTTTAGGCTGTTTTATGTTTTCACCCTTCGATGGCATGTTTTTATGCTTAAGTCTATTTTTTTTACAAATTTACGTCTTACACTCCAACCGGGAGCCCCGTGACTACGCAGTCGGTTCCTACGAGTCACATTGGTCCCGTGTGAGGTGTTCGTGACTCTTACGATACCGTTTTATGGTTGTTTTACATTTTCACCCATCGATGGCTTATTTTTTTGCTTAAATCTAAATTTTTGCAAATTTACGTCGTACACTCTAACCGGGAGCCCCGTGACAACGCGTTCGGTTCGTACGAGTCACATTGGTCCTGTGCGAGGTGTTCGTGACTCTTACGGGACCGTTTTATGCTCGTTTTATGTTTTCACCCTTCGATGGCATGTTTTTATGCTTAAGTATAAATTTTTGCAAATTTACGTCGTACACTCCAACCGGGAGACCTGTGACTACGTGGTGGGTTCCTACGAGTCACATTGGACCCGTGCGAAGTGTTCGTTACACCTTCGGGACCGTTTTATGCTCGTTTTACGTTTTCTCCATTCGATGGCATATTTTATGTTAAGTCTAATTTATTGCAAATTTACGTCGTACACTCCAACCGGGAGCCCCATGACTACGCGATCGGTTCCTACGAGACATACTGGTCCCGTGCGAGTTGTTCGTGACTCTAACGGGACCGTTTTATGCTTGTTTTACATATTCACACTTCGATGGCATGTTTTTATTCTTAAGTCTAATTTTTTGCAAATTTACATCGTACACTCCAACCGGGATCCCAGTGACTACGCGGTTGGTTCCTACGAGTCACATTTGTCCCATGAGAGGTGTTCGTGACACTTACGGGTCCGTTTTATGATAGTTTTATGTTTACACCCTTCGATGGCATGTTTTTATGCTAAAGTTCTAATTTTTTACAAATTTACGTCGTACACTCCAACCGGGAGCTTCGTGACTACACAGTCGATTCCTATGAGTCACATTGGTCCCGCGCGAGGTGTTCGTGACTCTTACCAGACCGTTTTATGGCTATTTCACATTTTCACCCTTCGATGGCATGTTTTTATGCTTAAGTCTAAATTTTTGCAAATTTACGTCGTACACTCCAACCGGGATGCCCGTGACTACGCGGTCGGTTCCTAAGAGTCACATTGGTCCCGTGCGAGGTGTTCGTGACTCTTACCGGACCGTTTTATGGTTGTTTTACATTTTCACCCTTCGGTGGCATGTATTTATGCTTAAGTCTAAATTTTTGCAAATTTACGTCGTACACTCCAACCGGGAGCCCCGTGACTACGCGATCGGTTCCTACGAGACACATTGGTCCCGTGCGAGGTGTTCGTGGCTCTTACGGGACCTTTTTATGCTCGTTTTATGTTTTCACCCTTCGATGGAATGTTTTTATGCTTAAGTCTAAATTTTTGCAAATTTACGTCGTACACTCCAACCGGGAGACCCGTGACTACGCGGTCGGTTCCTAAAAGTCACATTGGTCCCGTGCGAGGTGTTCTTGACACTTTCGGAACCATTTTATACTCGTTTTACGTTTTCACCATTCGATGGCATGTTTTATGCCTAACTATAATTTTTTGCAAATTTACGTCGTACACTCCAACCGGGAGCCCCGTGATTACGCGGTCGGTTCCTACGAGTCACATTGGTCCCGTACGAGGTGTTCGTGACACTTACGGGACCGTTTTAAGGCTGTTTTATGTTTTCACCCTTCGATGGCATGTTTTTATGCTTAAGTCTACTTTTTTACAAATTTACGTCGTACTCTCCAACCGGGAGCCCCGTGATTACGCGGTCGGTTCCTACGAGTCACATTGGTCCCGTGCGAGGTGTTTGTGACACTTACGGGACCGTTTTAAGGCTGTTTTATGTTTTCACCCTTCGATGGCATGTTTTTATGCTCAAGTCTATTTTTTTACAAATTTACGTCGTACACTCCAACCGGGAGCCCCGTGACTACGCGGTCGGTTCCTACGAGTCACATTGGTCTCGTGCGAGGTGATCGTGACTCTTACGAGACCGTTTTATTGTTGTTTTGCATTTTTACCCATCGATGGCATGTTTTTATGCTTAAGTCTAAATTTTTGCAAATTTACGTCGTACACTCCAACCGGGAGCCCCGTGACTACGCGGTCGGTTCCTACGAGTCACATTGGTCCCGTACGAGGTGTTCGTGTCTCTTACGGGACCGTTTTATGGTTGTTTTATGTTTTCACCCATCGATGGCATGTTTTCATGCTTAAGTCTAAATTTTGGCAAATTTACGTCGTACACTCCAACCAAGATCCCCGTGACTACGCGGTCGGTTCCTACGAGTCACATTGGTCCCGTACGAGGTGTTCGTGACTCTTTCGGGACCGTTTTATGCTCGTTTTATGTTTTCACCCTTCGATGGCATGTTTTAATGCTTAAGTCTAAATTTTTACAAATTTATGTCGTACACTCCAACTGGGAGACCCGTGACTACGCGGTCGGTTCCTAAAAGTCACATTAGTCCCGTGCGAGGTGTTCGGGACACTTTCGAGACCGTTTTATGCTCGTTTTACATTTTCACCATTCGATGGCATGTTTTATGCTTAAGTCTATTTTTTTGCAAATTTAAGTCGTACACTCAAACCGGGAGCCCCGTGACTACGCGGTCGGTTCCTACGAGTCACATTGGTCCCGTACGAGGTGTTCATGACACTTACGGGACCGTTTTATGGCTGTTTTATCTTTTCACCCTTCGATTGCATGTTTTTATGCTTAAGTGTAATTTTTTACAAATTTACGTCGTACACTCCAATCGGGATCCCCGTGACTACGCGGGCGGTTCCTACGAGTCACATTGGTCCCGTGCGAGGTGTTCGTGACTCTTACGGGATCGTTTTATGGCTGTTTTGCGTTTTCACCCATCGATGGCATCTTTTTATGCTTAAGTCTAAATTTTTGCAAATTTACGTCGTACACTCCAACCGGGAGCCCCGTGACTACGCGGCCGGTTCCTACGAGTCACATTGGTCCCGTGAGAGGTGTTCGTGTCTCTTACGGGACCGTTTTATGGCTGTTTTATGTTTTCACCCATCGATGGCATATTTTCATGCTTAATCCTAAATTTTTGCAAATTTACGTCGTACACTCCAACCGAGATCCCCGTGACTACGCGGTCGGTTCCTACGAGTCACATTGGTCCTGTACGAGGTGTTTGTGACTCTTACGGGACCGTTTTATGCTCGTTTTATGTTTTCACCCTTCGATGACATGTTTTAATGCTTAAGTCTAAATTTTTACAAATTTACGTCGTACACTCCAACCGGGAGACCCGTGACTACGCGGTTGATTCCTACGAGTCACATTGGTCCCGTGCGAGGTGTTCGTGACACTTTCGGGACCGTTTTATGCTCGTTTTACGTTTTCACCATTCGATGGCATGTTTTATGCTTATGTCTAATTTTTTGCAAATTTACGTCGTACACTCAAACCGGGAGCCCCGTGACTAGGCGGTCGGTTCCTACGAGTCACATTGGTCCCGTGCGAGGTGTTCGTGACACTTACGGGACCGTTTTATGGCTGTTTTATGTTTTCACCCTTCGATGGCATGTTTTTATGCTTAAGTGTAATTTTTACAAATTTACGTCGTACACTCCAACCGGGATCCCCGTGACTACGCGGTCGGTTCCTACGAGTCATATTGGTCCCATGCGAGTTGTTCGTGACTCTTACGGGACCTTTTTATGGCTCTTTTATGTTTTCACCCTTCAATGGCACGTTTTTATGCTTAAGTCTAAATTTTTGAAAATTTACGTCGTACACTCCAACCGGGAGCCCCGTGACTACACGGTCAGTTCCTACGAGTCACATTGGTCCGGTGCGAGGAGTTCGTGACTCTTAGGGGACCGTTTTGTGTTTGTTTTATGTTTTCACCCTTCGATGGCATGTTTTTTTGCTTAAGTCTAACTTTTTGCAAATTTACGTCGTAAACTCAAATCGGGATCCCCATGACTACGCGGTCGGTTTCTACGAGTCACATTGATCCCGGGCGACAAGTGAATAAGATGGGCAGTCACAAATTACAAACCCAAGAATAACTTTCGAACCTTGACTAATTTTTATTCCCATTTTCACATCTCTCCTATTCAGCGCGGACTAATCAAGAATAACTTTAAGGTAATAAACAAATGGTTACCAATTAGTTTAATGTGGACCATTGCAGAGAAATTGACACGCCTTAAACCTAGAAAGTGGTAATCCATTGGATAATGCCTTCTTCTTCTAATGTTCACCCTAACTATTCTTTGTTCAAAAGTTATGTACTGCCCCCCCCCCCCCCCCCCCCCCCGGGGAAGTGACAAGAAACAAATGCGCCAACAATACCCCCAAGAAGTGACAATTATTTCGTACCTTTACTCCAATTTGGTTCTACTTGCAAATTAGCACATCTCAAACATATTGGGCATAAATAGGATCTAAACCCAAAAGAATTAAAATTATGGGGTTTAGAAATAAATAGGATCCAAACCCAAAATAATTAAAAAATTGAATCAATGCATATTTAACCTTATAATAAAGCTCATCATAGGTTTGTCCATTACCTGAATATTTTATTACACCCAACACCAATCAGAACCTTCCTTATGCCAGCAGCGATGCAATTTCAGATTATGTTTGATAGTAGTTCGCCCCCAACATCAATGTATCCTATGACAGTAAAAAAATAATGAATTTTATGCAAACAGTTTTGTTCAATTAAAAAAATGGTAGAACAAAAAAAAAACAAATTCAAAACCAAAGGAAGAAAACCATAGCTTTTTCAAAAGGGGGGCACACACACACCTAACTTCTTGATATAGCGCTAGAAATTGTGAACTTGAAACAACATTAAAAAAATTGTAGTATCTTAAACATCTAAATCATTCAGTAGATGCCAATAAATTGTTTCCACATCACTACCAGATTTATAGAACTCAATCCAGAGCTGGGATTACTATTCTCATCTACAAAGAAAACACACAAATTTTGAGGTTAAACTAATTTTTGTATCATGATACTTCATTTTAACCTGAAAACCTCTTATATAGCATCATGCGTTCAAAAAATGGGGAGAAATAGATGAATATACCTGATTTACTAAACCATATAAATTCAAATATAATCACCAAATCAGTACCTGCAAAACCAAAACACAAAATATGAAAAATGAACAACTTTAAATGAAAAATCCATAGCCCTAAACATTTTCAACACAAAATAACCCTACCTTTGAGGCAAATGGAATTACTGCAATCATCAAACCTTTCTCATACTCTTGTAGAAAATAAATTCCATTTGAGGCAAATGGAATTTCTCATACGCCTGTAAAAAATAACCCTACCTTTGAGGCAAATGGAATTACTGCAATAATCTAAACTATATAGTAAATACATTCATATATATATATATATATATATATATATATATATATATATATATATATAGAGAGAGAGAGAGAGAGAGAGAGAGAGTGAGAGAGAGAGAGAGAGAGAGTACCTGGTTTGGGGAGCTCATGGAGAGGAGGATGGGGGATGCGGCGGGGTGGGGCGGAGCAGGGGTACAACGGGGTGGGCGCAGGGGTGGAACGGGGTTAGGCAGCGCAGGGGTGAGGCAGGGGTGGGCGTCGCAGGGATGGGGCGGGGTGGGGCGGCGCAGGGGAGAGGAAGGTGGGGCGGCGGAGAGAGGGGAAAGAGAGATCGGGATGGAGACGATTTGAGAGCTGGGAGCAAGAGAGAGAGAGCAGGAGTATGTTAGGGAAATTGGAGGATTGAAAATTTTTTAGGGAAAAATACACAAAAGGGTCGGAAACATCCGTCCCTTTTAGTATAGCAAAAGGGTCGGATTTTAAAAACCATCCGTCCCTTATTTTTGTTTGGCAAAAAACTAAAGGTTTGGGATATACCAAAAGGGACGGATTTTTAAACCGTCTCTTTTACAATACAAAATGGGACGGATTTTAAAAATCCGTCTTATTTGCTATAGTAAAAGAGACAGTTTAAAAATACGTCCCTTATAATAGCCTGCAAAAAATTAGTGCAAAAAAATCCCATATACTTTAAGGGACGGTTTTAATTACCGTCCTATTTGATACATATCAAAAGGGACGGTTTTTAAAAACCGTCCCTTTTGCTACTATAAAAAAGGACGGTAATTAAAACCGTCCCTTTTGATATAGCATAAGGGACAAAATGACACGGCCGTCCCTAATACTCCCGTCCCTAATATTCATTTTTCCTGTAGTGGGTGTCGGTAGATGAGTTGTTCTTTTTCTTCTATTTTTTTCCTCCTTCCTTCTCCTTCTTTTCATTATCTCACCTCTCCTCGTCTTATGTATCCTCTTTATTGTACTCATCACATACGTAACATACCTTATCAGTAAGGGTTGTTGTAGATCTCTCATCGAGGATGATATTTCAAAGGCGTGGAGATTTCTTAAGATGTCATATGACTTGAGGATATTTTGTTGATTTTCGATCACCCTCTCAAGTTTGAAGTCATCTAACTGAAGCCATCAAACTTGATGCGACTATGACCTTGGTGATCTTAGTGCAAAGTAACCTGGTCACTCAGTCTATAATAATGCGTATGTGCTCAGAGGTAATGCTCAGGTTGATGATTGCGTGTATGAATAATAGGAAGATGCAGGTCTTTAGTGAGAAGAGCATTGAGAGGTGACATAGGCTCACTAAGACATGTTGGGTCTTATTAAATACTACGAGCATCCGAGTCCATTGGTGAATGGGTTACTAGAGCGAGTACACCATCATCTTGAGGTGGGATTGTTGGAAAAAATCGAACATGAAGTTGTCCTAATTTTCTGGAAAAAATTTCTAGACAGAATTTTGAGCTAAAATTTAGGTGGGATCTACACCACGATAATCATGAGATCATATACGAACGCGTTCTCCTTCGTAAGTAGATTAACGTAGTATATTAACATGTCCAATTCCATTAAGTTATGATTGATAAATATGTCCTCAAAGTTAAAGCAATGAAAGTTAATGAATTGGATATGTTTTAACTCTTGTCCCACATTGGAAGAGTAGTGAAAAAAATGATGGGTTAATAAAACTCAAATGATGGACTAAGGCTTGGATGCCTTGGGATATCCTAACTCTTTGAAGGGGAGATGGCTTACACTATGCATTTGTTGGGCTTGGGACAAAAGCCCACACATGCGCACCGTCCGACTCGCCTTAGGCTTAGGCTTATACAAATTTCGAAATTTCATAGTGGAGGGAATAAATTTGCCTTAAGGAGACTTGTTCTACAGGGCTCGGATTTATATTTTCTGTTTCTAGTATTTATTTCTGTAAAACCAAGTAAGCCTCATTTTTCTGTAATTACTCTTTATTTTTGTAATTATTATTATTATTCGTAATTCTGTACTATTATAGTAATTAAATAGTAGACATAACAGGGACATCTTCCTGAGGAAGAAACTATAGCTGGGAATGATTCTTCCCACAACCTATATCAAAATACTTTCACGTTATGACTTTAATCACTGTCTTTTGAGTCTCCTAGAAGTACATATAAATGTTTTGTCTCCAACAAATGGAAGATGAGTTTCCAAATGGGCTTAAAATTTTGTGAAGTCACTGGCGTGAGAACCAGGCAAACATTTATCCACAGTGCTCATATGCAAGACGTAATAAAAGTTGATCAAATACCTCTGCTTGAAATGAGTGTCTACCCGTTGAGTCCACAAACCACCCTTGATGTGGGAGTAAACATTGTTAATATTCGACAAAGCATATGAGTGTAGGAATATCCCGGATCCTCAACGTTGGTTATGTTATAATGCTATATAATCGTGCTAGCAAACATCATTATCTTTAACTTCTCACAATAGAGGTAAAGATGGAGTGAACAAGGTCGGTTTTGCTAAATGACGACGAAGCATATAATTCCCTTACAAGGTTAGGATAAATCATGTCCTTATCACCACCATGTAGTTCAATATTCAACTAACCGCAATAATTAAACAAGGTATCTGAATGAGACTGTCCCACTCAATATACCTCTTAAAATAAACTTTCTTCTCCCTAAAATTGGTGTTGAATTGTAATCCATAGAAACATGGAAGTGGTCGTGGTTCGATGTTGATGCAATGAAGTTTGGTTTACGGATCATCCGTAGAAACTGAAAAGTCACACAAAACGTAAGTAACAATAGAAACTAGTTCAGTTTCATGAAATAAACCAATTATGGAAGCTATCTAAGCCAAAAGCACAAGTATAGAGTCTCAAGTAAAGATAAAGCACACCAAACAATACTTAATTCATCAAACCCATACTAATACAGAATAACTCACATGTAGATGGGTATAACAATAAACACTTCTACCAAAATTATGAAGACTACCATAAGCATGGAATTCAATCTCAACATATGTATAATACTACATCATTTATAGATTGACATAATGAAACAATCAAACTCTAAAACAAGATCATCCAAACAATGAAACCTAATCAAAATAGGGTAAATGAACGTTCTAAACAATTAGAGAGTTTAAAGAGGTTAAGAATGATCTAAAAAGGATTCAAATTGAATTTTCTAAGTAGAGATAACCGAGGTCATGGCCTAAAGAGAAAAAAGGCTAGAGAAAATGAATTTAAAATGACAGGTGTGTGTCATATCTAATATTATATTTAAAAATGGTTTCTCCAATTATTACTTTGCCACCTGGCTTCTGTGACACCCTGACTAATTAAATACCGGGTATCTACTCCTTTATTAAATCAATACAAAATGCCAAGTTGGTTCAGTTAATAGCATCACTGTCGAAAACATTTTGATAATTACTAACCACCTAGTATTTAAAAAGTAAGTTGCCAAATTTTAAGTTAAGTCTGATTAACATACAATAATAGAATAATGGAAGAACAACATAATCCATTCACCATAACGAAGTAATGAAATAACCGACAAATAATAATAAGAAGTCCGGAGGAAAACTCCTCACAACAATCCCACAACTGAAAATAATAAGACAAGTCTGAATCCTGAATTAATTACATGCCCGAAGTCTGAATAACTGAAATAAATGAAAAGTCTCTAAAGAAATGGGTGACATGCCCTACAACTGATAAATGCTGAATAGAGAGTCAATATAGAAGAAGCGTCTACAAGCAAAGTCCTGTAACTTCCACAAACAGCTACAGCTCGTCACCTGAATGAGGATCCTAAGCATGGTGTCCTTGTGGCTGGGCACCTAAAATGGTTTTTACAAAAATAGATTTGAAAGCAAATGGGTCAGAGCCCGAAAGTGGAAATCATTTTAAAAACAGCAAGTGTTTTAATAACATTAAAACATTAAATGCAAAATACATGTTAGGACGTGCACTCACATGAAATTCTCACCTCTCGACTACATGTGCACTCCTAACGTACCGTACCCATCTAAATGACATCCATATCTAACCAAACCGTAATAAGTTCTACCCCTTACTACTCGATCCCCATATTACATTCTAGCGTTATCAATTTAAATAGAGAGCTTTACTTAAACTCAAATTCTCAATTTGTAATACAATTCACTATCGGTTAACCCGTTATGTTTTCTCGAAACGTTTCCATATTTATACTCACAATACCACATGAAAGTTTCCATTTATTAAAAGTATATTATTCACGTCATAAATATACAATACAAGCACCCCGAGACTAAGCTGCGATGCACACATACTCTGCTATCCATCCCGGTACATCACGTACATAAGGATCACGTATTCCGAATCTCTCAGGAATCGTTCTCAGATAACCACATCACAAATAATGGAGGCGAACACAGTCACATCACATGGGTCACGTACATACCTACGCTCCCACGATCAGCAGACTTATTAATATCCCAATAAGTCCTTCTCTGACCTATGTTCATCGAGGTAACCAATCTAAATCCGGGCAACACAAGGATTAGAAGGCCCTAAGCGAACGTAAACCTCCCGTGATAGCAAGTATGGTAGGTATGTCATACACATAAAATCAATACATATACTAAGTATGCACTCATCTTAGTAATCACCATAATATGTTGGTGGTACCCTTCTCATTCTCGTACCGACATATAATACTACACAATTTATATGTTCCCGGTTAATATAATAAATTAGGCCGTCAATAGTTCTCGCACCGTAATAGACACTCACGTCCTATTCCATAATTTCCCTTAGGTTCAACTACACTTCTAGGTTTTGCTCCTCAATATATCCCAAATATCTCACATATATCCATTTATCCACAAGGAAGTGTTATCTCTACATATAAACAAGGTTATAGGACACTCGGGATCAAAACAGGCTAAAAAGCCTAAACTGTCAACTCGTTAGAAGTCTCGTTCGAACGAGGCTATTCGAACGAGAGTTTGTTCGAACGAAGTGGGCTTTCTAACGAGGTCTCGTTCGAACGAAATCATCGAGCGAACTTCACCCTCGTTATAAGTCAAAGGTCAACTCGTTAGAAGCTCGTTCGAACAAGCTCGTTCGAACGACCTGGGCAGGTCTTCTAACGAGTGGCCAGTTTCGAGCCCAGATTTCCTATTTTCGTTTTTCCAACTTCTCTACACCTCAAATCTCATCCAAACATTAATCCAACGATTGTTCAAAGCCACCAATCATCCCTACACATATTTAGGTCATATACTAACGTGATTTGTGGGGTTAATTCATTCTAACCTCATTCAATTATCAAATCTCTTCATATTTCCCCCAATTTTAAGAACATGAACCCTAGAATGTATAAATCATCCAAGAGCCTAATTAAATATGTTTTTATTTCATCCAAATTATAATATCATCCGAATAATCATCTAAATACAAATCTACATGCGATTCCTCATCAAAAATGTAATTTTTACTTCCAATTAAAATGGGTTTTTCATTAACTCCCAAGAACAATAAGATTTTATCAATTCCTACACATGGAAGAAACATTCTTTGTAAAATAACGAAATTAAACCACTTGCCTTATTTGAATCTCTGATTTTGATGTTGATTTGATGGAATACTCTCTCTCTCTCTGCAGAATTCTCCACTCCTCTCTCTCTACAAGCTTTCTTCTCCAAAGTGAATGGTGGCTAGGGTTTTTGCCTTAGGAAATTTTGGAACAATTTCTAATAACCCCCGTAGCCCATTAAGTCCTAAGATGTGGTTAGTGGGTTTAGTGGGTAATTACCAAGTCAACTTTTTAATTCCCAATTTTCGTAGGTTTTAATTCCCAAAAAATCAAAATTACCAAACTACCCTTATGCGTTGCCGGCATGGCCTAAAAATGCCCCGGGACCCAAACTAAACCCCCGGCTAGTGTTTTTTGACTATTTCGACCCTTCCGGACGCGTTGGCGCACTCAAAATGACCATACGGTTTATTGAAATAAAATTCACTTTTTAATTAAAATAAATATATACCTGACGCGACTGTCACACGCGTCTCAACAAAATTCCCAAATTGGCGTATTTCAATCTCACGACAAGTTTCATAGTTCAGTATTCATATATAGCCATATATACTCATTAATATCAAATACCAACTCGCATCTCGCTAGTATTTTTATCCGGATTAATTTCCAATTAATACGCATTTAATTCAATTAATCCCATAAATAAATATCACCAAAAGTACGGGGTATTACAGCTTCCCTAATAAATATCACTTCAGAGTTATCTCCAACAAAAATTAAAATTTTTGCTCAACAGTTCGAATTCAATAGTCGAGTTTGGAGAGAGTTGATTCGTTTCCTCCATTTTACCATCTCTTTTGTCCCTCTCCGGTCATACAACCTTTGATTTACCCCTCCTCTTAAAAAGATTTCATTATCTCTATGGAATACCAAAAGTATTCCAACTCTCCCTTTATCCCTAAATCTCTGTCTAGCTATATTTTTTAACCCACTCTCATTGCGATCTACACTACGATCATTCTTCAATACGATCCACCATTTTGGAGTATGTTTTTTTCTTTTAAGTCTGAGATATATGAAATTAGTGTTTTTAATTATCATTTTCCTATAAAAATTTTATGTCTTTGACGTTAGATTTATCCTCTCCAAACCACAATTTAAACGTCCAAACCAACACCAAAATTTGAGTCCTAATTGAAAGATTTTCTCTTTCTTTCTCTCTTGGAAATTATTGGGTTTGACTTTTATAGCCTCTATTGATACCAAAAATTATTTATGTACATGGACCATTCAGATACTAACACGTGTTATACAATGGAGGATTAATCCTAGTCATTGAGGATGGAATACCGACCAACTCCAGGAATACTGACCAATACCGGGGATGCCGACCAATAATGACAGGCAAACACCAACAATTGTATACATTAATGATTGTATAGATGTAAATGTCTACGATATAAAGATATTCCATCCGTTGATATTCCACCTCTTATACACCCCCTGAGGGCTATAAAAACATTGTAAATCCTACATGCAGGAGGACACGAAAAAAGAGGCAATTGAACAAGCCCAAAGCAATACACAACAGTGGACGTAGACTATTCCCTTAGGCCTAACCACTTTAAAAATCTTTTGTCTCTCTTTACTTATATTTATCTGTGATCAATTAATTACCCTAGTCTAGTTTTTTACATCAATAGATTGGCTCCATCTGTGGAAAACGATATTTCTAATCGACCTCACTCAATTAAACATCTAAATGGATGACATTCCTGAATCCAGTCTCAGGAATGAAGGCATTTTGCCTGCTCCTTCTTCTCCTCCATTTGCAAATGATTTAATCGAGATTTTGGCCAGTCTTGTAAGATGCCAAGAGGCCATGCAAGATACTATCAGGAAACTTGCATAAACCCTCTAAGTCGGAGCACCTGCTCTATCTACTCAAGGAAATACGCTACCACCCCTACCAAGAGGTGGTCGGAGCAGCCACTCGATATCAGCAGAAGATGTCTCCTACCATCCAAGGTCAGCTTCATTACTCAGGACATCAAAATCTTTTCATACGCAGTCTTATTCTTCAGAAAGACTAAGCACCTTAGAAATATTAAGTCGTGCATATCCCTTAGATTATTTGGATGTGGGAGGAACATAAATATTCCTAGGGCAAGATCTAGTAATACTAGATGACCATCTGATCAAAGGGAAAGCACGACTCAATTTAGGTCAAACGCCCAATGAACTGTTACTTGGATCGAGCAACGACTTCAGGAAGAAAGCTCGATAACTAATAAAGTTGCAATCCATAAATCTGGTGCTGCCAATGATGCTTGGAAAGGCTCCATACAGAGATTGGAAAACAAATTGAGAGAAATGGCGAAGACAAGTAACCCACTTCAAAGAAGTTTTGTAAAGGGGTCTCCATTTGTGTAAGGAATTGTGGATTTTCCTACTCCAACAAAGTTCAAGACTCCAGTAGTAACACCCAAATATGATGAAAAAATTGATCCAGTCCTCCATATAGAAAAAACCAAGCAACTGCTAATATTTATGCCGTCCCTGATGAAATGAGGTGTAAAGCATTTTCTAGAACCATTATTGGATATGACCAAATCAGGTACAATGGTCTTCCTCGGGGACAAATTTCTAGCTTCAACCAATTGGCCGAGCTATTCATTAATAACTTTTACTTTAGAGAAAAGCCTATGAAAAGGGTGGCACACTTACTTAGTGTAAGACAGAAAGAAGGAGAAAGCACCAGAGCTAACATCACTTGTTTTAATAACAAGAAACTAGAAGTAGTAGACTACGAGGAGAAGACTGTAATAATTTCCCTCGTGAGTGGATTACTCCCTGAAAAATTGTATTACACTCTTGCTAAGGATCCTCCAAAGACAATAGAAGAATTAATGGCTAAAGCAACAAAGATCATGAATGCCAAGGAAGCAATGGCAGCCAAGAATAACTTGGGCAAAAAAGTTGATGTAAAAAATGATAATAAAGAACATAAAGAACCCAGAGAACACAGGGAATCAAGACAAAAATTTATTTTGGAGCGACTCAAGAAGTATAACGATTACACTCCGCTAACTATGGGAATTCACCAGGTTTTGGAGGAAATCAAGCATAATAAAGATGTATGTTGGCCTGATAAGTTGAAAAGTTTCTTGACCAAGATAAATAAAACTAAGGACTGCAAATTTCACAAGGATTATGATCACACAACGAAATGTTGCATAGATCTTCAAAATGAGATTGAAACTCTCATTCGAAGAGGAAAATTGAATCAGTACGTTAATCGATAGAACAACACGGGAGGTCGGCATAGATCAAAATCTCCTTACAAGCCCAGAGAGTAGAAGAAAAGAAATCATGGATGATGATGCCCATCTCCCTAAAAAACCCCAACAACCAGAACGTGATGTATTCTGTATCAATTTTGGTTCTTTTGATTGCCAAATGATTACAGGTGGAGATGCAGGAGGAGGAGATCATACAACAGAGCGAAAAGCTTACCTCCATGAGGCATAAGCTTGTTAGTACATACATAGGATCAACCTTGCAGAGGAGGATCAACCAAGGAAGGTTATTAAAGATAAACTAGTAATTGGTTTCTCTAAAAATGACCTTTCAGCAGTACTGTATCCTCATGACGACCCACTGGTAATCAAAGTCATAAAAGAAGAAATCATTGTCTCTAGAGTATTAGTAGATAATGGTAGCTCGGCAGATATTATGTTCTATCCTTATTTCAACAACTTGGATTTTAAACTCAACCAATTAAAGCCTTATCATCGACAACTAATAGGCTTTACAGGTGGGAAAGTCTTCCCTTTGGAAACCATTAAAATGGAGGTGATGATAGGCACCTGGCCAGCTGGTCGAACAGAGAAAATTCGTTTCTTTGTAATGGATAAAAATGTCCATTTAGCTTACAATATAATCATGGGAAGAGTAGGGATAAAGAAGTTCGAAGTAGTACCATATTTTTTTCCAGAGAAATCCATGAATTTTATTAATGAGGAAAAACATGGAAAATAATAAATATGGGGCTTTATGATAACCCCATTATAAGATCAAGAAATAAAGATTAAACCGAATATCTCAAATAAAAATAACCAATATTATCCATTTTTATAGCCCCTCTAACCAGTTGAGGAATATCCAAGAGATTTTTGAATATGGATATAGAGTGGGATCTTGATCCAACATTTACAAGAACATCTGCCACCATATTTGATTCCCCAAAGCAATGATTGAGAGAAAAGTTGATTTTTGGAAGAGAGTCTTTGATCTCTAGGACACAATTTATCAGATTCCATGGAGGTTTCCAATTATTTTTAATCAAGTTCACCACATAAGAAGAATTTGAGTCAATCTGTACATCTTTGATACAAAATTCCAGGTATAATTTTAAGCCCATCCATAAGATTTTTATATCCACAAACGAATTTTTATTAATTCCTTCATAGCAGGCAAAAGAAAAAACAAGATCACCTTTATATTTCTCAAAATTCCCCCTGTACCACTGTTGCCTGGGTTACCTCGAGAGGACCCATCAATATTCAATTTGAACCAAGAAGAAGGATGAGGAATCCATTTGATAGGAGTAGGAAATCTTATTTTGGTTTTGATAGAGATATTGAAAGTTTTCAAAATGCCCTTATCAAATCTTGAACAATTAGGGAAAAAGGACATGTCTTTGCAAATGGAAGAAATGGAATTTATAGATTGGAAGATTACTGTTTGAGCATTGAAATCAGAATTTTCAAAGAAAGATTGATTCCTAATTTTCAAGATTTCCCAACAAACAATGTTTGGGATTCATTTACTTAGAAATTTAGCATAATCTTGGGAACCACTTTTAATCAGCCAACTATGGATCATATTAGAGAAATTAATTATAGCCATGTCAACCCCCATAAGATTTGAGAAAAAAATCCAAACAGGAGAGATTTTAGGACAGTATAAAAATAGGTGATCAAAGGTTTCTATGTCTTGTTTGCATAGCTTGCATATAGAACATAATCTAATGCCAAGAGATTGAATTTTAACATCAAGAGGCAAGAAGTTATGAAAATTTTCCAGAGGTTTATAGAGCATCTTTTTGGGATATGGGGATCCCAGAAAAATTTTTGGACAGAAGAATATGGAAAATGATCTTTTGAGATGGAATAGGCTAAATCAAGAGAAAATTCACCTAAAGGATTAGGAGTTCAGAACCATATATTCTCTTGAATAACCATAGAGTCAAGGCATTGATCTTTGATTTTCATCAATTGAGACCAAGTGTTAGATGCCCCATAAGCATGCTCACTGTTTGATTTATATCTTTTGGACATAAATGAAGACCAAAGGGAATTCTCAGTGGTTAATTTCCAGAAGAGTTTCATGAATAAGTCTTTAGAAATACTAAAAAGATCAACAAGTCCTAAACCTCCTTCTTTAAAATCTCTACAGATAAGATCCCATTTCCCCCATTGATGCTTCCAACCCTCTTCTTCATTACCTCCTCAAAATAACTTATTAAAAATGCTATGAACTTTTTAAATGACTGCTTATGGAGGGGCTAGAGCAGATAACATATAAGTTGGGATATATGAGAGAACATGCTTTAAAAGAATGAGTTTACCTCCTGAAAAAAGAGTCCTTGATTGCCAATCTGAAATTTTGGATCTTAAAGAGGAGATGAGGCTATCATAGTACTTAAATTTGCTCCTTCCTTTAAAGAGGGGACACCCAAGGTATTTCAGAGGAAGGTTCTTATGAGAAAGATCATATATGACTGCTATTTTTGTAATACCCCGCATTTTTTATTGAATTGAAATTGAAATAATTGAAGAAAAAAAAACTATGCCAGTATATATGTTCAAAATGTTTGGAAATGAAAATTTAAAATGAATTCATTGAGATACGAATGTGCGACTTAAATATTAGAAGCGAATTAACGCGTAAAAGGATTGAGAGGTTTAAATTTGGGGAAATGGCATTTTTGTAAATAAACTAACCCTAGGTATAAATAGAAAAGAAGAGAAGAAGTATTCATTTTCTCATTTCACAAAAGGGGGCTAGGGTTTGGTAGAGAGAGAGATAGTAAGAAGATAAGAAAGCTAAGAGTATTTCAAGAGGATTCAACTTCTCCATACAATCCAAGGCAAGTTAATAACCTATATGTGTATAATATGTATCTATAATGAAATTTCACCTGAACATGTATTTGGATCCCTAAATTAATATGAAATTGATGTTAAAAATGATATGCAATGTATAAGGATCACAATCCATGTAGATTCAAATGCAATAACATCATTATAGGGATTGAGTTGTAGAACAACCTCTTGAATTTGAGAAATCTATGAAATTGAGTAAATTATCATATCAGAAACTGCTTTGAGCTCTTTGGGTTCCGAAAATGGATGTTTTGTTTGCGATCCCTTGTAGAAAATCATGTTCTGAATAACTTTGTAGTTTTAAGTTTTTTCAAATACGAATCGCAAAATCCTTGAATATGCGTTTTACAGTTCTGCGCAGAAAGTTGTCGAAAATAGGGGCCAATACTATAGGTTAGTTTTGGGTGGGTTTTAAGTAGGAAATGGAAGTGTGCGCGCCAATTTCTATAGAAAATCATATTCTGAACAACTTTATAGTTTTAAGTTTCTTCAAAAACGTATCTGAAAAGGCTCAAATCGACGTTTTACATTTCTGGGCAGAAAGTTGTTGAAATAAGAGTGTTAAAGTTTTTCATGTTGTTAGTAAGATAGTTGTGGTGTTGTACCTAATATTCCAACTTGATCACATACTTATGGTTATTAGGGATATATAACCTTGAAATGATTTGATGTTGAATTAGTAAATTAATGATGTAAATTACGTTATATCGTAAATAATGACTATTATATACATAAGCATGAAATTATTGTACATGTATATTGTCGAGAGTATATGCTAGACTAGTCCTCTGGTTGATGTAGGCACGTGTTGAATGCGATTTGTTGTGATTGATCCTATTAGGTTCCGTTCGAGTGCCGTGTCAGAGATAAACCTCCAGAACAAGACATATGGTTGTAATGCGGGTCGGATAGAAAGACCTTGGAACTCCATGTGATTTAGGACTTAGTATGATTGCCCATGCCATGTAATATTGGGGAATATTCGTATGTTGGCCAAGTGGTACGACTTGTTCCCCCGGGTAACGATAATGACCCGATATGACTTGTTGTGTGTGATATTATGCTTGCGTCTTAAAGTAATATCCCGAATCGATGCATTTGATATTATACTTGAAGAAAATATCCTACTATTAAGGGACTGGATAAAAGAAATTTTACCACTGTTAAGTGTTTTTAAATAAAAGAATTATTCTGATTACTAACATTTGAAACGGATTAATAGTAATTAATCACGCTATTTAATTAAGACTCCCCACACTTGGGTTGGGTTGGGTAGTCACAACCTAGGAACATCGTTTGGAAAATGAATCCAAACAACTTAATTATTGGAGACAAGTAATGACTAGTGTGCTTTTATTATAAGTACATCTTATAATCTTATAGCTTGTTTTCTTACTTTGACGTTCATCTATCTTGCTTCTTGATCCTATCCTATATATATAATATATGACAAGTCCTCGTCCCGCTGGACAATAGGCTATGGATCTTGATGAGATCATATAAATCTTAGGATTCCTGCTGCCATGCAGTTATTCTATTTTAATTTATGTTGTTTGTTTCCCTTTTCTTGAGGGTGGTATCAGAGATTAATATCACTTTGTTTATACTTGGGATTTGAGAGAATTGTTATATTACTCTTTCCCGTTTTGTGTTGGGCCGCATGTATTGGCATTTTATATTTTTAGTTTGAGATTACTGATGGATTATTGCAGTTAATAGTTATGAGGTGGTTTTACTTGTTATAGTTGTTATGATGTGATTTTGTTACACGTATGAGAGTGTACGTGTTTACTTTACTGCATTTATTTAAATTTTGTTTTCTAATGCTACCATATTGACGTTACGCTTTAATTTAATTGGGCGTAGCTAACCGAATTAGATATAAATAGAAGGGTTATCACAGTTGGTATCAGAGCCAAGTTTTAGAGCCTTTTAGGAATCTAAGGGAGTCGGTTACATTTTTTGCGCAACGTTTCCTTGATACGTAGAGCCTTACGATTAGGTCTTGTATTCGATGACTGGGAAGATCTTCATGGCATGATTTTGATGGGTGATTCGGAGCTTGGCTCGTGTATAGGGAAGGTTCCTTATTTTGATTTAATTCGCGAGACATCCCACGCATGAGGTAAATCTTGGATCGACTACAGGATACTACACATAAGGTCCGTGTGGGAGTACTTGTTGTAATTATGACTAGTGCTCCACTTGAATAATTTTTTTTAGGATATGTGTTCACTTACTATCTTTTAAGATGGAGATTTGATGAGACGTGGACTCTTGGAGGGCATAAGGTCCAAGCATTTTAGGAGACCGCGGTTCACGTGAAACTATCTTAGTTTCATCACCCACCAGTAGGTGAGAGCACCGATGTTGAACTCAATGATTGAGTTGACTTTTGGTGCTTTAGGGGGAGGAAACACCTGTATATTTGTTGTGCATTATCAACTTTGAATATCTTCGCTCTTATGGTTTAAAAGAAGTTAGTATAAGTTATAGCCCACCCTGTAGTACCACTGAGTTGTTAGTACCACTTGCGTGTGTAGTTGTCTGAAGTTGTTTCCAATGTGGAAGGGTAGGGCTTTAGATATGGCATACCTCAAAATGATGTGGTACAGTTATTGTTGTGACGTTTTCCTGAGAAGGAATTATCGCGCTCCACCCGTGATGGACAGACTGCTGAGGCATTCGATGACGTATTAATCAGTGAATGGTCAACGAAGTAAGTCTTGTGGTAATAAGCGTATATTATTACTCATGAACATGTAAAAGAAGGGTTGTGATTTGAGAGAGGATTACTCAAAATCAGTGTATGTCCCACCCCGTAAAAGGATGACCTAAGGGGTCTAATTTTGATGTACTCAAGAGTGTTATCATACTTGTGAAAAGCACAAACTTGATTCATCCATTTGATGATGTTCAATGGGAGATTCATGAGCCTAAATCTGGAATGAATAAGTGATTATCCTTGAAATATTGTGTTGGTATCAAGGAAGTTTAGTAGGCGTGTAAGCCTACACATTGTCCACACAAGCGATATATGTCGTATTAGGGTGGCATAATGGAGTCATAGTGCTCTGATCGGATAAAATTCGTAATGGAATGAAATTAAGGACGATTAGGTGTGTGTTCGGTCATGTACAAGATATGTTAGTGGGTTGGATACTCACATATTTAGAGTGGACTGTTTTGTCTAGTTATCCCAAACAAGTTCGTGAGAATGTATCAGTAATGTTGCGATGTCTTGGCCATGGACACTAGGGATGAGAAAGTTCGTATCGCAATGTTATACGAGGATTGACATTGGAGAAGTCTAGAATTTTCAAGGGAGTTTTCTTTCCATATTTGGTAACGATTGGAGTTCAGTGTTCTTCGAAAAGCCCTAGATTAGAATGGGTGTTCGATAAGATGTGGTTATCTTGCTTTGTAACATCGATATATTTGTTAAAAGTTGTCGAGACCGGGAGGTGAATATGGGTATGCTAAGGAATGGAGTCGATATGGAGTTACCAGTTTTGAACCCTACGGTGAGTAGCGAATCTCGAGAGACGAGTTGTCAAGTGAGAACATCACGAGGGAGTGTTCAATAGGAGTTTCAGTTGATGTGAGTGTGATCACTTTAGTTGGTGATAATCCACAAGTTCGATTTTATGTTATCACCCAGTGATTGGGGGTACTAATTTGTGGCACCGTGATAATGGTGGTGCTTGATTTTGAATCAATCAGATATGGGAATGTGGCTATGTTGTGGCCCTCGTTATGTATTAATGTGAATTAGACAATGAGTGAGTAGTTAATGGCATGATGTTTACTTAGACCATGTGTGATTAAAGACGTGTTCCGAAACCAAGTGTAAGATGTTCGATTATGGTGACGTTTAGACTAGTGAATAGTCATAGAATGGTATTGATGGTCTTTTGATAATGGTAGAGTCGTGTGTAGCTAGGTCAATTTTTGCGTGATTGATGATAGTTTTTCCAAGTAAGTGTCGTCGTTAATGGCAAGGATTTAGACATTTTGGGATTCCAAATGTTGGAAAATTCATTGAAATGGTTGTGATAACCTCCATTATAGGGGGACAACAAGAGAGTGCGTCCACCGTTTTTAAGAAGCTTTGTAAGTAGGGTGTGTACTCTTGGGCAAACACCCGCGAATGGGTTCGTAAGATATTTAATTTTTACTTCAGTTATGTGTGGAGTACTGAGCGTTAATTTCGGTCACGGTATACGAAGGTACCCGCTACCTTGTATTTATGACTTTTGACCTGTTAGATAGCACACCGTTCTTCATAAAGATCAAGTAGCGTTGGGGTACTGGAAGATGAGTATCCGAATGGTGAGTGTGCCAAATTCGGTATTCTGATTTGGTATGATAAGTGGGAATTTTGGGACATACCTCGTTGCTTGGCAAATGTACAAGTCTTATTCGTGGTTTGAAGAACCAAGTTCATTTTATGTTTGGGGAGAAAATTCTAATATACTCATAGTCCAAGGAAAATCTTATCGAAGAGGTTGAATTCCTATACGTGTTTTTAATAAAAGAGCGGTAAGTCGAATCTAGTGAGGGTCTGTCTCCTTGGGTTAGAGCAACCAAACCGTGATAAATGGGGGTGTATAAGGGGGCATATTGCATCTTGGGTTAGTTCGAAACCTTTAGGTGAGGGATCGTTGACCGCCCAGAATGCAACTTTGTCGGTGTTGTCCTATTCGAGAGAGTATGAACTTTGTTGATATTATTTACTTAACTTTAGACTTGGAAAGATGGAATAATATTCATAAGTGCATAGAAGTTGTATGCTTAAGAACATGTGCAACCTTAGTGGATCATAAGGGTTGCCATATCGGTTGAATCACCATCAATTCAAGTGCAAGGCAAGTGTTATTGACAACTCGGAGTAGAGTTGGATTTTGAGCTTTCGGTACCATCTGTTCGATGTGGTATCTGACGTCTAGGATCGCGACTCACAGTGTAGCTGGGGCAACATTGTTAGTTGATTATGAGTTGAGTAATGAGGCATAATTGATGAATAGTGAAATCTATATGAAATAGGCGAAGTTGGATTATTTGTTGTGTGATGAACCGTTGAGTCCAAAGATAAGTGGTTTTTGGCGTTAGATGATTCTTGTATCACTAGCGGTCTTGAGTTCACAAATTCCTTATTCGACAAGATGGCAATAGTGTATTAGAGGGGTTCCTTAGTTGGATTTTTATTGCGAGACACTCCATGCACGAAACTTAGCGAGTCGGGACTTGGAGGATATTAATTTCTGGATCAGCTTAGTAATTCAGTGATGTTAGGCTTCTTGGTGAGAGTTCGATTGTAGGGTTAGAAATGGGGGGGATTGCACTGTGTTATTTCTTTTGAACTTTGTTGATGTGACTCCACAACTGGTAGGCTTTGTGACGACGGATCCACATTAATCGTTATCTTCAACAAAGATATGTTGAATTGCATATCAATTTTGAATAAGTTTCGTATTCAGAGATTCGAATTCACACAGAGAATAATTGTTTGAGCTACAAAACATACGATAGAGTAGTTGTGCCAGGGTGTGCTGACTCATTAGGGATATCATGGTGAGGAAGTTATTCTAAAAGTTAGAAAATGATTATGATGTGATATCTTGTGATTATGATGTGATATGTTGTGATGGTCATGCATTATGGTGTCAATGTTATGTTACGATGAAAACACTTGATACGTTACGATTGGAGTGAATGCCAATTTGGACTCCAATGAAAAAGGAAAAAAAAACTAAATTTAATTGATTTGTTTTATTTTGGATTTCGAGGACGAAATCCCGTTCGTAGAGGGGGAGAATGTAATACCCCACATTTTTGATTGAATTGAAATTGAACTAATTGAAGAAAAAAAACTATGCTAGTATATATATTCGAAATTTTTGGATATGAAAAGTTAAAATGAATTCATTGAGATACAAATGTGTGACTTAAATATTAGAAGCGAATTAACGCGTAAAAGGATCCAGAGGTTTAAATTTGGGGTAATGGTATTTTTGTAAATAAATTAACCCTAGGTATAAATAGAAAAGAAGAGAAGAAGTCTTCATTTTCTCATTCCACAAAAGGGGGCTAGGGTTTGGTAGAGAGAGAGTAAGAAGAGAAGAAAGCTAAGAGGATTTCAAGACGATTCAACTTCTCCATAGATTCCAAGGCAAGTTAATAACCTATATGTGTATAATATGTATCTATAATGAAATTTCACATGAACATGTATTTGAATCCCTAACTTAACATGAAATTGATGTTAAAAATAATATGCAATGTATTAGGATCACCCTCCATGTAGATATAAATGCAATAACGTCATTATAGGCACTGAGTTGTAGAACAACCTCTTGAATTTGAGAAATCTATAAAATTGAGTAAATCGCCATATTAAAAACTTTTTTGAGCTGTTTGGGTTCCGAAAATGGATGTTTCGTTTGCTTTTCCTTGTAGAAAATCATGTTCTGAACAACTTTGTAGTTTTAAGTTTTTTCAAAAACGGGTTGAAAAATCCTCGAATATGCGTTTTACAATTCTGCGCAAAAAGTTATCGAAAATAGGGGCGAATACTATAGGTTAGATTGGGGTCTGTTTTAAGCAGCAAATGGAAGTGTGCTCGTGTGTTCCTGTAGAAAATAATATTTTGAAAAACTTTGTAGTTTTAAGTTTCTTCAAGAACGGATCGAAAAAGCCTCAAATTGGCGTTTTATATTTCGGGACAGAAAGTTATTGAAATAAGATTGTTAATGTTTTTCATGTTGTTAGTAAGATAATTGTAGTGTTGTGCCTAATATTCTAACTTGATCACATACTTATGGTTATTAGGGATATATAACCTTGAAATGATTTGATGTTGAATTAGTAAATTAATGATGTAAATTATTTTATATCGTAAATAATAACTATTGTATAATTCGAGTAAGAGACTTGATACAATTATACATATAAATAACCGTGAAATTATTGTACATGTATATTGTCGAGTATACGCTAGACTAGTCCTCCAATCGATGTAGGCACATGTTGAATGTGATTTAGTGTGATAGATCCGGTTAGGTTCCGCTCAAGTGCCGTGTCGGAGATAAACCTCCGGAACCGGACACATGGTTGTAATGCAGGTCGGATAGAAAGATCTTGGAACACTATGTGATTTAGGACTTAGTATGATTTCCTTTGCCACGTAATATTGGGGAATATTCGTGTGTAGGCCTGGTGTTACGACTTGTTCCCCCGGGTAATGATAATGACCCGATATGACTTGTTGTGTGTGATATTATGCTTGTGTCTTAAAGTAATATCCCGAATCGATGCATTTGATATTATACTTGAAGAAAATATCCTACTGTTAAGGGACTGGATAAAAGAAATTTTACCACTGTTAAGTGTTTTTAAATAGAAGATTTATTCCGAGTACTAACATTTGAAATGGATTAATAGTAATTAATCACGCTATTTAATTAAGACTCCCCACACTTGGGTTGGGTTAGGTTGTCACAACCTAGGAACATCGTTTGGGAAGTGAATCCAGACAACTTAATTATTAGAGACGAGTAATGACCAGTGTGCTTTCATTATAAGTACATCTTATAATCTTATAGCTTGTTTTCTTTCTTTGACGTTCGTCTATCTTGCTTCTTACTCATGTCCTATATATATGATATATGACAGGTCCTCGTCCCACTGGACAATAGACTATGGAGCTTGATGAGATCATATCAATCTTAGGATTCCTGTAGTCGTGGAGTTATTCTATTTTAATTTATGTTGTTTGTTTCCCCTTTCTTGAGGGTGGAATCAAAGATTAATATCACTTTGTTTATAGTTGGGATTTGAGATAATTGTTGTATTACTCTTTCCCATTTTATGTTGGGCCGCATGTATTGGCATTTTATATTTTCAGTTTGAGATTACTGATGGATTATTGCAGTTAATAGTTATGAGTTGGTTTCACTTGTTATAGTTGTTATGATGTGATTTGATTACACATATGAGAGTGTACATGTTTACTTTACTACATTTATTTAAATTATGTTTTCTAATGCCAACATATTGACGCTTCGCTTTAATTTAATTAGGCGTAGCTAATCGAATTAGATATAAAAATTAGGGTTGTCACGATTTTAGTTCTGAGAGCGGGTCTTCAATTCGAGGCTAATGTAGAACTGCTCTTGTTACTGTTAATCAACTGGCCTGATAAGCTGCAGAGGTATAGAAAGAAATTCTTCAAGTTGCTTAAGGTCCTTTTTTCACCTCTGCTAAATACAATTAGATCATCTGCAATGGCCAAATGAGATATCAATGGGGCACCACTATGATGATAAAAAGGAGAGATTTTTCCTGATAGCATTAAGTTATTCAGATATCTACTCAGAAATTCAGATGAAAGAAATAAGAGACTTGGGGACAAGGGTTCCCCTTGTCTTAACCCCTAGAGGATTTGAAAAAATCACATGGTTGGCCATTTATAAGAACTGAAAACCAGTTATTGGATATACTCCTCTAAACCAGGTCAATCCACATTTCTCCAAAGCCAAATGCCCTAAGGACTTGAACTAAAACCCCATAGTGAACTCTATCGTAGTACTTTTCCATATCAAATTTGAAAATAACATTTTCACCATGACTTTTCTTCCCCAAGTTTTTGACCATTTATTTAGCAAGCAAAACATTATCTTGAATAACCCTTCCTTTCATAAATCCACTTTGGTTTGGAGATATAAGATAAGGCAGCACTTTTGAGAGTCTTGTGGATAGAATCTTTGTAATTATTTTGTAGGAGAAATTGCATAAGATAATTGGTCTTAAATCACCACATTACTTTGCAACCTTTACTTTAGGAACTAGAACTATTAAAGTACTAGTCCAACTCTGAGGAAGTTCAAAATCTACAAAATAAGAGTTAATAGCACAAATCAAATCTTCTTTAATGATTGGCTAACAAGACCTATACAAATAACCTCCAAAACCATCAGGCCTAGGGGCTGAATCTTTATTGAGATCTAAGATTTATTTAAAAACTTCATCTTCATTAGTGAATTCCTCTAGGAGAGCACTAGTCTCATTGATGACAATTGAGGGAATAGTATCACATACTTCTGATAGAGGGATAAATGGATCAACTGTCAGTTGGGCTTGGTAAAAATTTAAAATGTGCAATTTCACTTCTTCAGAATCTTCAATAAGACCATCAGCATCATCTTTTATTAAGTGAATATGTAACTTATGGGTCTTGGCTTTCACATAGTTGTGGAAAAGTTTTGTGTTGGCATCCCCATCTGATATCCATTTTCTAGCAGCCTTTTGACTCCAGAAGATAGCTTCATTTTTTGAGCTTCAATAAGGTCTGCTCTCCCCTTTTGTAAAGCCATTCTATTATCATCAGATCTATCTAGCTCATAGCTAAGTTCTAATTGAATAATTTCATCTTCCAGGTTCTTCACTGTTTGAAAAACATCCTTAAAAGTCTCCATATTCCATTGTTTAAAATCCCCCTTTAATCTTTGAAGCTTTTTAGCAAATTTGTTAATAGCAGTATCATTCAACTCAGCTTCCCAAAACTGATGGACAAGAGATTTGAATTGGGGATGATTGCACCACATGTGTTAAAATTTGAAGGGTTTTGGATAAGAGTCAGTAGAGGTTTTGATAGATAGAAGTAATGGGTAATGGTTTGAAGAAGTTTTATTAAGATGGTTGATCTTAGAAAAGGGAAATTGAGATATAAATATTTGACAAGCTAGACACCTGTCTAACCTGGACATGATGAGGTCCTCCTCCTTTCTATTATTACACTATGTAAATTGAGTCCCATGGAATCCAAAATCTATAAGCCCACTATCTTCAATAGCTTGGATAAAATCATTAATTGACCCTTGATCAATATTATTACCCCCCCCCCCCCCCAGCTTCTTATTTTGATCCACCACAACATTAAAGTCTCCTATTAAAATGTGGGGCAGATCTTGGGATAAACCTGCAACATAAGACATTTGATTCCATAACTCAATTCTTTCTTCCTTAGTACACTTATCATAGACAATGATTAGGACCAACTGGGATTTGAAATCAGGGTGAGAAATTTTAAGAGTAAGGTGTTGATTGTGATCAAACAGACATTGAATTATAACATCAAACCTCTAAACCATCCAAATTTTCCCATTGAGATTACTGAGAGCTCCTTCAAAACCCCATTTCTTCTTGTGTGATTCCGGTTTCCCCATATTAACTTTAGGTTCAAGAAGAGTTAGAAAAGGAATTTTATGGATATTTTTAAGGAGATTCAATCTTCTGGATGATGATTTCTTGGCTACCCCTCTAATGTTCCATACAATCAAGTTGATCATTGGGATTTAGATGACAGAGTGTTTGTGGTACCTTTAGTAGGTGATCTTGTAATTCTCTTAAACATAGGGTCTTGCATTGTGCTTCTCTTCTCTAACTCTGAACCAATATTGGACTTTTGCTTTCTTGAACTGATCTTTCCTTCAAATTTATTGGCAAAGAGGTACAAATCCTCTATCATATGGGTATGAAAGCTGGCATTCTCCTTCCCATCAGTTAAGTACAAAGGCTTAGCTGTATTTTTCTTTTCAATTTTAGAATTGTCAATACTTTGTGGAGATTCTATTCCTTTGGATGACTGAAGTTATTCATTACATTCAGTGTTTCTTAATGGTTCTGGACATGGATCTGTTTGCTCCTCTTCATTGTTACCAGTAACTTGGTTTTGGTTTACATCACTTTTATCTTGATTATGCAATCCTTTTTATTTCCATTTTCTTCTCATACAAATAAAAGGTGTTGATATTTCTTTTTCCTTCAATGACAGTATTATAGGTTCTACTGATATATTTAGATTTCTAAGTTTAATACCAGTTACCATTGATGTGGCCATATGTTCTACTAGTGCACCTAGATTTAAATCTAGGTTTAGCATTAGTTACCCGTGGTATTGCCATAGGTTTTACTAGTGCACCTAAATTTTTAGGTTTAGCATTAATTACTAGTGGTGACCAAGTGTATGTGGCATATGTGTCTACATTCCTATTTAGGAATCTTCACTCCATTCTTCCTCCATTTTGCTCAGTTTTGATAAAACTTGTTGATTTTTACACATAGTTTTATCCCTGATTTTTCTTCTTGACTAAGTGCTAAGGATTAAAATCCTATTTTGACTTGGATTTGTCTTTTGTCGATAAGTATCGCCTTTTCTGACCACGTCCGACCAATTACTGCATCTCTATCGACCAAGTATTGGGGATATCCAATATGCCCCCCACAAAATTAAAATAAAATGGGATACAAACCCAACTTTTTATTGATACTGAAGCAAATTGATTACAAAAAATATTGCTACATTAGTAGTAGTACTTCCTAAGATGCTCGGCATTCCAGGGATTTTTTAATTCTTCCCTCTCCAAAGTCTCAATTCGATAAGTTCCTGGTCAAACAACTGCTGAAACACGATAAGGCCCATGCCAATTAGCTTTAAGCTTGTTGGTCTTCTGAATCACCTTTTTAAGCACATGGTTGAGGATGTTTATTTACTCAATAAAGTCATCTTGCTGATCTTCATGATCATCTTCTTGAATAGGATTTGGCAAAATTTCTTGGTTTAGTTATTGGGTTTCTTCTTTTCCTTCTTTGGTCTCTCTTTGTAGTATTTTATTAGGGATAATTTTACCTTGTCTTTTCTTCTATTTGGGGAGTAAGAATATGCAAGAATCATCATCATGGCCTTTCTTGCAACAATTCTTGTAATATTTAGGCTTCTTTTTAACCCTAACTTCCTACCAGAATCTAGTTTCACCACACCCTATCCAAATTATCTTTGGTAACGTCTTGATTAGGTCAACTTCTACACACACACACGAGATACACTTGGTCTGTTGATATCAATAGTTGAGGCATCTAGATAAAGATGTTTACCTATTAATTGAGAGATTAAGAAAATAGATGGCTTTGAGAAGAAGTGAATATGGAGTTGGGGAAAAGTTATCCAGATGGGAGATAAGCTGCTTTCAACATCAGGATGAAAATCTGGTGTCCATTTGAAAATTCTCATGGGAAACCTTCCAACGTACCATGTATCTCGCATCCATAGCCTTGAAAAATCCTCTTCAGAACTTATCAAGACATGTTTGTTATCAATTAAGCCAACATTAAAAGAAGTTTTTAGGGCAAAGGTATGGAATATCTTACGAATCTCTTCCATTGGTGGCCTGTCATGAGAAAACTTTCCAATTAAAGCATGTTTGAATGGTTGGGACATTATTTCTATATCACCTTTTGAGAATATAACAGAAGGCTCTCCTTTGAAAGTTGTTGGAGGTTTAAGACATAAGTTACGATTATTAGATGAAGATGAGGCAATAACTGAGGCAAAGGAACGATTCCACACTGATTTGGGATCAGGTGGATTTGGATCAACGTGATAAGGAGGGGTATTTTCCATGCAAACCCTAGTTAGGGTTTGGAGAGAGAGAGAGAGAGAGAGAGAGAGAGAGAGAGAGAGAACTCGTTGAAGTAGTACCATCCACTGTTCATCGGTGTCTAAAATTCCCTACTAATTTTGGTGTGAAAATTATGAAAGGTGATCAGAAAGTAGCTTGGGAATGTTACTATTCTTCTGCCAAGTAAGAAGATGTGGAAAAAATAAAGAAGAAAACCACTACCTACCAAGTGGATACTCCTGAGCTTGATGAAGAATTTGAGGTTGAAACCTTTGATCCAATAGATGAAATCGAGCTGGTAAAGGGATATATTGTGGAAGAAACTGAAAGCATTGTGTTAAATGATGATAAATCGGAATGCACCACTCAAACAGGGACAACATTGGATCCTGTTCTTAAATAAGAACTAGCGAGCTTCCTTAAACAGAGAAAGCATGTGTTTGCCTGGAGTCATAAAGACATGCTTGGGATAAATCCCAATTTTATTTATCAAGAGCTCAATGTAAACAAAGAAGTTAAACTTGTCAAATAAAGGCTAAGAGTGTTCATCCCCAAGAATAACCAATCCATATAGGAAGAGGTCAAAAATCTTCAGAAAGCAACTTCTATTAATTAAGTTAAATACCCAGACTAGTTGGCCAATGTAGTTATGGTCAAAAACAAAAACAACAAGTGGAGAATGTGTGTAGACTTCAAGGATTTAAATAAAGCATGCCTAAAGGATCACTTTACTTTGCACCGAATAGATTAGCTCATGGATGCTGCATCACTGCACGAGCTTCTCATCTTTATGGATGCTTATTGTAGTTATAGCCAGATAAAAATAAAACTCGAGGACAAGGAAAAAACTTATTTTATCACTCCCCGAGGAACATATTATTATAATGTTATGCCTTTTGGTTTGAAGAATGCATGTCGTACATATCAAAGGATGGTCAATAAGGTGTTAGAGGAACTGATAGGAAAGAATATGGAAGCCTACGTAGATGATATGCTTACAAAAAGCAAAAAGGCATCCGATCACATTATCGACGTCAGACAGACTTTTAATCAACTTGAGAAGAAACAGATGAAGCTGAATCCGACCAAATGTGTTTTTGGAATGCAAAAGGAAATGTTCCTCGGGTACATAGTTAACCAAAGGGGAATCAAAGAAAATCCAAACAAGATCAAGGAACTAATTAAAATGCAATCTCCAACTTGCAAGAAGGATGTGTAAAGATTGACCGGACGAGTAGCAGCCTTGAACAAATTCGTGTCCCGAGCTATAGATAGATGCCTTCCGTTCTTTAAGGTGCTAAAAAAAGCTTTGAATGGACTAAAGAATGTGAAAAGGCCTTTAGGGAGTTGAAAATGTATTTGGGGTCATCTTCATTGCTCTCCCGACCAATCACAAGTGAAAAGTTATACATGTACTTAACTGTTTCTGAATCGGTAGTAAGTTCCACATTGATTCAATAAGAGAATGGGTTTCTAAAACCCGTCTACTATACCAGTAAGGCTTTCCAAGGAGAAGAAATCAAATACCCTTTTTTGGAGAAATTGGCATTGGCATTGATTGAATCATATAGATGCATGAAACCCTATTTCCAAGCCAATACAATTATAGTTTACACTCATATGCCTCTAAGGCAAGCTTTGCATAGACCATAGAAATCTGGGGGAGTATGATATCATATATGAACAAAGGTCTTCTTTAAATGTCCAAGCAATGGAAGATTTCATAGAGGAGTTCACCTACTCTGAGGTCCCCGGGCAATAGAGTAAGAAGGAAGAACAAGAATTAGAAGAAAGTAATGTTACCAAGAAAGATCCTGAAGAACTTTATTCAGAAGAAGCAAGCGCAGACCTACAAGACTCCTCTTCCCAAACAAAAGAGATGACCAGGAAGTATGAAAAATAAAAGAGAAAAATATTCCACTATGAGATTTTGACAGATCAAGCATTTGACAATAATGCCCCCATATGGAACTTATATGTTGATGGGTCATCTTATTTAACCAGTAGTGGAGTAGATATAATAGTTAATAGTCCTAATGGTATTGATATTGAGTATGCACTATGTTTTCAATTCCAAACTTCAAACAATGAAGCAGAGTACGAAGTTTTTATTATAGGCCTAAGTTTAGCCCACTCATTGAGTGCCGAGCAAGTTGTGGCACACATTGACTCTCAGCTGGTAGTAAACCAAAAACTAGGTTTATATGGAGCTAAAGGAGAATTGACAACCAGGTATTAATCCAAGATAATGGAAGTCATTGCAAAATTACAGGAGGTTCAGATGGATAGTACCATAATTGAACTCCGATGAACTATCCCTATTGAGATTTTTGACAATACGAGCATATATGAAGATTTAATGATCAATTTCATTGTTATAGATATGGGTCATCCTGGATGGATCCCATCAGAGCATACATTAAAGAAGGAACTCTACCGACATATATGGTGGAAGCAAAGAAGTTGAAACATAAAGAAACTCGGTATGTATTAGATAAGGGTGTTCTGTACAGGAGAGGACTAACGGTCAATTTTCAACACTGTGTGCATCCATCAGAGGTCTAAGATCTAATTTAGGAGGTGCATGAAGGATCATGTGGAGCTCACATATTAGGGAGAACACTTTTGTAAAGAATCAGTACTCAAGGGTATTACTGACCAACAATACGAGCAAACTATGAAACTTTTTCCAAGAAGTGTGATAAATGTCAGTGATTTTCCATAATTTGTAAAACTCCACAGGCTGCTCTCAATCCAATCACTTCACCATGGCCATTTTTATGTGGGGTATAGACCTGGTCGAGCCACTACTAACCACCCGAGGAAGATTTAAATACTTCGTGGTCATCGTGGATTATTTTACAAAATGGGTGAAGGCAGAGCCTTTAATAGATATACCTTATGAAAAGGTCTATTAATTCATATGAAAAAACATCATTTGTAGGTATGGGTTGACCTATGCTTTCATTACCGACCATGGAACACAGTTTGATAATGATGAGTTTACAAATTACAGTGCTCAATCTAATGTTCAAAAATTGCATTATGCTCTAGGACATCCTCAGAGTAATTGACAAACTGAAGTTACGAACAAAACCTCGCTTAATGGGTTGAAGAAAAGGCTTGATGATGCCAAGAGAAATTGGATACACGAGCTACACTCTATCTTGTGGGCATACAAAATAACACCGCGAATAGCAACTGGAGAATCCCCATATATGTTAACATTTGGGACTAAAGTTGTCATTCTTATCGAGCTAGGCTTACCATACCATAGAGTTTTAAATTTTAACTCTCCTATAAGTGACTTAATGAGAAGATCGGATATAGACATACTGGAAGAAGTAAAAGAAGATTCTACCCTATGCAATGCGGCTTATCAACAAAGAGCAACCCATTTTTAGAATAAAAAGATGAAATTGACCAATTTAAAGGAAGGAGATTACGTGTTGAAGAAATTTCTACATAAAAATAGCAAGCTTGAAGACAATTGGCATGGTCCCTACCGTGTTTTAGCAGTGATCCGACCTAGAACTTATTGAATTGAAACCTTGGAAGGTGAAGAATTTAAAAACCCATGGAATGCAAAGCATCTTCGAAAGTATTATCACTGATGTTGTAATCAGTTTTCAACTTGCAATATTAATAAAATCTTGAGTTTCTTTCGATTTTTGTTCTTCATTTTTTGGGAGTACTCATGCTATGAACTACACTAGCTTGATAAAAAGTTATAAATTGTTGCTTAGGTCAGAAAATTATTGCTTAGCTCACCAAATATTGCCGTGAAAGTTGATCGACAGAAGTAATACGTTGCTCGGATCAGCCACAAACTTGATCGTTGATATACGAAGTCCAAGTCAACAGGATGATAAATCCTTAAGAAACTTGGTCCCCAAACATAAGGATAGAACAAGATCTTTATCCTGCTTGGTAAAGTACATGAATAATGTTGCAAAGGTTCCTCAAGAGGAATGTAAGCACATATTCCACAAACGCCTGGTCACACCACTAGTATTTAATGCAAAAACCCAATACTTGGGTGCATTAGTAAAACCTTTGGAGACACATGGATAACTAACTCTAAATTTAGATTTTAATCTAAGTATGCTAGTAGAACCTATGTATTTATCTAACTAGCTCAAAATTTATATTTTAATCTTAGTATGCTAGTATAACATCGGCACTCATTGATCATTGATACTCAACTTAATCAAAGTGTATCATTAGAATTAATAAAAAAAAAAGAAAGGATTAACATTCAACATAAGATAAGCTAATCAAATTTCCATTTCATTCAATCAAAGTAATTACATGATTGTGTTAATAAAATAAATTACAAAGCTCCATTCTGCAGGACGCTTCCCTTCAGCTTTTGAAACAGGACTCATTCCAGCGGGAGGATCATCTAAATTATAAGAAGAGTTGATGAAGTTAAAATCCTAAAGCATTATGGTATTGCTCCTACTAGAACAATCAAGTAGATGAGGAGGTTGAATGATTTCTAACTCATCATAAAGCTCGTAATCCCCCAAGTACTTTGAAATCAAGCATTGAGAAATATGATGGACTGGAATCCAATTGACATCCAATTTAAAAGAAGGATTGTCAAGCTCAAGTAAGCCTGGATTATACCAGTCCCACAAGGAGTTGTTCTAATCCACTTTCATCACTTTCAAAGCATTTATCCAACCCCATTTATATATCTTATTCTTAGCTTGTTGAATATTATCATCAATATGCCCCAGAGCTTCATTATACCCATCCATCCAGACTTCCCTTGGTTATTTATGAAATTAAAAAGTTAATTTGTCAACTTGGGAAAGCAGTTTCTTCAACACTCCATCCTTAGATTGTAACTGCGAAGATTGAGTGGATAGTTGTTCAGACAAAGCTTGTAGCTTTTGGGACATCTCTGCTAGGTTTGACTCTAGCTCAGGAAGATAAAGAAGCTGGTTTTATTTTCTTCAGAGCCTCTAACTACGCACTTAACCTTGCATTTTCAGCCTCTAAGAAGGAATAACCCTCATCTGTAGTAGCAACAATAGCAGTGGATGACTTCAGGGCATAAATTCATCTCTCAAGTTGTTATTTTCTTTATCTAGAAGCTTGGCAGTGTTTCTTCCTTCATACACCTCACGTTTCAACAGGAATTCTTGTCTTCCAAAATGAGAAGAAAATTTATCCAACTTTTTCTCAAAGCCCCAGCCTTCACTCAGGGCCTGTAATTTCTTCGCATAATCCTCATGCAAAAGTTCCCTAGCTTCATTATGCGCCTCTTACAGCTCTTCAATCATTTTAAAGTAGGCAACATTATTGTCCACTGCACGATTAAAAAGATACTTTAGATGAACATATGCCTCTTTGGCCTTCTCGAATATCCCTTCCCCGAGAAACTGTATTAGGTCGACATCAGTCAGAGATAAGTGACCCACTTTGAAAAGATCATTACACATCTGGAGCAGCTCGGAGTCAGTAGATGAGAAGTATTCAAATTTATCCATAAACTATTCAGAAAAAGAAAGTCATCAATTAACAAGATACGGAGTATTAAAAAACACAAGTAGAGGAACGTAAATATCTCTTTTCATTAATAAAAAGGGAAGTACACATACATCTTTAAAAAAGGAAAAAGTACAACTATTGAAAAGGAAAACAAAAGCTACTTGGTTTTGCACTTTTTTCTTATCTGCTTCAGGATTAGCTGAAGAAAAAGCGGGAGCTGAAGGAGGAGGAGGAGGAGGATTAACTTTGGAGGGCATAGTAGAATTAACATCCTGGTGTTGATCAGCAGACTCCACCATTATCAAAGATTTATTGGAACCCCCATCATCAACTTCCTCATCCAGGTTTGGAGGAGTCCCAGGATCATGTTGCGAGAATAACTCAAAATTCTTTAGAGTGCCGACCCCCACCAGAGTAGCAGGTCAACCATCCTTGAAGCATTTTTTCTTTGCAAACTCAATTTGGGAAGAAGCTGCACCAAAGGCCTTATCCCATCCTTTGTTGAGGCCAACCTCTCTGGCCTTAGGCCCCTTCACCTTCTCAGCACCCATGTCCTTCTATAATGTGGAAGACTTTACTTTCTCAGCATTTAAGTCGTTATGCAACTTGTCAGCCAGACCCCGAGAAGTTTCAGCATCTTCTTCAATAATTTTCATCCTCCCCTCCCATTTTTTTATTCATTAGTCAATGCTTGTTCGGAATCAAGCAATGACTTTCTCAACTCATTGAAAGCTTCTTCAACTTCACTAGAGGAGAAAGCTCTTAAAGCCTTATCTTTCTCCAACATATTATTAAAGTCAACGAGGATCTGCACAAGAACAACAAGGAAAGTCAGTATTATAAAGAACAAATCAAGAGATAGTAATTAAAGAAGGTAAAAAGAATATACTAGAGCAAGGCTTTGAGCAACCCTGTCAGAACTCTTGGAGCGACGTAATGCAGTAACAGCACTCCTGTGGTCTGGCAAAGTCCCAAACTTTATCAATTGTCTTGCCAATCCAGGGCCAAGGACCACTGGAGAGGCAGAAGAAGATATGTCGACTAACTCACATTGGTCGACATGAGCTGAAGAACCTTCTTCTAACTTAGAAGGAAACCCTTTCTTTAGTCTAGTCAGGGAGCTCTCTTTAATTTTCTTGGTTGGGGGCTTTTTCCTAGTCTCATTTTTATTCTTCACCCCTGTATCAGCTCATTTGGAAGGAGGATTGGGAGATATGTCTCCCAAAATATTGGGAATCTTCATCTTCCCTATGGATACAGTAAGGGGCCAATTTGAATCTAAGGAGGAAGGGGAAAGGGCAGCAAGATCACCACTACTAGATGCAGTGACTGAGGAAGTAGAAGGTCAATTACAGGGGAAGGTGTAGGACGAGCAACAAAGGAAGAGATTGTGTTCTTGTATTGCAGTAAATAATATGCAAACCTGATGTGCTCCTTGCCAATCCTTTGATGAAGTCCCGAAATAAACTTGAACTCCCTCAAATTAACTCCACTTTCCTCGGGGCACCTTCTCTTCTGATCAACTACAATAAGAATTTGCAGAGCACCAATTAGTGTAACATTTAAACAGATATATACAAGGTAAAACAGTTAAATGAGGAATAACCTATCCCATTGCCAAAAGGATGGCACCTAGGCCCCTGGTACTCAGCATTTCCAATGAAAGGGGCGTATTGCTAGTTCTTTACAACAACACCATGCTCAAAATAATCCCTATTGGAGTCTGGAATATTAACTAGTAATGCTTTTTTTACAAACCAAGTCTTTAAATAAAAAGTGGTGTCACTAGTCACCCACTTATAGCAAAATATTATCTCTGGAATCCCTAGATGGGTTCCATGAATTTGATTCAACCTATACACTCCATTTAAAACCCTCCAAGTATTGGGGGCTACCCTAGTTGGGACAATATCAAAGTATTGATAAAATTCAAGGCACGATGGGTTAGGAGGAAAGGAAAAACCACACTCAACTATAAAAATTCAAGGAAACCAGTGACCCTTAATAAGTGAGGAAAAATCAACAGGTAAAATAGCATGTTCTAAAACAACCCAAGATGGAATTTTAAATTCATTCCTGAATTCATCAAGAGAATCAACATAGTAAACTATGATGAAGAATAAAAGAGAAAATAAAGAATTCTTAAAGGAATTAAGGATTCAGCAAGAACTGAAGAACAAAAAATGATCGCTCAAGAAAGAAAAAGAAAGCTTGAAGACACTGTAGCCCAAAAACACTCAGAATATTTAAGGTAGAAAAAGTTTGTGTCTTTTCCCGCTCTTTATAGGTTGCCTCAAAAACTGAAAAAATAATGATTAAAAGGCAGCGTTGATTGAACTGGTGGCGCCTAAAAGACAGAAAAGACAGATTTGCCCAAAAATGATTCGTTAAAGTTTGGGATAATTTCAAAAATTCCACATGCATCATATTTTCATAATTAAACTATAAATTTTTACAAGTAGGGGAAGTCCCGACTAGGCCCAAAATTATTTCCCGAGCAACTTTAAGAGGTAAATGCTCCATACTCTTGTAAAAACTTCAAACATGAAACATTGGGGGCTTCTGTTAATACCAAAAATTATTTATCTACATGGGCCATTCAGATACCGACATGTGTTATACTGCGGAGGACTAATCCTAGTCATTAAGGATGGAATACCGACCACTCTAGAAATACCGACCAACACCAGGGATGCCGACCAATGATGACTGGCAAACACCAACAGTTGTTAACATTAATGATTGTACAAATGTAAATGTCTACGATATAAATACATTCCATCCTTTGATATTCCAGCTCTTGTACACCCCTTGAGGGCTATAAATACATTGTAAATCCTACATACTGGAGTACTCGAAAAAAGTGGCAATTGAACCAGCCCAAAGCAATACATAACGGTGGACGTAGACTTTTCCCTAAAGCCGAACCACTTTAAAAATCTTTTGTCTCTTTTACTTTTATTTATCTGTGATCAATTAATTATCCTAGTCTAGTTTTTTGCATCAACAACCTCCAAAGTAGATTATATTATATGTGTTCGACATTAGAGGTTTTAGAATTTTAGGGTTAGGAATTTTGTATACTTAAATTTTTTTAGGTGTTCTTGAAGTGGATGGTAATATTTATATTCTCACTCTCTATTCCTTTTCATTTTTTTGCATCTCAGGCAGATTTCGCTTTAGGTTTAGTGAAAAGCCGCAGTTGCGTACTGGGAGTTTGAATACGCATCTCTGACTCCATACTTTTATTTTGGGTATTATTTTTTATTTATAAATTTTGTTAATATTATTTGATGTTATGTTTGTTCTGTTTTTGACAACTCAATTGAGATATATATGATTTTCAATGAGATGTTATTGTTGGATGATTAGTTAAGATTTTTTATTACTATGAATTTAGTATAATGAATATTGTTTTGAAAAATTGTGAATTTTTTTATGTTTTGATTTCATTTCGAGATCCAACATTGAATATGTACTTGTTGTTAATTTTGTTGAATGTTTGATTTAGGTACATATTCAGTGTGTAAAGTACAGTGAATGTGATTTGTTCTGCATATACATTTTATATATTATTTAGATGAAACTTAGTTTGGTAGATTTGGCATTATAATTCCTTGATTAAGTATTATTCTAATAGATAAATATGAATTTATGCACGTGAGAAAAGTTTAATATATATTGACTCCGTGTTTGAGAGTATGGAGTGTCATTGGTGTCTCAATTGAAGATGGACAACATGAAGATATTACCTCTCAACCAAGACATCAATATCATAACTTTTCTACAAAAGCTTCCATGAGAAAATGAAAAGTTTCTCAAAACCCATTAAAATAAAGGAAGACCTATTATCTTTTCATTTTTAGCATTTCACATGATAGTTACTTTGTTTGGTTTAGTTTCCATGGATATATTTTCTTTGATTAAATTTGTTTTGATTGAATTCAACTATTTTTCAAAAAAAATTAATCAATATATATTTTGATGTTTTACAAAAACCGAAATATATATTGTTTAATTATGTTTATTTTGATTTATTTCAGCTCTCTTATAAATATTCAGTCTAAATATACATTAGGATTTTTTTACTGAAACTTAAATCAAATTTTGTTGTCAAAAAATTTCTTTAAATAAACATTCTTAGAAGTCTTCAAACTATGAAATGGATTAAGCTCGGTTATTTCTTTATGTTGGCATAATGCATTGAATTTTTGGGTTGATTTTCGACTCAATGAAGTTTTTCCATCTATATATGTTATTCTTAGGTTCCTACTGTTAATAAAATTTCCTTGCCTAGAGAGGCTGATAATAAGTTGCTTTGGATCTTTTGGAGGGTTTACAAAGAGAGGAATGGGACTTTGGGGGATAAATGGGTATGGGTTGAAATGGGTTTTAGGTTTGTCAAAGACAGTGGTGGAATTGAGAAAGTTAGATTTAAAATTTTAGTGAGTTTTGATGCTCAACATGGTGGGTAATGTTATTTGATGGTATTTTGAGATAGGTGGAAGAAATTGTGGGGGGGGGGGGGGGGGGGGGATGGTATGTAGGGGTGTACAATGGACGGATAGAGAGCGAATACCATAGTATCCTTATCCGTATCCGTCAACTCCCCGCGCTATACGTATTCGTATTCGTATCCGCTCGGATAATAATTTTAGCTATCCTTATCAATATCCTCTCAGATTTTCCAGATTCGGATAATATCCTTATCCATTTTTATTATTTTTACTAATATGTTGTAATACAACAAGAATTTTAGAAGTGCAAGTTTTGTTGTGTATTCGTAAGTGAACAAACCCAAATATTTCTCACACATTTGAAAGCAGTTTGATGTCAATAATACATGCACCTCTAACACATTAATCAAACCCAAACATATCTAACATATTAATTAGTATCATTGCTAACACATTAACCATGTTAACCACGTCAGAAAACTGTGTGTGTCCAGAAATTTTTTTCTTTTTTTTTCTCGATCGATACATAATGATAAATAATGAGACAAATAAAGTGTACATCCAAATCAACCAAAGAAATTTTTAACAGACTTTAAACTAAAAGCTATTATCTTCATAAATGCAGAGCAAAGCTAGATAATAAGGGTATAAACACGTATTAGTTGGGCTATTTTACTGCCAATATAAAGAGGACTTAATATCGAACAAACCCATTATCGAACATCAGAAAAAAGCCATTAGATCGAACAGTAACTCATACCTTTAGATCGATTAGTGGAAATAAAAAAAACTAAAGTATATCGAACGAGTCATGTGATTTTTTTATGAAACCAGTAAAAACACAAAAGATCATTTGAAAAATTGATGAAATCAGTAAAAAAAATCTCACCGACTTTCAGTGGGATGGGAGATGTGATGAAATGTAGTGAGGGAAAGGTAATGGAGAGTCTCAAGATTTGGGGGGTGGTTTTTTATTTTTTTTATTTTTGCCCCAAGGTAGAGTTAGAAATTGACCCTATTATCCTTCGTATATTAAGTGTATTACTTGTTTATGTGCTAAATGTTATTATGCTAAATTTTATTATGTCTCTTAAGATTATACAAGATTTTATTATGTTATATTAATATTACTATTATTATATACTACAAAAAATATTTATATTATTTGATTAAAAAATATTTAAATAAATAATAAATATAATTATTTTATGGATTCAGATATCCACAAAAATGGATATCCGTCAATATGGATAGTCCGTCTCGGATACAGATTATCCATCACGGATATCAGCATTATCCGTATCTGTTTTTTGGATATTTAAAACGTGTATCAAAATCTACTCTTTCGAATACTTATTTGGATAAATATTTGCTAAACTCGGATACGAATACCAGACGAATTCGGATTTTCGAATATCCATTTTCACCCCTAATGGTATGCATGTTGTCGTTTTAAAATATTGGTTGTGTTTGGTAGATTGCTAAAAAATATAGAGAGTAATGTAAGATTGAAGCCATTTCAAAATTACTTTAATTGATCAGTGAGTCGATGCATTGTTAGTGTGTGGCGCCTTCATTAGTAAAACAATTAGAGTGACAATGTGCTTTGAACACATTATTATTCGTCAAACTATGCCTTAATATGAGTTCAATCTAGAATTTTTCAAGTATTATTATTTTTAGGTTAAAAAATTATCTTTATTAGTTTTTTATATAATGCTCTTAGTTCTCTGTGATAATGTTTTATTCACTTTCATTATACAACAAAAATGTTTTTGTCCTACTTCACTTATATATATATATATATATATATATATATATATATATAAAGAGAGAGAGAGAAGGAGATAAGCTCTCCTACATCAGATTCTATACATCACATCATATATCACACCTTGTTCTAAACCCTAAGAAATATTTTTTCTAAATTTTTTATTTTTCTATTGAAATTACCCTTTCAAACAACACTTGCTCAAAAAATTAGGTCAAAATACATTTTCTAGCTATTTTAAAAAAAATCACAAAATTATGTTGGTGCATACCCTTATAAATAAGGTGTTTTCAGTAACTTTTTGTTGGATTTTTAAAAAATAGCTAGAAATTGTATTTTGACCTAATAAGGTTAACTCCATGGGTAAAATAAAAAATTAAAAAATATATTATTTAGGGCCTATAATTAGGTGTGATATATAGGTAATGTAGAAAGTATGATGTATATGAGCCTTGCTCTCTCTCTCTCTCTCTCTCTCTCTCTCTATATATATATATATATATATATATATATTAGTGGCTCAAAAATCAAATGTAAAATGCATGTCAAAATGTTTGTGTTTGGTATTATGAATTTTAAATCTTTTAATATCATGTTAACTGATGGTAGTGCTTTCTCATCTTTTTTAAATAATATTTAAAGCATTTTTAATATAATTATACATATTTTTTAAAAGAGATCGCGCATCGCGCGGGTTAAAAAATAGTTAAATTTTTATTTTGCTGAAGCAAAAATGGTACTTTTCCCGCGAATAAAGTGTTAACTGCAGCGAAGGTCACTTTGTCGGTCGAAAAAAAAAACTTCCTATTTTTTCAATTAAAAATAAAACTAATTGTACGCAATCACTACACCAAAACACTAAATTGTCACAGTCCAACCCATAATAAAAAAAACACGTACCTTGTCATGGTCAAGGACCATGAGAAGGTCGAGATAATTATTTTTTGCATAGACCTTGCCACGATCAAGGACAATAACAAGGTACATGACACATCTATAGGGAAATAACCCACTAAAATCCATTTTTTCACCCCAAACATTTAATTTTTCGTCAGCTATCTCATTAACCCGTATCCTTCTATCTGGTAGGTAAAAATATACCATTCAGTCGCAATTATGGCTGAGAGAAGACAGTGGTAAAAGGGATATAATACCCCGATGGCATATACTTTGACAGGCGAAAAAGGAAATGTTATTTTAAACACACTGCATAATTTGAAATTTTGCTCTAATTTTTCATCAAATCTTCAGGGGATTGTAAGTTATTCCACACATGATATACAAATTACAAGTCTCACGATTGTCTTGTGATCATGAAACTAGTCCCTTTGTTGTTTAAGCACTAGCCTAAGAATTTACGGAGGACCATTATGCAGATTAGCCTTTGCTTCACACTTTTGTTCGTAAAAGTTTTCAACCGACAGCATACCATAACTGCAAAATCAACTCCAATTAAAGAAACTTGTGTGTTAGATAAGTACTTCCCCCCTATATTCTTCGACATAAGTATTCACTTGTAGGTGCAAGCCGTTGTAAAAGTTATTCGTACCAAGGGTTCGAATCCCTTCCTTTACATTTACGTTAATGATTGATTTATCTTTCAAATTTTGCAAACCCTTTTTTATTTTATGAGGCTCTTCTTTGCGTCTTGGTAAGATATCAATGGATGTACCTGTTTGAAATGTATACTTTCTAATTTAATATATGGATGATGATAATTTAATTTCCTTAAATTATTTTAATATATGGGTTGTTGAATTTTAATAACTTTCATATATAGATGGATGAAAGTTTTCAAAGAGTGTGTTAAGAATACGAGGTATATTGAAGGATCCATAGAGGAGGAATAAAATATTGTGGAGGCATTCATGTTCGTTGGGGAAAATATATCCGACTCTTACATTGCAAATGATGGAGACGAGTTCACCAGTGAGGGTGGTCTAGTAATGGACAAACGAGTTAAACTGACAAGTATACTCTATGAGCAAGTGGATCGTTATATGTTTGAAACCCATGAAGATATTGATGAAGAGAGTAAGTTTGTGATGTTATCTGATATACTCGATCACCTTCTTGATAAATTTGGTTATTCATTGTATAAAATATAATGTGTCCGAACATAATAAAAATGAAGAAAGGTTTCACATTCAGATAGTGAATTTTGACTTTGGGTGTCATAGGAGATAATAATTAGGCTAAACATTCCTTTTTAAAGGATAAATAATTGCAAGCTTTAAAACTTATCTAATTAACTTATGTAATCCATAATTTCAGTTGTTGAAGATGGGTGATGCCACGTCAAGGCTTGCTCATTTGGCCACTGGACCCAATTTCATGGCATGCGAGTATAAAAAGTATTAACTGAATTGTAATGTATTCGCATTGAGATTATACGAGAAAAATTCTTTGTTACAAAATAACGGCATTTCATATAAGGCTCTTACGTATTTTAAGGCCAGTGTCAAAGACAAAAATCTCGTTCGAGTATAAAAGACTTACTATGGTGTAATTCAAAATATTTTTGAATTAGACTATATAAATTTCTAAGAGGTTGTGTTTTACTATGATTGGATAAGAGTTGAGGACAAAAATACTTTAAAAGGTTATTTGGGTACCAATTTAATAGTGGTAGACTTGTACAAGATGAAGAGTAATGAGCATAAAAATGATGAGTCATTTTTTTTGTCCATTAAAAAATCTTAATCAAGTGTTTTACTCAGAGTATATCAATAATGGACTATAGTCAGTTGTCTTACATGAGCCAAATAGTCTTACTAGTAGCATGGATGATTCTGCTGCTCCTATCAAATATCAATCCGTTTTATATGACAATCCAAACTTGATGTAATTTCTAGATAATTTACATGAGTAAAGTTATTTGGGTTGTTAAATGTATTGAGGATTACAATTTTTAATTTGTAATTAGTTTGTTAAATGTAATGTGAATCTCAAATATTATTTTATTGTTCGTTACCTCTAATGTTGCCTGTTATATTAAAAATACCTAAAATATAATTTAATAACAAAACCGCTAGAAAATAGGCACGATCACATCACACGATACTAAACTAACTTGTAGAAATAATAGATATAGTCGCGTGACTCACGGTGTGGAGTTTGGTAGGAAATTCAAAAATACAAGACTTAAGCTTAAAATTAGACCATTAGGAGGTGAAAATATAATTTAAAATTAAAATTTCTCGAAACGAGGTACGATCACATCATACGGAACTAAACTAACGTGTAGGAACAATCGAGATAGCCGTGTGACTTATTGGGTGGGAATTTAGTGGGAAATTCAAAAGTCTATGACTTAAGCTTGAAATTAGAGCATTTGGGTTGAAAACATAATTAAACATTAAATTTTTCCAGAAAGAGGCGCGATCATGTCACACGGCTCTAAATTAACATGTAGAAACAATTGCCCTAGTCGTGTCACTTACTAAGTGGGAATTTAATCGGATTATCAAAAATCTAAGCATTAAGCTTGAAATTAGGGCATTGGGCATTGGGGGTGAAAACAGAATTTAACAATAAAACTGCTCGAAAAGAGGCACAATCAATTCACATTACACTAAACTAACTTATGGAAACAACTACTGCAGCCGTGTGTCTCGTGCTTGATGAGGCTGCTAAAAACATAATAAAGATAAAAGGATACGCTATACGCAATACACCAGATCATAATCCACTATAAGCTAGTGGATATGCATTTGTGTTAGGTTGTGAAAAAGAAAAAGAATAAAAAAACATGAAAATATAATATAATATAATATGAGCAACACACCGAATCATGATTCACTATGAGGAAGTGAATATGCATGTTTAACGGGGTTGCTAAGAACATATAAATATGTGTGCGTGTGCGTGTGCGTGTGCGTGTGCGTGTGCATGTGCGTGTACGTGTGTATATAAATGGAGAGGTTCAAAAGTGAACATAAAAAATGAACATTTTAATGAACCTTAACAAAAAAAACACATTACAACCCATTAATTTTAATTCCCATGCTGTAATTAGTCTGCATCAGCAGTAATCGACATGCGTGTCGACCGAATTTTTTTACACACACACCTACCACCACCACCCCACCCACCCACCCATTGAAATCCGGTGATAAGCAGTAGTATTGAACTTAGTAGAGTCATTTTATTCCTTTATCTGAGGTAGAACATAATTGATATGTGTGAATTCTTCTCTCTCTATCATAATTTTTACTACATCACTGTCGTGTTTTGCCCATTATTTTCCACAGCCGCCATCTCCATTAAGTGGGTTGCATTTTCGTCAGTCCACGTACACTGATTGTCACTTGGACCCTTATGAGAGACATAAATAGAGTTTAAAGTGGGTCTCAAACTTTGGTGAGAACTAGTTGAACCAGCTCTAGATAATCTTCTGCGAGAACCAGTTGGCCCATATCCATAACCCAATGATTTGGAGGGGTTAGAAGCAGGTGTGTGGGGGTTTTGTGGAGTGTGTTTTTTTTGGGGGGGGTGTGTAAAAAAAATATTCGGTCGACACGATTGTCTGTTGTCGCTGGCGCTGACCAATTATAGTATAGGAATTAAAATTTATGGGTTGTAATGTGTTTTTTTAAGGTTCATTAAAATATTCATATCTTATGTTCACTTTTGAACATCTCCCTACATATATTATACTAATAAAAGGTAAATGGATAAAGTGAAAAAAAAAGGACTCGAATCTCGAGAAAAACTCAGGACTCCAACGTAGCCAAAAATGGCATCAAAGCCCCCATAGTTCGATAACATATAAGGGTCTTATTTAACCCCTGAACCCAAAACTAGAATTTACTTATTTTTGTTTGTTGAAAAACGTAAACGGGTGAGGTAAGTGTAGTAAAAATGGAAGGAAAGTTCTGATTTGGGGCTTAAGGAGAAAATCCTCTTTTTTATTTTTTGAGTTTATGAAAATAAATTTGGTGAATACATGAGCAGTAAAAAGGTGATTAAGGTGATGAAATGACAACTAAATGTGAACAATATACTAATAGGTAAATAAGTGAGTACTTGCACTAAAGTAACAAGGTTGAATGAATAGGATTAGGCCTTCTGTGAAGCTTGAATTCTGACTTTGATGGTGATGTAGGTTGATTTTGATGGTGGTGTAATGGTGGTAACATGGGTTATAAAGGTAAGGTATGTGTATGACGTAATGGGATATTAGAGGAATGTTTTGAAAGGGATGTCTAAAAGGCTACGCACTAATTTAAAGGAAAGGGGGTCTTCGGATATGAAAAAGAAGGTCTTTGTCAATGAGGTCATGGCTTCCTTAAATACGAATTTTTTAGGGCGGGGGGTCTACCGATCAGCATAACCCTAAGCCTTCCTATTGGAATTTTCCTTGACTTGTAGGCCAAGTAAAGTAACCCTATACCAATAGGCAGAGGTTCGTGGGTACCTATAGACTGCCCAAATGGATGTTTTTTGGAAAAACAGGTATAAAATGCAAACCTTATGTCCGATTCGCACCCAGTATGGACCGTTTGAAATGATATTCATAGACCCGTGAAAGTGAATTAGGTTAATCTCAATTACAATAGATTACCGAAGCTAAACGGGGCCTAAAAACATCCGGTGGCCTTTAAATTAGGGTTTTAGAGTGAAAAGGCAACTAAATGTGAACCGTAAGGCCGATTCGCACACGATATGGCCTGTTGGAAAGGGTATTCAGACACCTATGAAAGTATATGGGTTACTCTCATTTTTAGAAAGTTGACTAAAGTCAAATAGAGCCCAAAAGCATTCAGTGGCCTCTATATTTGGGTTTCAAAGTGAAAAGGAAAGTAAATACGAACTATAAGGGCGATTCATATAAGATATAGACCACTAGAAAGAGAATTCAAAGTCATATGAAACTGCCTTAAGTTAATCTTGATTCTAAGAGTTGACTAAAGTCAAATAGAGCTCAAAAGAATCTTTTGGCCTCTAGATTAAGGTTTAAAAGGAAGGATCGAGCTTCGAGGGTTGAAGGGAATGTGTTTGGGACCTATAAAGGTGTATAAATGGTAATAGAATTGTGTGTGTACAAGGATCGTGATAAAAATAGTGTTGTCATAGTCCTTAACCCTGACAAGGCTTGGTCACCCCATTCCGTGCTTCAAATTCTCACAGTATAAAATACCATGACAAAGGGGTGTTATCATGACCATTGATTATGGCACATGGAGTTTTCACGCCCAAACATGTCATGATCCTTGATCATGACAACTCCTTTTTGTTATGATCAATGACCGTGGCAATCCGTCTTAAATGGTGTAGTAAATGCATTTATGTGAAATAATGCACAAAGTTCAAAGCAACTTTGATTAATAATCAAAACATGCGTGTTCTACATCATAATCAAGGTTTATGGTTAAACCGAATTTTCCAAACAGAGAAGGAACAAAGAGTTAATAATATATCAAGACTAACAACATATATTAGACATGATATAACTCATTGATAAAACAAAGTGAACATATTTTAGCCTTGAATGGTAAAATTAAATGCAAAGTTCAATGGTAAATATCTTTTGGAAAATAGACCTTTAATGTTTATAATGAAAATTTCTTAATTTCCTTAAAAATATAAACTTTTCAACCAACACGTTTTTCTGCCTCAATAAGAGATTTTGATGAAAATTTTAGCCTCATATCCTTGGTGTTATCCAATATTGGATAGAATAAAATCGTTGATACATTGATGCAAAAACCTTCTTTGCCAAGTGGGGGATTCACTCTTGACAAAGACATGATATTATTTCTGGATAAATGGTAGGATCACACATTTATTGTTGTATTCCTAACCACGTGTTCAGTCATGATCTTTTAAAAAACATAAAATTTTTGACCCCAACCATGAACAAATCTCTCATGCACAATGGTTAAATGACATGTTTTTTCAAATCATATAAATTTTATAAAACCATGAAGCATAAGTCCCATCTTTTCATTTTATATTTTAATCCAAAAGTTCTCAAAACGTTATGTGGTGTAAAGTTCATCGACTTACGACCCATACTCTGTATAGACCATGCTTAAAATTTAAACAATTAAACTCTAAACTAAGATTATATAAACATAAACACAACCAAAATACAATATCATGTGCAAGTGTTCGTACATTGATTTTAGCATTTGAACTAATAACCTACAATGACATAATAACACATTGGACTAAGATTGTAATGAATAAGGATCATGCAAACTAAGATAATAAAAAATATGTGGAGATAAGGAACATGATAAGCATTTTAAGATTATTAAGCGCATCGAGGAAGCACTTTATTTCACATTTGAATCACTTTGGGCATATTGGGTTTAGGATGAACTTCCTACGTATTTTAGATACTTTCGACCCTCTTAGAATGAAAATGATTACAAAACTCCTATGTGTCCTAACATTATGTAAATGTAAGGTAGGACTGAGTACAAAGATTTTTTTTTTTAAATGACCAGATATATGGAAATGATCATATTTAAATATTTCATGTCTAATCATATGAGAAATCATTATAGGAGAAAATTTATCAAAATGTTGAACTTTCTTCAACTTGAAGAAAAATAATTAATATTGACTTTTTCATGACAATAAGAACAAACCTTATCATTTTAGGTCTTCTTATATTGAAATATTTATTTTTGTTCATGAACATGGTAGAAATAACTCCATTCTTCTTCAAATGATGAATAACATGTTTCCCTTATTTTAAAAATCTTTTGGGAACACTCAAAATATGTGTTGCGTAATATGATGATGAAGTTTTGACTAAAATATGTCTCCTCTAGGAATATCTTAGTTTGTGGAGTCCCAATCTTTCTTAGATGTTTAATTTTCTCTAAAATCTTGACATCAGAGTCTTTATAAATTCTAAACTCTTTTCTCAAATTATCCAAAGTAATAGTAAAATCACCAACTTCCCTTTTTAAAGTGCACTTACATCCATCCTCTCTTTTAATATTTTTTGAATCTTTTATAAAATCATCAAAAACATATAAATTTCCATAATCCTTGGAAATAAGAAATGTCCATGAGCTTTTATGGCTTGGAAAAATATGTTTCCCTCTTTTAGAAAAATAAAATCATTTGAAATTTGAGTTTTATCATTTTCAAGGATTTTGAACTTTTCAAATAAATTGTCCATTTCCATGAATTGTAAAGAAGAAGTGTGATCATCTCATCATGGTGATAAATTCGTCTTGATATTTCTTAGATTGAGAATTTATAATTCCACTGGATTTTAATAACCTTTTGGACTCTTTAAGAAGTTCATTATATCAATTTTGAATAGCATATTCATCACTTTTGTTATTTTTCTCACTCTTTTTTTATTTTGTTAGGAAAAAAGGGATAAATAATGTTGGACAATGTCACAAATTGGGTAAAGGCATGACTATGAAGGACTAATTAAATCACAAATATGGTCACACACGCTCAACTCCATTTATCATGCAATAGGTTATTAAACCTATAAAATAAGGAGAGGCATTAGTATTAAATAAGGGTGTGTGATCTTAATTAAATTGTATAAAAGTCTGACCTCAACCTTTGTGGTAATCCAAAAATGCAATCACGAACAATGTCAGGTGAGGTTAATGAAGCTTTCTGGATGTGACGTTTTATCGAAACGACCTTAAGAAAGGTAGTAAAATTATATATTTTAACCGGAATAAGACAATCCAAATTATGCTGGGCAGGATGAGTATACATATACTCTTATAGTTATGATTTTAGTACTTATATTTAAAGAGCCTGATGACACCAACTATGATCCTCGAGCTCCTAATAATTATCTCACATACTAGGAGGAGGTCAAAATATGGTTTTTAGGACTCTCAGTTGCCTCTCCATTATCTCAGTAATGATCTTGAATCCTATTGAAGGGTGGGTACTTCCGTTGTTGGCTATCCTAAAGCTCCTAATGAAGATCTTGTATTTCCTTAAGTTATCCTTGCGTGAGCACTAAGACACGGAATTCTGAGTCTAGATGTTGAAGTTATAATTGTTCTTGTTAGATGCAACATTTCTCCCTTTTGAAGCAAAATAGCTTAGAAAAATAGGGGAACGATCAATCGACCCTCACTTATCGATCGATCAATCAATCAAATTTTTGAATTGAAATGAGACCGGCATGAATTTTTTCTATCCATCGATCGATCGAAGAATCTATCAATCGATTGATTATCTCAGGTTTTGCCAAGAATTGATGATAGTGGGCATTTTTCCAGAACCATCGATTGCTCGATCCTATCAGATATTTAGCAATTTTGGTTTGTTGTTTTCTTTTCCCTTTTCTTTTATTTCACTTGCTATATATAGTAAGTGGAGATATTATTTCAAAATCGAGTTTTAATTAGTTTTTAGGTTAGTTTTTGGTTTTAGAGGTTATTTTCGGAGCTTTTCATTCTCTCTTCTAGGGTTTGCCAATTATGGCTTTGTAATTACTAGTCATGTTCTTATTCATTTAATTCAAGATTTCTTGTGTCATTTTTTTCTTTTTAACTTAGTTGCTTTCAATCCTTCTTTTTCTTTCCTTTAATACCTCTCATTTACAAAGTTTTCTAGCTAATTTAGTTTTGGTTGAGATTATTGAACTCGGCATGGATTAGTTAGTTTTCATTGCTTTGGTATGATGGATTTGGATAGTTTTAAGGGGTTAGGGTGTTCTTGATTTCATGCCTACGAGATTGAATGGTATATATCAAGTATGCGCCATACTTACGACCTTGTTATGTAATATTTAGGATATTTGTTGATGCCAAAATCATAGTAGTCTTTTATGAGAAATTAGGGGATGACAACTCTAGATTTGATTAAATGAAATTTAATATTACGAAAGTTTTCTTCCCATATCACCATTTATGCTAATTAACCCATGGTAAGGGATATAACTCTCAATCTATTATTTTTATTCTTTATGTTAATTTAGTTTCAACATATGCATACTTTTTAATTTATATTTTAAACAATCATTTTTTACACTTTTATTCATAATTAATAAATCACTTAAAGTCTAATGATCATTCTCTATGGGTTCGATGCCCAGACTAGCCGATATACTCCTATAAGATTGTAGTTAAAGTATAGGTTTTTGCATTAGTGGTGAGAGTCGGTAACAATGACAGTGTCCTCATATAGCCTAACGGGTTCCCCTGTGAATCATGGATATTATTTATGAGCCTAGGTCCAACGGATCTTAGAAACCGTCTACGTTAACAAGAACTGTGTCGCGGGGGTTCCTTGTTTGGATTTTTCTTGCGAGAAGTCCCACTCATGGAGCTTAGTAAGGTTGGGAGTTGGAAGATGGTGAAGCACTAGACTGTGAGTATTTTATTTTGTATTTAAGAGAATTATTTTAACCTTTTAGTGTTATATAATTTGACTTGTAATGGGTATAGTTAGTTAGAACTTAATTAGGATAGAGGAGAGGTGAGGTATGTATGCATTAGTGTCGACGGGTGATGGCATGGGGCTACAAATTTGGCGTATTTTAATATTGTTAAGAAACATAATATTTCTTTCAACTTTAGGGTGCCGACCCAAATTTATAAAATATTTGTCCCCCATGTGTTGTTATTTTTATATAGGAGTACCATGATTGAGAAGTTAGAATTAGATTGAGCAGTTAGAGTTGCAGATTATAAGAGATCCAATTCATTGCCTTTAGTGTAGGATTTGATTTCTTTTCAGTTGTTATTTTCATTAGTATTTGTATTCATGAGTTTCATTTACATTTAAGGTGGAGACCTTTGTATTTTGAAATCTCGTATTAGAGAATTTAGTTTCTATTGGAGATTTATTTCAGTTCATTTATTCTTTTGTTCATTATTATTCTTATGTCATGGTTTGTTTTTGTTTAATGTTATTTTTATTTATTATTGATGCTGAATGATATAAATAGGGGTTGTTACAACACCCAAATTATTCTTTTGTTCGACGTACAGCCTGATCATTTGGGTGTGAAAAATAGGGGTTGTTACAGTTGGTATCAGAGCATCCAGGTTCTATTGTTATAAAATCTCTGTTTCATCCATTCCATTTCGTATTGAGCAATCTTTGATGTGTTTATAGTTTTTCATTAGGTTTTGTACCTTGATGTCATGATGACACGTCTATAGACATCGTTAGTTATGATTTGGGCATTACCAAAACTCGAGGAACATTCAAGCATATAGAAGAATGAAAATGAAGATTGTTGTGAGTTAGTGGTTAAGGATAAAATGAGTGGTTAAACAAAGGCATTTTCCAGAACTGTGAGGATAAATATGTCGATTATCATGTTCGAGGTAAGGTCTTTAACTTAGATATTTTTGCAGGCATAAGTAGTGCATGTGTTTCGCGTTGAGTTCATTTTTATGAGATTGAAGTATTTGAGTTTTGTGGATCCTATTAGAGATTTTGTCTATACTTATTATGATAATAATTGTGATGACAATTAAGGATATTAGAAAGCCTTTATGTGATTTTTTGCACCTAAGATGGGGGGGGGGGGGGGGGGGGGGGAATGGATTGATGCGTTTTACCAAAATAAAAGGACTATGATAATGAGTTTATGTGTAGTTAATTCCCATGAGAAAGTGGAATTTCATTTTTCTCAGATTCGATTAAGGATGATTTCTATAGTCATACTCGTATGTGAATAAGGGTGATCAAAATGTGAGAACTTTTAACCTAGAAATAGGGCCACCACAAGGTTACAATGTATGAGCTAGAGCTATCTAGAAATGATTTGTTAGTACACCTAAGTAGGTGGAAATTGTAAACTAGAGGACTAATGTTTCTATGGATTGGTTAATATGACCCAATAAGACGTTACTGTGAGCATGGGTTTTGCCTACGTTTTTTAGCATACATTGTGGATGCATTAGTTATGTAGAAGGTTAAGGAATGAGAAAGTCTTAAAAGGATCAAGGGAAGAGTATGTTCTGATTAAGGATCATAATGATGAGTTTAAGAACAAAAATACCCCTATTAGAGATAGTGGTGGAAGCAAAAGAGGATTACAATATAGTGAGATGAGTTCGATGAGAAAGGTAATAGTATCCTACTACTTCAAGTGAGATATCCAACATTGTAGTTGCCAGCACCAGATGATGTGTCGCTATCTCAACTAGCACCACATGAGTCGGAGAGAGATAAATTATCACGTTAGAAGGCATTTTAGCATGTTAACTTGTGATAATGGGTTCCCTATCGAAGGAGCTAGTGTAAGTAATTACGATTTGGTTGTATGTATGGGCATTTTTTCGTTATCTATGTGTATGAGAGAATGTTATGAAGATACATTAGACATGATAGGTGTAGTTACTAGTATGTTTGATATATGTGATATGTCATATCATGGGTTATTTTCTTCTTTTGGCGTACCATGCTGTCGAAGCGCGAGTGATATGTTGATTGATATTAGCATGTTGGAATTTCCACAGCGTGCTAGTCCGCTACAACGTGAGTGACATGTTAGGTTGGATAGTGAAATTTCGCACATCGCAGTTCGAGTGAGATATTAGGAATAAAGGCATGGTTCATTTTCCACAGCGTGAGTGTATTGTTGATTAGTGTTGGCATGTGGGATTGCCACAGCATTGACGATTTGGAAATTTTTATTTAGGGGATTCCGTAGGGGTGTATTGCCTCGGTTTTGCGCTTTTTTAATATAATGTGATATTTAAAGTTTAATACTTGGTGTAACCCATTTTGTATTGGTCTGTTAACCGACAACTTATTCGGTTATTTTATTGTGCATAATCGTTATACAGTTACTCGCTTGTTTTTAAATTCACCTTCTTTTCGAATTGGATTGTCTAAATGATTTTATTTAAACTTTTAGATTAAAATTGACAATCTATTATCTAAAATAATTGTTGGTTATCTCGTATTATTATTTTAATGACAGTGATGCTAAGAATGGACCATCCATGATTCCTATAATTATGGGAGTATCGGGTTGGCCACCTCTTATTAAATAAGTGGGTTGTCCAAGATGGTATCAGAGCATCAGGTTCTAGTGTCCTTAGGAATCTGTGCGGATGTACTATGCCTTCTGTGTTGCTTTTGAATTGATGTAGAGCCTTACGATTAAGATCATTGATTTCTCTTATGCGAATTCGTTCTCCTTCCAGAATGTAAGGGGTTAGTAAATCTTTTATGCGATCGCTAGAGATTCGTGTGTTGAATGTTAAAGGACGATCAGGGAAGGTCGTTATGAGGGAATAAGGAGACGGGGCTTAATTACAATTGTGAATCAAAGTCGGGGATGAGGGTAGCATTGGTGGATATCCCTCTGTAGCATTTTCTTAGATTTTTACAACGGCTATAAGGATACAGTAGCTATAATTTCGTAAGTACCGCTACAAGAAGAGAGTGGTACTAAACTTAGATTACTCAGTGAAGTTAAGTTGGAAAAAGTGTGAAATGTCCTTGGTAAGGACCATGCTTTGAAGTTAAGTCAGGCGGAGGCAGTGTTGCTTTATTCAGTGGAAGTATTGGGCTCGCAAGTTTAGGTTCAGAAAGGGGTATAGGAATAACCAGATGTGAGAATTTGAGGAAAATTTTTTCCACCGATTGGAGCAATGATGAGATAGTAGGAACGGTAGTCCTCAAATTTGAAGGAGCTTTATGTTTTGCTTTTAGAGAAACGTTATGGATGGGTCTAACATCAAGCTCCTTGGATATATCAGAAATGTAGAGAATGCAACTTTTCAAGTATTCATAGGAGGATCGGTCAGAGGCCGACAATGAATGAATAGATATATGGTTAAGGAAACCTTTCATCGAAGTAAGGTAGGTACAAGGAAAGAATAGTCATTTAATGAAATGATGGGCTCACTAGTAAACGTTGTCAGCACTTATGAAGAAGTCGTGTTCACGAAACCTCATTGGTGGACTTCCACCCAAGGAAATTTATGGAAATAAGGCAATTGAGACCGGTAGTATGCTTTCCTTTGCTGAGGGAGTTAAGAGAACTATGAGGGAGAATTGATTGAAGTAATTTTTAGTACAGATAGATCAAGGGTGTTGTATCTAGGAACTCTTTAGAGTAGCCAGGGTAATTGGCAAGAATTTTGTTGTGAGTTTCACCTCGGACAAGGGTAGTGTGTTTCTTGGGGAAAGATTGAGCCTCAATATTTTATTAACCCTAGAGTTGGGTGTGTAATTTGAGCGTTGTGGTAGTATTAATATTAGTATAGAGATTATATATATATGTTTTTCGTGGTGTTGAGATTCTATTTTCTTGCATTCATAGTAAGTGGGTGATGATATTTGAAAAGTTTGTTTGGTTTGTACTACTCGTTCTGTTTGTGTTATACGAGTATAAAATATTTTGATTTGAGATATAACAGGCTGATGATTGTGAGACTATCATATCTTTGGTTCCGAGGTGGAACTACTTATTCTATAATATCTCTCCTGGATACGGGTTGAGACTTTATAGAGATGGTTAATGTGAATTGTTATTTTACTTGTCTTATGCTACCATATCTCCATGACCAACAAAGTTAAGTAGTAGTGTATCGGAGGGGTTCCTTGTTTGGATTTCGCTTTGCGAGATACTCCACGTATGAACCTTAACGGAGTTGGGAGTGGAGAGATGTTACTTTATATTAGGATGTGGGTTTTGGCGGAATTATCCGAGAGTTAAGTGATTGATTATAGGGCTAATAAAAAGGTAGATGTGCGGTGCAGAAGCACTGGAAATGTTTCCCTCACCGGATATATGTGGGTGAGATGAAGATAAAGAAATCGGACTGAGGCTTATAGATAGGCCTGGATGATAAGGAAATTTAGTAAGATGTGCATGAACGTATTTGGATAAAGGATTTGTAATACTTGGCAGACAATAAGCTCTCTGATTTGTTAGATTCTTTTCATTTCGTCGAAACAGTGGGACATAGAAATAGAAGCGCGTTAGTAGAGTTACGAGTTAGGATTTTAGCGGTCCCGATTTGGGTGCCTTAGGCCATTATATCTTGATGACCGACAAAGCGAGGTAGTAGTGTAACGGGAGGGTTCCTTATCTGGATTTCGCTTTGCGAGACGTCCCACACATGAAACCGAGCGAATGTTAGAAATTGAGAAAGGTCTTGGGCACTAGGGAGATAGTTAGTATAGTACTTGTTTCACGTAGTTAGTGGTAACGCATTAGTCTTAATATTATTAGGATGTAAGGCCTATGGGGCATGTAATGTTGTTTTAGAAATGCCGTAGTGGGTTAACCACGAGAAAAATTGGTGGGTTGAGTTTAAGAAGGATTGGGTTTCCAGGAATAAGTAATACCGGCCTGAGAAGAATGTGAGGCCCATATCTAGACGAGTTGTTACGTTTAGGACTTAGATTTTGATTAGCTAACGGTTAAGTTGACTCCTACTCATAAATTAGCGTTTCCAAGTTCGGGAGTGGACTATTTGGTTATAATAGACGCATCTCCGCAAGAGTGGGGTGGTGACCATTGCGTATATATCCTGTGGCTCAAACCCTGTGAGGAGAACTATCCCATGCAAGACTGAAAGCATGCCATAATAGTGTTTGCCTTAAAGATGGGGAGGCATTACCTCTAGGGAAGGAACTTAAGTTTTTTCATGGACCACAAGTCGATACAAGGTTGGCTTTTAGGGAAATATTAAAGTGTGCGGTGGTTGGATTCGTAAAAGATTATCAGTTTGACATTCATTATCAGGTAGGAAAATGCAGTTACAAGGGCACTTATATCAGTGATTTATAATTACGCTTATTATTTAGATGAGAGTCGTGCAAGAGAGAGGAAAGGACGTTTCTGAGTTTGTCTCCCTATGCACCACTTGTCAATTGGTGAATGTGGACTACCAGTAACCGATTGGATTGATGCAATTATTAGAAATACTGGTGTGAGAATGGGAGAGCGTATCCGTGGATTTTATTCACAGGATTACCGATGTTGTAAATAGGTCATGGATACGGATGGATTGTAATTTGGAGTTTATGAAACCTTGTGGGGTGCTTATCAATATAGATTCAGATGGAGATAAGATTTTCGTATCCCATTTCTGAAGAAGCTTCCAGGAAATAATAGGGACCGGATAAGGTTGAATACTTTCAACAATCCGAAAATAATCGGTCAAAGCGGGGAGAAACAACGTATGTTGGAGGACATACTTTTGATGTACATACTTATTTTAGTGGATGAGAGAAAAATCTTCTTTTGGTTAAATCTGTAATCCATAGTGAGTATGCCACCGTAGGCGGCATTGTATAGCAGTACGCGTAGATTTCCTACCTGTTGGTTGGAAGTAGGAGACAATAAGCTTATGGGACCTAAAATGATCCAATATATCTTTTTGAAGACTTAGTTAATTTGAAATCGCATACGAATTGCCCAAGATTGTTAGAAGGTCTATGCCGACGCGAATAGAAGTCTTATAAAATTTGAGGTAGACAATCAAATTTGATGTGAGCATTTTTTTTGGGAAGGGCATAACACGCTTTGTGATGAAAAATAAACTTGTGCCGGGTTAGGTAGATTTTTCCCATTGTTGTAAAGGTAGGCCCGATAGTTCATATGAGGAACAAATAGTTATTAATTTTAGATCATGGAGAGTATAGACAATTTACTTGGGAACGAGAGAATAATAATTGAGAAATGTGCTCCTAGTCTTTTTATGTGTTATGCCTAAATTTTGAGGGCGAACTTCCCTTATAAGGGGGAGAGTATGTAACAACCCCTTCTTTTGGGTAATTGATTTTATATAATTTTGCCATGTGAGATAATTATATAAAATAATGGAAGTTAGAGTAAATATTATTTTAAGTGATTTCAGAGATAATATTTACTGAGTTTTTCATATTTACCATCGAGAGAAGGTAAATAGTATTATGTTATGTTTTATTGCATCGTTGTGCTTTAAGCGACGGTTATGGCATATATTTTAATTGGGTTATGATTAATGAATTAATATAACGTCGAAACATGAAATAATTGTACGATATTTCGGATGCCAATTTTGAGGGTGCGGTTAGTCCTGAAATAGGTGAGACAGTCAAAATAAGTGTCATATTGTATTTTGGGTTCCGAGCACTTTTAACAGGTTATGACTTAATTATGTAGTTACGAGTCATTTTAATGGTGTATTAACATTTAAAGATGGGAACAAATGTTAAATGAACGGTTTAGTCTCCCAAACCCTCTTATTTCCTCAATTACATGTTTTGAACTTAGATAGAAGAGAGAGCTTGGGAGAAAATGGAGAGAAATGAGAGAATTGGAGAATTGGAGAATTGGAGCTGGAAATCATTGCTACCGGAAGAGAATTCGAGACTACAAACTTGAGGCAAGTTTCTAACTTGCTAGTGTATGATTTAATGTGGGTAAATTGCATATATAGTTGTGTTTTTGAAGTTTTAACCATTATTGGGGTTTATGATGATTTTAGTGTTTAAACCCTTAACATTGGATTAAAATTTGTTCTGAGGTTGAAATATTAGTTAGTTATTGTGTAGAAATGATTTGGGTATAAAATAAGTTTAGTTGGTTGAGTTTTGAAGAAAGAAATTGGAGTTTTGGAAATTTAGGGTTCTTAAACCCATAGCCGAAACAGGGCATTCTGGCCCAGGCTAATCGATTCGCCCCTAGCGAATCGATTCGCTAAAGGGGTAGGCTACAGGTCTTGGTTGGGAGAATTGATTCGGATCACCCGAATCGATTCGCAGATATGCAGAATATTGGGTCCTCTTGACCGAATCGATTCGGCCAGGGCGAATCGATTCGAATTTTCTACAAATTTAGGATATTTTTTCCAACTTTGTTTTTATTCCTTTTCTTTTTGGTTTAAGGATTAGGAGCCTTCCCTTGGTAAGTAATAATGAGGATTAGGGGTTTATATTAGGAGGATTAACACTCTTAGGGGTTTATATTAGGAGGATTAACACTCTAGAATAGTATGGGGGTAATTGAGTTTAATTCGGGGGTTATTCAATAAAGGTTAGTGTCGTTTCCTCTAGTGAGCTAGCCTCGGACTAATGGAGAGTTAAGTGAGAGGGTCTAGGATCCTTGGGAGATTAGTATTGAGGAGAATTACCATTCATGGCTTATGGTATTACTTTGAACACTTGGAGACTAGCGTGAGGGCAATTATACTTCGTGGCATATATCAATTATAAAATATGACTTCGTGAATAAGAAATGCATATTTTAAATTGGCACTTAATTGTTAAGCACAAATGATTTTGAGAATGTAAAAGTGAATGCTTTAGATGAGGAAATATTGTAAATGACAATTCGCATATACACACGTCTCTAAATGCTATCATAGGGGAAGTACGCGCATGAGGTGAAGTCCCCTAGCTAGTGAATGCAGGGTGAATATAGTCCTTAATTATAGGACCGGTTATTATATTATGTGATTATTGTGCGAAGTGAGGTAATTTCGGGTGTGGTTATGACTCACTGTCGTAGGTATATGGCCGCTTCCCAACGTCACACGATGTAGGATGCCCAGGTTACCTTGTTTGATAGGCCCTTGAAGATGATAGCCATTTAGGGGCGTGTCCAGTGGGGAAACTCGGAAGGACGATCTTAGAATCGTTATATGATATGAAATATAACTATTCATAATAATGTGGGAATTATTGATGGCAAAGCACTTTATGAAATAAATTGCTTTAAATACGTTTCCTGGAGATAAAAAGGGAAATGTGAAGTTGTGAGATGTAAAACTGAGTTGGTAAAACATTTTGTGAAATAAATTTCTCTATATATGTTTCCAAAAGAAACAGGAACTGTGCATTTAAGTTGTGTAAAACTAAAATGAAATCTCATTAAGTGAAACATAGATATTTCTCTCATGCGTATATGAACATTGCATAGTGTCATCGATATTGCACCTAGTTGTGCTTTTAGATTGAGAGGGGAGAATTCTTATCATTATTTGTGAGAGCAAGTTATGTTTATGATTGATGATAAAATATTCATAACGTTCATGCATTTTATTCACAAGGTAATCATATCAAACTGGGCCCTGACCCGTCTATATCTCTTTGTTTTGCATGAATTCTTTATTCGCTCAGGTGCTCTACCGCAAGGACACCCGTATTGACCTCTCCAGTCATGTGTCCCAGAGCTATAACATATTGCGGATGTTGTAGGATATTCATTGTAGATGCTTCCATCTTTTTGTAATCTAGCTATGATCAGTTTTCATATTCGGGTGTGTTTCCCTGATTTTGAGCTTGTTTAATATAATGTGATATTTAAAGTTTAATACTTGGTGTAACCCATTTGTATTGGTCTGTTAACCGATAGCTTATTCGGTTATTTTATTGTGCATAATCGTTATACAGTTACTCATTTTTTTATAGATCCACCTTCTTTTCGAATCGGATTATCTAAATGATTTTCTTTAAACTTTTAGATTAAAATTGACAATATGTTTTCTAAAATAATTGGTGGTTATCTTGTATTATTATTTTAACGACAGTGATGCTAAGAATGGACCATCCATGATTCCTGTAATTATTGGAGTATCGGGCTGGCCACCTCTTATTTTAGTAAGCGGGTTGTCACACGTAGGCTATTAGGTCTAGAGCCAGTGGGTAGGTTACGAGAATATAGTTGGTTTTCTTGTTTGGATTATTCGTCTGAAGTATGAGTTTCTACCAAGTGTTGAGATTTGTTTCCAATAGCTTAATATTTCCATGTCCCTTTGTGTGGTGTGTTTTGTACACATGATATTGAATGTATGGGCTCCTTAGTCATGGCATACTATGCAAGGTATACATGAGACTTATTTCTTTATATTTTGATGATATGTGAGGAGGCCAAGTCTATTTGAGCCTATAGTATTTATGCATTCTTCGATACGACTTTATGTGTTTGCAAATTTCGAGGATGGAATTCCATTATTTGGTGGAAGAATGTAATATCCCATATTTTTTGGAATTAATTAAATGATTTTTTATTTATTTATTTACTCGGGTGAATTAACGGGTAATTAATTGGGTTTAATGGGTTAGGATTAATAACTGGAATTTAAAATGAGAATTTTAATTAAATTTTGAGTGACTCGGAAAAAATAAATTAACTCTATGGTAATTAATTTGATATTTTGCGTTACTATCTTTGAATGGGACTCTAGGGTGTATAGAACCCCAAAATAGTGTTTTTAATGTTGCAAACTGGTTCCCGGGGGAGGTATACCTCTGGGCCATGTTTTAGGAGTATTTAGTTAGTATTTTAGGCTTATTTAGGGGTCGAAAATTGGGCCCATAGTGGACTTGTGGATTGGGGATTTTAAATAGGTTTAGAACCCTCATTAAACACCTTAATACAACATATGAAAACCCCAGTTTGAAGAGGAAAGATTTGGGAGGGAAGAAAAACATTTAAGAGGAACAAACTAAGAATCAAGATGCAAGCGTCTTTAAGGCAATGAATACCATCTTGCTTATTGGGTTAATATGTAATCCATTTATGACTTTCATTACTAATGGATTGAAAGAATGTTCTTAGGATATAAAATTTTGTTTAGATTAAAATAATCTGATTTTGATCATAATAAACCCATAATTCATAATTATGACTAATTGATTGATGAATGTAAATTTTATATTAGCAAACTAATGTAATCCTAAAGAATCAATAAATTGAGACTTAAATCATTGAGATATGACTTAGATATTTTATATAAATATGAATCATACATGATTTAATCTGTAAATCCCATATGTTATTCATGTTAATTGATACAGATTTATAGGCTAATTCCAACATTATTGTGAAGAACATTGACCAAGGGTTTCATTAATGATTATTGGGTTTAGATCTTCCTATGAGTTGTTAACCGTCCAAACCATGTAGAAATAGGTTTCTTGTATTCATATGTTGGTTGTATGTGAAGGAGAATGGACAATTTGGAGTTATAGAGGCTTTAGGTCTATAAGGTTTTCATTCATGGCAGCACTAGTTTAAATGTTGAAAAGAAGAAGATTTTCCCGGATCGATCCGACCAATGTAAAGTGTATATTATCGAATTACGAACACATGGATCTGATTTAGTAATTTTGGAATTTTTATGAATATTTACCTAATAATGCGTAGTGCTAAAATTTTAGGTTGGTCATTTTGTGGTTTGGGCTTTGTGTTGTGTTCTTTTGGTTACGTTTTAATAGTTGTTTCGGGCTTATAATCAATTGAGATGAGCTTATTTAAAGTAGGTTTGAGTATAGAAACCTAGTTTAAATAACTTAATATTTAAATCAAAGTTTGTTATGTCGGGTAACATTTAGCGATAACATTTAACACATATAAGGTGAGAATGTAGTTGTGACTCATCGAGTAGGGTAGCCGTTATTTTAGAATTATGATGAACGTTAGATTAGACGATACATAGACTTTGTAGCCTTAGGATCTTGGGGAATTGTACCTTATGCTTCAGTTAGTATACATATGTATATATAGGTGGGTATATATGTATATATGAGTATGGATGCTCTTAGACTATGAGTTAGTTTCAGCTCTAGTTAGACTAGGATTTTAGTCTCGATTGTATATATATACATAGTAGTGTGTACATATACGTAGCTGGATTTTTATTAGACTATGAGAATTATTCACGATTATACAATGAGCGTGTGTGTGTGTATATATATATATATAGTCTGGTTGGGGGGACAATGCATGAACATTAAATATCTATATTGTGATAACCAACATATACATTAGAGGTGGCCAATCCCTGTTACCAACCTCCAATGTCAAAATATGCAGGACGTCATAGTTGGTATCAGAGCATGGTTTTAGGTCTCATAGGTTGTGAGTTTGTTTACCATCCACATTACTAATCTTTGATTCCCCTTGTTGATTCGTACTCTTTAAGGTATTGGGTCTAGCATATGTTACAATTGTGTTTCTTGGAGATAGGGAGTTTTGTGTTAAGGTCGTTATAGGCCTTGAGGTTAGAAATATTAATCGTGATGTGATTTTAGAGAAGAGATTTATTTTGGAGATCATTAGTACTGATGTTAGGTATCTCTAGTATTGATGTGGTGATGTGATTTGATTTGAGGACTTAAGTGTAGCGATGTCTTTTGGAGATAGAATGGATTAGTGATTCATGGGAGAGCATGATATGTCGTTATTATTATAGTTATTCTTATATATATAGTTAAGATATATAATGTACTTTTGTTCATAGGTTATGTCCGTGTATGATTGGGTTTATGGACACCCAATCGTGGCATTCTACGGGTAGGCATATGTGATCCTTATTTGATTTACGCGACTTTAAATTTTATATTTAAGCTTTGTCGAATTTTCAAGATGAAATTCCTATATTAGTGGGGGAAATGTAATACCCCATAATTTTGGACCGTAAATATCTTTTTATAAATTAATAATTGGAAAAATATTTGTATTGACTTGATAACTCTTATTTTTTTAAAATGTTAGTTTTGATATATAAGAAATAAGGTTTTAACAGGATTTGAAACTGGGAACAAATTTTGATTCTTTCAACTTTTCTTCTCTGTCAGTTAGACATGGGGAAATTGATTCGGCCTAGGGGAATCGATTCGGTCCGAGGCAGAGTTAGTAAAATGACTTGTTTTTAAATGTTTGTGCCAGTTTCAAGCTCTTTTATTTTCCTATGTTAAAAAGGCTCGGGTTTAGACTTTTTTCAACACTCTTAACTTATTTCAAAAAGCAGTAGCCTCCCAAGTTTTCTTTTCTCTCTTCTACAAACCTAAACCCCCATTAAAAATAAGTTTCAACTAAAGTTTTGAAGATTCAAAGCAAGTTTTTTCAAGATTAAACAATAATTAGTCTCTGCCATTTTTGGGAGAGGATCGCAATCGTATAATCTGAATGTCAAGGTGACTTCTTATCAAGCATGAATACTTCTATTATTCCCCTTAAGTGTTGCAAATTTTAAATGATGTATGAACCTTAATTAATCATGTTTTCTTAAAAATAATTGGGTAGATTAATTAGGAAAAGTGAAAATAAATTCAGAGTTGTTTTTATTCAACCTAAAAATATGATTTAAGACTTGAAATAATCACATGATAAAAATGGTATTTTAATTCTGATCCCCATCGTAGGTTTGCAGGGAATTGTCTACCTCCAATGTCAAAATATGTGGGGTGTTACGTATATGTCTAGATTTTAGGTATATTGAATATGTCGTATCTCGGTGGTTATGGTTGTTTGGTATTGTTATTGTTTACACATATTAGTATACTTGGGATTCACCAAATGCTAATAGGCTAATTTTGAAATACATCAGCAAATGTCAAAGTAATTAATGGAGATGTAACCAACTGGTGAAAAATGTTAAAATACACCATGAATGGGTTAATGATAATTTGTATCTAATGATTAATAATATATGATTTTGTATATCATTTGTGATTAGATTTATTTAAAGTAATGACAATCTTTATATGAATAATTGTGGGGCTTGAGTTGGTATATCACTCGGTCTTTAGATATTAATGGTTTGATATATCTATGTGATTAACAAATTGTATGTGTTGTGTGAACACTCTTTTTTTATGGCATGTCAGTCAGAAGATAGATGTTATGAGTTGGGTTAATACTCCTTGTTATGGTCAGTTCAGGATTGTTGATTTTCCTAGCTGGCGTGTAATATGTATATTCATCGTATTATACATATATTTGGGGTCCATTTTGGGTATTTTCCAAAGGAGTCTCACACTGTTGTCTCAAACGAATGAGTCGGCTAAACATAAGTGTATCAGGGGGTTTCTTGTTTGGATTCGTTTGCAAGATATCCCACGCCTCTAGTTCGGTCGGGAGTTAGGAGATACTGGGTTTTAGGTCCCTATGACTTACCTAGTACAAGTGATTGACTTATGTGGCTATTATTTGCGAGTCTTGAGCCAACAGGTCTTAGCGCCCATCTAAGATAAGCAGAAGTCTATCAGGGGGTTCCTTATTTGGATTTCTCTTGCGAGATGTCTCATCCATGGAGATTAGTAAGGTTGTGAGTTAGGAGATTATAATGCACTAGACTATTAGTATTTCATTATGTAGTTAAGGGGATTATTTTAGCCTTAGTGTTATGGCATTTTTCTTGGAGTGGGTATAATTAGTTAGAGTTGTATTAGGATAGAGGAGAGGTGAGGTATGTATGTATAATGCCGTAGGGTGATGGTATAGGGGCATAAATTATTCGCATTTTAATACTATTCAGCAACATGATATTTCTTGAAAGTTTAAGGTGCAAACCCAAATCTATAATACCTTTTCCACCCAAGTATTAGTTTTATTATAGAGGAGTAGCAAGACTGAGAAGTTAGTGTTGAGCTGAGGTTTTAAAGTGGTAGATTATTATAGATCTAGTTCATCATTCTTAATGTAGGATTTGCTTTTTTCAGTTTTTATTCCACTAATATTTGTATTCAGGAGTTTCATTTACATTTTAGTTCGAGACCTTTATATTGTGGAAAATTGTGTTAGTGGATTTGATTTTTATTGGAAATTTATTTTAGTTTAGTTATTATTTTATTCATTATTCGAATGTCATAGATGGTTTTTATTTACTGTAATTTTTATTTATCATTGATGTTTAGAATGATATAAATTGCATAGGGCTCCCTTTGTTCAGCATTCAACCTGATCAACTGGGCATGGAAAATGGGGATTGTTAAACAACCATCTTTTTACGTCCATTCCTAGGCATTCCACTACCTGCCTTTGAAATTTATCTCTCATCCCTCCTAGGATTTTTATGACTGGTCCTTGGAATTTGAGTGTAGTGTCTAGGTCTAGGTCTAGGAAACTCACGTCTTGCCTCACTTTTATTTTGGACTAGGAACTACATCCTTCTCATTAACTCACCTAATTCCCCTCTAAGATCATTAATAGGATCTCTCCGGAACACTTTCCTCCTATTTTCAATGAACTTTCGATTTCTTTCTCTCAAGGACCTACATGCATAATTTGTGTGACCTTGTACCTTACAAAAAGTATAAAAAGGCACATTTCTTCTCACAATATTTCTTATATTTCTTATTAGCTCATTTATCTCATGTTGATCTTTTAAACCAAGTGTCCAACAAGATAACCAAATGTACCAATAGAAAAGTAAACAAACGTATCCACAAATAAAATATGGAGATAAACAAAAATATTTAGTCCTCATTAGTTCACTCATCAACTATCTCATCATCCTCATCGAAATCACCATCATCATTAGAAGTTGGTTTAGGTACTAGTACAGAAGCAGGATCAGGTGCAGATGTAGATGGAGGAAAATCAGGTGTCAGACTAGTACCTCTAAAATAAAGACCAATAATTTTTACACCTCAACCCGAATTTATGGATTATCCGTAGTCAAACAACCTACATAATGTTACTAGTTCAATTTTTGTTTAATTAACATTTCACTTATTTAACATGTGATTTCCATTTAAATGAAGTTGAGTGATGGACCCTTCGGAAGCGTCCTCGGAATCCAAGTATACAAAGCTACTAACGTAAAATGAAAAGAATACTTACATGCATAATGCTCTCAAAATAAGGGACCGCGCCCAACCTGTCATAGCAAAGATGAGGGAATGAGTCGAATGCTAATGGAGAATTACAATAATACAGTATATAATTGAACGGCGGAAAGGAGACTCTAACACGTAATATCTACGTGCACATGAAACTACCTTATATATATACACATATTTGCCTTTATGACTGAAATCGTTTTTATTCCAAAAATGTTAGTTATCCCGATTAATTCACCTTAATCTTATAAAAGAATACCTTTTTTCTTAACTTGACATTTATTCTTTGACTTAACACACCCGATTAAATACTTAAAACAAAAACACTTTTTTTCAGAAAAAATCATTTCTTTCACCGAATACCAATCCATATTAGTATTTTCATTGAAAATCACCCCTTTAACAAGCGCAAACGACGTGTTAGGAAATAGTTATTTTTCCTTTGAAAACTTTCATAAACATGCCCTTGTGTTAATTATGGGTTAAACCTCTTTAGGTTGCTTAATTGCCCATTTAGCCAATATGCATTACCGCTCCTTTACATTATGGATATTAATCAATTTTCACATTTCTTATCCACTTTATCCTTAAGCTAAATATTTATTAATTCATTCAAGTTAGGTTATTTTTTAACACATTCATCACAAAATTCATTTCTTGATATATTCCACTTTTTATTATCTTTTTCTTGTAATCTTCCAATATTCGCATACTTTAGCGAGCTCCACACTATCAGTTATGCTACCATATGCTATGGCCAATGATTTTGGGTCTTTCACCCCAGGGCTCCGGTCCCTACTTAATTATTCCGGTGTCATCAGAGTCCATACTAATGTTTTTAATATTTTATAAGTTCCCACATATAACACCCCGTATTTGTAATGATTTTTATAAAATAATTGGGTAAACTGTAAATTAAATTGGGATGAATTAAATTATATTGGAATAATTAATCCGGGATAATAAATATTAATTAGCGAGATGAGGATTAATATTTATTTATATGGAATATTACTTAGTTAACGAGTAATACTAATGATATGAAAAGATTATACTTATTGTGAGTGAAAAATACGACAGTTATGATAAATGTAATCGGGATGTGCGTGTCAGTCATGTCAGGATATAATTTGAAAAATAAAATGTAACTTTATTTTTGGTATTTCAAGTGGTCATTTCGAGTGCACCAAAATGTCCAAAAGGGTCTAGATAGTCAGAAAAATGTACTCGGGGGTTTAATTTGGGTCCCGGGGTAATTTTAGGTCAAACTGGTACCCCGGGGGGTATTTTAGTCATTTATATCTTTGAGGTATGAAAACCCACGAATTTAAGATGTATAACTTAGATTGGGAATGGGAGAAGTTAGGGTTACGTGAATCAATCTTGGAGATGTTATCAAGGGAGAGAATGAGAACCCTGAGAGAGAGTCCCAAGGCCATAAAACACTACTCTTGCAGCACCAACACCAACATAGCGTCGATCGAAAGAATAGGATTGCAACCATACCAACTTTTTGCAGAGAATCAGACCTCCATAACAAGGAAAGTATTTATCTTGCTAATTTTGAGCATGTTTTCAATTCATGTTAGAGTTAGATGAATCAATCCAGGTTTATGCGAAGAATTAATGTTAATTAGATGAGTTTAAAACATGTTTGGGGTAGGAATCATGCTAGTTCAACTTTCTTGAGGCTTGTAGAATGAAATCCACGAAATTTTGATGTAATAATGTGAAGAAATCTGGATTTAAATGGAGTTCTTGAACCAAAAGATGAGCTAGGTTTTTTATGGGATGTTCTTGAATTAATTCAATTTTATAAGTAACCTTTGATGATTTAATCATTCTCACATGTTAGAAATTGTTCATATATGTTGGTATCATGTTTAGTATGACAGGTTGCGAGTTTGGGGATTTATTAATGGATTTTATAGTGTAAAAGGGTGAGATTTCGTAACTGCTAAGGAAGAAACGACATCAGATCCACTCGACCGGTTCGTCCCTACCCACCGGATCAGTTCGAAAAGCTGTAAATAACAGTTCGTCAAATCAGTTAGCGGGTCCCACCGGACCGGTTCAAAAATGGCTTTTTTTAATTAAATTTTAGGGATTCATGTTGATAATTTGTTTCCAATTAGAGATAATCGATTCTCGGAACCTTTGGGTAGGATTGGATATAGTTTGACCTCTCGAGAATTTAAAGGGTTACATAGAATGCGAGATAACTACAAAAATTATATAATGTCGAATATTATTGAGGATACCTAAACGAATGAAAAGGTTACGAGTGAATCTAGGTCCGGATCAATGGTAGAAGGATACTTTACCTACTGAAATAGTTTGATGATTAGTTAGAATATTTCGAGTAGAGAGGGATACTCGGGGAAGTACAATGAAAAGTATGATTGAAATTAATTATTACGTAGGATATTTAGGGAATATAAATATACTACGTATGGTATATGTATGACAGGTTATGTATATAGCTATACTAATGTTATAAATAGGTAAATTGTGTGAAAAACCTATTGTATGATATATTGTGTGTATGATATACCGATGCTGCCTGTTATCGGGGGGCAGGTTTCACGTCGTGGACGGTCTTATCCTGATGATTCCATTGGGGGAGATTTTAGACTTGTACCCTGAACATAGGACCTTGGATACGTGCTATCTGAGAGTATGATAGTTTCGGCAAATGAATGGGAGCGTAGGTATGTGTGTGATCCATTTGGATGGGGACTATGTTCGCCTCCAATATATGTGATTTGTATTTATGGTTCGAGAGAGACACAAAACCAACAGTCCTTTATATAATGCGTCATGTACCAGGACATGACAGTAGAGTATGCATGCACCATAAGTCTCACCCTAGGGGTGCAGTAGTAGTAGTGTGTGTGTGTGTGTGTGTGTGTGTGTGTGTGTGTGTGTGTGTGTATATATATATATATATATATATATATATATATATATATATATATATATATATATATATATATATATATATACTTGTGATTTATTCTGCGATGTGTGCTTAGCAGATATGAAGATTATGACATTTAAAATGATCTTTTTGCATAAAAAGATTAAATACAAAATGATTCGGAGCAGCATTTGGGTAGCCTACGATAGATAGAAAATCTACATCGATGTTAAGCGGTTCTTCGGGGAGTTTAGCGTGGGGGACCAGGTGCTATTGCGGGTATCGCCTATGAAAGGGATAATGAGATTCCGAAAGAAAGGGAAATTTCCGTCGAGATACAGGCGACCATTTTCTATTATTAAGAGGGTTGGATCAGTAGCTTACAGACTTGGGCTTCCGCAGAACTTGCATCGTATATGTGATGTGTTCCATATTTCTTCGTTGAGGCGATATCTCAGAGAAGAGTTGCCTCACACTCATACTGCATTGGAGGAGGTTGATTTGCATCCAAATATTTCTTATGAGGAGCGACCGGTGGCGATCTTAGACCATAGCGAGAGACGGTTGAGAAGTAGTTCCCCTTGTGCGTGTCCAGTGGGCACACCATAATGTTGAGAAGTCTACTTGTGAGCACGAGGATGAGATGTGCGACCGATACCCGGAGTTATTTTTGCTAGGTATTCTTTTATTTTTCTAATTTTGGGACAAAATTTAGTTATTAGGGGGAAGTATGTAACACCCTGTATTTTTAATGACCTTTAAAATGGGATTAATTAGAATTAAATTGTGGGATAATTAAAAATTAATCTGAATTTTAATATAACTCGAGAATAAAGTAATATGTGTTTTATGTTGAATTTTACTTAGTGATTAAAAGTAATATATAATTATAAATTTACATAAGATTATGACTTTATAAAATTTGTCGCAAGTTATGAACACGACAATTATGGTAAATAAGTCGGGACGCTCATGTGAGTCATATCGGGACTATCTTTAAATAGAATGAAAAGTAATTTATTTTTTATGTCATCCAAATGGTCGTTTTGAGTGTGCTTAAGTGTCCGAAATGGTTTAGATAGCTAGAAAAGTCTACCCGGGAGATTAATTTGGGTCTCGGGTCAATTTTGGCCCAAAACGACACCCTAGCGGGGTATTTTGGTCATTTGTCAAATCAGTCGAACAATACTTACGATTTTGCAGTGGCCTTTTATAAGTGTAGAGTTTGTATAATTGAGGTTTATTCACCCAAATCAAAGGAAAAGGCTTAGAGGAGAGTGAGAGGCTTTTCTAGGAGAGGAAGAGCCTTTTCTAGGAGACCAAGGGTAATACCCCGTATTTTTATCATGTTAAATAATTATGAGATTAATTATTATTGTTGGATTAATTAAATTAAAAAATGTGAGAAAATTGATTATTAATTAATCCGGATTGAAAATAAATATTAACTAGCGTGCCAAGGGTGAATACTTATTGTTGAGAATTATGGAATATTACTATGTGAATACGTAATACGGAATTATGAAATATTATAAATTGTCGAGAGTGGGAAAATACGACAGTTTTGTACATTAAGTCAGGACGCGCGTGTGAGTTATGTCGGGACTAATTTAATGGGTTAAAGAAGTAAATTATTTTTAGGTCTAACCGGCACCTCGTAGGGGTATTTTTGTCCTTTGAACTTTTGGGGAAATATTATGGACAAAAATTAGGAAATTAAATATAGAGGTATGTGGGTTAGAGGGGAGTTATCCGTTCTAAACCTATGAGAGAGAAAAGATAAAGGCACAGAGGAAGGAAGAAGAAGACATAGGAGTTCTTGGTGCATAACTCAAGAACACACACCAAAAATCCCACCAAAGTGTAGATCATGAGATAAGGAACACACCTATACCAACATCACCAGGTGATCAGACTTTCGAAATTGAGGCAAGTGTTTAATCCTTGCAAAAATTGTAGCAACAATCAGGTTCATGTTAGTATAGATATATAATACTCATTTATGGTTCAAAAACTTTGATGAAATTGGAGAAATAATGACATCAATTAAAAATCTGGAATCTAATTAGGATGAATCCCTCATGTATATAGGTTAGATATCACAAATTGATGAGTAATTATGACGGATGAATCTGGTTTTGATGCGACTAAGAATGATTCTCAGAATTACGTACTCTCTAGGCTCAAGTGAAAGCCTATCGCGTTAGTAATAATCCCGGTAAGTCGGGATCGTATCCACAGGGAAATAGGACAACAGAGTTGTGACGACGTTGGACAGATGAATGAATCCTAACTCTGACTCTAAAGAAAAAGGAAAAGATGATTGGTTTTGAGAACCGACTACACTGAATGCAATTTTTGAAAATATTTATTTAATGCACTAAAGTGTGAATGGAATGCAACTACTCTAAATTACTGATGATAATTGAACTGAAACTGTAAACTATATGATGAAAGAACATGACGGGAATACAATCCCCCAACCCTAGTGTATTGGTGTTATAAAACTAATCGTAAATTTAAATTAGACCCAGAATTTAGTACTCACAAGCATTACGTATATGAGGTTCAATCCCGCACCATACTTAATCAGAGGACGAGTAAATCAATATTGTGATAGTTGCTCTCGAATTGCATTCCAAAGCATCCCGATTACCCGGAAGCAAATGAGATCCAAGGATCTACAATTATCGTGTTCCTACGCAATACGATCGTAATCAAACCATTAAATTTAGAGGATTAATTTTATACACATGCAACTATCACATCAGGTTGGGTTCATGTATCTCGACCTTAGAAAATCTAGCCTAACATGCTGAAACTAATGAAAATAATTTTTGAATTGCAAAAAACCATGATTAAACTAAAGAAGAATTGTAGAATGGTGTAACCGGGAAATTAAACAGAAGAAATTACTCACTAATCTGACCAAAGCACGCAAAGCATTAACTACAATTACTGGTAATCATTGAAATCTAAAAAATCTTCAATCTTGGAATTAAAATAATAAGCTATCTCCAAACTAGGGTTTTTCTGAAAGAATGGAAAATTAGATTAATTCTCCGTACTAAGAATGATAATAAAACGGGTTTAAATACCCTACAAAACTACAAGAGTTTTAGCTGCACTAGGACTCTCCATTAGAGGAAGTTTAGAAAATTAAAATTCGACAGTCGGACCGGTCCGATCCTCCCGCGGTTCGATCAGGCTGGAATCCGAACGGTTCTTTTATTTCTTGGGCGGATCTATTCGGTGCGTATCGGTTCATTTTTTTCTTTCATCTTCGATCCGTCTTCGCTCTGGGGTTCTCTGGAATTTGGCAATGCGGATCGGTCCGGACTTCCTTTGACTTTTTCTTCAAACTTTAACTACTCATAACTTTCACACTGGGACTCCGATTGAGGTGACGTTTCTTCCTATGTACTTGTAATTGAAGACTCTTCAACTTCTCTTTAGATGCCTCCTTCGAATTCCCGGTAAAAATTATAACTTTTCCCTTTTGACTTTTCCTTCTTTTTTTCTCGATTCTTCCAGTTTCTTTCTTTCTTTCTTGACAATAAATACCTGTAAAATCCATACGAAATACCAGAACTCAGGGTACTCGTTAGAATAAGTCACTAGCAAGATTATGAGATAAAATCAAATCGATTACGTTGTTCGAGGTGCTAAAAGTAACTAAATTAAAGAAATAAATTGGGACGAATTTATGCCTAATCAAGTTTTCATGTTCTTGTATAGAAATTTGAAGAACTGGGGTTTATTTTATTAATTTGGGGTTTTCTAGAATTTACTAAGGTTTATGCATGATTAAATTATTCTAGTATGTTATAAATCATCCCTACATGTTAGATTATTGTTTGGAAGTGATTGCTGGGAGCTGGGAAGAAATCTGTAGAGGTTTTGGGTTAGAAAAAATGCAGCAAGTAGTAGAATGGAGATGACGATGTCTCGTTCGAACAAGATGTAGGGTCGTTTGAACGACCTACTGATTCGTTCGAAGGAACCTAGTTCTGGTTCGTATGCAGTCCCAGAAAACCCAAAAATTCATATTTTTCCCCAAATCGTGTTTCACAGTTAGTTGAGTGAGAAAAATTGCCATTTACAGATATTAACTTGGTGAAGAATTAATTGGGAAGCATTCCTAGGATAATACTTTAAGGATTGAATAGGTGAATTAACTTGGGAAATTTCGAGAGAGTGAATAATTGAATTAATTACATTATAAGTAATAATATGAAGTACACTATGTGTAAAAATTTATGTGCGGGTTGGGTGAATACCCGAACTATAATAGGACATGACAGCAGTTATTATTAAATTATTATTATTATTATTGTGTGTATAGCATACGTACGCTACTTGTTATCGGGAGGAGGTTTCGCGCAGTGTACAGTCTTATCCTAGGTGACCCAATGGGGGGATATTTGACTTGTACCCAGAGCATATAAACTTGAATACGTGCTATCTGAGATGTAGGATAGTTTCAACGGCTGAGTGGGAGCGTAGGTATGTGCGCGGCCCATTTAGCTGGTGAGTATGCTCGCCTCCAATATTTGTGTTATGACATTTATGGTTCGTGAGAGACGCCGAACCAATTGTCCTTTACGCATTGAGCGATGCATCTGGACACGATAGCAGAGTATGCATTAGGCTAAGTGGTCCTAACCAAGGGGCGCGGGATTTTTATATATATATGTCTAGGGCTGATGTGATTATATGTATATATGCATATATATTCGTGACTAATTCTAGTGTGTGAAATTAGCAAACTTATAAATGTTGGTAAGCAAAGTGTTTTTAGTTGGTAAAAGAATTACTATCAGAACAGAGAATGTAACATATGGTTAATTGGAATAAATGATTTTAATAGCGAATTGTATGGGCGATACGGGTTATTCCTTTGAGATATATTTAGAAGTATTAGGATATGATCTAGTTGGGAACATTACGGATAACTAGGTTAGGGTATACGTACGTTAGGCATGCACAATAGTTGAGAGGTGAGAATTTCATGTGAGAGTTGGAAACTAACATGCACATAATAATTGCATTATTGCAGTTTCAAACACTTGCTAAAATAAATATTTTTACAACTCGGGCTCTGACCCGTTTCTTGCTATTCTTTTCTCTTTTGCTATATATATATATATATATATATATATATATATATATATATATATATATATATATATATATATATATATATATATATATATATATCAGGTACCCAGCCACAGGGTTACCAGACTTAGACGCGTGGATCATTTAGCGAGCTACAGCAATTGTGGGAGTTGCAGGCCTTTGCACTTAGACGCTTCTATAATTTCTTTCCACTCTATTCAGATATTCCATTTAGGGCATGTTTCTCCCCTTTCTCAGTCAGTTATTAGAGATTGTACTCATTTTATTTTAGTATTCTATTTCTATTACACTTGATGATATTATGGTTTGTTGGTTTGTGACTTTGAACTGGAATGTTTTATCCAGTCTGATTTATTTTAGTATTTGATTCATGTCCAATATTTATTTTATTCTTGTGGAATGTGAGTAGATTATATTTCAAAGAATGGAAATTTATTAATGGACTAATGGGGTAGAATTAAACGGGAAAATGTTTTGACACTTAGTTTAATTATTTGTTAGGTGATAAATAATATTAATTGTTTTCGACAATTATGCTAAGAATGAACCCATCGAACATTCTGTTTTAATTTTAATAAAGGACTGATCACCGGGTATTTAATTAGGCAGCGTGTCACACCAAGAGCCAAGAGTCACCTTGCACCACCACCAGAGGTTGATCGAAAAAAGGAGGAACATCCCTATAATTATCTTCCCCAACGGTTCAGACCTTCGAATTAGAGGCAAGTGGTTAATTATTGCAAATTATAGCATGTATATTGTCAATGTTAGGCTAAACTTGAAATTCAGAAAAGTTACATGAATCAAAGATGAATTTTGATGGTCTTAATTGAATTCTTGAAATGAAAACTAACTAGGATTCATCACTTTTTGAATATATAGAATCAACTCCATGAAATTTGGGTATAATTGGTGAAGAAATCTGGGATTTATAATAGTTCTTGATTAAGGATAATGAATTAAGAGTTTTTCGAATTTTCGTGAATTTAACTTGATTTAATGGAAACTCCTTGATGATATTGTACAGCTTAGATGTTAGAAATATTTCATATACCTTGATATATCATTTGGGATAATTGATGGGGAGTTTAGGATCAATTGATGATGATTTTAAGGAGGAAAAATATTGAAAGTTGTAGCCATTAAAATGCAGAATTTCGCAGACTTGTAGGGGTGAATCGATTCGACTGCCTAGATTTGGCCAACTTTTCCCATTTGATTATTATTTTTATGGGATCATTTGGGATTTGAGTATGGGACTAAAATTTTAAAATAATGGGAGTATAGGGGTATATCAGTAGGCCATGGTAATATATGGGCTTAGTCCTATAAGATGGAATAAATGATTAAATTGAATTAGGAATTATCGAGGAATAAACCTAATATGAAAATAAATTTAATTCACAGAAATTCGGGGATTATAATGACATGGACCAGTAGGGTGTAGATGCTTAACTACTAAATTTACATGAGGAATAAATGATACCCCTCGAGTGATGAGAAAATCTTCGAAATATACTTTAAGAAGTAAAGTCATAATATACAAAAACGTAGGATATTCGAGATATAAATATACTACATATGGGACTTATTATATGGGTTGTGCGTATGCCCTATTGTTATTATATATATAGGTGGGATGAATACCTATATGATGATTTATGTTATATATGACATACCTACGCTGCTTGTTATCGGGGTGGAGGTTTCGCATTGTGGACGATCTTATCCTAAGGAGCCCATTGGGGGGGGGGGGGATTTTATATTCATACCTTGAGAATAGGACCTTGCATACGTGCTATCAGTGAGAATGATAGTTTTGACGGTTGAATAGGAACGTAGGTATCTGCATGACCCATTTAGCTGGGGAGTATGCTCACCACTAATATATGTGTTATGAGATTTATGGTTCGTGAGAAACGTCGAACCAATACTCCTTTATACAACGAGAGATGTATCAAGACATGATAGCAGAGTATGCGTGCACCGCAGCTGTGTCTGGGAGGTGCCATATTAGTATATATAATAATGTAATGAATATATATATATACTATGAAACATTAACCTTATTATAACCTCTAACTCCGCAATACCCCGTCTAAGCGAAACATTAACCTTATTATAACCTCTAACTCCGCAAGGTTATCACTGAGCATATCTTCAGTATATACCTAAACTGAATTTAAGTGGCAGCTACACCGGTCACCATTAGAATTCTAAAGGTAGTAAGTACCATACAGGGCCACGGCTCCCAATCCGTATCGGCTTGGCAAGATGTGCCTAGAACTAATCCTTGTCCTTCTAGGCTATTCTGATTTACGTTATCGACACATGCCAATATTCTAATCATGCTTTGATATCCCCCTCGAGGTGCCGCTTTCAAGCATTTATTATGACATCATCAATCTAAGTCCTAATTGCATTTTCTAGTACCCAACAGAATCAAGCACTACACCTTCTACATTATCCATCTTGCGAAAAATGCATTATTTCCAACTGTGGTACTAATCTCCAATTATCCTTAGAAGGTTATCGCACCTACTTATATCAAATTAGATTACCTCCCTCAAGGACTATGAGAATTAACTCCTTTGAGTTTGGCCAATAATCTGAGATCATTACCTGACCTTCAATACGATCATCACTTGGACACTTAGCACTTTTTAATACCGTACTTAACTGGTTCCCCTAACGACACCAAGCATACTCCACGTAAAAGTCCTTAATACCCGACAAGACTTCATCACCTATGACTTTCTCATCGTTGGTACACCCTACAAACTTCTCAATACCCACATTGTGATTACTAGGTTCTTATAAAGATAGTAGTCTACGAGCCTCTACATATGACACACCTTAACCATTGAACACCTTAAGACGTCACAATAAGTCAATTTATATTCCTAGCGACGCCACACACAATTAACCCTACGGGCACTCCAAGACACCCTTAAACCACACTCGCACTAGAATTACCTCGCATCTAGCTACTACTTAGGCCGCTAAAATGAGCCCAGACAGATAGATAATAATCTTTTCTCCCTTTCACACTGCTATGGCCATAAGCCATTTACTAAACCACAGACAGGAACCAATAAGGATTTCAACAGGATATCGAACATCGCATACAACCTATAAGCCTCTAAGTTTACATCATTGACATCACTAGATATCCTATTCCTCAAAATTGCATCATATCTCCTAAAACCCTGACATAGAAGACTATTTAGAGTTCACTCCTATGTCTCATTGACCATCATTGTTGCATACATAACATACTAATCGCAATTTGCTCATAACTCTCATCATACCTTGCAAGGTAAAACTTTCAATCAACATCCACTAAGACACTTACTTAGAACAATAGTATATTACCGACTCAGATCGAGTACACCTCCCAAGTGTTAACCACCAAGGTTCTGTAAGTCTACCAAATTATCAATCATCTAAGACATGGCATTACCCCAATGATCGAGTTCGCCTAATCACATCATTGTTACTAACTACTCGTAAGTACCTAACCAATGAACTTAATGCATATTTATCTCAAATGAATACTACTTAGGCAAAACGCTTTACTCACCTAATTTCCATAGTTGACTTTACATAATTCATGTCTTTATCTAAATGGACGTCATTTAGCTCTATTAAAACCTCAACAGACCTCTCACATCAGCAAGAGTTGGCACACAAGCACCTCAGACTAAAAATCGTGGTGTCACCACTATCGGCTCGCGCAGACACTCGCAAATCACTAACATGTATAATCATAAGTGTGAAAGAAATTAAGGATAACTAACTTCTTCATGTTATGCTTTGCAATGAATAACCTGTCATGTTAATCTCTTTAAGTCTACCATCGAGAACACGAACTAAAACTGTCACCAATCTAGCGTGATCGGCCCAAAGCCAACACCATGTCAAAAGATCCACTACTGAACTCACCACATCACTCCCGAAAGGAACCTTGAACTTAGAGCTCTGATATCATTTCTAACGCCCAAGCGTGGATTTATGGGTTACACATAGTCAACCTGGTCTGACTCGAGCATTAGGTGTGAAGTGCAATGAAATAACCTACATAATATCGCTAGTCTAGTTTTTATTTAATTAACATTTCTCTTGTTTAGCATGAGATTTTCATTTAAATCAAGCTATGCGAGGGACCCATGAGAAGCATCCCCGAAATTCAAGTATAGAGAGCTATTAAAGTAAAATAAAAAGAATACATAACTATACAATCTCTCGTAGAAAAAACGAGAGAATAAGTCGAATGCCTATTGGAAAAATGCAATAATGTAGTATAGAATCAAATGGCAGAAAGGACACTCTAACACGTTATATTTACATCCACATGCAACTGCCTTATATATATATATATACACATATCTACCCTTATGCATGAAGTTGTTTTTATTTCAAAAAAGTTAGTTATCCTGATTATTTCACCTTAATCTTATAAAAGAACTCATTTTTTCTTAACTTGATATTTGTTACTTGATTTAATACACCCAGCTAAATACTTAAAACAAATACACTTTGTTTAAGGAAAAAAATCACTTCTTTCACCGAATGTACCCACTTTATTCATACTAATATACATTAGTATTTTCATTGAAAATCACCCTTTCAACACGAGCAAATACCGTGTTAGAAAATACTTAATTTTCCTTTAAAACCTTTCATAAACACACCCTTATGTTAATTATGGGTTAAACGTTTTTAGGTTGATTAACTACTCATTTAGCCAATATGCATTGCCATTCCTTTACCTTATGGACATTAATCAATTTTCACATTTGTTGTCCACTTTATCGTTTGCTGGAACATTTATTAATTCATTTAAGTTCAGTCGCTTTTCACATATCATCACACAACCCATTTCTTGACATGTTCCACTTTTTATTATCTTTTTCTCAGAATCTTCCAATATTCGCATACTTTAACGGTCTCCACACCGCCAATTATGCTACCAAATCCTGTTGCACTAAGTTATTGTGTTTGATCCTATTTTTCTTAAAATACGGCTTTTCATGGTTTTGATGATTTCGATGTCAACCTTTTGAAAAGTCTAATTGGAAAATTCACACAAACTCTTCTTTTAAATCTTTCGTTGAAAACGATTCTGAGAGGTGTTATAGTTGTGAGGGTGTTGGTCACACGATAGATGAGTGTCCCACATATTTGAGGAAAAAATTATATAAATCTACATCTTATGTTTCTACCCTTAGTGATTCGGAAGAAGAAGTTTTTTATGCTTCCAAGCGAGAGCTTCCCACCCGTGTGACTAGTGATGAAAGTGATGGTGATGGGAGTGAGGATGGAAGTGTAGATAATCATGACCTGCAAATCGCTTTCAATGAACTTTATGCTGAAGCTTTGAAAATAAAGAAAGAAAATTTGAAACTGAAAGCTCAATTGAAAGAGCGTGCCGTACAAAGTGATAATAATGTTTTAGTTGAAGAACTTAGGGCACGTGAGAAAATTTTGAAAGAGAAGATAGGATATGTCGAGAGAGAGAGAGAGAGATAGTCTTCGAGGGTTGATGGATACTATGAAAAAGTAGCTACTTGAGTTTGAGTATTCTACGAGCTTACTTGAATCTAGGATAGGTGAGATTTAGAAGAGTTTGAGAGAATTAGGCAAGGTAAAATTTGATTTGGAGTCTCGGTCTCAAAATCTGTCTAGTATTTTAGGGACCATCCAAATTAAGGAGGATAGGGGTGGTATAGGCTTCGATGATAGAGTTTCACCCATTCCCAAGGCCAACCCCACACTTGTGAGAGAGCCTCATAGGGTTGTTAGGAAAGAGGCACCGAAGGTTAGTAAGAGAAAACCACCTAGGAACATTGTGAGAGAGCTACCTAGGAGTTTTAGGAGAGTACCACCAAGAAACATTAGGAGACGATCGCCTTTAGGTAATATTCACCGCCCATTTACACATGCAGCCACTGCAGTAGGCAAGGTCATCTTAGGCATTTTTTCTACAAACTTTTAAATGGACCTAGGAAGTTTAATAGAAAAGTAAATTCGATTCCTCAAACCCCTACACCTCATTACACATCGATTTGGGTTAGGAAATCAAATTTAAAAGCGTATGGTCTAATTGTTCACGACTCTCGTTTGCTTGTACGTGATTCACCCCATGTGAGATCGTTTGGTTGATTGTGTTTGATATTTGTCATACGCTAAGTGTGATCCCTGATATACTCTTACTAGTGATATGACTCACTTGATGTAGTTTATATTATTTTATTAGTTTAGCTACTGTTTTAGCACTGTCATCACCTTTTAGCTATCTTTTTCTGGAAAAAATTTCACTGGGAAACACTGTTTAACATTCTAGGGAATCCATGAAATTTTGTTTTTCTCATTCGAGCAACTTCTGATCTCGCGCGAAGACTTCTTGTGAGATGATATGTCATTTGAACGACAGGGAGTCTCATTCGAGCAACCTGATTGACTATTGACCGTTTTTTGCAAGTACCCTGGGTTCATATGCTTATGATTTAGGTATTGTTGTGTTACTACTGACAATTTATATGCAGTCATTCTTTTGATATTTATGCTTAATTGATAATACTGCATTGCTCATTTAATCACACCTGTGTAGATTGATGATTCTTTATGTGATTTACTGTTTGCTAGCATAGGATGATGCTCATGTCGATATTATGCCTATTGCTAGTGTATACCATGTTTGTATTTATGGTTTTTATTTTTTGAAAAATTTGAAAATTTTAAAAAGATTTTATTTGATAAATTTTTTGAAAAAATCAAAAAGAGTTTTGCATTTTGTTTGCACCATATATGAATGGACATTTAGGATGGACGAATCACAATTTCATTCCATTTATGCATGTGATAATTTGATAGTGTTTTGAGATAATATATCATGTCATTCATGTGCTTTACAATGATTGGAGTCATTGAGATGTTATTAGTTGATACTTCCAACATGTTTGACTTATTATTTCATTTATTGCACACATGCATGGATTTTTTTTATTATTGTACCTGTCCATCACATGTTGATCGAGTGTTTTCATCTCAATCTTTTTCCTTAAAACGAACCAAGTGCAATAATACGAGAGTAATAAAAGTAGTGCATTTAAAAACCTTTGTCCATGAGGAATTTGTTTAAATTTAAAAAATGATGCGTGACACGGGAAAGGGACACGAGAGTGTAAAATTGACTCTGCATGGAAGCCACTGTTTGAAAAGAGCCCGCACAAAAATTAAGGCAATAAAGAGATAAAATATGCCAAAACTTTGGGCTAATAGATTTTCTCTAAGTTGAGAATTTAGTACCTCATTCAAAATAAAAATTGCATTATGATAGATGAGGGAGTTTGGTTTGATATAAATCAATGGGTTTGCAGGTCCTTTGAAAAGTTCTCGAAACGGTACTAAATAGTTTTGAATGTTATTGTTGTGAAAATCACTTAGGATTTTATTTGTTGATTTGATTTAGTCGATATCATCTAAATTCAACAATTTTACACCGAAGGATATTTTTTATGTTCATTCGATAGGAATACACTTATGCATCGTGCAAATATGCTTGATTGAGTTTTATTACCTATTGAATTTTTTTACACCCATTCATTCCATATCCATAATTTGGTTGTCTTAATGTTATTCATGATGTGATTTTTGTAAAACATTTTTGCATTTTGTAAAAAAATTAAAAAATTAAAAAATAGTTTGTGGATCTTTTGAGTATTTCCTTTGCGTGCACGTAGTTTGATCCATATTTGTGATTAGGCCTGTAAATTGAGTCGGGCAAGCCCGAAGCCCGCCCGTTCGGCCCGCTATTTTCGGGCCGAGCTTTATTTGAGTTTGAGCCGAGCCGAGCCTGAGCCAAAATTTCAAGCCCGAATGAATTTCGGGCCGAGCTTGAGCCGAACTTTGCCAAGCCCGAATTGGGCCCGAACCCGAACTTTGAATATATAAATAAATAAATAAATTATTTTAAAAAATATAACATATTTATGTTAACCAATTTTATATGTATGAAATATAATTAGTCATTGTAGGTTTTCATTCTTACGTCCTTTATTTTAGTTTAATACATTTCATCATTATATACTTTATTTTATGATATATCAATTAGATTTTGGTGTATACATTTTCTCCATGATGGAAACACAAGAAAAAAATATTAATTCAATTTTTTTTAACAAAAAAAAATGAATTCGGGACTGCCCGAAATCGGGCCCGAAGCCCGAAATATTAATGAGCCGAGTTCGGGCTTAAGTAGAGAATTTCAGTTCGGGCCGAGCTCGGGCTTGAGCCTGGGTCAGGTAGTTCGGGCCGAGCATGAGCAACCTCAAGCCCGGCTCACCCAGCCCGATTTACAGCCCTATTTGTGATGTTTGTTGTGACAACTCCGTGATTACATTGTTTATTCATTTCCATGTCTATCTCAGTCAAATAAAAAGGTGGATAATGAATTATGGGGGGGGGGGGGGGGGGGGTTGCATATGGGGGATATTTGATTATTTTGATTGATTTATTCTTATGTCATTTTAAACTCGATGCATCACGAAGGTATTTGTTTCTTGTCTCATGTGTGTAGGAACAATTAAAGATCATATTGCACACCTTGATGATGACAAGGGAAATTGGTGAAGATTTTTTAAGAAAAGATTGAAGACTTGCATTTGGAGTACCTTTTCACTTTTGGGTTCATGGGAGGATACTAGATTTGAATAGGTATTTTGATACAATAATTTGGATTTTTTTATTTTGTACCGGCATAGACATAGGGGTAGATTTGTAAGGACATATTTTAAAATGCATGTTTATATTAGAGTATGTCGTATACCGCTACAACCATCGAAGAATTTTTCAAGATCATTCAAGCATCAAGAAGGATCCGAATTTCAAAGTTCTTCATCAAAGAAGTCTCCGCGAGATTAATTTTGGTAAAGTTGTGTTTAAGTACCTTAGCATTTCACTTAGAGTATTGGAATATTTTTCACAAAATATTTTCTAAGTGTTGGAGTGGATTTTTTAATGTTTTCCACCAAAAATATAATTTTCGGAGTTTTTGAGGTGGTGCATTTAACGAGGAAAAGATAAACAAAAAAATATTATTTTATTCATCTCGTTCGAACGACACCGTATGACGTTCAAACAACATGGCATGTCGTGCGAAGTTCCAGCTGTCGTTTCAAACAACACTGATCCTCATTCAAACGAAATCCAATCTCGTTTGAACGAGCCACCGCCTTAAGTCTTTTATAAATAGGACTCTCCAACTTCATTTTTTTATAAGAAGACATGTGAAAAAACTATCTACGTTTTCTGCATAGTATATACATATACCATATATTCCTCCTAGAATATATAAATGGCCATATTTGCCAATCTCATCTAACGATCACTGATAATCCCAAAGATTTTCTCAAAGAATCATAATCATGCATTCATATATGCATAATACTAAACCCAAAGTATATTCTTACTTCAGTACGTAATATATACCAAAATCCCATCTACGGATTCATTTGGATATCTCCAATTATACCATTTCACACTAGGCGAATATATATCTATTTTCTCAATTTATCCTAACTATCTCGTAGGATATACCCAATCTACCATCGATTATAATTATGCTTCCTATATGCATAATATTTAGGCCTAAAAGCCCATTAAAGCATCCTAGGGATTTACCTCACCCGAACAACCTTAAATTTAGTGGGTTATGGATTTCATTTCCATGAACCCAAGGACTACACCTTGTCCATATGATCCATTAAAAGTCCCCAACATAATTTAGGAACCCTAAACCCTCAAATTCTATAATTGTTCTATTTTCCTCGAAAATATAGTTTAAGGGGCATTCATTTAAAACCCTCACTTAAGCCTCTTAAATTCCTTTAATTAGAGGACCATATAGTCCTAAAAGGTCCCTTAGGTTATCACCTAATCAACCTCAAAGCAAGATGAAATGGAATCTATCCCATCCAAATCATCCTAGAAAAAATTTCAACTTTCAGCAAGGGTCGATCGATCGACCCATGGCCGTCGATCGATCGATGGCTTGATCGATCGAGCCCCCATGATCGATCGATCGATCATGGCGGGCACCTTCTTCTCCGAGAAGCTGTTTCATCCATGAAAGCTTCCCCCAAGCTTCCATCTCCGCACCCAACGTCCTACAACTCAAACCAACAACAAATACACTTATAATACGGGTTCTAAACATACTAGAACCCGGAATCACCCAACAATGTAGGTTAAAACCTAAGTTTCTCCAATTATTAAATTTTAGGGGTTTATTCGTTTTAACTCCCGAAAACCCGTTTTATCCACGAATACCCAACCCAAAATCTTTAGGGTTTAATTATACCAAACTACGGTATGATATATTTATGCAAAAATTGAAATAAAGCAAGTAAACACTTGCCTCGTGGATATAATCCGATGACCTCGAGTCGAATCCGGCGGAGTTTGTCCCGAGATCTCCATTTCTCTCCTCTTTTCTCTCCTCCTCTCTTTCTTCTCTCTTTTTTCTCTCTTCTCTTCTCTTTTTCTCCCTCTCCTTCTCTTTATAAAGAAAGAAAAAGGGTTTAACCCTTAAAAACCCAAAAACGACTCGTTTACTCAATTACGAGCCCATTTAACTCTAAAATTCCTCGAAACTCAATTTAGACAGTCGGACACTCTTTTCCGACTATCTCGGACATTTCAAGACTCATGGTGCAGTCAAAATTTCCATCCGAGGTACTTGACCGCAAATCACCATTCTAACCCAAAATAACTTTATGCGGGTTTTCCAACTAAAATCTGACTTTTTGGTCACTTTTCTCCACGTCAACATATAATTAAATCATTGCGACCTATATAGTCCCAAAAGTAATTACAACATCCATGGAAAATCATTAAATCCTCAAAATCCCAAAAATCCCTATTTCGGGAAATTCCTCAAATCTCCAATTTATATTTAATTATGGAATTTAATTGTCTCCAACAAGGTGGGTTATTACATACTCCCCCCCTTACAATGGAATTTTGTCCTCGAAATTGAGATATAACCTATACCTCAAATCCTAGAATCGCTCCAAATCCTAATACCTCAAAGGGAACTAGACTAACCTAATGGTTCCCAACCATATACTATACGACTACCATGACCGTAAAGTGACTCTAATAACGTCACATTGCACTCATCATCTATAATGCCTCTCGGCATAAATTTCAACTTTATATACTACGCCCATTCTATCTTAGGCGGTATACAAAACCATCTTACCAAGGTGCCCATACACCTTTCTAACGTGTGCACATCTGCACATCCGTAGTGAACGTCTGACACGTAACACTCTCTCCCAATAAGGGTCTCCTTTCCTCGGTGTAATACTCACACATGGGTCCTTCCAACCCACGAAATTCCATTCTCTTAACCTCGGCGCCACTAACCCTACTAAACTTACACCCTAATTATACCAAGGTCTATGCGTTATCCTACCTACGCAAAATTAATGTAGTCCTAAGTATGTCCCTAGTGCCCAAGGCCTCTCTCAACTCCCGATATTTGCTTGGTTTCGTGCGTGGGTCGTCTCGCCGAAGCGAAATCCAAACAAGGAACCCTCCCGTTACACTACTCCCTCGCGTAGTCGGTCATCGAGATATAGTGACCCAAGGCACACAAGCGGGATGTCCTAAATCCTACTAGGCTAGCCTATGAACGCATTCCTACTATCTTATCCTTCCGCCCATACAGAAGGAAACCTAATCAATCGAAGTGCCCACTTTCTGTAAAAGTGTCACGTACATAATGCCCAAAGCATACCTTCTCAAAATTTTCCTTTTCATTAAGGCTGGTTATTATCCTCAAATCAATTTCTCTAAGTCTTACTCCAACCCAACTACTTGTGGTGAGAGGACCACTTTAGTGCTTTTCCATAGCACAATATTTCCATAATCATACCATCATCACAGGGCTCATAGTCTATAGTGGTTCATCCACACTATAAGACTAACCCACATCCTTGCATCCTATAACCGCTCTCCACGCTCGACGCCGTTAAGAGTCATGTGTGGAGCATCTCGCAAAGAGAAATCCAAATAAGGAACCCCTCCACACATTAACACTTGACTTCGTCGGTCACGGAGTTCCGTTATTTCAGACATGCAACCGGGATAATCCTATCCCTTATCAACAAAAGGTGGTCTGAACTCCTATCTCTAACTAAGAGTCACACCACCCAGCGCCCGCACTAATTATAAGTCCTTGCGCAAACCAGCACTGAGCTTAATCTTACAGCTCAATAATAATTTTGTGGCCTTAAATTATATCTGTAAGGTTGCCACATATACAAACCAGAATAATGAAGCCTATGCTCATCGAGGTTCCATCAATCCATAATAACAAAGGTGTACTCAACCTGTATCCGGGTGAGACACCGCAACCACAATCTGTTCCCTCCAGGAACCATGGACACGACATTAGCCTGCTATCGCTCCGATCAACCAAATACATTATACGTATATATATACAAAATATAAACACTCGCCTCTATGACGAGTGAAAGAAAACAAAATTCCGCTATCGCGGAAAAACACATAAACATACATGATATTATGTTTTCGTGACCGCCATAACTCAAAATACACACACGAGTCTAGGGCTAATGAACACCGTGACTTTATCTAGTCACGCCAAATATACCTCCTCGATTGAGGTAAAACTCATAACAACATCTTCGCCTTTATCCACTGTCGTCCTTTGGCCGACCCTTATGTGAATAATCCAAAAATAGGATTCTTCTCATTCATGCTGAATCATGGGGACTCACGGTTAAGACTATTCGTAATATCCCTTTCGAGCCCTCAACTTTAATGAGGAATTCAACTTTAGTACCACTCTCTACTTCAGCGGTACTGCGGTACTCTTAACCACCATTCTCTAGTATTCGCCGCCAAAATCCTTAAAAATTACCATAAGGAGAGTGACCTCTACTAAGGTCCTCATCCCAACCTTCTACCATCTGCTCCAGCTAGGCCTCACCTCTTGCTACCATCCAAGCTCCGCACACGATTCTCAAACGAGCGCGCAAAAGATTTCTATAATTTCATAATATGGCAGGAGAACGAAATCTCACAAGAGAAATCAACAATCCTAATCCTAAGGCTCTATATCAAATCGAGAGCAACGCTGAAAGCGTAGTACGTCGGCACAGATTCATAAGGACACTAGAACCTGATGCTCTGATACCATCTGTGACACCCCGCCTAATGGGATACCGGGCGATCACTCCTATATCAAATTATGACAGGAGTCTCATACGGATCATTCTTAGCATCACTGTCGAAAGTCCATTTAATTACTAATAACCTATTAGGCCGGTGCCAAAATTTTGACTTTACTACTCTTTTTAACTACTACAATAAAACATCCACACAGTTTTGCGTAAATGGAACTGAAATTAAATAAAATAACCGAACACTCGGTCAAAATATACAACCCTATCGAATGTTGTACTCGAAGAATAAATAAATTTAGTTGGACCTTTGGTCCGAATATTTATAATGTACCTCCTATCTGGAGTACAAGAATGGAAGCGGCTATCAAAAACCTACACGCATCCACAGCTGCTGCAGCTGACGTCTGACTCGAAAGATGTGTCATCCAGGCGTCCCTGTGTCTGGACACCTATATATATATATATATATATATATATATATATATATAGCAAGAAAGGAAAAGTAGATAAACGGGTCAGAGCCCGAGTTTTGAAAATAGTTAGCAAGTGCATAAATGCCTTATTATTTTAGAAAAGGTTTTATCTCATATTTAAGTTTGGTATCGCATTCCCATGAGGTACCCCTCACCTCTCCTCTAACAGTGCACTCCTAGCGCATCCCTCTAAACATATAAACATCCTAGTCAAGCTACCCTGCTAAACTAGTCTATCACCCAACCACTATCTACCCTAGATAGTCCAAGAAATGTAGTAAGGGCTAAACTTCACCCTAGTCTCAACGCTATGCCATGTTCGTGTGTGGGGTGTATCGCAAAGCGAAATCCAAACAAGGAACCCCCCCGATACACTACTATGCGGAAAGGTCGATCTTCGAGATCCTCCAGTCCCTCAGTACATAATATATATAAATTTATATATACCATAAGAATTACTTATATTAGAGCACTAAGGATTAAACTTCTCCCCAATCTCAACACAATGCCATATTCGTGCGTGGGGTGTCTCGCAAAGCGAAATCCAAACAAGGAACCCCCCCGATACACTAATATGCGGCAAGGTCGATCGTCGGGATCCATTAGACCCTCGGCACTCGATTTATCCATATATATACATATTACCATATACATCCGGATCTATCTCCCGGAATGAGAATTCATTTACAAAGTATTTATCAATACTTATCATTTTTATCTCAAAACCTTCCATTTCCTTTCTCATATCCAGGAAATGTATTTAAAAGCCAATTCATTATCATGAATTGCTTTAGCATATCATATAACTTTTTAAAATCCAGTTTTATTATCATAAAAATGCTTTTCCATTTCAAAATATCCCATTTCCCTTTTTATATTCAGGAAATGTATTCAAAGCCATTTTCATTATCATAAAAATGCTTTGATCATATCATATGCTTCCACATCCCTTCTTCCATCCGGGAAGTGTTACCGAAGCCAATCCATATAACCCATTTCCCTTCCTATATCCAGGAAATGTAATTAAAGCCAATCCATTATCATGAATTGCTTTAATATAACGCGTTCTAAGACCGCCCGTCCGGGTTTCCCCACTGTGCGCGCCCCTAAATGGCAATCATCTTCCAGGGCCTATCATCAAGACAACCTGGGATCCTACATCGCAAGACGTTGGGAAGCGGCCATATGCCTGCGGGATAGTCAAGACCACACCCGGAATCTCCTAACCATCGCAGAAAAATACAACAAACGCTCATATGGCCTATAGGACTATATCCACCCTGCGTTAATTTGTCAGGGGGCTTCACCATACGCACGTAACTTCCCTTATGATAGCAATTTAGAGAGGTGTGTATCCTCATTTTTATCATTTATGAAAATCATTTACCTTTTTCCCATTTTGAAAATATTCCTATTTTATTTTCAAAATCCTTTATCTCAAATTATATTTTTTCTTTAATCACATAGTATATACATATACCATATATTCCTCCTAGAATATATAAATGGCCACATTTGCCAATCTCATCTAACGATCACTGATAATCCCAAAGATTCTCTCAAAGAATCATAATCATGCATTCATATATGCATAATACTAAACCCAAAGTATATTCTTACTTTAGTACGTAATATATACCAAAATCCCATCTACGGATTCATTTGGATATCTCCAATTATACCATTTCACACTAGGCGAATATATATCTATTTTCCCAATTTATCCTAACTATCTCGTAGGATATACCCAATCTACCATCGATTATAATTATGCTTCCTATATGCATAATATTTAGGCCTAAAAGCCCATTAAAGCATCCTAGGGATTTACCTCACCCGAACAACCTTAAATTTAGTGGGTTATGGATTTCATTTCCATGAACCCAAGGACTACACCTTGTCCATATGATCCATTAAAAGTCCCCAACATAATTTAGGAACCCTAAACCCTCAAATTCTACAATTGTTCTATTTTCCTCGAAAATATAGTTTAAGGGTCATTCATTTAAAACCCTCACTTAAGCCTCCTAAATTCCTTTAATTAGAGGACCATATAGTCCTAAAAGGTCCCTTAGGTTATCACCTAATCAACCTCAAAGAAAGATGAAATGGAATCTATCCCATTCAAATCATCCTAGAAAAATTGCCAACTTTCATCTAGGGTCGATCGATCGATCCATGGCTATCGATCGATCGATGGCTCGATCGATCGAGCCCCCATGATCGATCGATCGATCATGGCGGGTAGCTTCTTCTCCGAGAAGAGGTTTCATCCATGGAAGCTTCCCCCAAGCTTCCATCTCCGCAACCAACGTCCTACAACTCAAACCAACAACAAATACACTTATAATACGGGTTCTAAACATCCTAGAACCCGGAATCACCCAACAATTTAGGTTAAAACCTAAGTTTCTCCAATTATTAAATTTTAGGGGTTTATTCGTTTTAACTCCCGAAAACCCATTTTATCCACGAATACCCAATGCAGAATCTTTAGGGTTTAATTATACCAAACTACGGTATGAGATATTTATGCAAAAATTGAAATAAAGCAAGTAAACACTTGCATCGTGGATATAATCCGACGACCTTGAGTCGAATCCGGCGGAGTTTGTCCCGAGATCTCCATTTCTCTCCTCTTTTCTCTCCTCCTCTCTTTCTTCTCTCTCTTTTCTCTCTTCTCTTCTCTTTTTATCCCTCTCCCTCTCTTTATAAAGAAAGAAAAAGGGTTTAACCCTTTAAAACCCAAAAACGACTCGTTTACTCAATTACGAGCGCATTTAACTCTAAAATTCCTCGAAACTCAATTTCGACAATCGGACACTCTTTTCCGACTATCTCGGACATTCCGAGACTCATGGTGCAGTCAAAATTTCCATCCGAGGTACTTGACCGCAAATCACTATTCTAACCCAAAATAACTTTATGCGGGTTTTCCAACTAAAATCTGACCTTTTTGGTCACTTTTCTCCACAACGACATATAATTAAATCATTGCGACCTATATAGTCCCAAAAGTAGTTACAACATCCATGGAAAATCATTAAATCCTCAAAATCCCAAAAATCACTATTTCGGGAAATTCCTCAAATCTCCAATTTATTTTTAATTATGGAATTTAATTGTGTCCAATAAGGCGGGTTGTTACAAGGGCATTCATAATGAGTCAACATAATGCAATTTTGTAAGGGTGTGTACAAAACACTTTGTAAAAGAAGATAATTAACTATATACAATGAAGAAAACCCAGTTCTATAATTTTTTTACCAAAATAATGAAACCCAAAATAAAAATTAAGTTCTAAACAGGTAAAGACAGAGATCAGAGAATAGATACAACAAAATTAGAGCAAATGTATAAACTACTACATATTATAGGTATATAAAGTACTACAACGTCCAAAAATAAAAGTATAGAATATATGATGCAACAACACCTCTCAGTTAAGTTTTCAATAGCAGGGATGTTGAGTCTTGGACAAATTTTGTTGCATTTGTTGATGATAGGTACCTTTGTATGTATTAACCATTGTTGATATCAAGACGATTGGTATATAAAATTTTTGAAAATATCTGACTTGATCATTGAACTCCAATGCTTTGTCACCCCTCATTGCTAGATTTATCTTAACATTTCTGGATAAACCTATTTAGGAATAACGTTAGATGGATGTTCATTTGTATTAACCAAATAATATAGTATATATGACGATGTAGTCATTCACCTCATAATAAAATCTGTTTAATATATAATTGATCTTCAAAGTCTCTCATTGCAGTTAATAATCTGCAAAAATTTGTTTAATATAATGAAATTTGAAATATAAATATCGTGTTGATACTGGCTGTGAGATTTGTGCCATTGCCAACCCGTAGATGGATGTTCTCAAAATTAATGAACTCAAACTTGTAGCTCTTGCACTAATGTGATGCCGTGGAAGGTCATACTTGAAGGTCATACCTGAAGGCATGCATTGTCAAGAGTGGCCAAATGCCTTTGTATCATCCAATCATAAAAGATTTTGGATGGATCGACATGAATTATAGGAGAGCATTCATCCATGGGAGTAGGGTTAAAGTTAACAGAGCTATTAACCAACAAAAATGAAGTAACAACAGTACACAAAATCTTCCATGTTCCAAAACTTGCCTATTTTCACCAACAACAGTATAGAAAATATCCAAAAATTAAAAACATACAATAACTATTGGTTTAGTAGAAACCAAACTAATGAAATTCATAAATTATGAAACTGTACTATTTTAAGAGGGACTAAACTTGATAAAAAAAAACACCCTATAAGAAACATTGAGCTAGGACTTTTATCAAACACCTATTAACCAATAAAAAAATGAAACAAAACAAACATCATATATCAACAACAACAATATTCCAAAGCTGCAAAAATAATGAGTCAATAATATTATATAAATTATACATTGTTTAATAAACACTCAGATACAACAACTCGTCAACGTCGAGAGGGTTGGCGACTACTGGATCAAGGCCAATCATACTGATGCTTTTTACTCTAGGGGTGGATCTAACCGCAAGTATCCATCATGATGACTCATTCTTTTATAAGCAAATTGAATTATATTTTTGGCCAACACAGTCAATTATTGACTTGTGAAACACGATTAGTATGGATAAATCAAGATGTCTCTTCAAACCTTACTTCATAAACATTGTATGAAGACATGACTAACAAAGCTTTGCAGTCAAAAGCTTCCATAAATAATAGATGAATGAAAGTTAAAATATAATAATCAAATCCCGAATAGTGGTCGACTATATATTTGTTTAATTATCAGAAATTCAAAAAATGCCCAGGCATGTTTAGACCCTACTCTGATTTCTCACTAAAAACTCTATAACATTCATTATACCCGAAACATAGAGAATGCATTAATTTTCTTACAAACTTTGTACGGCCTTGGCATCATCAGCGATCAATAACGATCAACAACGAAGTCCTTGCAAAATGACTTTGGCCTAATGGTCAACAACGAATTACACATTTTGTCCCAAAACAATAAACAACGAAGTCCTTGCAAAATCTTGTAGTCCTCACAATTCACTGCTAGTGAGATTAAGTTTTTGAGTTCAGAAAATGAAACCACTGCTATCGTATACAACCTAAACCTCTCAGTAGATCTCTAAAACCTAATCTCATTCAAAGAAAAAATCTACATAGTCCAATATAACCAAATCAAGTAACATTCACAAAAGTTTTAAAGAGGCAAAACAGTTAAATCATTTATTCCCACACACACATAAAATGAAATTAACATCGAACAACACTAAAACAATCGATTAAAAGAGATTAACCTGAAAAACAGTTAGGGTAACGGACTGTTCCAACTTGAGAGTTAACTATCAGAAATTCAAAAGATTCTTACTTTACTTTCTCACTTAAAACTCGTCTTCATTATCGTAATCACCCCATTGAAAATCAAATAACCTAATAATAGTAACTATTACACACAAAAAAAAGAAATGATAAGAAGTACAGGCGAGAAATAAGAAGACGAATAGTCAAAATCATTTCTTTCCATCTCATTTCTCGATTGATAGTTGTTAATTGTAAACTCGGGAGAGAGAGAAAGGGAGAGAGGGAGTAAAGTGACCAAAAGAAATGAGACTGGCATCGTCAGAAAAATGAGGGTGAATGACATAATGGGTTAAATATTATTTTACCCTTGTTTTTTAATTTTGAAGAAAGGGGGAAATAAATTAGAGTGCGTCAAAAGAGGGGGAATTTAAAATTTTAAGGGGTAAAAGAAGTAGTGCATATAAAATGTCTCTTATGACATCATAAGATGTCTCTTATGACATACATAAGTTTTGTAACTTATTATATATATATATATATATATATATATATATATATATATATATATATGAACTATAGTGTTTCACACCTTTTGCATCTATCTATCTATGATTGAAATGTTTAAAGCCAAAACCAATATCTTAATTCTTACCGCTCCTCAGGACCACTCTCTCGACCGAAACCTTTGTATAGTTAACCTACCAGTGACAGCCTACCCTTGACATGTCCACCAATGACTCTCTCGATCAAAAACCTCTCTACCAGCTATGTTACCGACTGCAAATCCTCTCAGCGATGATAATCCTCACCGAAAACCCTCTTAATGGTGATGATCCTCACAAGAAATTCTATCAAAAGAAACTCTCTCCCTCTCAGTCTATTTCTCTCACGTTTAAAGGTAAAGGATTTCATTTGTATTATAACAATTTATATGTTGCTAACACTCAATATAACTATTTGTGCCTATTCGTTCTACAAATCCAATCTAACTACAAGCCCTAATTCATTTTAACAACCACCTTTATTTTTCTTAATGTAGTTTGTTTTTTTTTAAATTCTCAATTGATGAAAAATGATCATGTTTGCTTCTATGTGGGTTCATTTTTTCAGTTGAAAAATAATTACAAGATTTTTGAATAAGAAAGCATAAAGGAAAGGGTCTTTAACGGTCTAGTCCTTGGACTAGCAATTTTGGACAAAAAAACCAGGCCCAACAAATTTTAAACGATTAGGTCCAACATATAAATACCCCGAAATTAAAACAAACACGCACTATTCAGAAATCGAAGCGCCAAAAACACTGTATTCTCTCTTGAATCAAAACCTTAATCGTACCATCTCTTCGATCAAAACCCCAAAACGAATCTATTTCTCAATCAAATTTTGGTCAACAACAACATATAAATAATCCTGATCGAAGCTCTAGAAACTCTGTTCGATCAAAACCCTAACTCTCTTCGATCAAAACCCTAACTCTCTTCAATCAAATCCCTAGCTCTCTTCTTTCAAACCCTAATCGTTGAAGTTCTACATTTTACATTCTAAATCAAATTCTTCCAAACAGCACTAACAAGTATGTATACATTCTCTTATCACCTTTTTGTCCTTGTGTATTTTGTGTTCTCATATGTATAAATTTGTAGACATATGGACTGATGAAATCACATTCTTCTTTTTCATGATATGTATTTCATCATATATTTGTTTCCCTCATTTTAATTGCAAAACACACTTTTTGCATGTTAGATATATGTATTTCATCATTGTACTTTTCCTCATGTATACATCATTTATCGAGGATTTATCAAGGACTAGGAATATATACATGATTGGAATATGTACATGTACAAGCTCTGTGTTGCGTGTACTATGTGTATTTTGCGTGTACTTTTTAAAAGTACACGCAAAATAAACAGAGTACACGCACATTGAAAATGAATTTCTCAATTCATTATGCGTTTAATTTTATGTTTTATATGTGTACTCTATAGAATATGTACATGTACAAGCCCTGTGTTACGTGCACTATGTGTATTTTGCGTGTACTTTTTAAAAGTACACGCAAAATACACAGAGTACACTCACATGGAAATTGTATTTCTCAATTCATTATGCGTGTACTTTTATGTTTTATACGTGTACTCTATAAAATATTAATTTCAAATCCATATTTGATCAATCCTATGTTATTTTGGTCCGCGCCAGCGGCATTTGAATGATATTCCATGATTTTTTAAGAAGTATTATTATTTTGTTAATATTTAGGAGTGTTTTTTGTCCAATAGCCAGCTGCATTTGAATGATATGTTATTGGGTAATAATTAGTTTTATTGTACGTAATTTTTCATTTTTTGGTGTATTTTGTTGAAAGTACACGCAAAAAATTCAGAAAGTACACGCACATTGAAATTCAATTTGTTCAATTCAATGTCCATGTACTAATGTGTATTATGAGTGTACTATTTTGTATTGTTGTGTTATTGTTTAGGAATCGTACGATCAAGCATGTTCAACTACAAAACTGCTGCTTGCACGTTCGAAGATCTTAACAATAAAAAACCTTTCACATTGACAGTGAATAGTACTAATGATGACGAAATTCATTTTCTCCTTCGCATCAATGATATATCTAAAAGGTTACTTGGTCTCTACTACTACTATGAAGACATGTACTGCACTTTTGATGTGCAACAGCTTCAAGTAACTGAATCGAAAGCGAAGGATTTAGCTAAATGAATTGAGCAGTATTGCTTAAGGGGTTTTGATAATGTTGGAGCTTTTAGCATTCAGCTATTGTATCACTTCTTTACTGAATATGTTAGGAGTAGAGAATCTTGGTTTTTGACTTGTCGAACGACCTCTGTTAGGTATTACCATGAAACTGACGATATATATTATCGCCTTTAGCATGTATTTTGATGAGACTTGTATAAATTGTTTGTGAGAATATTGCATGTACTTTTGTTAAATACGCTTGTATTTTATTATTTTAGTCTATGTTTTATTCTAATTTGCATGTATTTTATTTTTTGTACATATCATTATAGGTTAGTAATTTAAATTTTGTTTATAGATCAATATAATGGGGATGAAGATGAAGGCAAGAAGAGGAAAGAAACAAAAAAAGAGCAGTTCTGATGATAGTTCTTCATCCAGTTCCAGTTCCAGTTCTAGTGTGGCATTGAAAACTAAACATCCTGCAAAGAAGAATGACCAATATCGGTCAAATATTGTTAGATTTCTCTATGATTTGCATCAGATTAAAGATAAAATAAACAATAGCCATATTGAACTTCTTAAGAAGACTCCATTTTGGGAGATTTTCAATGCCTACTACAGTGAGAAAGTAGTAGAAGTGGACCACAAGAAGACCGATAAAAATATTTTATCAATTATCGAGCTGTACAATACGAAAACCAAAAGTTTCCGTATGAAGAGTAGTATTCCAATAATGCCAATAGATATAAGTGAAATATTTGGCATACGCTTGGTTGAGGGTTTAATATCAATAGAACTGAAAAAGCGACCGAATACTGCTAAAAAATCTGGATTACAAGAACGATACTTCTCAAAAAGAATAGGAAAGTCAGAAATTTTGAATGGTTTGAAGAAATCAGTTGAATTGGAGACAGATGAAGGAATTGCTGATTTTGTTAAAATTGTGTGTCTCCACTTCTTGAACACGTTATTTTTCTCCAACTCAAACTTCACCCTTGGAGAATTTTGGTTGAAATACATTGAAAATATTGAGGAAATGAATAAATATGATTGGGCATCTGCTGTGCAAGAGTTTCTCATACATTCACTTGACAAATCAGTAAGTTCAAAACCTAGCACAGTTACTGGATGTGTCATTTTCCTACTGGTGAGCAAAATAACATTTTGATATTTCAAAATTTACATACCAATACTCACGTGTATGTTCAAAATACACGTGATATTTTCACGTGTATGTTGAAAATACACGTTTATTTTAACGTGTATTTTAAAAATACACGTGATAAATTCACGTGTATTTTGAAAGTACATGTTTATTTTCACGTGTATTTTTAAAATACACTTGATATTCCTGATATTTCAAAATTTACATACCAATACTTACTTGTACTTTGAAAATATTACGTGTATTTTCAAAATACATGTGATATTTTCTCTTGATCTTTCAAAATACACTTGATATTTAATGTGTATTTTGAAAATACACGTCTTATATCACGTGTATTTTGAAAATACACGTCTTAATCACGTGTATTTTGAAAATACATGTTTTATATCATGTGAAAGTACACTTGAATTTTACAAAGTACACGTGTACTTTGTTTTGTAAATATAACCAGTGTACTCTCAAAATACTCTTGTTATATCTTCTGTCAATATTATAAATGTACTTTAAAAAGTACAAGTGAACTTATATTGACAAAGAATAAGTGTAATTTGAAATGGTAACGTGTACTTTCAATATACAATTGTAAAATTTGTAAAGTACACGTTTAATTTTGCGTGTATTTTGAACAAATCTCTTATACTTTCCATTATGAATCCCTAGGTAATTCAAGTATTAAATTCATTTTATTTTTTGTATGATCACAGTATTGGGCATGTGAGAAATTTGAAATTATTTCTCCTGTTGAAGAATATAAAGAAAATACTCCAAAATTCCTGAAGTGGAAGTTGCCATCTTTGAAACAATGGTTTGTGAAGAATGACATCGCAACATCAACTTTGAAGCAGGCTACAAATAAACCAGCTTGTAAGGACTGTCCTGTACAAAAGGAATCTCAGTTTGAAGGGCCAAGTTACTCTTTGAACATATCTACAGAAAGTCCTATACATGCTGATTCATCATCAAAAAAAGTTGCTGAAGATATTAATGACAATGAGTTTTCACATGGTTGGAATATTCCCCTTAAAAACATTGTGATTCCAAAGAAAAAGAAGGGAAAAGATCAACCAAAGGTTAATTTGGAGGAACAAATTGCTGTTTAGAAAAGGGAATTGTTGGAAAAAAATAACCAACTATCTAAAGCAGCTGAAGACATTAATGGTGCAATTGAGAAGGTGACCTCTTTGGAGGTCGAGACTGCCATTTTAAATGTACAGAGTCAGGTAGATCGTGATTCACTTTTTGAAGCCCATGAGGAAATGAAGAAGTTAAAGGTGGAGAATTCCAACCTTTTGAAGAAAAAAGAGTTATTAAATAAGTTGGAGGTAGAAAATGCCCAACTAGTTAAGTTAAACAATTCTTTAAAAGAAAAGATTGATCAAGTCACAATGAGTGACTCAGATAGAATTAAAGAATTGGATGAATCATTGAAAAAACAGGCAGAATCAACACGAATTTTGGAACAAAAGAATGGATATTTGTCTCTGACTAATGAAGATCTAAAAAAAAGTATGATGATACATTGCAACAATGGAAAGATGCTGACATAGAAAAGATGACATTGAGGCAGAATCTTGAGGAGTCAGAGTGGAAAAGAACTCAACAGGTACTTTTGAATGCAGAGTACACACAGTTTTCCTAAAGTACACGTTTAAAGTACACGCAGTTTTCCAAAGTACACGCAATTTTCCCAAAGTACACGCAGTTTTATTTCATAGTATTTTTAATGCAGTTTTATTTGATATTAGATATAATGAAGAGTACATGCATTATTTTATTAAAAATAATGCATTGTTTATAATGTAACATTTTTTTTGTATTACAGGAAAACAATAATAAAATTCTTAATGACGAAATTTCGGAGTTGAAGAAAATGCTTGAAGAATCAGAATTGAAAAAAACTGACCAGGTATCTATAAAATACAATAGATATATAGTACACGCTACACTTTCTTAATTTTATTATAAATTTTATGTATATTATAAATTTTATAAAGTACACGTATTTTATAATACACGCGTGTATATTATAAAATACACGCATGTATTAAAATACACGCGTGTACTTTATAAAACACACGCATGTATTAAAATACACGCGTGTATTATATAAAATACACGTAAGAGAAAATGAATCATTGTTTCAAAAAATGCTTACAATCCAACATTCCTTGTTAAATATATCAGGAAAACATTAATAAACAACTCGTGGACGAAATTTCGAGTTTGAAAGATTGAACTAGCCTCAAAGAAAGTTCAGGGCAGCCCCAAAATATCCAAAACAAAAGGACCTCTTACTAGAGGGCAGAAGAAAAGAAAAGCTGACGGCGAAACAAAAAAGCATGAACCAATTAAGAAACAAAAAGAGTCAAAGCTGAGAAAAGGCCGTCTAACAATAGCTGAACAAATGAAGGAAACTCACGTCAAGCTTGAAGCAATCGAAGCATACAAATATCTCGATGAAGCTTCGAAGAAAAAGATTGAAGAGTTTATTAAAATTGCTGAGCCAGGGTAAAGTTTATTATTTTATGATTTATCACTTCGCTAATTTATATTTTTTTTTGTACAAAAGAATAAGGTTATTATTATTATACAATTCTTATTGATTATATAAAATGCAGGGAATTTATTTTCCAAGGGCTGGTTTCGTATGTCCCATGGGAAGATTTACTTGAAGTCCTCAACAATCAAGAAATTTCAAGCCAAGTATGTAGTCCAAATATCAGACATCCATTAAATTTCAACATTATTATTTCCTCACCATTTTATATTGTGTGAAATAGATAATACTTGCCTTTAGTGAAGTATTGAGGTTAAAATTGTCAGAGGAAGGGCTCTCCTACTCACACACTTTTTCTGATTATTGTTGGGTAAGTACAATTAAACCGAAAGTTTTGAGAAACAAAATTTCAGTTTTTTTTATTAACACTATGTCTATAATTTTTATTCAGATAGAAGCTTGTAGCACAAATGGAGTCAATAAGAAGGGGGAGTTATACAGAGATTTATTTGAATACTTAGGCACTTGTAATAATTTATGCATTGTACTAAGACATAGTGTAGGACATTTCACATTACTTGTGATATACAAAAAAGAAAATAAAGTGGTCCACATGGATTCCCTTCGACCAAACGACAAGGAAAAAAGCACAACATTCTTCGATGATGCAAAAAAGTTGGTTAGTGCCTAAACTTAATTAGTAATGTTACTTGTACTTATATTATACACGTGTACACGTGCATTATATAATGCGTGTACTTTGTATTAGTTGTACATAATTACCCAGATTATCAAAGTACACGCATCAAATTTTAAAATACACGTGAAATGAACCAATACAAGTTACGTGTACTTTAATATTATGCGTGTAGTTTTAACTCTTTAGGAAAAATACACGCATCATATTTTAAAATGCACGTGATAGATAAAAATAAAATATGCATGTACTTTAATATTATGCGTGTACTTTTAACTCATTAGGCAAAGTACACGCATCATATTTTAAAATACACGTGATATTTTAAAATAAAATATGCGTGTACTTTAATATTATGCGTGTACTTTTAACTCATTAGGCAAAGTACACGCATCATATTTTAAAATACACGTGATATGAAAAAATAAAATATGCGTGTACTTTTATATTATGCGTGTACTTTTCACTCTTTAATCTTCATATACTCTTTTATTTGTATACACTAAATATTTGTCTTCTTAACAGTTTTCTGTCTTCCAAAAAACACTGTGCTTATTGAAGACTGAAGCAGAAACAATGAAAAATAATGGTTTCAAAATTCAGAGGAAGTTTGATGAAGGTACACCAAATGAGTTTACATTGGATGATGATCCATTGACAGAGCAAGAAAGAAGGACCGTAGATTTCTTGCTGGAAAGTGATCTCAAATTTGACCTAATAAGAGATCATGAATGCCCTAAACAATATAATGGGTAAGAAAAACTTCATTTCTAAAAATTACTAATTTGTATCCTTTCAAAAAATTTCATCACATCATACTAATTTGTATATTTGTTTTATTGTAATTTCAGGGTTGACTGTGGGGTGTTCTGCATGTACTACATTGAACAAATAAGCAGAAACAAGGAAATACAAAAATTGTTTCAAGACCCTGACATGCTAAAACAAAGAGCATATGTACTCGGGGAAATTCTTCTGTCAAAATATTTCTTCCCTCGAAAGCAGAAAAAACTTCTATAAATTGTGATTCAAATTCAAAACATATATTTGTAATTTGTTTTGTGTTATATTGGTTATTGTTTACAATATTTATTACACCAAAATAGTTTTTTCCCGCTGGCGCGGACCACAATCCACGTAAGGTTTAGACAAACAATGTATCTGATTGTTATGAAACAATGTACAAGCAGTTTTCACGAAAAATACAAGTAATAATTACTAAGTACACCAATGAATTATTCAAAGTACACGCATTTTTATTAAAGTACACGCACTGGTTAATATAATAATTATTTATTATTTTAATTGAAAACTACTTTGAAGAACTCATTAAGGACACAATAACCAAAATCAATTTATTAAGCTCAACTACTCACTTCCCAACTACTTCTGGTCAAGAAATAAATAACTTTCACTTTTTCTATAAAAGAGTAATATTTGTTCCTTTCTTAACCATTACATCTAGGGTAAAGATAACATAATGGCTATTCCAGCAGAAAACTTGCGAGAAACTCTTGAGAGAGATGAAAGAAATAAAAAAAAAGGCAGATTGAGGAAAATATTTTCTCATATGAAACGGCCTTTGAGCAGTTTCAAACATATGTGAGGGAAGGCTATTCTGGACTTCCACCCAATCCCATACATTTATTTGATGTGGATGAGGACTCTCCTCAAACACATGAAGAACTCATGTCTTTCTATACACAAGAAGTCCCCATGAAAATTGCAAAGCTGAAGGAGAAGAAGGCTCTCCATGAAGGCCTTGTAGCTGTCATAGAAGAAGAAATTCGACACTGGTCAAATTTAATTGACTCTCTCCCTGACACCCTGGATGCCTTTGACAAACATCCCTACTAGAAGCCTTGTTTAGTTTTTTCAGCTTTCTTTATTTGAAAAAATTGTACTTTATTTTTTTTTTTTTAATAAAAAATTTATTTCTTTCATGAATGTGTTCTGAGTTATGTCATACACCCAATATAGTAAAGTACACGTGAACCCTTATCAACATGATCACGTGTATTGTTAAAAATTTAAACATTAATAACATTTCATGTAAAAAAATTATATAAATGCGTGTACTCTATATATTACACGTGTACTTTATAAAGTACACGCATAGTCTATAATGTACACGCCTATTGAAATACTTGTATAATAATGCGTGTACTCAAGATATTATCCCAAAATATTATATAAATGCGTGTACTCTATATATTACACGTTTACTTTATAAAGTACACGCATAGTCTATAAAGTACACGCCTATTGAAATACTTGTATAATAATGCCGCTGGCGCGGACCATAATACCCATAGGAGTTTAAGAATATGAGTGACCCAAATGTCTTTTATAAAGTACGAGCACATTGTAATGTCCAAAACCATTTTCCAAATAGTACATGCATTTATATACGTCTACTTGATAAAATTACATGCAGAATACATAAAGTACACGTATATTGAATTAGATTTTTGTCATATCAATATGCGTGTACTTTGCTAAAACATGCATGTACGATTATATTTAAATGCGTGTACTTTAATTATCAATGCGTGTACTTCATAAAGTACACGCACATTTCATCAAGTACACGCATATTATATTTATATTATGCGTGTACTTCATGCATGTACATTAAGTAAAGTACACGCATGCTTTTATAAAGTACACGCATATTGAACTGACCAAATCCATTTTTAAATGCATTTACTTTATTAATATACGTGTACTTAATAAAGTACACGTATATTTAATCAAGGACACGCATTGATAAAATTTCTTGGGGACTTTGGCATTTAGTCCCAGTTTTGATCATCATCTTGCCTCCGATCCTAGATATATCATTTGTTGTTGTTAGTCCTATTCAATGAATGTGGAAATTAAAATGCCTCTGAACAATAATACAATCACACCCCATATAGCAGTCCACGTTTTTCTCGGAATGCAGTTATAACCATCCACAACTGCTAAATGGGACTAATTATGAATATAAAAGTCAAATGGGATTAGGACAAACAAAACCTTCACAAATGGGACTATTGCTAAAATACCTAAAATTTCTTTGGACGTCAAAATGCGTGTGTACTATACATAACATGCGTATACAAAGGTAAAGTACACGTGAACACAAGGAATAATGATCATGTATGTTTTATGAAAAATATGTGTACAACAACACAAAAAATAAACTAAAGAATGAGACTTAAAAATAAATTACATTCATTTATGTGAAACAAATGGTTTATTAATTAATTTATTCAATCAAATGGTTAAAATGAATGAATTCAACAATTTTAAAAATGGTCAAATGGGTTCCTTACAAGTAGACCTGTAATGACCCGTTTTACTACACCTCAAGCAAGTAACTTCCCTTACTGTGATCTCACCAGAAGACTTTATTCTCTTATTTCTTGGCCTGCCTGTCGGTCTCTTAGTCATTGGTGGAAGGATAGATGGATTTTCAGGAATAGGAATATTTAAGGAAATCAAATCAGGAAGAGGAACTATAGGTATCGAGTATGATTTTCTGTAGAAAGATACCTTATAGTACTCCTCAATATAATCATAAATACTGGTCCCTTTCCTCCGCACAACACAAATAGCATGAGAACATGGAAAACATCTAATCTGCCAACTCTTACAAGAACAAGTCCTTTCTCCTAAGTCAACTGTTGCTCGCACTTCTGAATGAACTTCAAATACATTTTGACTTGAGCGACTAATAGTCCAATGTCGGCTCTTATTCCAATTTTCATTCAGTAACTTTTGAAAAAAAGGACATAGCTCATTTGTCCAAGTGTGAGACTCAACAAGTTTGTTTGCATTGAAATTCATAATCTTCACTCTCAATTTATCAAGCATATTCATTACTGGTAAATGCCTTTCCTCCAATATCCATGAATTGAATGACTCTGCAACACTAGATGCCATGTCACCATACCGTTTACCAGGGAAATATGCACAGGACTAATTCTCGGGAGGCAAACTATCAATGAAATCGATAATAGCAGCTCCTCCTTCCTTCTTCAATGCTTCAATATTCTTGTGAAATACATCTACTGAGACAGCATATGCACAAGACAAAAAATCTTTAACAATTTTTTTTCGAAATCCAGCACAATTCCCACGAATTTTCTTTTTTATATTCCCTTGTAAATGATGTATACAGTAGGAATGTGCAGACAACGGGAAGACCCTCGAAACAGCTTCAAGTAATCCATTATTTCGATATGATATAAATGTTATGTTTCGGTATTGCTCAACTACTGCACTATGCAAATTGACTAGAAACCACATCCAGTTATCTTCGGTTTCGAAATCAACAACAGCATATGCAACAGGAAAAAGTCTTGAAATATAAAAATATATTAAAATTAAAATAAATAACATATCCATGTACAACACTTTGTATATTGATGCTACTGGCGCAGACCCTAAAACACATGGGAAATATATTGTGTTTAATTTAAATTGTTTGTAAATAACAAGACAAAACATAAAAATGTACCGTACACATGATAAAGATAAAAAGACATGCACGTTTACTTTCCAATCTTTTGCTTGGCTTTATTATTAACAAGACTAACATCAACATACACTCATAAAAATGTAAAGTACAGGTGAACTAAACAAAAACATTCAAAGGTACTTTACATTTTTAACATGTACTTTGCTTTATTATTTCTAAATAACAACACCTTTCATCAAAGTACACGCATAAAAATGAAAAATACACGTGAAATTAAGAAAAACATTCACGTGTACTTGACATGTAAAATGCGTGTACTTTAGTTTGTATTCAACATAACATCATCATCAAAGTACACGCATAAAAATGAAAAGTACATGTGAAATTAACAAAAACATTCACGTGTACTTGACATGTAAAATGCGTGTACTTTACTTATTACTACACATAAAATCATCATCATCAAAGTACACGCATAAAAATGAAAAGTACACGTGACATTAACAAAAATATTCACGTGTACTTTACATGCACTATGCGTGTACTTTACTTAGTATTACACATAATAAGACATATCATGACAATACACGCAGAAAAATGAAAAGTACACGTGAACTAAAAAAAAGACCTTCAATGGTATTTTATATTTTTATGCTTGTATTTTGATGATATGGAATGGAACAAACAAAATTTCAATGCAATACACAAAAAAAAATATTTAAAATTCATTTACCATTGTTCCCATTCCTTGCAGTAGCTGATAGTATTGTTCCACGGTAATGGCTCTTCAAAAAGGCACCATCAAGAAATAAAATAGGTCTGCAGTATTGAAATCCATAAATACATCCTCTAAACATTACAAATATTCTCTTGAATTTTTTACTCTCATGTTCCACGTCAAGGATGCAATGCGACCCAGGATTATACTGCAATAGAAGGTCACGATAATTATTCATTAATGCATAAGAAACCTTTTCATCACCATGTATATCAACAGTAGCCATCTCTTTCGCACGCCATGCATGTTGATAAGCTATATCAAGACCATAATTCTTATTCATATCTCTAACTACATTAATTGGTCTCAATAGCGGGTTATCTCTAAGATCATCAGCTACCAATGTTGAAACCAACTTGGAGGCTATCATTTTGGCTGACGGACTACGAAAGACACCTCTAAATGTATGCTCATTATTCATTGCACGTATGTAAAAGTATCCATTTATTGTAGATAATGAAGCATGAATTCTCCACATGCAATTCTCAGTAGTCTTTTTAGAGCATTCAACCGTCACTCGAGTTTTATCATTCTTCAAATACACATACTTGAACCTAACCTCAACGGCATACTTTCGCAATTTATCCCGAAATTCCACTACACCTCCTTCAAAACACTGCTGCTCATGACTTATATAAGTCTTCCAATCATTCGAAAGATAGACTTTCGACTTACTTGACTCCACACCTCCAAGATAAAAGTCATTTTCAATGCAACTATTAAAATCATTTTTAGTGCCTGATGATAAAGACTCTAACCTCTGTGTATTTGTATCACCACTGTCAACCCTCTCAGAACTTGTATTACTGCAGTCAACCCCTTCAAAAATTCGATTAGAGCAGTCAACCCGTTCACGACATGTATTACATGGAAATGGTAATGAATCAATAACATATATCCAAATGAAATTAGCTTTCATGATCAATTGGGACCGCAACATACAACAAACATCGTTGTCACAAACCAACATGAACCGACATTCATCACCAAATGAATACCTCAATGAAAAACTCCCACTTCTCAAATTAGTAAACCTAATACACAACTCATTGCATATGAAATCTAATGAGCTAACTTCAAATATTTCAATACAAGCCATATTATCCAAATAACAACACCTTGCTATTACACTACTTATCATAATGTCCTGCAGTAAAACAGAGATGAAACATATTTACTTCAAGGTCAACAATTATAAATATGTGTGCAATAATTTAATGCATGAAATATCAAAATATTTATTTATAATTAATATAAACTTACAGGCACTTTTTAAAAACCTATACATGAAGCAATAAAGCACACACATATTATCAAATAATCAATCACGTGTACTTTATAAACACTGCGTGTACTTTGAAAACTGATATCGAACTGGTTATTTCCGCTGGCGCGGACCTATATCAATAAGTGATTCAATACCAAATCAAAATCAAAGACTCTTAAAATTAGAATGAAACATCAATAATATTCATTCAACACATTCAACTAACAATTACAAATATTGATAAATATAACTTATTTATTAAGAATCCAAACATAAATGCATAAAAAACTTAAATTAAAAACATATACATATATAACATATAAAAAGTTATTCAATCACATGAATGAATATTACAATGAGTCTCTTGAATCAAAACAAAGGACATATACTTATTGTAATCGATCGAAAATAGAAAAATCAACTGCTGATAAAGATAAACTTACAAATGATAGAGCCAAGTGATACAGGTAGAATCGATTAAGAATACTGTAATCGATTATAGGACAGACGATCAAAGCATAAGATTGATGTTATTTTCGATTTTGGAGAATAGTCGTTAGTTGCAGAGAAAACTCCAATAGCCGATTAGGTTTATGGTTTTTTTAAATTAGGGGTATTTATATGTTGGACCTAATCGTTTAAAATTTGGTTCACCGGTTTTTTTGTCCAAAATTGTTAGTCCAAGGACTAGACCGTAAAAACCTATAAAGGAAATAAGGTAATAAATTCTTTTATGACTCGTCAACCCAACACATTTTGTTAAATTTTATTTCGCAACTGAAAAGGATAATGCCGAACCATTCTTTAGGATAACAAAAAATAATACTATGCTATTTGTGGCGAAAATTTGGGTTTCATGAATTGTCCGTTTAATTTTTTGAGATTTATCTCAAGTGAAAGGAGTTTCTTTGGTATTTTTTGGAATTTACTACATTTACGTTTATTTTACATAAGGATGAACTTCGTTTAAGGTTACAATATACTTGTTTATTTTAACTAAGTATGCTTCAATTTATGTTGTTTGCAAATCGTGTTTTGTTTTTATTTCTAAATCATGTTTTGCTCACACATTTCTAAAGTTTCACTCACTACTTCATGTGAATAACTCAATTCTCTTTTCAATTCTTAAGCCATTGGGGGTGTAACTTAATATCAAATGGTAATTACTGGCCCTAAAAAATAATCAAAGTTTTTTAATTTATAATGGAGTATCGAAATACAATTACTGTGAGTGCAAATTAATCACAAAAAAATGGAATCCATAAAGGAATTAAAGAACGTGTAAAGAGATGCCAATCACATAATGCAAGAATATACATGGTTCATCAAATTGCCTACGTCCACGGGGAGGTCGCTATTTTTTCTATTAAGTTCTCTCAAGTATCGAAATTACATCCCCTTGGCCCTAGGGTGTGGACTGTATTTATAATGCTGCAAAATTATAGTGGTTGAGTTGTTTAAGGAACTCTCCCATCTTCATATTGGCTCATGTGTTGACTCCTGAATATCTCGTCTGAGATTGTATGTAACCAATTAAGCTTATCAATATGGACGTGATAAATGTTCGTAGTTATTCACATTATAAATGCTTGTGCTGATTTCATTGAGAATTTGGGTTGGGTGTTCCCTAAATGCTGTTGGTCTTGGTTGGACGTTCTTCAATTTAGCCTAATTAATAATTTAGGTTCCCAGAAGTACAACTCAACATTTTTTTTAAATTCCTAATATCAACTTTTGGGCTTCTTGTACAAATAACCATGGGTTGGTCAAAGGCCTCAGATCGTTAGCTCGTTGATGGACTATAGGAGAGAAATATGGAACTTCTCACACTTTTAAACATAAACACTTTCATCTTTCTGCATATATGTACACCAATAACGTTCTTTGATTAGTCTGAATGCCAGAGACCTCCCTCCCTCGTGACTACAATAAATTCAATCATAAAGTTCATAAAGAACTTGCTCAATGTCTTTGGATGTACGCAATGGAGGTAGGTTTCTATAAAGGATATCCTATAAAGTTTGACCCTAGGGTCAAAGTAAAAATGTGTATCTTTGACTCTGACCTGATGGGCTAATTTCTTATCGATCGGTAATGCCTCATTCTACAAGTATGCAATAATGTTTTCTATCCAACTGGGACCCAGCTCGATGTAAAGGGCGTGCTCGGGGTCTACCTTCTTATCAATACTAAGCTACATGAGGAATTCTGCTTCGATAGTTCTCCTGAGATCTGAGTCACTGTTGAGCTTAGTGCTACTAGAGCGTCGGCGTGACTGTTGTGCCCCCAAGGGAACTACTGAACATGAACTTTCTTGAATTTGGTAACTAGCTCGCGTACGATGGCGAGGTAAGATGTCATATTTGGCATTAAAATCCCCAATAACTTAACTGGGCACTAATTTGGAGTCATAATAAATATTGAGTCTTCTTGCCCTGAGAAAATGTGCTTTGTGAAGTCCGAGGATAAGCGCCTCATAATCAGCATCATTATTAGAGGTATCAAATTCAAGTCTGATCCCTTGCTCAATCATAGAATTCTTTGTAGTCACAAGGACAATTCGCACACCTGCTACCTTTGAATTGGAAGCACCGTCAACATAACGCATCCATCTTTTGCCTGGGGCATGTTCGTGCATCTTTAATTGATCGTTCATCTACTAGTTTGTAGGAACTTCTCTAGTGAATTCTGTGATAAAGTCAGCCAAACCTACCCTTTAATTATTGTCCTTAGTTAAAAGTGAATGTCGAACCTCCCAAGTTCTACAGACCACTTTAACATCCGTCCAGAAAGGTCATCCTTGTGAAGGACATCTTTAAGGGGGAAGAAAGTAATCACAGTGATGGAATGGGCTTCAAAATAACGATTCAGCTTTCGTGAAGTGATCACCAGTGCATAAATCAGTTTCTCCAAAGGCAAGTAGTGTTTCTCGACATCCAAGAGTACCTTATTGGTGTAGTAAATAGGAAATTTCTTGGCATCTCTTTTGCACTCCAAGGTTGAACTAACTGCATGGCGTGATATTCACAGATAAAGGTAAAGGGGATCCCCTTGATCGGGGATCGCCAGTAGTGGAGGTTTACTGAGATGGTATTTAATATCCTTTAGGGTCTTGGAGCACTCGTCATCCTAAGTGAGGCCCTTCTCCTTCGTGAGAATCTAGAAAAGTGGTCGACAGCACTCAGATGACTTTAAAATGAAACAGTTGAGTGTTGTGAGTGTTTAGATGAGATTTCGGACCTCATGTAATGTCTTTCATTGCTAGACCCTACTAATAGCTTCTATCTAATTTGGGTTAGACTCAATCACCCTCTTGCTGACCAAATAACCCAAAAAATTCTCTGACTGAACCCCGAATGAACACTTGCTGGCATTAAATTTCATTCGATAGTTCTTGAGGATTTCGAAGGTGTTAGTTAGGTCTCGGAGATTGTTATTCTTGTTCCTTCTCTTGAAGAGCATATCATTGATATAAATCTCCATGGTCTCCCTCATCTGGTGTTGAAACATCTTGGTGATTAATTTGTGATATGTAGCTCCTGCATTTTTTAAGCCAAATGGTATGACCTTGTAGCAATACAGACCAATTAGCATTTTAGATGAATTCTTATCTTAGTCATGTATGAACAGAGGGATCTGACACTACACTAAATCTGCCCATTCGTCAAGGTCATTGACCTTGACAAATCCAACTTGTCAAGGTCAATGACCGTGATATTTCGAGGCGAGACAACTTTTTTTATCACGGTCGTGTCCCGGTCATTGACCTTGACACAAAACTCGCGTTTTGTGTCACGGTCGTGTCGCGATCAATGATCGTGACACGTTTTTCACGGTTATAAATCGTGACAAAACCGTGACCCTTTTTAAAAAAATTGTCACGGTCAATGACCGTGACACGTCCGTGACAACTTTTATCACGGGCTTGTCACGGTCAATGACCGTGACAATTCTGGGCAGAATTTAAAAAAATCTGCTGGGCAGTATGGCCACTGCCACTGCCCAACAGTATATTTGTACCTGTTATAGCAACGTTATACCTGTTCCAAACATCATATATCCAACACAAACTAAAGATAATGCAAATATATATTCATGACGATATAATCCAAATATTCAAAATAGAAATAATATACATGACGATATAATCCAAATATAATTAAAATGGACAAACTTAAAAATAATGTTACTACATGTCTTGGATAAAACTGAGGAGGTGAGTAGGCCACACGACATACGAATTGACGCACCCACTAATATACATCGTGCCGCATTGTTCGAGCAACCACAATAGGGAGTTCTCCTTCCCGGGTATGACATGCGTGACGAGCACCCTGGACTCCATCTCTTGAAGCACACGTCCATGGACTATTCCACCCTCGACGATATTCAGGTCCCTCAACCCCTGCCCTATCCGCTGGCCATCAAATACGTCCAATATGAATACGCTCGGCCAACCAAGTGTCGACAATGGTCTGTTGAAGGGCGCCAAATAGGGAAGTGGATCATCGAAGTACGAACGTGTCAGTGATGAAGCAGCGAGGTCCACATCCTCGTCATCCTGCACCTCGTCCTCCCTCACCTCCTCCTCCACCGCCTTCTCCTTCTCCTTCCCTTTCCCTTTCCCTTTCCCTTTACGGTCTCCACCCAACGTACGCTTCATGAATGCGTACATATCTTGGACCGTCGCCTCCAAACGGGACAGCTTCGCGTCGTGTGAATCCACCATTCGAGCCAACTCGGTGTCGCTCGTCTCCAATCCGATGATCCTAGATTTGGCCACCTGCGAGCTCACTCCCCTTGTCCTCCCCTTGCGATCAGAGCCAAGCACTTGGCTGAGTGCGTCTGTGGACAAAGATGCCTTGTCGGCATCAGACTGCGACTCATGCACTTCCTTAAGCTTTGCCTGAAACGACAAAAAGCACATGATTAGTAAAATAAGTAAACTAAAAAATTATAACGTAATTAACAATAATTAAACTGTCGGATTACTTACAATTATGTCCGCGACGCTCGGGCACACCTCCTTGTCCTTCCCCTTCTTCGTCCGAAGAGCCACATAAGTATCGAGCCTATGTGGCTTACCCCCTGGCCCACTCCCTACCCCCTGAAATAAAATAAAGTAAAGTAAAATTAGTATCGGCCCCGCAAAGTAAAATAATGAAGAATAATATATTTATGTAGTTATAGATAAATTAAATCTTACCTGCATCCTATGCTCCACCTCAGCGTAAGAGGTCCAGCCGGAGTAGTGCACGTCCGTCTTTTTTGCCCGATTTTCCCTCCCCGATTGGCGAGATGCCAATTGTCGATCCTCGATCTCATTGTCAATGAACTTTTGCTATTGTGCCAATGAGATCGGCTCCTTGGGCGGGACGGATCCGCGCCATTGTATAATGGACTCTCGTATTTTCCCAAAGTACCGTGTCCGCATATTTTTCTTCCACGTCTTGTGTTGCTCCCTCAACTGCTCCAAGACGGAATCGCGTAGCTTTGGATCCAAGTTGAATTGTTCCTGTCCAACAAATACAATGTTAGTTGCGAATAAATATAAATATAAATATAAATATAAATATAAATATAAATATAAATATAAATATAAATATAAATATAAATATAAATATAAATATAAAAATAAATATAAATATAAATATAAACATAAATATAAAATTGAAATTGAAATTGAAATATTCATATAAATATAAATATAAATATATTACCTGTAGTGCCGCCCAAACAACTAACTTGAGCTCATATAGCACCTCCTTCCAACTCATAAACCCCGGGCCGATGACCGTCTTTAGCAGCTCGAGGGATCTCGCTAATAGCTCCGACTTGTTCTCGACGGTAATCCCAAATTTTCCATATTTGGGGAGCCTAGGGGCGGAGGATCCCTCGTCGCCTCCGCTACCACCGAACCCAGACAACATCATCATAAACAGCATCATCATCTTCGCCTTAATATCTGAAGGAGACATTTTTGCTGTAAAAAAATGTTATTAGTACAGATAAAAAACAATGTTAATAGTACACATACACACACCCCTACCCCACCCGCCACTCACACACGCACACACCTACGCACACACACACACCCCACCCCCACCCCCTCCCCCCTCCCCCCACCACGCACACACGCACACACCTACGCACACACACACACACACACACACCCCACCCCCTCCCCCTCCCCCCAGCACGACCGTGATAACTACATTTATTGTTTATCAATAAAATTATGACATGAGATAATTATAATTGGAGCATAAACTTCATTATCATAAAGGGATAAATCCAACCAAGTACAGAGATCCTACAAATTAAAGTGAGAATTAAATTTAAGACTTTCTAACAACGTGCATGTGTATAGATTCTAACTAATGACATTCCTAAAAACATACAATTGGCAACATTTTGTGAATTTACTAAACTTTATAATATTATCAAATTCTGTTAAAAAATTATCTAGGGTTTTACCTAATTGAATTAATTTCATGAATAAATTTATTATCAATTTAAATGAAAATATCAATTATTATTTACATTGAATTAATTTATCAAATTTCATATAATATTATCAATTTCATATAATATGACATTGAATTTCATATTTCATATAATATTATTTCATATAATATTATTATTTCATATAATATTATTTCATATAATATTATTTCAAATTTCATATAATATTATTTCATATATTATTATTTCATATAATATTACATTGAATTTCACATTTCATATAATATTACATTGAATTAATTTATCAAATTTCATATAATATTATTATCAATTATTATTATCAATTTCATATAATATTATCAAATTTTGTGAAAATATCAATTATTATCAATTTGAATTAATTTACATTTACATTTTTGGATATTATTTACATTTACATTTACATTTTTGGATATATACACACATACACACATATACACATATATATACACACATACACACATACACACACATATATATACACATACACACATATATATATACACAAACACACATATATATACACACAAACATATATATAAATGGAAGAGAGAGAGAGAGAGAGAGAGAAAATCGACCTGAAAGTAGAGAGAGAGAGAGAGAGAGAGAGAGAGCAGCGTCGAGAGAGAGAGAGAGGGAGAGAGAGGGAGGGAACGGCGGGAGGGAAAAAAGAAGGGGGAAAGGGTTTTTGCTGCGAACATTATCACGGTCGTGTCACGGTCATTGACCTTGACAATTATTTAAAGAATTATCACGGTCAATGACCGTGACAAGACCGTGACAAGTAAATTTATCACGGCCTTGTCACGGTCATTGACCGTGATAATTAGTTGTCACGGTCGTGTCAAGGTCAATGACCATGACATAAAACGCATGTTTTTTGTCACGGTCAATGACCTTGACAAGGCTGGCCGGCTGAAAGGTGATAATTTGCCCATTTTGGTGTAGTGTGATGAGACCCTGAGTAATCATCAAGGAAACTCATTCACTCATGAGTTTATGAAGCGTCGACCAGTTGGTTCATATTTGGTAGGGGAAAGATGTCCTTGGAACCTGACCGATTGAGGTCGGTGAAATCTATGTTGACTCCCCATCCCCCATTGCTCTTTCAGACTACGACCATATTTGAGAGCCACTTTGGAAATTGAACTTTTCTAATGTATCTTGCCTCCAAAAGTTTTCCTACTTCTTTTTTCACTGCCTTTGCCTTTTTTAGGGATCGTCTTAAACGTTGGAACCATATGGAGTTGATGATAAGAAACTATAAGATCGATTCCCATCATTTCGTATGGATTTTATGCGAATACATCCATGCTCTGTTTTAGGAAGGCGGTCAACTCCCTCCTTTCAAGGTTATATCCATGCTTGTATCGATCAAAATCATTTTCTATAGCTTGGCTTTATAAAAAATAACCTCTTTCAGGTCTTCGATGACCCTATCAGTGGGGTGGATCCTGGTCTCTTCCATATCGAGTAGTCCATGTTGTAATTGCTATTTGGTTAAAGTAGCCCCATCCTGGGCTTCCTCTAAAATAACTTTTTATCTTTCTTATGTTCCTGCTTCGACCTAATGGAAGCAATGAAGCAGTTTCGAGAAGCTTCTTGATCGCCTTTGATCTTCATTATCCCTCTGTTCGTGATGCACTTGTGCTTCTTGTGGTAAGTAGAAGGTACAACCCTCATGGCATGAAGCCACCCCTCCCTAAGATGGCATGGTAAGGTGACTCAATGTCGACCACAAAAAATTTTATGAGTTTCAAAATATTCCCTGCCCTTACTCGCAGGACCACTTTCCCTAAAAGCATCATCATCGTCCCGACAAAGTCGACTAGAAGAACGGGTTCCTCCTTGAGGTTTGACGTCTTAAGCTTGATTTTGTAAAATATCTCTAGGTACATCACCTTTGAAAATCTTCCGAGGTCAATTAGTAGCTTGTCCACATCCCAGTTCGTGATTCTGAGAGTGATTACTAGCGCGTCGTGGTGTGGGGTTTGTACCCCAACCAAGTCCTCCTCTGTGAAGACGATGTGATTCTTAAAATCAATGTCATATCTTCATCGACACTTGCTAGCCTAGATTTTGGCGGAATCAATCTAGAAATCTTCCATCACAGTTGTAACTTTTTTGAGTTCCATCCAAAAATTCCTTTAAATCTACTTAAGGTCGGACGCTCCATGTATAATGGTGATCTAATGCCCCATGTCTTAATCATGTTATTTCCTGGTTTCTGATTGTCGTTGGTTGTGACCTGGTCAGACTTCTTTTCAATAAACTCATATTGAAGCGCATTATTCCTCTTGGTCAGATCACCACTCATCTTCTTTAGCAACTTGATGAACTGCTGATCTTTGATTTTGGCCAGGATCTTCTAAATCGGCCCTTGAAAATTATGTTGATGTCTTGGAAATCTTTAGATGAATCAGTACCCCCCCCCCCCAATTTTTGGCCCTAATCTTCTTCTTATTCCCGTTTTTGGAGGTGTCCTCCTTGTCTCATCCTTTGTTTCCCTTGGTGTGATAAGTCTCAACTTGACCAGTATGGACCACATCCTCCACCTTATTTCTCAATGCATGACATGATATCGTCAATGGTTTCATCTTCCTTCTTTATAAGGGGTTGATGCAACATTGAGGTGGGAGTAGACCTATTTTAAAGGATGCTACGACAACTTTCTCCGAGCAATCTTCTACCTTATTGAGGACTCCTATGGATTTTTCTTTATCATGAGCAGTAAGTCCATTCTTTTGGGATAAGAGCTATTAGTGATGAAACGAGCGGTGAAGGATTCGGCAAGAACCTTGAAACTCTTGATGGACTTGTGAGGCAGTTTATCTAACCATTTATGGGAGACGTCGCCCCAACTGGAAGGAAAGATGTGACACATCAGTGCATTATTATGACTCCACAAAGTCATGGCCTTCCTATACTGCTAGACATGGTCGATGCGATCATACTTGTCGTCGTAAACCTTGAAACTTGGGGTCACAAACATCTTCAGGGATTCCTCCTCTTCGATGGTTTTTGAGCAGGGAGACTTCATCTGGGTGATAAGAGATCTCCTTGCAAGCTCTTTGGTTGACCCGGACCCCCTATGAGCGTGGAATTAGTCCATTTTCCTTCGAACCAAACTCCTTATGGCATCTCTGTAGCTCTCGTCGTCTCTATGGAATCTTCCATAATAATTCCTCTGCCCAGAATGCTCTTGGTCATGCATGGTGCTCCTTCCTCAACTGCTAGTCTTGCTCGCCTGAAGTCTAGGATCCTGAGGTTGACGCTTTTTCATTCGGAAAGGTTCTCTTTATATCTCTTCTAGTCATCATTAGAGGCGAGAATTATCTTCAACTTGATGGAAAGTTGCCTCCTCATGATGTTGAAGAATTACTTCACAAGCATCAACTAGGCATGAGATCTGAATATACGTAGGTTGCCCATGGCTTTCCTCCGAAGGTTGTCTTTCTGGTCAAAACCTTAGGTTTCCATCTTGACAAATCTCAAACTTGATCCTCAATGGAGCCAAATCATCTCGCAAGGCTTCAGGTTGGGGTGCACTATTTAGTTGGTGAGACATTGTAATTGTTCTTTGTGAATATTGCTCCCATGGAAAGGAAAGTCGTTCCCATAGACGGTGCCAATTGTGAGTGAAAATTAATCAAAATAAAAAGGAATCCGTAAAGAAATTAAAGAACGAGTAAAGAGATGTCAATCACACAATGCAAGAATATATTTGGTTCGATAAATTGCCTACGTCCACGAAGACGTCACTGTTTTTTCTATTAAGTTCTCTTAAGCATCAAAATTAAATCCCCCTTGGCCCTGCGGTGTGGGTTGTATTTATAGTGGTGTAAAACCGTAGTGGTTGAGTTATTTAAGGAACTCTCCCATCTTGCTAATGGCTAGTGTGGTGACTCCTGGATATCTCGTTTGAGATTACAGGTAACCAACTGAGCGTATTAATATGGACGTGATAAATATTCGTATTTATCAATGTGACAAATGCTTATGCTGATTTCTTTGAAAAATTGGGTATGGTGTGCCCCACATGCTTCTGGGCTTCGTCAGCCGATTTTCAATTGGGACTAGATAACAATTTAGGTCCCCACAAGTACAACTCAATAATTTTTTTTTAATTCACAATATCAACTTTTGGGCTTCTTGTATTGGTGTAATCTAGAATGTACTAGATTGTTTTGGATTATTGTAGATGTTAATATGGGTGTGAGGTTATTTCTAGGTTCATTATTTATAATGTTCTTATTGATAATAGTCGTTAATTGTACTTAGAATTGTCTATAAATACGTCTCATTTGGCCAAATCACCAAGTAAAGTTGAAGGCTATCTTCTTTAGTTTAATATTAAGAGACTCTTATACTTTATTAAAAAATGCTAGCAAGTAAACTTACTAAGGAATTTAAATGTTCAAATGCCAACATAGTATAAATTAAGTCTAACACTGTGAAAACAAACTTAGACTTCAAAGTTCATGCGAATGATCGATCTTTGAGAATCAAAAGGTGACTTGTGTTCTTTTCATGAGTAAAATAGTATTAAGGAGATGAAAATGACTTTAAAATATCAAAACTTAACGGGTTGTTTTTGTAATACATTTGTATTATATTTCTAAAGATTAATTATATGTTTGTGCTTCTAAGATTAATTATGACTCTATCGACACAATAAAAATAAATGTTCACGTCAAATTTTAGTTGTAGTTCTTTTAAAATAATCTTAACACAACTAGTCAGACTTCATATCATGATTACGATTTATACATAAACACTGATTTACTTAAACATTGACTTGTTCACGTTTAATTATGATACATAAATCTTTTATATGTGTTATTTTGATTTAGGTGTCAAACTTTCAAATAGAAACATGTGGATAGAATTTGGATTAATTTACCTATAAACTCAGTGGCACTTTTATAAGGGGTTGAGAACATTTTTAACTTTACTTATAGGAATAAACGTCCTAACTTGATCATCTATTTTCCATGTAAAGTGTGTGACAATCATTACTATAGATCAAGAAAAATTGTGAAAGAATATATAGTTGGTGAAGGATTCCTTGAAAGGTATAAAAAATGGACTTATCATGCAGAATCTTATGTTTCTTTGCATCAAAACCGATAGAAAAATGAGACTGATGTACCGATGAATTCGAATATAAGGAATTATATGGTGGAAATGGTACACTATGCAATGGGAATTCTAAATATGAATGATATGAATGGGCCTAATGAAGACACTTCAAGATTTATAAAACTAATTGAACATGCTCAGAGTGAGTTATACCCGAACTGTAAGTTTTTTACCAAACTCTCATTTGTTGTTCGACTGTTGCATATGAAGGTTCTTTGTGGTTGGACAGATAAGTCCATCGCGATGTTATTGTAGTTGTTAAATGGGGCATTTACAAAGAATGTCAATTTGCTAAAAAAATTATTATAAAGACAATAAGATGTAACATCCCATGATTTTTTAGACTGACAAATTCAATTTTTGGGAAAATAAAAATTTAATTAATTGGAGAATTCTAAAATTTGGGAATTAAGGTCCCAAAAATAGAGGGCATTTCAAAGTATTCCGGATAATGATTTTGAGGGTACCATTGATCCTGGAAGGGTCGAGAAAATCAAAATAACTGTCATTGGGTTTTATTTCGGCTCCAGAATATTTTTAAGTCAGTTTGACTCGAATTGGTGTAAACGAGTCATTTAAAGTGTGCATTAACAATTAAAATTTGGGACTTATGTTTTAAGGCTTAAGAGGCTTACGGATGAAGCCTTCTCATTTGAGAAAAGGAGAGAAAGAGAAAAGAAGAGAGAAAGAAGAAGAAAGGAAGAGAGAGAGGAAGAAAAGCTTGGAGATTCTGGCCCAAACGTGACATCGAGGACGATCCAACCTCTACAAATCGAGGCAAGTGTTTAATCTTGCTAAATAAGTCATTTGTGTAATTGATTTCATAATTAGTGGGTTAAAGAAATCGATTTTGGGGTATTAATATCAAAACCTACATTTTTGGGTTTAATCTTGAAATCAATGTTTAAATATGGGTTTAATGGTATGGAAATGGTTGGGATTAACTTTCGGTTGATTTATTGGCTTAAAATCATGAATGGATGAAGGTTTAAGAGTTAGAAATGAAAATTTAGGGTTTAAAATTCGTGGGTTTTGATGAAGAAGAAGAACCCTTCAAAATCTGCAGGCCCGAATCGATTCGGACCCAAGCCGAATTGATTTGGCCTGTGACAGAAGCCCAGGTCTTCGGAACCGAATCGATTTGCCTTGGAGGTCGAATCGATTCGCTAGGCCGAATCGACTAGGAATAGGGCCGAATCGATTCAGGAACAGGGTATTTTTGAGGTATTTTCTCCATAGTGATTTCAAACCCTTTTTGGTTGGGTTTATTGATTTGGGGGCCTTATCTTATGATGTAAGAGATATGTTCTTGGAGGCATATAAGGAGTTTCTCACATATTATGATTTTGGGGACTCCTTAGGGTAATTTGGGAGAAATGTATCCATGTATGTATTGGAGTTGCATATAGAGATTGTGGGGAAACCTCATTGAGGTTGAGAATACTAACTATAGAGAAAGGGTATAAATATGATGTAAGGTTGAGAACTCGTAGAGAGTGAGAGGTCACATATCCTTAGAAACGTTTAAATTAAGGAACAATAGGTAACCGGATGGGAGTAAGGGTTCATGAGATTAATTTAACCGTAGGTAAAATTGGGAACGACTTGGGATCGTACTATCAACTAGAATAGACGGTAGTATAATTCTAGTCAGGATAGTTTACACATAATTGTGTGGAAATAATCACATGGGATTCCAACACTTGAAATAAAGTTGGAATAAGTTTAGGTTTGTAGACTTTTGGTTAGGGGTATACCTTTAGTCAATATTTGTATTGGAGGTATTGATATGCTCTCGGATATAGGTGGTATGTGTAGTGATGGCTTCCTACACAAAATTTTGGGTGATAACCTTAATGTGGTATATATATGTATATATACACATATGATTTTGGGAGACTATTCATCATAGAAAAAATGATTGAATATGTTTCAAGTGAGAGATTGTATTCACATATCGAGGTAAATTTAAAGGAAATTGTGGTGACGGCTTGTCTATCGAGGATTATGTATACTTATAGCCGAATACATATATATATCTTATACATATGAACGACAATTAGTTGTATATATGGATATATGGATATGTGAATATATTTGAAAATATATCTATATGGATATGAATATGGATATATTTATGTTGTGGATATACATGTTATGAATATCTAAACCTTATGTGATGGTTTAATTATATGATTGGATAATATGGATGTATATATATTGTGCATGTGAATGATATATATATATATATGTGGTTAAGCATACCCCGCTCATGCTATCATTGGGAAGTTTCCGCGCAGAGGGTGAGCATCCTGGCTAGAAAAGCATGGTGTGGATATTCCCCAGGTCATAGTCGTCCCGTGTGTTATTATATGATTTATATTTTTGGGATGAGACGTGGTGGGTATGTTTCATCTCATTGCTGGTTAGGAGCTATGACCGCTTCCCGGGACGTCGTGTGCGTGAGTTTACCACGAGATGGGTGTCGTTTAGTCCCACCATGGTGTCCCCGGTATTGCTACATGAGTCGGGCACTGGGAAGATGATGGCATGATGCAGTTTTATCAGCGATATATATAGCCGGGTATATTATATGTGCATGGCTAATGTATATCAGATATGATATGTACTCTTGGTCATGGTTATGGATGATGACATATATATATATATATATATATGGTTAGAATAAAATGCCCATATATATATTTATATATCCTATAGATGAAAGGATAAGGTATCGTTGTGGAGTACATCTTGGATGATTATGGTGTACTAGATTGATGGGGGTTGATATATCGCATTTAAGGAATATTTCGGTTACATCATCCCAAGGATATTATTGGAGATTTTTAGTTGTTTTCATATTGTAGTGTAAAATTTAGTAGTATGGTATGTATGGCATTATGGATCTCTAGAATCGACATTGTCAAGGAGTATTGTAACGGGGTGGTTCCTTGTTTGGATTTCACTTTGCGAGACACCCCACGCACGAAACGTAGTGCAGTGTTGAGATTAGAGAAAAGTATTGTCAAATAATTCTGTGTGGCATAATGGATCTCTAGGATCGACATTGTCAAGGAGTAGTGTAACGGGGTGGTTCCTTGTTTGGATTTCGCTTTGCGAGACACCCCACGCACGAAACGTAGTACAATGTTGAGAGTGGAGAGAAGTTTTGTCAATAATAATTTGTATGCATGTTAATTAGAAATTAAATCTTATGATTCAACCCATATATAAATGGGTAACGTATTAAGAATTCTAAAATTAATTAAATTATAAACCGGAATCCATTAAGCCTATTATGGAATAATTGTTTGTAAACATAATCTAGTATGATTAGAAAAGGGGTGGATTCTTGGGTTATGATAGGAAGGCAATTCTCGTGGGTATAGGCTGGACCTATGTTAAGTTAGGTTGTCCTTATATATAGGGGTAATTTAACTAAAATTTGAGGACGCGAATAGGTGCCCGCCATTAAATGAGAGGTGGGTTGGGAATTCACGAGAGTGTGAATCCACTTTTAATTATGAAATAAGTGCACCGATATTTATTATGCACGGTTAACACACTTGCTAAATATTTTTTTTCACACTCAGGCTCTGACCCGTTTACTTTTCTCTCCTGCCTGTATATATATATATATATATTACTACAGGTATCCCACCGCATGGATGCCGGATGACCTCCTATCCAGAGTCTTGGGATCCATGACAGGTGCGGACTGTTGTGGGATGTATCTTGTAGTCTCTTCCTACTTCTTTCAAAATCTAGGTAGGATTCATGTTGTCTATCGGGTTTATACCCAAGGGATATTTATAAATGTTTATATTTATTCCATTTCAGTTATTGTACTGGCTGTGACCCGACAGCTTATTCGGGTTTATTTCCTTATAGCATATTCATTATAGTTATTCATTTCATGTATCATAATTCTAGTATGCATCTTTCTTTTCTTTGTTAGTAGTTTGTAGTGTTGGTTCGTTGTCTGTTGCATGTTTTATTTAATTTTAACATCTCACTTATATGGTATCGGGTAGTTAGTCGTATATTATGCAGTACCAACAGTTGATGTTGAGACTGGACCATCTGAAACTCCTGATTTAATGTACTATAGGGATGGCCACCCGTTATTATGTTGAGCGGGGTGTTACAGATGGTATCAGAGCATCAGGTTCTAGAGTTTTTAGGATCTGTGTGAGTTTTTGCGTTCTTCCGTTAACGTTCTTGACATAAAGCCCTACAATTAGGACTGTTGTGTTCACTGCGTTGTTTTCTTCTGTGAAGTATATTCACTTGATTGACGTTCTGATAACAGTTACTCTTGTTTCGTTTCAGACGTCGCCTAGATTATGTCGTCTAGGAAAGGACAAGATTAGAGATACAATACCCATAGCATATCTTGGGCATGCTTTAATCGGGGGTATTTATTTTCCCGATTCCGGCGGAGATATAGAGGAGATTTCTAGCAGTGGTTCAGGGTGATTTATCGGTGGTTGAGTAAGAAAGGAAAATTTATTCGAATGGCGAATCTTGGGCTTAGTAAGGAAAGTCTGAGGAGAGATTAGTGTAGTCCTTGGGTGGTTTAGGTTGAGAAACCCATTAACCTTCGTTAGGAAACCTGATGTTGGTGACTCTCACCGAGGTGAGGTGGATGGAGTTCTCCCAATGTCGAGAGTATTGCCTTCTGGGATGGGGGAGAAATAAATTGGGGGCTCAGGTTTGTTGGATAGGACTGAGGGAGTTTTCGGTAGTCGTAATCGAGTTTTGTCCTTCAATATGGTTAGGAAGGATTTATGAGAAAGATATTTCTTTGAGGAGAATTAGGCCTTGGGGAGGAGTGAGTAAGTATGGTCTTTGTAGGGCATCTTTTGAGAAAAAAAATCGTCTCGTGAGGAGATAATCGAGAGTTATAACATTGAATTCTGGAAGGGCGGAATGTCGAGGTTCGTTGGGTAGTGATTATAAGTCTATTCGTCTCATGGATGGGTTAGGGAGTGTAATTATAGTGCTCCAATGAGGGAAGAACTTAGTTTATGGAAAGGTGTTGATGTGATGTAGGGGAATTTTATAACTGTGAGTTTCAGAGTTTAGTAAATTTATGTTGAGAGGATAATTTAGCTCATAGTTGTGCTAAGTTTTGAGAACTAGGTAATGGTTAGCAGTATTGTATTTGTTGAGGCCTTGTGTTCTAAACATAAGGTATTTGTTTGGCGTGTCGAAAGATGTGGTATTTATTTATATTATCTATTGTTACCTAGGCCTTCGGGCAGTATCTAAAATATGAAAATCTTTTTATAAAACCTTAACCCTGGTTCAACTAATCTCAATCCCCGACCTAGCTACACAGTAGTGTATTGGAGGGGTTCCTTGTTTGGATTTCGCTTGCGAGACCTCCCCCGCACGAAGGTAGCTAGCGTCAAGGATTGAGGAGATCCCGATGGTCGATGTAAGGACTAGATGATATTGAGGTCCTAGGCATGTCTTAAATTTTGCGGGCGAAATTCTTTTAATGGGCGAAGATTGTAACATCCCATGATTTTTGATACGGAGAAATTAAATTTTTGGGAAAATAAAAATTTAATTAATTGGAGAATTCTAAAATTTGGGAATTAAGGTCCCAAAAATAGCGGGCATTTCAAAGTATGCCGGATGATGATTTTGAGGGTACCATTGATTCCGAAAGGGTCGAGATAGTCAAAATGAGTGTCATTGGGTTTTATTTTGGCTCCGAAATATTTTTAAGTCAGTTTTACTCGAATTGGTGTAAACGAGTCATTTAAAGTGTGTATTAACAATTAAAATTTGGGACTTATGTTTTAAGGCTTAAGAGGCTTACGGATGAAGCCTTCTCATTTGAGAAAAGGCGAGAAAGAGAAAAGAAGAGAGAAAGAAGAAGAAAGGAAGAGAGAGAGAGGAAGAAAAGCTTGGAGATTCCAGCCCAAACGTGACATCGAGGACGATCCAACATCTAGAAATCGAGGCAAGTGTTTAATCTTGCTAAATAAGTCATTTGTGTAATTGATTTCATAATTTGTGGGTTAAAGAAATGGATTTTTAGGTATTAATATCAAAACCTAGATTTTTGGGTTTAATCTTGAAATCAATGTTTAAATATGGGTTTAATTGTATAGAAATGGTTGGGATAAACTTTGGGTTGATTTATGGGCTTAAAATCATGAATGGATGAAGGTTTAAGAGTTAGAAATGAAAATTTAGGGCTTAAAATTCGTGGGTTTTGATGAAGAAGAAGAACCCTTCAAGATCTGCAGGCCCGAATCGATTCTCCCCCTAAGCGAATCGATTCGGTTTAGGGAAATTGACAAGTCTGCATTGACCAAATCGATTCGGACCCAAGCCGAATCGATTCGACCTGTGACAGAAGCCCAGGTCCTTGGACCCGAATCGATTTGCCTTGGAGGCCGAATTGATTCTCTAGGCCGAATCGATTCGGAATAGGGACGAATCGATTCGGGAAAAGGGCATTTTGAGGTATTTTCTCCATAGTGATTTCAAACCCTTTTTGGTTGGGTTTATTGATTTGGGGGCCTTCTCTTATGATGTAAGAGATATGTTTTTGGAGGCATATAAGGAGTTTCTCACATATTATGATTTTGGGGACTCCTTAGGGTAATTTGGGAGAAATGTATCCATGTATGTATTGGAGTTGCATATAGAGATTGTGGGGAAACGTCATTGAGGTTGAGAATACTAATTATAGAGAAAGGGTATAAATATGATGTAAGGTTGAGAACTAGTAGAGAGTGAGGGGTCGCATATCCTTAGAAACGTTTAAATTAAGGAACAATAGGTAACCGGGTGGGAGTAAGGGTTCATGAGATTAATTTAACCGTAGGTAAAATTTGGAACGGCTTGGGATCGTACTATCAACTAGAATAGACGGTATTATAATTCTAGTCAGGATAGTTTACACATAATTGTGTGGAAATAATCACATGGGATTCAAACACTTGAAATAAAGTTGGAATAAGTTGAGTTTTGTAGACTTTTGGTTAGGGGTATACCTTTAGTCAATATTTGTATTGGAGGTATTGATATGCTCTCGGATATAGGTGGTATGTGTAGTGATGGCTTCCTACACAAAATTTTGGGTGATAACCTTAATGTGGTATATATATGTATATATACACATATGATTTGGGGAGACTATTCATCATAGAAAAAAATGATTGAATATGTTTCAAGTGAGAGATTGTATTCACATATCGAGGTAAATTTAAAGGAAATTGTGGTGACGGCTTGTATATCGAGGATTATGTATACTTATAGCCGAATACATATATATATCTTATACATATGAACGATAATTAGTTGTATATATGGATATATGGATATGTGAATATATTTGAAAATATATCTATATGGATATGAATATGGATATATTTATGTTGTGGATATACATGTTATGAATATCTAAACCTTATATGATGGTTTAATTATATGATTGGATCATATGGATGTATATATATTGTGCATGTGAATGATATATATACTTATGTGGTTAAGCATACCCCGCTCATGCTATCATTGGGAAGTTTTCGTGCAGAGGGTGAGCATCCTGGCTAGAAAAGCAGGGTGTGGATATTCCCCAGGTCATAGTCGTCCCGTGTGTTATTATATGATTTATATTTTTGGGATGAGACGTGGTGGGTATATTTCGTCTCATTTCCGGTTAGGAGCTATGACCGCTTCTCGGGACGTCGTGTGCGTGAGTGTACCATGAGATGGGTGTCGTTTAGTCCCACCATGGTGCCCCAGTATTGCTACGTGAGTCGGGCACTGGGAAGATGATGGCATGATGCAGTTTTATCGGCGATATATATAGCCGGGTATATTATATGTGCATGGCCATTGTACATCAGATATGAAATGTACTCTTAGTCATGGTTATGGGTAATGACATATATATATATATATATATGGTTAGAATAAAATGCCTATATATATATATATATTTATATATCCTATAGATGAAAGGATATGGTATCGTTGTGAAGTATATCTTGGATGATTATGGTGTACTAGATTGATGGGGGTTGATGTATCGCATTTAAGGAATATTTCGGTTACATCATCCCAAGGATATTATTGGAGATTTTTAGTTATTTTCATATTGTAGTCTAAAATTTATTAGTATGGTATGTATGGCATTATGGATCTCTAGAATCGACATTGTCAATGAGTATTGTAACGGGGTGGTTCCTTGTTTGGATTTCGCTTTGCGAGACACCCCACGCACGAAACATAGTGCAGTGTTGAGATTAGAGAAAAGTATTGTCAAATAATTATGTGTGGCATAATGGATCTCTAGGATCGACGGTGTCAAGGAGTAGTGTAACGGGGTGGTTCCTTGTTTGGATTTCGCTTTGTGAGACACCCCACGCACGAAACGTAGTATAATGTTGAGAGTGGAGAGAAGTTTTGTCAATAATAATTTGTATGCATGTTAATTAGAAATTAAATATTATGATTCAACCCATATATAAATGGGTAACGTATTAAGAATTCTAAAATTAATTAAATTATAAACCGGAATCCATTAATCCTATTATGGCATAATTGTTTGTAAACATAATCTAGTATGTTTAGAAAAGGGGTGGATTCTTGGGTTATGATAGGAAGGAAATTCTCGTGGGTATAGGCTGGACCTATGTTAAGTTAGGTTGTCCTTATATATAGGGATAATTTAACTAAAATTTTAGGACGCAAATAGGTGCCCGCCGTTAGATGATAGGTGAGTTGGGAATTCACGAGAGTGTGAATCCACTTTTAATTATGAAATAAGTGCACCGATATTTATTATGCACGGTTAACACACTTGCTAAATATTTTTTTTCACACTTGGGCTCTGACCCGTTTACTTTTCTCTCCTGCCTGTATATATATATATATATATATATATATATATATATATATATATATATATATATATATATATATATATATATATATATATTACTACAGGTGTCCTACCGCATGGATGCCGGATGACCTCCTATCCAGAGTCTTGGGAGCCGTGACAGGTGAGGACTGTTGCTGGATGTATGTTGTAGTCGCTTCCTACTTCTTTCAAATCTAGGTAGGATTCATGTTGTATATCGGGTCTATAGCCAAGGGATATTTATAAATGTTTATATTTATTCCATTTCAGTTATTGTACTGGCTGTGACCCGACAGCTTATTCAGGTTTATTTCCTTATAGCATATTCATTATTGTTATTCATTTCATGTATCATAATTCTAGTATGCATCTTTCTTTTCTTTGTTAGTAGTTTGTAGTGTTGGTTCGTTGTCTGTTGCATGTTTTATTTAATTTTAACATCTCGCTTATATGGTATCGGGTAGTTAGTCCTATATTATGCAGTACCGGCAGTTGATGTTGAGACTGGACCATCTGAAACTCCTGATTTAATGTAGTATAGGGCTGGCCACCCGTTATTATTTTGAGCGGGGTGTTACATAAGATAACTTCAGACTTGGGACTCAAGTACAAAACATTGGATGGAATCCCTAATAATTGTATGTTATTTCGTAATGACTCTATGAATCTTAATATATGTGAGATTTGTGGTGAATGAAGACAAAACTTTTGGTGATCATAATATTGATAAAAAAATACCCTCAAAATAGGAAAGGTACTTTCCACTGAATCCCAGACTGTATAGATTATATATGTCATTTAAGACTCCCTCACTTATGAAATAACACACAAAGGAACATCCAAATGATTGTGTGTTGAGGCATCCTACAGACTCTATTACGTGGAAATGTTTTAATGAAATAAAATTTTCTTTTGCTAGTCATTGTCAAAATATTAGGCTCAGGTGTGCTTTTCATGGATTCAATCCATTCAGGATAATATTGATTTCTCATAGTATATGGCATGTTGTTCTTATTATAAACAATTTGCCACTGTGGTTATGCATGAAACAACCATTCTTCATTTTGTTGGTGCTTATTGATGATCCAAAAGGACCCGATAATAGGATTGATGTGTATCTCCACTGACTAATTGAGGAATTAAAGGAATAATGGGCTGGAGGAGTGTAAACTTACCATGCATCAATGAGAAAATTATCTTTTTGTGCTCTAAACAATAAAATGTTCAAATTGCATGAAGGAATTTGGAGAACAAAGGAGAATTTTCTTATCCTTGTTGTAACAAGGAAACAAGATCAATTAGATAAAAAAAATAGTGATAAATATTGTTACATGGATCATCATTATTTATTTAAACCAATTCACAATTTTCGAAAAGATAGAATGCCTTTTGATAGTTTTAGAGAATATGGAGGCAAGCGTAAAACATTATTGGGATCTTAGCTATTACAACATATGAATGCCATTGGTATGGAAACTGAGTATAGAAAGGAAAATATCATAAAAATGGAAAATGGAGGAGACTAAGAAACAAATGAAAAGGGAAGATGTTGAAAGGCACTCAACTAGAAGAAAATATAGTTGGAGGAAAAATAATGTATTTTTTTAACTTCCTTATTGGGAGTTTAATCTCATTCGACACAATCTTTATGTAATGCATATTGAGAAGAATTTATGTGACAATCTACTTTTCAAATTGTTGGTTATTCAAGTAAAATCCAAAGATAACTTATAGGCTCGCAATGACCTTAAATTAACGAGACTTGAGAATCCTTAAACCCTCGACCACGGGGTCTGGTAAGGTGTACTTACCTCTTGCATCTTTTATGATGGATAAGAAAGAAAAGGATATTTTTTGCAATGTATTGAAGGGTGTCAAAGTTCTAAATGTTTATTCTTCAAATAGTTCAAGGTATGTTCACTTGAAGGAAATGAGTGTTTGGGATTTATAAAGCCACGATAGTCGTATTCTAATGCAACAACAAATCCCTCTCATTATACTCAAAGCATTACCTAAGAATTTCATTAAAGCTCTAATTGAGTTAACTAATTTTTTTAGGCAGTTGTGATCCAAAGTCAACATTCTATCCTATTTAAAGAAAATCCAATATCACATTAACATTGCACTTTGTAATCTTAAGAAGATCATTTCGCCCACCTTCTTTGACATAATGGAGAACTTGCCTATACATTTAACCAAAGATGCATTAGTTACTATGGAAACTCAATTTCGATGGTTGTACCCGATAGAGAGGTATAATACATTCTTAAATAGTCAAAATATGTGTTTCGCTTATTTATTTTGTATTAATTGTTTTAATTATAATGATGTGCTCATAGGTATCTACTCACACTAAAGCTTTATGTGCGCAATCATTCTCATCTTGAGGCCTCTATTTCCAATGGATACCTCATGGAAGAATGCATGAAATTTTGTGCATGGTACTTCTATAATATAGAAACTAAGTCAAGTCGGCTAATCAGGAACTTTAAAGGAGATGACCAATTGGGTCATTTTGCAGGAAAAAAAAATGTTTTCTCATGTATGATGTCATACGAGCACAAGCTCATCGGTATGCTCAACACTGATGTCGTTACACCATTTTGAGAGTAAGTAATCACTTCACTAATAATAAAATAATTATATATATACACACAGACACATACATACACACACACATATACTACAATTCATTTTTTTTTACCATGCCTTTGTTATGTTCACAGCCAATATGTTATACTCATTTCACGAGAAATGAGAGATTTACCAGAGAATCAAATTCACCTTATTCACAATGAACAATTTCATTTTTGGTTTAAGAATCATGTAAGTTATACACATATGGTCGGATAGGGTATTCCTATATATGTTTACACAAGAATTATGTTAGTTGTTTCTAATTAATTGTAATAAATTATTTTTCTTTTTCCAAAATAGGTTCAAAGTTTGTGAATGCAAATAATGAACAAATCTCAAAGGAAATAAAAACATTGGATAGTGGTCCAGAACAATTTTGAAGGAGATTCAAAACATATTTTATTAATGGATTTCGATTTCACACAAAAGATCATGATAGGAGTTAAAAACTAAGAATAATGGAGTTTATCTGAAGTAACATACAATGAGTTATGTTAGTTGAAGGGATACGAATTCTCATGGCGGTAATGTTACCTTTAATAGAGAATTGTCAGATTTCATGGAAATCAATTACACCAACGTTATAAAGTTTATGTAGTTTAATTAAAATTGGTTTGATAATCAAATGGGAAGAAAGAAGATGAGTATAAGTTTAATTTTGTTAACTTTAATTATCTCTTATACCCACACAATCAAGTAATCGATGAACATTTCATCCTTGCATCCCAAGTAGAGTAGATGTGGTATGTGCAAGATCCCATAGATCTAGAGTAGCATTTTATTTTTCACGTGACACTTAGGGATTTATTTTACATGTATCCCAAATAAACTTCAGCTGTGAGAGTAGTTCCTCAAGTCGAGCCATTTCACCATCAACAAATGGATGAAATTATTTCCCTTCCTGATGATGAAGTTCCCTGGGTTAGATAAGGAATAAATGGGATAATGATTGACACAACTATTAATGAACAGCAACAAGATGATGAGATTGATGATTATGATGAAAATTGATATGATATAATGTTTTAATTTATTTGATAATAAATTTAAGGACTTTTTGTTTTGGTATTGACAAAATTAATTACGAAGAATTTGTTTATCATATATACAACTACTCTTGAGTTTTTTTATTTACGTATTAGCATTAGTGAATTATAATGAATTTCTTATCGACATTTTTTTATAATTGTTTATAACTTTCATATATAATAAAAACTAAGTAATATGATCCTTTATATATGTGTTTTTAATTATTAATCATATCATAGCATGGCCAAAGAGGCAACGTGGTAGAATAGTGCTTCAGCAGTCCATCCACAACATCCTAAGAAATTTTGTGATGCCTTGGCTACCCGAGAATGTGTTATAGGGCATCGTCAATCTTTTCTTAATACATTCCATGAAAGTGTTGTTATGGAATGCTATGGGAACTACTAGGCCACGGTTTAGGGTTGATTTTATGAATTTTTTCATTCAACATCACCCTGGCATCATGTTTGTTAGGACATTCGTATTGATCTTTCCAATTCTAAAAGGCTCATTATGAGATTTCCATTTGAAGGGACTCATATTATACATGTTGTTGAAGTTTCTGGGGGCAAGTGGGTTTTATAGAACACAAATGGCATAACCTTCACTGTTTTTTATGATTTTAAAAGAGTTATTCACTTTCTTGTGGAGATGGCACCACCTCTTCCACCACTGAGTTAACCCCGATTTATAACTATGCACAACCTAATCGTAGAGGTGAGGTATGGAATTTACTTCCTTCTTTTGCAGATAATATAAATTTAAATTGACTTATTTTAGGAGATTTTAATTCAATCTTATGGCCCTCTGAAAAAATTGGCGGTATTCTTTTTTATTTATATAATAGAAAATATTTTAGCTCTTGTATTGAAGAGTGTGGATTAGGGGACTTAGGATTTAGTGGTCCCACTCATACTTAGACTAATAAACAAGGTAGTTTTAATCATATTAGGGAAAGACTTGATAGGTGTTTGTCAAATGATCTATGGAACATATCTTTCCCATTAACTATGGTTTTTCATTTAACAAATTCTACCACTGATCAGTGTCCTCTTCATTTGGACTCAAATCATGTTGCAACATTTAGAAATTATAGGAATATTTATGATCGTGCATGGATTTCTAAGGATTCTTATAAATCTCTTATTAAAAAATATTTGACTCCTTAAATTCAAGGATCAAATGATTTTCAAAATGTTCAAAAAGTTAAGTACCTTATGCTTCAATCTAAAATTTAGAAAAAGAATATTTTTGAAAACTCAAAAAAATGATTGCTCAAACTCAGAATCAACTATCTAATATTAGGGTTGCTCTTGATTCCAATTGAAGTTCTAAATTATTACAATCTGAAAATTATCTGCAAAAAAAAAAAGTTAAGGGAATTTTATTTGGAGAGAAAATCTTTTTTTGCAGCAAAAAGCGAAGCAAAATTGGTTAAAAGATGGGGACTCCACCACTAGATATTTTCATTCATTAGTCAATCGTAGGAAGAATTAGAATAGAATTTTGGTAATTTCTAATGATAATAATGAGTGGATGACTTCTCAATCTCATATTGAATTAAAATTTAAATCTCACTTGATCGATCAGTTTACCTCTTTTAATCCTAGTTTATAGAATAATAGATTGGATCATTGTCGTCCTCAATTAGATAGTGATGATTTAGATTTTTTAAATAATCCCATTACTGATTTTGAAATTAAAAATGTTATTTGGAATATGCATTGCGATAAATCTCCTAAACCTGATGGCCTAACAGTTGATTTTTTTAAAGATCATTTGAATGTGGTGGATTATTCTATTATCAAGGTAGTTTAATCTTTTTGTCAAACAAGTTACTTACTAAAAGAGCTTAAAAAAACTTTTTTAGTTTTTATCCCTAAAACAAATCCTACTATAACCTCTCAGTTTAGACATGTTGGTCTTTGTAATGTGGTATGCAAAGCTATCTTTATTTTAATGATTAATAAAGTTATACCTTTTTAACTATAATTGTTTCTCCTTTTCAAAATGCCTTTGTGCCTGGGAGGTCCCATACCAAATTAAAACAGAATATACAGTTGGCTCATTCTTAGCATCACTATCGAAAACATTAACTAATCACCCAATACCCAATTAAGCTGGTGTTAAAAACTTTCCAAATTTTAATTCAACAAAATCCATTTTTAGTTTACAAATAAAACTACACATAGTCTTCTACAACACTAATAACCGAACAGATAACACAAAAGAATTTAAATGCAATTGGAATAAACATTCCCAAATAATTATCCAATACAGTAATCTCAACAATAGTAAATGTATTAAAATGACACGAATATAAGAGTATTTGACTCAGATAGAAAAGAGATAACTGAACTCCTTTTGGGCGACATGTCCCAACTAAAAGAATACTGTGAATCAAATGAAGATATGTGTCTAAGCAATACTCCATAGCTCCATAGCTCGTCATAATCCACTAAGATTGGCGTCCCTGCTGCTGGACACCTGATATAGAAGGTACAATAGAAAAGAGAATATGCAAGGAAACGGGTCAGAGCCCGATGTGAAAATGATTTTGAAAACAGCAAGTATTTAACAAGTGCAATAAAGCATTTATTATGTACATGTTAGTATCCAGACTCTCACTTGCTATTCTCACCTCTCATCTAGAGTGCACACTTAACGTTTCCTATTAACCTCCTAGTTAATGGTTCCTCTTTACTAATTTCCATATTATGATTCCATCCTATATCATAACCCCGTATGCCCCATACCATACGTAGTGTAATTATTCATATACGTTTCCCATTATCATGACTCGTTTCTCATTAATATGAATTAAGCTTTTCAAATCTTTAAGAATCACTATTCATTAACTTAGTTCAATTCTTTTTCTTAATTCACCGTTATCTACAATTATCACACAGTAGATTAATAAAACCACTACATACACATTCATTTAATTCATTATATATATACATATATAATACGGCACCTTGAGTCACTGCTATGGTGCAAATGCATTACTCTGCTATCACGTCCCAATATCGCTGGTCGTCGAATAGGGGACTAAAGGTTCGATAAGGATTCCTCGAACCACAAACAACACAAAAAATGGAGGCGAACATAGTTCTCGTATCCATGGGTCACGCACATACCTACGTACCCACAGTCAGCGGACTTATCAACTCCCCGATAAGTCTTTCATAGACCTATGTTCTCGAGCGACAAATCAAAAATCCCATGGATTCATCAGGATATGACTGCCCTCACGGGCAAACCTCCCGTCGATAGCAAGTAAGCTAGGTATGTCATACACTCAAATTATCAATCAATCAAATAGGCGTTATCATCTACCTATAGATATAATATCAACAAGGTAATCCCACTACCCTCAGATCATTCCCATACGTAGCATTATATCTCTTTAAATCCTACGTATTAAAATATTATGTCTTTACTTCCTAATTTAATTATCCCCGAGCCTCACTCATTACTCAAGGTTTAAATAGGTTTTTCCTCAACATTTTATTCAGTAAGAAATCACTAATATCCTACTGGTCCATATCATCTTATCTCCCGAATTACCACGAATTAAACTCTCCCTTGATTAGGGTTATAACCGACAGTTTCAAATCTCTTATAAACACGTCTTCTATCAACTAGGATTGAAAACCATCATCACATGTCTCATAATCACTATATGACTTATCAATAAAACCAACATCCTCGCATCCTATAACATCTCTCCACTCCCGACATCGTTAAGGTTCATGCGCGGAGCGTCTCGCAAAGCGAAATCCAAATAAGGAATCCCTCCAATACACTACTACTTAACTTTACCGATCATGGAGGTCCGTCAACTTTAAATACACAATCGGGATAACCTCATCCCCTCTTTCAACCAAATGTGGTTTAAACTCCCATCTCTATTCAGGAGCCATACTATTAAGAGCTTGTACTACACTCAGTCCTTGCGCAATCAATAATGAGCTTAAACTCAGTCCTTGATGCTCAAATTGTAACCCTAAGGCTACCCAGGTGTTATATTAAATCTCCCCTACTGGACCTATCCTTAATCCTCATGCATACAAATTAGAATCCAACACATGAATCTAGCAACCGAAATTTCTTTCAATTTACTTATCATAATTCTGATCAATTCAATCCAAATCAAATTAATTCAATTCTTATCTAGGGCTTACTGATCTTCCCTAAGTCCCATAATATCCAAATAATAATCACCAAAGATCTACAAAATGTTTGGAATTATATCAAGCATTAAAAGAAACAACTTCACAAATTCTGGGGAGGTTGATCGATCGAAGGCAGGGGGTCGGTCGATCGATCGATCGCCCAGATAACAGCCTAGTTTTCTACATTTCTTCTACTATACGGGTTTCATCACTTTTGATCATACAATCCTTCATATTAACAACCCAAATTACTTATAAACCTTACTACATGATATAGCAACATATGTGAATGATTTCTAATGCTTTAAACATCCTAGAATCATCAAGAGTTTGAATTAAAAGCATATGTTTATCCTCTTTTTCCAGAAAATTATATACATGATATCTTCAAGAACACACCATTGATTCTAAGAATTTATTCAACAAATTTATGATTATTTCGTTGATTACTAACTACCTACAACATGAGTTTGATTCCTATATATGTTCATATTTCCAAAAATCCATTACAACTCCTTCTTTATCTTCCAAACATGAAAAATCATCTCTTTTTATAACTATTCTAACATGGACAATATACAAACTTAGATTGCCATTATCAAACACTTGCCTCTAATGAAGATCTTATCCTTTGGAGTTGAATAACACATATGGTTCTCCCTTTCTCCGGCCAACTTCCGGTGGTGATGGGTGGTGGTGACCTTTGACCTTTGGTTCTCCTCCTTTCCAAGCAAGCTTATCTTTTCCCAAGCAACCTTTCACTCTCTCTAAGAAGATGACCTTTCAATTTTGTGTAGAAGAGATGAAATGAACCTACGTACACTAATCTCCAAATACTTATAATAAGACAAAATCCGAAATCACTATTCATCCCCCTTGTAAAAATAACCAAAATACCCTTTTGAGTTGTCTTTTCATTTCCAAATCACCCGAGACCCAAAACTAACATCCAAATAGACTTTTCTGACTATTTCAACACTTTTGGATGCAACGACGTAGTCAAAACGACTATAAGGTTGATGTAAAAATAAGTTTTCTTTTTAATTTAACAAATTAGTCCCGATACGTCCCATACCGCGTCCGACTAAAAATTCAAATTACGAAATTAATAACTCACCGCAATATCAATAACATCACATTCATGTATTACCTAAATATCTTTAAGTAATATTCAGAATCATTCATTTTAATATCCACAATTCGGATAAAATCCAAATGAATTAATTAATAATAAAATCCAATTAATCCATAAATTTAAAATATAACCTATTTTAAAAGTCATTAAAATCACGGGGTATTACATACTTCTCCCCTTATAACAGAATTTCGTCCCGAAATTTGGAAAGACAAATCATACTGGTAAGGTCAACTCTGAGTATAAATCTCACATCGCAAGAAATCTAAGTAGTATCGCCCATACAGTACATTAACGAAAATTCCCATCGATGTTACACTAAGTCTCACCATATAGTTTCAACTGAATCGAATTTAAACTTTACGCAATCTTCCCTATACCATTCACGTGACAAAGTTTGGGAAAATGATTCTTAATCATTAAGTAAATAGATCCTAAAGTCATAACTACTTACTGTTTCACAATTATGAAGAAATACTACAATCCAACCATCCAGGGAGCCCATACACCCTATCATATAACTTCCATTATAAAATGGATATGGTTACCCGCATAATACTCGGATTTATCGCAAAGGTTATAAACTCATATCCATCATAATATTTTGATTACTCGTGAAATGCTTCATACTATGAGAGTATGTAGATCTCAAATTGGAAGTTTGGCTCTTAAACTGGACCTCTCGAAAGTATATGATCAATTAGAATGGCATTTTATTAAATGGATTCTTCTAAAGCATGGATGCCTTAAATACTCGATTACATAATTATGTCATGTGTTACTACTCATGGATGCCTTAAATACTCGATTACATAATTATGTCATGTGTTACTACTCCTTATTTTCCCACTATTATAAATGGGCAAACTCGAACTTTTTTAAACCCTTCTAGGGGCATTAAGGAGGGTGATCCTCTTTCACCCTATCTATTTATTCTTGCATTAGATGTTTTCATTCGTAGTCTTAATAAAGACAATAGGGATCATATTATGAATTCAGTTAGGGCTTCTAAATTTTGACCTCCTATTCTTATATTAGCATTTGCGGATGACTATATATTTTTTTAAATGGTTCTTTTTAAAACGTGGTTAATATGATTATTTTAATTAATAAGCTTTGCTTTCTATCGAGTGAGAGTTGAAACACTCATAAATCTACTATTCTATTCTCTCCTAAAATGGGCAAATATAATAAGCACAAAATTAAAGAACTTCTTCATATTCCTAAATTTGCTATTAATGAAAAATATTTAGGGGCGCCTCTTATTAATGGGAGAGTGACTATGATTTTGTTCCAAGACTTGACATTTAATTTAGATGAATAGATTAATATTTGCTAATAAATTTCTATGGTATCCAAGTCGTTTACTTTTTATCAATTCTATTTCGACTTCTCTTCCTGTATACAATATGTCATCCTTTTAACTTCCTAAAACCTTAATTGACGAATTTTCAAGTAATATTAAACAGCTTTTCTAGAGGAAGAATCTTGCTTCTAGGAAAAAAGCCATTATATAATGGCATTTGACGCCGACGCCTAGGTTTTGGGGAGGCTTAGGAATTAAAAACATGCACACTCTATATAAATCATTTATATTAAGATTAGGCTAGAATCTTTTAACAAAACCCAATAGTCTTTGGGCTAAGGTTATGGAGAAAAAATACTTTTACAACGATATTTTTTTAAACTCGAAATTTAAAACAAAAATCTCTTGGGCATGGATTAACATGTATAAAGGAGAGTCAGGCTCCCGTGCGGGAGCCCAAATGAGGGATCCCGTGCAAGATGATTTTTAGAAAAAAAAAATATGTTTTTTATTTATTTTTTTTGTATGGGTTATAAACATTTCAAGGTACCCCTGTAAAAAAATCAGTTCAAAATAACATTTGTTGGTATTTTAAAAAAATGGGCTTTAAGCAGCTTAAATACTGTAAAAAAATTGACCCATTTTTTTAAAATACCAAAAAATATTATTTTGAGTTGATTTTTTTTACAGAGTGCACTGAAATGTTTATAACTCATACAAAAAAAAAATAAACATTTTTTTTATTATTAAAAACCATCCCACACGGGAGTCTCGCATTTGGACTCCCGAACGGGAGCCTGACTGTTATAAAGGAATGCCTCTTAATAAAGAGGGTGTGCTATGGTTCTTACACGAGGGTAATATGAGTTCCTAGAGTGATAATTAGTGTTCTAATAAATATTTGAAATCCATTTTACAAATAGATAATTGTGATAGTACCCATAGGGTCTCCCAGTTTAAATTGTCTATGACTGATAACCGGAATATTTTTAAGCTCCTAACGATTATACCTGCTCATTTTATTCCTACTATCATTGATATTCATTGGCGTAGTTTGGATTCTAAAGATATTTTCGTTCGGAGTCCCAATAAAACTCCTATATTCAACATAAAATCTATTTATAATTAGTTAACCATGAAAAAAAGTAGATCATTACGACCATGGTTTCAGTTATAGAATTTAGAATATACTAATAAAGTTTAAAAAACTATTAGTTTTTAACTCACCAATCCTTACCCTCTATTGATTTATTATATGTCAAGCATATATAATGTTCCTTATGCAATCAAATTAACTACAATCTCTACTATCTTAATCAATGTCCTAATTTAACTAAAATTGTGAATGGTTTGGGGATAATACCTCCTTCTTTACGTCATCATTTGCTTCTAAATAATATTCATAAACTTGATGATAATCTGAATTCCTTCTTTGTTTCCACTAAATATTTTTTCGGTGGGGCGTAATAATGCAATCTTTAATAATTGTACGACTCAGTTATCTCTTTTATCACACCAAGTTAAGGATGACTGCTATAATTATAATACTTTTGTAAAGAATAGATTTGTATTTCTGGAAAAAAATATTTTGATGTAGATTATTTGGACTCCATCTAATAATACAACTTTAAAACCGAATAAGGACGGTTCATCCCTACGTGCTACTAATTCTGCGGGAATAGAAAGAGTTCAAAGGGACGGTAATGGTAACTTTCCGTGGGGTTCTGCTATGAATATTGGTTTTAACAATAATGTTATAGTTGAAATTTGGGCAATTAAAGAGGAATTGAAAATTCCTAATAGTAAAGATATTTGTAATATTGATGTAGAAATGGATTCTATGTCGACCTTTCAACTGTTTTGTAGGGACCAATGATCCAATTAGGATATTCAGGAGCTGTTTCAGGATTGCTTTAGGGAGGATCGAAAGTTTCAGGTCGTATGAATTTCTTTTGGCTAGAGGGAAGCCAATGCAGTATATTGGCCAAGACTCGGAATGTGAATCTATATATGAATGGTTTGTTTTCTACTCCACCTTGGTTTATCCACAAACCTCTTTTGGATGATATAGCCGATAGTTTGTTTGGTAGGTTTGTGGATAAACCCATACTATATAATTCTGTTTTAGTATAATATAGTTTATCCTTTTCTAAAAAAAAATAAGCTTAAATAAATAACTCATGTGCAGGAGTTGAGACGAATGGAAGAACCGATGAAATTTAAACTTCAGCTCCAAGGCTGCTTACACAATTATAGAAACAGTTAGTGCCCTTAAATTTTCATGAACGTGATGGCATGTTAGAGATAGAGCAACTGAGGGACAACTATAGTGGAAGCCGAAACACCCAATATAGGTTAATTGGACACATGTATTAGAAACTGAGGATTGGGAAAAGAGGACTGAGAAGATGGTTGCTTAAGCGAAAAGAACTTGTTACCAAAGACACCTCCAAAAGCGGATAATTTTTCTGCTGCAGTAATGGAGTATTCATTTTCTTATTTATACTTTCGTCTTAAGCTAAATAGTTTTAGTGGCCCACGTCAATTGATGTGCAAATCAAGTCTTACAATCAATAAATCCAAGTATTGATTCTATCATGGAACTGGAGTCATGATTGCTATCTAGGTAATAGGTAAGGAGCAAGCAACTATTTCAATTGTTGAGATTTGCTCACCGAAGTGGACAAGTCCACCAATCACTCCCACCGTAAAAACATCTCATGGATGTGTGGAATGTAATAGATCATAAGGCCATCCGAACGGGAGATACAAATGTTAGGATTTGTATTATTTCTTCCCGGAAGGATAAGAAACAATGTATTAGTTTCTATTCAAGTGGATAGTTTGTGTGTAAATTTATATTATGGATTTGGATAAATAAAATTCACAGAATTGAATGGCAAACTATTACTCGTCCCCAGATTTAATGAATAATAAAAGAAAATTATTCACCAACGGTTGAATTTGTAATTTAACGGTTGGATTAACGAATTTATACTAGGCGGGTAAATGTTTACCACTCAGTTTTGGCCCACATCCTGGGCGGGAAAAAGTCGACCGTCCTCTATATTTTTATATTTATTTATCTTGTCCCACTCTGTATCTAACAATGCAAACTCTCGATAAATGTGTAGTTCTATATTTTTTTTACATTGTCTCGATGTGGATGGCCTAAGGGATAAAGATCATATTTTACTTTGATCAGAATTTTTTGATATTGTAAAAGATTTTTTGCTGCAACATTTGAGTGTCAATCTACTTTGTTAAAGTGGGAACAACAATATTTATCGTTTTAGAGTCTTTTCGGTGAGGCAGAGTTAGACTCCGAAACAGAAACAGATTAATAAAAAAATGAAAAAAGAATTAACCTTTTTAATATTAAACAAATAAAAGATGGAGAGTTCTACTACAAATTATTTCATTAAAAAATTCTGACTTGAAAATGGTGAGATAATATCAAAAGTGTTAATAGGCAAAAATGCTCATATTTATCAATTTTTATTTCACTCACTTCTCCATTGAATTTGCTTATAATTTTTTTATAGATTAAAATTTTAATTTTTTATTATTCTAAAAAAAATTGGTCCGTTGTTTTTTATCCTTCTTTTTTGTCCTTGTATGATGAAACAAAAAATTACATTACAAATTGTATAACAAGTTATGGATAACAAATTATATTACAAATTAGATGAAATTAAGGAAATTTTATAACAAAGACTGCAAACTAAATTCATAAACAGGAAGAAACTTTAAGAGCTTGAAAATGGAGATAAGCATGAGAGAAGACAGAAGTCTAATAGTTTTAGGTTGTATATATATATATTATACGCATAGTTTGAAGTTGTAAATAGAATTAAGGTTCTATTTCTGTCGTTTTGATAGGGGATAAGAGTCTTTGTGATAGAGCTGGAAAGGCACATGATGGGAACGAATTGGAGAGGAACGATGACTTGTTGAGGGACTTGGCAGTGAGGAATCCTTTTCAAAAGCGTGTAACTGTCCTATGTCTCAGTGTTGCACTCATTTCCTCATCTCAAGTTTATAGCGTTATTCATCTCTCCTATCCTTTGTATTCGAACCCTTCTTCCAGGTCCCCCCTTTCATTCTTGTAAGTTTCACATGTTACAAGTTTCATGTTAGTGCCACGCGCAAATTTTCTGATTTGAAGAAATTATAACTTTTTCTTGGACATAACATGCATGCAAGGCTGGACAACATGTGCTTAGTGGGATCATCCAACTCTACTGCGCGAATTGAAAAATTATATGTAAATTAATTTTAAGTAAAAAAGAGTGAATAATTTGACCACTCAGGATTACAAATTCATTTTTCCTTTGGATACGACCACAATTGTTAAGAAAACCTCTTCTTTTACTCTTTTTTTCATTTTTTTGTGTGCGATGAAATCCATAGAGAACCAATTGGGCAATTAAATGGATGAATAATTACTCGGGTGTTATGCATCTATAAACATCTACATTACTAGCATGTACCCCGCGCGATTCGCGAGCGTAAAAGTACAATAGGTAATATAATTGAATGGCAACAATTATAATGTTTAATTACATGTTAAAATTATTAATCGCATTAGTCATGTCGTGTTTTAAATTGACCGTGCTTGTTAGAAATTAAAAAAATGATTTTGTATTATATCATGTTCATACCTAGATAATACTTGTCATATGGTGTAAAGCCCAAACACGATCCTAACACTCAAATTGTTATATTATGTAAAAGTCATGAAAGTTTCATATGAGATTTGACTATTCTTTTTAAGTTTCAAAAACGTTTAATTTATCTAATTTTTTTATTTTAAAGAATACAATATTCAAAATGAGAGAGAAAATAATATCAATAATTAAAATATCATTAACCCAACTAATACTTTCATAATAATAAAGATTTCATAGCAAATGTTGGTCACTCTTAAGTTAATAAGAATCACTATGTACGTCCACAAAATTACAAACACTCACTCACCTATTTCATTAGACTCTCCAGTTTACACCGACTTTTGGGCTTCATAATCTGAACACAAAATGACCAACTGAAATACAATACCAACATCATTGGGGTCAAACTCGCTGAAATATTCCTCCGGACCTGACCAAACCCATCCAACCCTCGCGACATATACCTGCCACCACCGAAAACCATCCATAAACAAAACTCGGCGACCCATCTTCCAAACCCATACCTGTCAATCTCAAACCCAACATAACCCATCAACCTGCCATAACCGGACATACCCATAACCCGGGCAGCATCCACAACCCGTCGCCGACCCATCTCCGCGTGAACCTGATCCTGACAGCTCCTCTTGACCACCTTACCCACTGGACTTGCCCACTACTCCGTCGACTCAACCCGAGATCCAACCCGAAAGTCATATTTCACCCACAACCCATTCCATCTCTTGTTGTTCTACCCACGTCGGCAGCCCAGACCCGTAAACCCGAAGCCTCTTGATTTCATGCTTTTTTTGTTGTATTTGCAGTTTGGTTACTATATTTGCTCATATATATAGTCCTACTCTTGTGCGGATTAGTCCGCATTTTAAGAATGCGGACCGGACATGTGTCACCTGGCGGCCCCGAAAAGAGGAAGAGTGTGCCTATAATTTAGGCGATAATTTCTAGGCGCATCGTTAGGTAACACATGTTCGGTCCGCATTCTTAAAATGCGGACTAGTCCGCACAAGAGCATTATTATTATTATTATTATTATTATTATTATTATTATTATTATTATTATATGTGTGTGTGTGTGTGTGTGTGTGTGTGTGTGTGTTGGGAGCTTGGTGAGGAGGCTTTAATACATGTGAGCAGATGAAGATATATGGATGTTAATGGAGTAAACATCGAGAAGTATTATTGGGAAGTGAGAGAAACGTAACAAAACTTTTGGATCATCCGTCTTTTGGTTTTTAAGTACTTACAGAGAAAACTAACGGACTATACTTATTTTATTACATGCATTAAATGTTATTAATACCTCTAATACTATTGTTTTAGAGGTATAATATAGATACCTCTAATACGATAGTATTAGAGGTAATGCTCCACCCTTTAATGCTCCACTTATATTCCAACAGTCAAATAATCACTTGCCCCTCTCTCTTCTTTTCTCTCTCTATTGGTTTATCTCCCCACCCTTCATCTTCTATTGCCCATTTACATGACGTGCCCCTACAAAAAGATTGAAGGTTTTGGTTTTATTGTTGGAGTCAAACTATTCCAAAAGGAAAGAAGAAAAATTCTCATTTGCCTCGGACAAGAAGGTGTTAGAGTAAAATTTAATATATGGGCTTATATATAAAATAAATATGAATTATAGGCTATCAAATAAAAGTAGGCCAATTAAAGTGATTAATTTAAGTTTTGGAGCCTTACTAATGTATTATTAAAGTGTGGGTTTTATTGTGTAGAGACAAGCGTAATTTCTATTTGTATGATGGGTTAAAATAGAAATATACGAAATATGAAAAGACACGATTGTGTTATAAATAGGGGTCATGGTCCTCGGATCACACAACACCAATCTTGTGATTCCCATTGTCAGAGAGAAATTTAGAGAGGAAATAAAAGTGTTGATCTGGAAGAGCATAAGACCTCAGACTCGGATATTTTAACTTTCTGTCATGGATTCAGGTACGCTTTCGCAAAATCAATATTTATATTTCTTGATAATTCAATATGAATGTTCCTATTTGTGTGATAGTTTTCACAAAATAGAAATTAATCCATCATGTGGTATCAGAGCTATTTCATGTTGAATTGTTGAGAATATATTAGGAAGGTATTGATATTAATTTTCGACTGCAAATATTTTTTCAAAAAGGTTTAATATTTCAGAAAAAATTTGGATTCAAAAATATTCTTGGTTCATTACGATTCCAACGATATAAAATTCATGAAATTTGGACTAGCGGTTGATTTTATATGATTTTAAAAAAAAATAAGTATAAAGGTTGATTTGATGGTAATGAAAGGTTAAAGGTTCGACTTTTGGTGTTTCATATTTAAGCATCTTAAATGATGAAAATTATGAAGGATCTCAAGAGGTTTTGAACCCATGACCTTTCAAGTCTGGAGCCAAAGGGGGTTTGAACCCATATACAAATTTAAATTCAAATTTTGGTGTATTTATATATATAGTTTGAGATAAATTAATTTAAACAATATGTCACCAAAGTGACCTCTTTTGTTCAAAATTAATTTTATTTCGAAATATAAAAAGAATTACGTGCATGTAATTTATGTGAATATTAATCGGTCCAAAGGAAGATTATTTTTTAACAAAATTACATGTGCCACTTTAATAATAAGCACGTGATAATTTTTTGGTTTTACATATGAATAATAAATCGGCCCAAAGGAAGAATTATTATTCAATATATTCTTATTATCAGTGTTTGATTATTACGGCAAGATATCACTTACAAGTTAATATTTTTTCCGAAGATCAAATATTAATAGAGTGTCCGATATCTTAAAATGGGATTTGTCGTTTATTTGAATTTATTTTTGATTTAAGACTTATATGAGCTAGTTTTATTTGTTTATTGTTCTCTGATTCAGCTATAAGTTCTGCTTCCAACATTACTGCCAGTATTAATTCTATTCATATGCTTAATGGCACAAACTTTAAGTCATGGCAAGAGAACCTTCATATAGTTCTCGGTGTCATGGATTTGGACCTTGCATTAAGGGTTCCTTCTCCTGCACCTCTTACGGATAAAAGTTCCTCTGATGACAAAAAGGACTTTGAAAGGTGGAAGAAGTCAAATCGCATGTGTTTGATGATCATAAAGAAGGCCATTCCAGAAGCATTCAGGGGCACAATATCGGAAACGATAAAGACAGCCAAAGAGTTCCTAGAAGAAATTAAGAACAAATTTGCCAAAAATGAAAAGACTGAAACAAGTACACTTTTGGTAAGTCTCATCTCAATGAAATATAAAGGTAATGGGAACATTAGGGAGTACATTATGGAAATGTCTCATCTCGCTTCAAAGTTAAGAGAACTTAAGCTTGATCTCTCTGAGGATTTGCTTGTGCATTTGGTTCTGATATCTTTTCTCACACAATTCAGTCCATTTAAGGTGAGCTACAACTGCCAAAAGGAGACTTGATCTCTTAATGAGCTCATCTCACATTGTGTGCAAGAAGAAGAAAGACTGAAGCAAGATAAGACAGAAAGTGCTCATTTGGCTAGTACTTCCAAGGAAAAGGGGAAGAAAAGAAATAAGGATAAAGAAGCTGCAGTGGTTCCATATCCAAAGAAACAACATAAAGAAAAAACTGTTGATGGTTGTTTGTTCTGTGGAGCTGCGGGACATAGGAAGAAGCAATGTACCAACTATCATGCTTGGCGTGTAAAGAAAGGTACACTTCTTAACCTAATTTGTTCTGAGGTTAATTTGACTTCGGTACCTAAACACACTTGGTGGATAGATTCTGGTGAAACCACTCACATCAGTGTGTCTATAAAGGGTTGCCGGAGTTGCCGAAAGCCAAATGATGGTGAAAGATACATTTTTGTGGGTGATGGCAAGAAGGTTGAAGTTGAAGCAATTGGGATATTTAGGTTATTATTGAAGTCTAGTACTTATTTGGATTTGAATGAGACATTTATCCTACCGTCATTTACACGGAATTTGGTTTCTATTTCTGTATTGGACAAATTTGGTTATACTTATTCCTTTGGAAATAATAAATTTAGTCTTCTTCATAATTCAAATTTGGCTGGTACTGGTTCTTTATCTTATGTAAATAACCTTTATATGCTTGATACTATTGCTTCATATCATAAAACCTTGCAATTAAGTACTCGAGGTATTAAAAGAAAATTAACCGATGAGAATTCTGCATCATTATGGCATAAGAGATTAGGTCACATCTCCCAAAGGAGAATTGAAAGACTTGTGTCAGGTGGAATTCTAGATTCCCTTGATTTTTTCAGATTTTAACATTTGCAAAAATTGCATAAAGGGGAAACAGACAAACATAAGGAGATTTGGTGCTAATAGGGCTACAGACGTCTTAGAACTGATACATACAGATATTTGTGGGCCATTCCCTACGATTTTTTTCATTATGGCTACCTTTATCTCATCCATGAAAAGTCCCAATCTCTGGAGGTGTTCAATTCATTCAAGGCTGAAGTTGAAAATCAACTCAGCAAAAGGATTAAAAGCGTCAGATCTGATCGTGGTGGTGAATACTACGGTAGGTATGACGGTTTAGGTGAACAACGCCCAGGACCATTTGCTAAATTCTTAGAGGAGTGCGGTATCGTCCCGCAGTACACCATGCCAGGTTCTCCAATCATGAATGGTGTTGCTGAAAGGCGAAATAGAACGCTTAAAGACATGGTAAAGAGTATGATCAGTTACTCTAACTTAACAGATTTACTCTGGGGTGAAGCATTAAAGACTGCAGTGTATATCCTTAACAGAGTACCAACTAAAGCAACTGCTAAAACTCCTTTTGAACTTTGGGCAGGCAAGAAACCTAGTCTGAAGCACCTTCATATTTGGGGATGTCCAGCTGAAGCAAGGCCTTATAGGACACATGAAAAGAAACTGGATTCCAGAATAGTTAGTTGCTATTTTGTTGGATACTCTGAAAGATCTAGGGGTTACAAATTTTATGATCCTACTACCAGAATAATTTTTGAGACTGGAAATGCCTGGTTCTTTGAGGATGTTGAGTTTGCCGAGGGGGATAAGGTTAAGGATTTTGGTTTTGAAGAGGAATATGTTGATATTCCCACAGCTGTTATTAACATTGATCAGGATCCAATTCCTGACATTGTTCAAAAAGTAGATCCTAATCAAAACAATATCCAAGAATTTCTCATTCTAGAAGAACAAACTCTACCACCTCCAAAACCTATGCCATTAAGGAGATCCACTAGATAAAGAAGAAGTGATGTGCCAGATAATTACATTTTATTTCTCCAAGAACATGAGTTTGACATTGGTGCGGTGGAAGATGATCCGATCACCTTCCGTCAAGCCATGGAATGTTTTAAATCTCAAGAGTGGATTGATTCCATGAATGAGGAGATAAAGTCCATGAAGGACAATGACGTATGGGATCTTGTCCCATTACCTGAAGGTAAAATAAAAAAACCCATTGGTTGCAAATGGATATTTAAAACCAAGAGGGATTCGAAAGGTTATGTGGAGAGATACAAAGCCCGTCTTATCGCTAAAGGCTTTACACAGAAAAAAGGCATCGATTATAAAGAGACTTTCTCTCCGGTTTCATCGAAAGACTCTTTTAGGATAATAATGGCACTTGTGGCGCACTTTGACCTTGAGCTTCATCAGATGGATGTTAAGACTGCGTTTCTCAATGGTGACATTGATGAAACAATATATATGGTGCAACCAGAAAACTTTGTGTCGGGAGATGCAAAGAAAACAGTTTGCAAATTAAAGAAATCCATTTATGGGCTTAAGCAAGTTTCTCGTCAATGGTATTACAAGTTTCATCAAGTTATCATCTCGTTTGGTTTTGAGATGAATCTGGTTGTGAAAGAGTTGGCGCTTGCGTTCAATTAAGAAATAATATAATAAATACCATTTTTAACCCAAATTAACCCTAAGTATGTAACTAGGTGTGAATGAAACAATATGAAATCATGCACAAGATATTCAACACACAAAGTTTAAGGAAAAATCCCCCACAGGGGCAAAACCATTTGTATATCACTATAATATGTAAGAGAAACGGCTTACAATCGGATTACACTGAAATACAAGTTTTTGACTAAGAATTACCCTCAGGTATCGCATTTTGTAGTCGCGGCTGGAATATCCCTTTCCAGTAGGGTTGCAATGAAGAAGAAGAAGCGGTCCACTTCACATGGGTTGAACAGCATTAATGGTGTTCTTTGGTTACCAAAAGTGACTCACAAATGTATGGAATTTGTGTGAATCAAGGGTATGAATCAATAGACTCAAATACCATGAAGGCCTTAGAGTTTATCTACTCTGAAAATCGTGTATAAGCCTTGAGAAAACCAACTCTCCGATCGTGGTATAAATAAGAATTCATTTCCCCTAAAAATCTCCACACGATCTGTTCGTGGTTATCCAGGGCGGACCGGTCCGGGCCTGAGGCGGATCGGTCCGATAGCGGATCGGTTCGTTTTATTTGAATCAGATTCGGTTCTCATTCGATTCGGGGTCCACTGGTCAAAGCAAGGCGGACCGGTCCGGGAGTAGGCGGATCGGTTCGCTCGCGGATCGGTTCTTTTTAATTAGAGGCGGACCGGTCCGGATTTCTGGATTTCTGATTCCTTCCTTGGAATTTTCTCCATCTTCAAAGGGCCATAGCTTCTTCACCGTAGCTTGGATTGAGGTTCCGTTTCTTCCAGTATCTTTGTTGCGGCAAGCTCTTCAACTTTTCAGTTGACCTAATCTCCAGTCGGTGACTGTACAATTACCCAATTGCCCTTGAACATCCATATCGTGCCATATTTCACGGAACTTGAAGTCGTTGGGGCCGATGTAGGACACATGATGGAGGAGCAGGATGCTTGATTCCTGGAATTCGGATTGAGGCCGTCACATGTGATCGAGCAGAGACGTGCCAAATCTAATGGCGTACGACATACAAACCATTAAGATAACGAACATGATAAAAATGTCCTTACAAATCTCCCCCTATGTATATGCCGGTACATACATAAAAACCAACATCCGAATTATCAAATAACAAATAGCCTATACAAATCTACCCTTCCATGAACCCAAAACTGGAAAGATACAAATGAATAAGTCTTCATCGTTTGTTCTTCAAATCTTCAGGAATCTAAAATCTTTTCTCATCAAGGTGTGCAACATGGGATTATCAAAAGATGTACCTACACACATGAGACAAAGCAAATACCAAGTGACGTATCGAGTTTGAAATGAGATAAACATAATCATATATATCAATTTAAGATGATATTCTCATAATTTCAAACTCCCCCATAATCAGATAATTCATTCTCCCCCTTTTTATGATGTCCCCAAATAGACAAATGAGAGAAATAAATCAAGCAATCAAGTACCGAGGTGACACAAGGCATAAAATCACACCATGAATGAGCATAAAACAACCAAGTCAGTGATAGCGTAAAATAATGGGTGTGAACAAAATTCGATAGGAAAATCAAAGCATACAAACATGACATATGTGCACGATGAATATTGGATATTCCTAACGAATGAACTCAAATGCTTCCTTTGGTGTAAAAGATTGGAAATATAAGACATTGACTATATCAAATCTACAAATCAAAGCTCAAAGTGATTTCTACACCAATAACGTCCAATATGATTTTCATGCTTTTTCAGGACTTTCAAGGAAGTGCAAACCCATTTTTCAATCTCCAACCAAACTCCCTCAGATTTATATTTTGAATAGAGGTATACTAAATTCTCAAACTTTGGAGAATTGTTGGTGAAAACCTAAATGGCCCATATTTGGCATGAATTGCTTTTTATTGCCTTATCAATTTTTTCGGGCTCTTTTAACCTCTTAGGACCTCGGATATTAAAATTCCTCCATTTTTTAGGTCCTTTGTAACGGTGGCTTTTGCGCAAAGGATAAGAATCAACTTTCGCAGCCCCTCCCCGTTATGCAAATACTCACACAGTCTTACCAAAACGGTTTTTACATGCAATCCAATCTTGTCAACTTTTATCGCATTTTATACATTGTATAGACAGGATTGAGATGGAAACACTCAAGCCAACATGAGATTGACAAGTGCAATAATCAAATATAGCCGTGCATGTGTGCAATAAAGGATATAGGAGTCAAGCATGTAGGAAATATCACGAATTACATCTCAAGGACTCCAATTAATGTTAAGCACATGGATGAAATGATGTAGCCTCTCAAATCTCTATTAAACAATCACATGGATATATGGAATGAAGTTGTGACTTGGCTATCTTAAATGCTCATCCATAAAAGGCAAATCTCTTTTTGAATTTTTCCAAAAATTTTATCAAAATAAAATCTTTTTGTGTTTTTCTAAAAATTTTCTAAAAAGAGAATCTTTTTGTATTTTTCAAAGAATAATAAAAAATACATAAAAGCTGTACAACAAATCTATGGTACAAATAAAACAGACTAGCAATAGGAAGCATATGATATGAACATGAAGAAGCATCATATTCTAGACATAGACCAACCCCTCAGTCAACTGTGCAAATCCCCAAAGACTTCCTAAGACTTTCAAATCTAAGGGCATCTAAAGGTTTGGTGAAAATATCGGCTAACTGACGGTCGGTAGGAACAAAACTCAGGGTTACGACCTTCTCCTCAACTAACTGACATATAAAGTGCTCGCGTAACCTGATGTGCTTTGTGCGCGAATGTTGGACAGGATTGCGGGATATGTGTATCGCGCTCGTGTTATCACGGGAAATGATCATGGTGTCCTGTGAAATCCCATAATCCTCCAACATTTGCTTCATCCACATGAGTTGCGTGCAACAACTCCCGGCGGCGATGTACTCAGCCTCCGCAGTGGACAAAGAGATGGAGTTTTGCTTCTTGCTCAACCAAGAGACAAGAGCAGAACCAAAGTAAAAACATCCACCAGAAGTGCTCCTACAACCATCTACGTCCCCGGCCCAATCGGCATCCGAATAGGCGGACAAACGGTCATCGGTATCAAAGGAATACCAAATACCGTATGAGAGAGTCCCACTCACGTATTTGATAATACGTTTTAGAGCGAGTAAGTGTGACTCTTTAGGAGACGCCTGATAACGCGCACAGACTCCAACACTAAAGGCAATGTCGGGACGACTAGCAGTCAAGTAGAGAAGACTGCCTATCATACTCCGATACAAGGTTTGCTCTACGTCCTTGCCTGAAGTGTCCTTACTAAGCTTGGTAGTGGTACTCATAGGTGTACGAGCATGCTTAGCGGAGTCTAAACCAAATTTCTTCACTAGGTCTCTAGCATACTTGGATTGAGAGATGAACATCCCATCCTCTAGCTGACGAACCTGGAGACCAAGGAAGAATGTAAGCTCACCAACCATGCTCATCTCAAACTCACTTTTCATCTCCTCCTCAAAGTGATGAGCATGCTGGGAGCATGTGGATCCAAAGACTATGTCGTCCACATAGACTTGGGCAACCAAGATAGCACCGTCATCTCTCCTGACGAACAACGTCATATCAACTCCCCCTCTCTTGAAGCCACGGGCTAAGAGATAGGAAGTAAGCCTCTCGTACCAAGCACGGGGTGCTTGCTTCAAACCATACAAGGCTTTCCTCAGATAGTAGACGTGATCAGGGTGCTGAGGGTCTTCAAACCCTTTTGGTTGTTCCACATAAACCTCTTCCTGTAGAATGCCATTCAGAAAGGCACTCTTGACATCCATCTGATATACTTTGAAGTGCAGATGACATGCGATGGCGAGTAGAAGACGGACGGACTCAAGCCTCGCAACAGGAGCAAATGTCTCCCCAAAGTCTACACCCTCTATCTGTGTGTAGCCTTGAGCGACCTGGTTATGGTACCATTTTCATCCATTTTATTCTTGAAAATCCACCGGGTACCAATAACATTAGTATCACTAGGTCGGGGGACAAGTTCCCAGACATTGTTCTTCTTAAACTGAAGCAACTCGTCCTGCATAGCAGATATCCAGTGTTCATCTTTGAGTGCTTCTTTATGGTTCTTGGGCTCGACTTTGGACGTGTAGCAATGATGACTAACAACGTTCTCTAGTTGAGCACGAGTCTTGACCCCTAGAGTGGGATCGCCAACAATGGCTGAAGGATCATGACTCTTGCGAACCCAAGCAGGTGTGTCCCCTAACACAGGAATAGGGTCCATAGAGTGTGGGAGAGGAACAGGTAAATCACTTTCAGAACAGTCCTCATCCTCACACTGAAGATTAGGATCAATAACCGTCAGAGGTTCGTCATCTTGCACGGTGACGTTTATTGATTCCATAATCTTAGAGCTCTTCAGGTTAAATACCCGGTATGCTCTACTATTCGATGAATATCCTAGAAATATTCCCTCGTCGCTCCGGGAGTCAAACTTTCCTAATTGCTCTCTGTCCCGTAGGATGTAGCATTTACTACCAAAAACACAGAAATATGACAGGTTGGGCTTCTTGTCGGTCCACAACTCATAAGGAGTGTGAAGTGTGTGTGGACGCAGATACACCCTATTCACCGTATGGCATGCAGTAGACACTGCCTCTGCCCAAAATCTCCTAGAAACTTTACGACCTTGAAGCATAGATCTAGCCATCTCTTGGATCGTTCTGTTCTTTCTCTCAACAATCCCATTTTGCTGAGGAGTTCTCACAGCAGAAAACTCATGTTTGATCTTAAGGCTATCACAGTACAAATCCACCTTTGCTTCCTTAAATTCAGTGTCGTTGTCACTACGTATTCTGTTAATAGTGACACCGTGTTGATTTTGCAGGACACGGCACTTGGTCGTTAGGAATTCAACAGCATCTGATTTCTCTTTTAGAAAATCGACAATAGAGTATCTAGAGAAATCGTCTACCATCACGAGAATGTATCTCTTACCACCTAGACTCTCCGTGCGAGTAGGACCCATAAGATCCATGTGAATCAACTCCAAAACACGAGAGGTGGTAATGGAATGTAACTTCCTATGAGGACTACGAATTTGTTTTCCCAACTGACAGGGTCCACAAACGGTCGAAGTTGACTTTCCAAGAGATGGCAAGCCACGTACTAGGTCTTTCTTAACAAGACGAGACAAATCTCTCACGTTCACGTGACCTAGACGTTGGTGCCAAAGATCCATAGGAGTGATCGTGGCGCTGTTGCAGACAAGTGAGGATTTGGTCTCAGTCCCATAACAGTTATCCTATGTCCTCACCCCTTGCACTAAAAGTTTACCGGCTTGATTATAGACCTTACAAGCTTCCTGGTCAAACTTTACTGCAAAGTCATTGTCGCACAGCTGGCTGATGCTGAGAAGGTTTACTTTTAAACCTTTGACGTACAAGACATTTTCTAGCTTAGGAAGTCCTGGTAACTCTACAGTACCTCGTCCTACAATGCTAGATTTACTCCCATCTCCAAAAGTAACTCTCCCATCATCATAATCCTCAATCTGAGTAAACAGGGAGACATCACCTGTCATGTGTCTGGAGCATCCACTGTCAAAATACCACTGAGAGGTATTATGTGCTTTGAGAGCAACATGAACAACAAGGGCCTTTTTCTCTTTCTTAGGAACCCAATAATAGGTAACCTTTTGTTTACCGTTGTTGTTGTTGGTTTTAGCCGGAATGCGGGAAGTTTCGGTGAGGACATTCGTCTGAATTCCTCCATCAAACTCTGTGATGTGGCGGATAGAAACTCAACTTGCTCTCTCAGACTAGCAAACTCATCAGTGTGATGTGGAGGAGAAAAAGTACGTCGTGTCCGACTAAATCTATAGCAAAACTCCCTAAGGTGTCCATTTCTTTTGCAATGGGAGCAAAAGGGCACAATATTAGGAGGACCTTGGTTTGATTTTCTTGGTCGAACTCTCCTTCTTGGTTTTTGATGACGGCCATAAGGAGTCGTAGTAAACTCAGGAATTGGTCCGGGTGCAATTTGGGATGTGGAGGCACCATCAAAACCTATTCCTTGCCTGTCACCAAAACCTAAAGTGGGACCGAGGAGCATCTTTCCCATCTTCCCAGATCTGTCCTCGATTTGAACCTTGACTTTCCTAGCTCTCTCAAGGTCATGAGTAAGCTGAGCAACAAGGGCTTCAAGTTTCTTCCTAGTCTCCATGGAGGAATGGAGCTCACTAGTAAGACTAGCCACTTGTTTAGTCAAGTCCGCTTTCTCTTTCTCAAAACTGCTCTCTCTCTCTCTAAGCAAATTCTCTTTACTAACCCAGGCAGACTCTCTCTCTCTCATTGTGGTGCAGGTGGAGGACTCTCTCTCTCTCGTCTCTTCTAACTCTTCTTCTAACGCGGTGATCCTAAGAACTAAAGCCTTGTTACGTTTTTTAGTTTTGAAAGACTCATTATATAACTCGGCGTAGGCGCGTTGAAGGTTACTCTCGTCCTCACTACCTTCCTCCTCTCCCTCACTTTCTTCGCTCTCATTATCGAGGTGTCCCTGTGACGCATCATCCTCATCGTCGTGAGGAGAACTAGGAGTATTCACATGACTAGCCATGAACGCGGTGAAGTTACGCTCATGCGGTGACTCATCTCCCGAGTCCACAGACTCGACCTCACTGTCGTCACTAAGGGTAGCATTTAGGACAGCTTTACCCTTTTCCCTATTCAGACGAGTGGCACACTCAAACGCTCTGTGTCCCTTACCGTCGCACTCAAAACATCTCTCACTTTCTTTCAGAGGAGGATTTTTGGAATCTTTTTCATTTTTCTTTTCAAACTTATTTTTCTCAAATTTCTTTTTATCTTTAAAATTGCCATTTTTCTTAAATTTGAGAATCCTCTTGAAATTTTTTGCGAAAAGAGCCAAATCATCTAAGTCAAAATCGCACTCAGAATCTAACGTGTCAGTCTCTCTCTTTCTAGATGACTCTACTCTTTTTCTAGCTGACCCCTCACTCCTTCTCTCTTGGGCTTTAAGTGCAATTCCCTTATCTTTAGATTTAGCATTTTTAGGGAACATATCAATTTCATAAGTTTGCAAATCTCCTACGAGTTCTTCCAATTTTAGCGTATTTAAATTACCCATAGAATTTAGCACAGTGACTTTAGGGATAAAACGCTTAGGCAAAGAACGAAGAATCTTTTTAACAACTCTAGCATTCGGAATTTATTCACCAAGATTAAAAATAGTATTCACAATGTCAAAAAGTCTAGCATAAAATTCATCAAAGCATTCAGAATCATGCATGGTGATTGTTTCAAATTGAGTTGTCAAGTTTTGCAACTTAGACTCTTTCACAGCATTAGTTCCTTCATGGGTGAGTTGTAAAACATCCCATGCCTCTTTTGACGTGGTGCACGTCATTATGCGTTTGAACTCATCAGGTGTGACAGACCCAGAAATAGCACTTAGACCCTTAGAATTAAAAGATGACCATTTAATTTCTTCATCAGACCAAGTAATGTCAGGTTTCAAGTTGGTCATATTATCAACAGTCACGGTGGGAGGAGTCCACCCTCGTTCAACCAAAATCCAGACACGTTCATCAATGGCTTTTAAAGCCGACCTCATACGGGCTTTCCAATAAGCATAATTTGACCCGTCAAAAATAGGCATTTTATAATATGACTTCTCCATTTGAACATGCACTTTTTCAAAAATCAATTTTTTCAGAAAATTGATATCTTAGAAAAATTTTGCGGAAAAAGGAATACGCGATAGATTAGCGTAACCTGCTCTGATACCAATTTGAAAGAGTTGGCGCTTGTGTTCAATTAAGAAATAATATAATAAATACCATTTTTAACCCAAATTAACCCTAAGCATGCAACTAGGTGTGAATGAAACAATATGAAATCATGCACAAGATATTCAACACACAAAGTTTAAGGAAAAATCCCCCACAGGGGCAAAACCATTTGTATATCACTATAATTTGTAAGAGAAACGGCTTACAATCGGATTACACTGAAATACAAGTTTTTGACTAAGAATTACCCTCAGGTATCGGATTCTGTAGTCGCGGCTGGAATATCCCTTTCCAGTAGGGTTGCAATGAAGAGGAAGAAGCGGTCCACTTCACATGGGTTGAACAGCATTAATGGTGTTCTTGGGTTACCAAAAGTGACTCACAAATGTATGGAATTTGTGTGAATCAAGGGTATGAATCAATGGACTCAAATACCATGAAGGCCTTAGAGTTTATCTACTCTGAAAATCGTGTATAAGCCTTGAGAAAACCAACTCTCCGATCGTGGTATAAATAAGAATTCATTTCCCCTAAAAATCTCCACACGATCTGTTCGTGGTTATCCAGGGCGGACCGGTCCGGGCCTGAGGCGGATCGGTCCGATAGCGGATCGGTTCGTTTTATTTGAATCAGATTCGGTTCTCATTCGATTCGGGGTCCACTGGTCAAAGCAAGGCAGACCGATCCGGGACTAGGCGGATCGGTTCGCTCGCGGATCGGTTCTTTTTAATTAGAGGCGGACCGGTCCGGATTTCTGGATTTCTGATTCCTTCCTTGGAATTTGCTCCATCTTCAAAGGGCCATAGCTTCTTCACCGTAGCTTGGATTGAGGTGTCGTTTCTTCCAGTATCTTTGTTGCGGCAAGTTCTTCAACTTTTCAGTTGACCTAATCTCCAGTCGGTGACTGTACAATTACCCAATTGCCCTTGAACATCCATACCGTGCCATATTTCACGGAACTTGAAGTCGTTGGGGCCGATGTAGGACACATGATGGAGGAGCAGGATGCTTGATTCCCGGAATTCGGATTGAGGCCGTCACATGTGATCGAGCAGAGACGTGCTAAATGTAACAGCGTACGACATACAAACCATTAAGATAACGGACATGATAAAAATGTCCTTACAGGTTGATGATTGTATATACCATAAGTTCAGTGGGAGTAAGCATATTTACTTGGTTTTATATGTTGATGACATTTTGCTTGCCACCAACGATATAGGTATGTTGCACGAAACCAAGAGATTTCTTTCAAAGAAATTTGTGATGAAAGATCTTGGTAACGCTTCTTTTGTGTTGGGTATACAAATACACCGAGATCGCTCTCGGAATACACTTAGTTTATCACAAAAGTGCTATGTCGAGAAAGTTCTTAAAAGATATGGCATGCATGATTGTAAATCAGGTGACACCCCTGTAGCTAAAGGAGATAAATTTAGTCTCAGTTAATGTCTCAGGAATGATTTTAAGATTTAGGAGATGCAAAAGATTCCTTATGCGTCAGCAGTAGGAAGTCTTATGTATGCTCAAGTATGTACGCGCCCGGATATTGCGTACATTGTTGGCATGTTGGGAAGATACTTAAGTAATCCTGGAAAGGATCATTGGATAGCAGCCAAACAAGTCATGAGGTACTTACAGAGAATAAAAGACTACATGCTCACCAATCGGAAGTCAGAACAGTTACAGATCATCGGATATTCTGACTCCGATTTTGCTGGATGCCAAGATAGAATGAAATCTGCTTCAGGTTATATCTACTTACTTGCTGGAGGTGCTGTATCATGGAAGAGTGTTAAGCAGTCTATTATAGCTTCTTCCAGCATGGCAACTGAGTTTGTAGCTTGTTATGAGGCGTCCAATCAAGGAATATGGTTGCGAAATTTTGTCACGGGGCTGCGTATTGTGGATGGCATTGAAAGACCACTTAAGTTATTTTGTGACAATAAATCAGCAGTATTGTATTCCAACAACAACAGGAGTTCTACGAAGTCAAAGTTTATTGACATTAAGTTCCTAGATGTAAAAGAAAGAGTTCAGAGTGGACTTATATCTATAGATCACATTGGAACAAACTCCATGATTGCGGATCCGCTGACTAAGGAATTACCACCCAAGGTCTTTCATGAGCACACTGCTCATATGGGTGTAATTTCTTTTCAGGATATATCAGTTTAGTGGAAGTTTATATTTTATATGCTTTCATAAACATATTGGATTTAATTGATATTGTATGGTTATTTACTGCACTAAAGTATTAAGTTTATATTCACTCTGACTATATATGGTTTGATCTCACTAAGGTTTAAGGAGGACCAGTTGGAAATAGGCATGTTAAGATCACACTGCATGAAATTTCCATGCTACACATCCACACTTGACCTTTGTCATTAGTTGCATTGATATATGTGATCATTGATGGGTCTACTTACGAAATATGTAATGATGATCTCTTTGATTCTATATTGGTGCAATTAATGGACAAGATTGTTAAGATACATAAAGTTTTAATAGCTAAAACTCTTGAGCTCATAAAGTATAATTCAAATTTATAAAGTTACATATATATATATAGCCCAAGTGGGAGATTGTTAGAGTAAAATTTAATATATGGGCTTATATATAAAATAAATATGAATTATAGGCTATCAAATAAAAGTAGGCCAATTAAAGTGATTAATTTAAGTTTTGGGGCCTTACTAATGTATTTTAAAGTGTGGGTTTTATTGGGTAGAGACAAGCGTAATTTCTATTTCTATGATGGGTTAAAATAGAAATATAAGAAATATGAAAAGACACGATTGTGTTATAAATAGGGGTCATGGCCCCTAGATCACACAACACCAATCTTCTGATTCCCATTGTCAAAGAGAAATTTAGAGAGGAAATAAAAGTGTTGATCTAGAAGAGCATAAGACTTCAAACTCAGATATTTTAACTTTCTGTCATGGATTCAGGTACGCTTCCGCAAAATTAATATTTATATTTCTTGATAATTCAATATGAATGTTCCTGTTTGTGTGATAGTTTTCACAAAATAGAAATTAATCCATCAGAAGGGTCTTGGTCACACAAAAGGGAAGTTCCAATAAGGTTTACTATTTAAACCTTTTGATCAAGTTCTTGGTGTTCTTCCTCCTAGAAGGTATAATACCTTAATTTCTTTTTATTTTTAGAATAAATTTTTGGTTTTATTCCTTTTTAGATTTTGTAGTGTGATTAAATTAACTGAACGGTTGTATGTAGTGCTCATGCACTACCGCCAGCCTACTGCACACTCATGACTGATGAACTTTAAGAAACTATCAATTTCTATTCGACTGGTAAGCCCTGCTTTGAGGGATTTTACTTGCATGGAATAACGGATATGAATTAATTTGGTTATTTTATTCTCCATCTTTAGATTTTGATGTGGACATTGAAAGAAAATAGTTTTGTGGAAGATTTGCTAATATTTCCTTGTACTAAATTTTCAAAAATTATTTATACATTAAATTTATGTTGACACTCCTTTCTGCGTATGATTAGTGAGATTAGTGATTTTTACTTTCTTATAATTGCCCAATAGAATGCTTATTTACTGAAGGGTATATGCAAACTCTCTTTTATAGAGGAAGAACGTCTTTTGGGCCGAGACTAGAAAACTCGAGAAGCAATTAAAAGTTAGGCTCATTTCATCTGCGAATATTTTTTTACTAGTCTTTAATGATTGTATATACATGACTCTTTATTTTTTGAAATGGAAAAATTTCAATATAACATTTATATTTCACACTACTTTTGTCACTTTCTTTCTCATCAAGTGAAGAGAGATAATGGCACCTGCTCACTATGAGAGATTTTGTAGCCGTTGTATTGATTATTTTCACCTTGATTTTGAGATATATAACAAGTACCCTTGATCATATCTATAATTTTGTTTTAAATTGGATACTATACTAAGGGGTAATGAGGTGGCTTCAAATAGATAAATTTGTTAAATTCTTAATGTGTTGTGACTATTCTCGATTTTGGCTAGATTTTATTTATTTTTATTCTGTGTAGGAGAATGAAGCAATGAGAAATTCAAAAAAATGCTGATACATTATTCGTGAGAAGTTCAAGCGAGTTGGGTTCACAAATTAAGTTACTTCACAATAAAAATAATTGGGATAAAATAAAAATAAAAATAGGTTTTTATTATTATTCTCGAGTAAAAAACTATTTTTTATCCCCAAATAATAATAATAAAGTAATATATTTTTCAAATTTTATAACACTGATTTTATTATCTTTTAATAAAGAGGGGTACAATAGTTAAATGTATCCAAGATAGTTAACAGAGAGACTAAATTGAGACAAAATGAAAGATTGAGGATGAATTGAAAAAAAAAAGAACAGGGACAAGATTAAGATAAATGGAAAGGTCGAGAACTAATGGGGTAGTTTACTCATGTTTTTATTTGACAACTGATGATTTAAAGTAATTGAGTTGGTAAGCTACTATTCATCATTGCACATTTCCTCATATATGTACCGGAGGTGAAACCACACATTTAAGCTAAGGGACAATTTGAAAAGACATATATATTTCCTTTCTACAATACTCATAATATATATTTACGCCTGCGCATCGCGCGGGTTATATGCTAGTTTGTTTAATAGTGCAAGCAACTAAGAGATTAAGATATGAATATGTGTCGTGTGAATTGTACAATTATGTTTTCTAAGAAACACTATCAATGTTCTAAATATTTAGTATGTAAATTTAACAAGTTTGAGAAAATATTCCCAATGTTACTAAAGTACATAATATAAAATTTTAATTAGATTTCATCCATCCCAAATTAGGAATCTCTTTTTACTTTTTATATAAAGTCAAACCTTCTAGGCATATTATTAGGGATAAATCATTATTTTTAAAACTTTTTGAAGACAAAATTGATACGGTTACTTTTGGCAATGAGTGTATGTCTAACGTGCTAGGACAGGGCATTATTCAAATCATTGGGTTTCCTAACTTAAACAGTGTCCTTTCAGTGGATGGATTGAACACAAATTTGATTACCATTAGCCAATTATGTATTGATTGTCACAATGTGTTATTTATCTCATACGAATGCCAAGTACTCAGCTCTAAAGGTAAATTCAGTTTGAACGGAATTAAAACTACAGAGTACTGTTATGTTGTGGATACCACTCCTAAGGTTCTTTGTAATAGTGCGAAGGAATATGTGGCGAATCTTTGGCATGATAGGTTGGGTTATGTGAACTATAGGGATCTTAGTAAAATTTCTAGGAGTGAAATTATATTTCTACGTTCACTTTTTTAGGATTATTAAGTGGCAAGTCTGATGAAAAGTACTTCTTCGTTCCCCAATGTAAGGACATTTTTGTCCATTATCAATGTATTATGTCGCACACCGTTACACCGTTGAAGAAATTCAAGATTCAAGATTCAAGATTCAACGGATCCGAATATCAAAAGAAGAAGAGGAATCATAGTCTGACAGCCGGACCGATCCGCTGAAATAAAAGAACCGATCCGGCTAATTGGACCGGTCCGCCTAAAGAACCGGACCATCCGCCTCAGACCCGGACCAATCCGCCTGGGATAAACTTCAACAGATCGTGTTCAGATTTTTAAGGTCCGAGACCTCTTATTTAATCCCATTACGGGAAGTGGTTTTCTAAGACTTAAACACACGATTTTCAGAGTATAGAAAGCCCTAAGTCTTCACCTATTGAGCATCTAGACTCTAGGTATTTGATTCACACAAATTGCCAATCCTTTGTGAATCACTTTGCAACCCAGGAACGCATTCTTGCTGTTCACACCCTTGTGGAGAAGTCGTTATCTTCTCCATTGCAGCCCTACTGGAAAAGGATAGTTCCAGCCACCAGCCCTACTGGAAAGGGATAGTTCCAGCCGCGACTACAGAATCCGATACCTGAGGGTAATTCTTAGTCACCTGTATTTTCATTGTAATCCGAAATTGTATAGCCTACAATATTATAATGAAAATAAATGGTTTTGCCCCTTTGGGGGATTTTTCCTCAATTGCATGTGTTTGAATGTTCTTGCTTAGATTATCATCTTATTCAATCACATATTGTTGCATGTTTAGGGTTTGTTTGGGTTAAAAGGGTTTAATATATAATTTGCTCATTTGAACGCAAGCACATACGTTCTCAAATTGGTATCAGAGCAAGTTACGCTAATCTATCGCGTATTCCTATTTTTCGCAAAATTTTTCTAAAGATATCAATTTTCTGAAAAAATTGATTTTTGAAAAAGTGCGTGTTCAAATGGAGAAGTTATATAATAAAATACCTATTTTTTACGGGACAAATTATGCCTATTGGAAATTCCGAATGAGGTCGGCTTTAAAAGCCATAGATGAAAGGGTTTGGATTTTAGTTGAAAGGGGGTGGAAACCTCCCTCCGTGACTGTTGATAATGTAATTAACTTGAAACCTATCACTTCTTGGACTGATGAAGAATTTAAATGGTCATCTTTTAATTCTAAAGGTCTAAGTGCTATTTCTGGGTCTGTCACACCTGATGAGTTCAAACGCATAATGACGTGCACCACGTCAAAAGAGGCATGGGGTGTTTTACAACTCACCCATGAAGGAACTAATGTTGTGAAAGAATCTAAGTTGCAAAATTTGACAACTCAATTTGAAACCATCACCATGCATGAATCTGAATGCTTTGATGAATTTTATGCTAGACTTTCTGACATTGTGAATACTAGCTTTAACCTTGGTGAACATATTCCTAATGCTAGAGTTGTTAAAAAGATTCTTCGTTCTTTACCCGAGTGTTTTATCCCTAAAGTCACTGTGCTAAATTCTATGGGTAATTTAAATACACTAAAATTGGAAGAACTTGTAGGAGATTTGCAAACTTATGAAATTGATATGTGCCCTAAAACTGCTAAATCTAAAGATAAGGGAATTGCACTTAAAGCCCAAGAGAGAAGGAGTGAGGGGTCGGCTAGAAAAAGGGTAGAGTCGTCTAGAAAGAGAGAGACTGACACGTCAGATTCTGAGTGTGATTTTGACCTAGATGATTTGGCTCTTTTTGCAAAAAATTTCAAGAGGATTATCAAATTTAAGAAAAATGGCCATTTTAAAGATAAAAAGAAATTTCAGAAAAATAAGTTTGAAAAGAAAAATGAAAAAGATTTTAAAGATCCTCCTAAGACAGACAGTGAGAGATGCTTTGAATGCGATGGTAGGGGTCATAGAGCCTTTGATTGTGCCAATCGTCTGAATAGAGAGAAAGGGAAAGCTGTCCTTAATGCTACCCTTAGTTACGACAGTGAGGTCGAGACGGTGGATTCAGGAGATGAGTCACCGCATGAGTGTAACTTCACCGCATTCATGGCCAGTCAAGTGAGCACTCTTAGTTCTCTTCACGACGATGAAGATGATGCTTCACAGGGACACGTCGACAGTGAGATCGATGTGAGTGAGGAGGAGGATGACTCAAGTGAGAGCGAGAGTGATATTCAACGCGCCTACGCTGAGTTATATTCTGAGTCATTTAAAACTAAGAAACGTAACAAAGTGCTAGTTCTTAAGATCACCGGCTTAGAGGAAGATTTAAGAAAGGCGAGAGAAAGAGAGTCCTCTACCGTCACCGCTCTGAGAGAGAGAGAATCTGCCTGTGTCGAGAAAGAGATTATGTTTAGAGAGAGAGAGAGTGTTTTAGAGAAAGAGAGAGGGGACTTGACTAAATAAGTGGATAGTCTTACGAGTCAGCTCCATTCCTTCGTGGAGACTCGGAAGAAACTTGAAGCCCTTGTTGCCCAGCTGACTCATGATCTTGAGAAAGCACGGGAAGTCAAGGTACAAATCGAGGAGAGGTCTGGGAAGATGGGAAAGACGCTCCTCGGCCCCGCTTTAGGTTTTGGTGATCGGCAAGGAATTGGATATGATGGTGCCTCCACGTCCCAAATTGCACCTGGACCAGTTCCTGAGTTTACTACAACTCCTTATGGTCACCGTCAAAAACCTCAAAGAAGAGTTCGACCAAGAAAGGCAAACCAAGGTCCGCCTTTGACTGTACTCTTTTGTACTTATTGCAAAAGAAAAGGCCACCTTAGGGAGTCTTGCTATAGCAGTGGTTGGACACGACGTACTATTGCTCCACCACGTCATACTGATGAGTTTTCTAGTCTGAGAGAGCGAGTTGAGTTCTTAGCAGCCACGACCCAGAGTTTAATGGAAGAATTCCGACGGATGTCTTTGCCGTTAGTGAATGCTTCTCACATTCCAGCTAAAACCAACAACAACAAAGGCAAACAAAAGGTCATCCCGACTTAGGTACCTAAGAAAGATAAAAAGGCTTTTGTTGTTCATGTTGCTCTCAAAGCACATAATACCTCACAGTGGTATTTTGATAGTGGGTGCTCCAGACACATGACAGGTGATGCCTCATTTTTTACGACTCTTGAGGACTATCAGGATGGCAGAGTCACCTTTGGAGATGGGAGTAAGTCTAGCATTATAGGACGTGGTACTGTCGAGTTACCTGGATTTCCCAAGATAGAAAATGTTTTGTACGTCAAAGGTTTGAAAGCAAACCTTCTCAGCATTAGCCAGCTGTGCGACACTGACTTTGCAGTAAAGTTTGGCTGGGACGCGTGTAAAGTCTATAATCAAGCCGATAAACTTTTGATGCAAGGGGTGAGGACCGAGGATAATTGCTATGGGACTGAGCCCACGTCCTCACTTGTCTGCAACAGCGCCACGATCACTCCTATGGATCTGTGGCATCAACGTCTAGGTCACGTGAAAGTTAGAGATCTCAATCGCTTAGCTAAAAAGGACCTAGTACGTGGCTTACCATCTCTTGGAAAGTCAACTTCGACCGTTTGTGGACCCTATCAGTTGGAAAAACAAATTCGTAGTCCTCATAGGAAGTTGCACTCCATTACCACCTCTCGTGTTCTTGAGCTGATACACATGGATCTTATGGGTCCCACTCGTACTGAGAGTCTAGGTGGTAAGAAGTACATCCTCGTGATGGTAGATGATTTCTCCAGGTACTCCATTGTAGGTTTTCTGAGAGAGAAATCCGATGCTGTAGAATTTTTAACGACCAAGTGTCGTGTCCCGCAAAATCAACACGGTGTCACTATTAATAGGATGCGTAGTAACAATGGCACTGAATTCACAGAAGCAAAGGTAGACCTTTACTGTGATAGCCTCGGGATCAAACATGAGTTCTCTGCTGTGAGAACTCCTCAGTAAAATGGGATTGTTGAGAGAAAGAATAGAACGATCCAAGAGATGGCTAGATTTATGCTTCTAGGTCGTAAGGTTTCTAGGAGATTTTGGGCAGAGGCAGTGTCTACTGCATGCCACACGGTGAATAGGGTTTATTTGCGTCCACACACACTACAGACTCCTTATGAGTTGTGGACTGACAAGAAGCCCAACCTGGAATATTTTTGTGTTTTTGGGAGTAAATGCTACATCCTACGGGATAGAGAGCAATTAGGAAATTTTGACTCCCGGAGCGACGAGGGAATATTTCTAGGATATTCATCAAATAGCAGAGCGTACCGGGTTTTTAACCTGAAGAGCTCTAAGGTTATGGAATCAATAAACGTCACCGTGCAAGATGACGAACCTTGGACGGTTATTGATCCTAACCTTCAGTGTGAGGATGAGGATTGTTCTGACATTGATTTACCTGTTCCTCTCTCACACTTTGTGGACCCTACTCCTGCGCTAGGGGACACACCTGCTTGGGTTCGCAAGAGTCATGACCCGTCTGCCATTATTGGCGATCCCACTCTAAGGGTCAAGACTCGTGCTCAGCTAGAGAACGTTGTTAGCCATCTTTGCTACACGTCCAAAGTCGAGCCCAAGAACCATAAAGAAGCACTCAAGGATGAACACTGGATATCTTCTATGCAGGATGAGTTGCTTCAGTTTAAAAAGAATAATGTCTGGGAACTTGTCCCCCGGCCTAGTGAGACTAATGTGATAGGTACTCGGTGGATTTTCAAGAACAAAATGGATGAAAATGGTACCATAATCAGAAATAAGGCTAGGTTGGTCGCTCAAGGCTACACACAAATAGAGGGTTTAGACTTTGGGGAGACATTTGCTCCTGTTGTGAGGCTTGAGTCCGTCCGTCTTCTGCTCGCCATCGCATGTCATCTGCGCTTCAAGGTATATCAGATGGATGTCAAGAGTGCCTTTCTGAATGGCATTCTACAGGAGGAGATTTATGTGGAACAACCAAAAGGGTTTGAAGACCCTCAGCACCCAGAGCACGTCTACTATCTGAGGAAAGCCTTGTATGGTTTGAAGCAAGCACCCCGTGATTGGTACGAGAGGCTTACTTCCTATCTCTTAGCTCGTGGCTTCAAAAGAGGGGGAGTAGATATGACGGTGTTCATCAGGAGAGATGACGGTGCTATTTTGGTTGCCCAGGTCTATGTGGACGACATAGTCTTTGGATCCACATGCTCCCAACATGCTCACCACTTTGAGGAGGAGATGAAAAGTGAGTTTGAGATGAGCATGGTTGGTGAGCTTACATTCTTCCTTGGTCTCCAGGTTCGTCAGCTAGAGGATGGGATGTTCATCTCCCAATCCAAGTATGCTAGAGACCTAGTGAAGAAATTTTGTTTAGACTCCGCTAAGCATGCACGTACACCTATGAGTACCACTACCAAGCTTAGTAAGGACACTTCAGGCAAGGACGTAGAGCAAACCTTATATCAGAGTATGATAGGTAGTCTTCTCTACTTGACTGCCAGTCGTCCCGACATCACCTTTAGTGTTGGAGTATGTGCGCGATATCAGGCGTCCCCGAAAGAGTCACATTTACTTGCTCTAAAACGTATTATTAAATACGTAAGTGGGACTCTCTCATACGGTATTTGGTATTCCTTTGATACCGATGACCGTTTGTCCGCCTATTCGGATGTCGATTGGGCTGGGGATGTAGATGGTTGTAGGATCACTTCTGGTGGGTGTTTCTATTTTGGTTCTGCTCTTGTCTCCTGGCTAAGCAAGAAGCAAAATTCCATCTCTTTGTCCACTGCAGAGGCTGAGTACATAGCCGTCGGGAGTTATTGCACACAACTCTTGTGGATGAAGCAAATGTTGGAGGATTATGGGATTTCACAAGACACCATGATCATTTCTTGTGATAACACGAGCGCGATACACATATCCCGTAATCCCGTCCAGCATTCGCGCACAAAACACATCAGGATACGTGAGCACTTTATTCGTCAGTTAGTTGAGGAGAACACTGTATCCCTGAGTTTTGTTCCCACCGACCGTCAGTTAGCCGACATTTTCACGAAACCTTTAGATGCCCTTAGATTTGAGAGTCTTAGGAAGTCTTTGGGGCTTTGCACAGTTGACTGAGGGGTTGGTCTATGTCTAGAATAGGATGCTTCTTCATGTTCATATCATATGCTTCCTATTGCTAGTCTGTTTTATATGTACCATTGCTTAGTTGTACAGCTTTTATTTATTCTTTTTGCTTTTTATATTTCTTTTGAAAAATACAAAAAGATTTTCCTTTAAGAAAAATTTTAAGAAAAGCACAAAAAGATTTTATTTTGATAAAATTTTTGAAAAATCCAAAAAGATTTCTGTTTTTGCTTCTTTTATGGATGAGCATTTAAGATAGCCAAGTCACAACTTCATTCCATTTATCCATGTGACTGTTTGATAGAGATTTGAGAGGCTACATCATTTCATCCATGTGCTTTACATTGTCTGGAGTCTTTGAGATGTAATTAGTGATATCTTCCTACATGTTTGACTCATATATCCTTTATTGCACACATGCACGGCTATATTTGATTATTGCACTTGTCTATCTCATATTGGCTTGAGTGTTTCCATCTCAATTATGTCTATACAATGTACAATATGCGATAAAACTTGACAAGATTGGAATGCATGTAAAAACCGTTTTTGGTGAGACTGTGTGTTTTTATATAACGGGGAGGGGCTGCGAAAGGTAATCATCTATCCTTTGCGCAAAAGCCACCGTTAAAAAGGACCTAAAAAATGGAGGAATTTTAATATCCGAGGTCCAAAGAGGTTAAAAGAGCCCGAAAAAATTTAAAGGCAATAAAAAGCACTTCATGCCAAATATGGGCCACTTAGGTTTCACCATCAATTCTCCAAAGTTTGAGAATTTAGAATGCCTCTATTCAAAATTATATCTAAGGGAGTTTGGTTGGAGAATATAAACGGGTTTGCACTTCCTTGAAAGTCCTGAAAAAGCATAAAATCATTTTGGACGTTATTGGTGTGAAAATCACTTTGAGCTTTGATTTGTTGATTTGATTGAGTCAATATCTTATTTTGTCATTATCTTGCACCAAAGGAAGCATTTGAGTTCATTCGCTAGGAATATCCAATATTCATCGTGCACATATGTCATGTTTGTATGCATTGATTTTCCTATCGAATTTGATCACACCACCACATTTACGCTATCATCGACTTGGTTGCTTTATGTTCATTCATGGTGTGATTTAATCCTAGTGACACCCCGCACTTTCTTATTTGATTTATTTCTCTCATTTTTCTATTTGGGGACATCATAAAAAGGGGGAGAATGAATTATCTTATTATGGGGGAGATTTGAATTGCTCATAAATTGGTATATATGTTTATTTATCTCATTTCAAACTCGATATGTCACTTGGTATTTTGCTTTGTCTCATGTGTGTAGGTACTACATGGATTATCATTGGATTGCACACCCTGATGAGAAAAGCGTTGAGATTCCTGAAGAATTGAAGAGCAAACGTTGTAGTCTTATTCAATTGTATCTTTCCAGTTTTGGGTTCATGGAAGGGTAGATTTGTATAGGCATTTTTAGTTGTTTGATAATTCAGATGTTTGTTTTTATGTATGTACCGGCATAGACATAGGGGGAGATTTGTAAGGACATTTTTGTCCATTATCAATTTATTATGTCGCACGCCGTTACACCGTTGAAGAAATTCAAGATTCAAGATTCAACGGATCCGAATATCAAAAGAAGAAGAGGAATCATAGTCTGTCAGCCGGACCGATCCGCTGAAATAAAAGAACCGATCCAGCTAACTGGACCGGTCCGCCTAAAGAACCGGACCATCCGCCTCAGACCCGGACCGGTCCGCCTGGGATAAACTTCAACAGATCGTGTTCAAATTTTTAAGGCCCGAGACCTCTTATTTAATCCCACTACGGGAAGTGGTTTTCTAAGACTTAAACACACGATTTTAAGAGTACATAAAGCCCTAAGTCTTCACCTATTGAGCATATAGACTCTAGGTATTTGATTCACACAAATTTACAATCCTTTGTGAATCACTTTGCAACCCAGGAACGCATTCTTGCTATTCACACCCTTGTGGAGAAGCCGTTCTCTTCTCCATTGCAGCCCTACAGGAAAGGGATAGTTCCAGCCGCCAGCCCTACTGAAAAGGGATAGTTCCAGCCGCGACTACAGAATCCGATACCTGAGGGTAATTCTTAGTCACCTGTATTTTCATTGTAATTCGAAATTGTATAGCCTACAATATTATAATGAAAATAAATGGTTTTGCCCCTTTGGGGGATTTTTCCTCAATTGCATGTGTTTGAATGTTCTTGCTTAGATTATCATCTTATTCAATCACATACTCTTGCATGTTTAGGGTTTGTTTGGGTTAAAAGGGTTTAATATATAATTTGCTCATTTGAACGCAAGCACATACGTTCTCACCCAATGAAAATAACTCCAAAAAAAGGTTCACAACTCCAAGGAAAAGGTTTCACTATTGTTACAGTCCAAAGTGACCATGGAACTGAATTTGAAGAAACTAGGATCTAAGAGTGTTGTAGTGAAGTTGAGATATACCATGAACTTTTCTAACCTAAAACACTTCAATAAAATGGGATTGGTTAACGAAAAAATCAAACAATCCAAGAGATGGAAAGGTCCACGTTGATAAGGAAGAGTGTGCATGAGAGGTTTTGGGCGGAGACGATAAACACGGCGTATGGTGAACTAAGTCTATATGAGGTATGGTACAACCAAGACCCCCTATAAGAATTGTAAAGGGAAAAATCCCACACTCAAATATTTTAAAATATTTGAAACTAAGTGTTATATACCCAAAAATAGAGAGTATTGAACTAATCTTGACTATAGAAGTGACGTTAGCATTTTTCTTATATATTCCCTTAATAATAGTGCCTACCGCGTTGACAATTATAGAGATCAAAAGACGATGGAGTTGATAAACGTTGTCATTGATGATAACAACCCCTTTTCATTTAATGAAGATGATTGTGAAAACATGAAAGTGCATATTGCATACCAAAATGGAGACCCGACAAAAAAAAATTGTTCACCTAAAATATCGTGTTCAAAAATTTACCCTAATTTCAAATTTTATCTTATTTAAGCATGTGGATGATAAAAGATCACAACAACAGATGTACAAGGATAAAAATTAACTAACAAAAAAAACCTCCGGACAATGAAATAATCTCATTAAAGTTGGTAAAGACTTATAAAGAGGACCAACAACTTACAATCATATCCATGCTAACTCACACCTTCACACTTTTTTGACCAAATCGTAATAACTCGGAAACTCTTATCTGTTGATGGAGAATCTCAACATCTCGATGTCATGACACACGTCACCAATATTGCACAAGCCTTTATCTCCAAATTTTGGAGATCACGCATGATATGAACACTGAAAGAGAACCTCATAATTCACAATACTTCTAATTGGAAGAAATACCCAAAGCGTATAGAAAGTTTAGTTTATGAAAATGAATTTTTGATTAAAAAAAACTGTCTTCTTTAATATTAATCAACCTCTAGAAACAGAGGTGATTAAATGAAAAGAAGATAAGGTGAAAAAGATGAACAAGAAAATGGGTTCACTCTTTTTCATAAATGTATTCTTATCTCCTTAGAAAGGAAGAAGAAAATAATACACATTAAAATACTCTCTTGGTATTTTTTTCTCTTAAAATATGTGAGAGTTGTTTTGAAATGAATAGAATTAGTGGTTTCTATGGGAAAAACCACACAAATGGGTTTTCTAATGACTAAGACAACCCAAAGGAAACATATCTCACACAAAGCATGTGTGAGAGAGTTGTTAGGGGATAGTATATCCAATCAGCAGTCCAAAAAGGTGATTTTCATACAAAAATCTAGAAGATACTCAAAGATCTTTATGATAAATTTGCAAATTTGTACGCGTTGACGGAGGTGTCATTGCAGCGAGGATGAGTGTTATTGAGGCAAACCTATAACAATGCAAGTCACGCCTTTGTCTAAATATTCATAATGAGATATTCAAGGAGTTTAGCGAACATCGTGGAAAGTGTCATTGTAGCAAAGGTGTTGTTACGGCGATGATCCAGCGATAAGATACTCATGCCAACTTCTAGATATTTTTTCCAAAGGAACTTTTTCGATTTCGCTTGAGCGACAAAAATGCCACAGCAGCGAAACTAATCAGTTTCACTCAATTTTGCTTGTTTTTAATATTTTTAAACATTTGTTATACAAGCCATATCAAGGTAGAAAAATCTTAAGATATACACACACAAAAAAAGTTTTTACCATTATGTTTTGAAAGGATTTGTAAAAGCATGTGATGTGTGTGAGGGAATTCTCCAATTTTACCTTTCACCCAATAATGTGCTACATGTGATAATGATAATGATCAAAAATAGGCTTCAATGTTGATGAAGATTTTCGAAGAGGTAAACAAGGGCCCAAATTGTTTCGAAAACGTAATAAGACAACTACCTATGAGGGGAAAAATGAGTATACGAATACTTATCAGTATTTCCTATCATTGAAGATGGAAATAAAGAAAAAAAATGAATAATTATGTTGAGGTGACACTAACTCCACCACCACAAGTGGAGGTTGAATTGGATAGTCCACCTCCTTAGGTTAGAAAGGACCATGATGTCTCTAAAATCATTGGTAGTCCTAATATTGGAGTTATGACCCGATCTTAACTCCAAAATGAAGTTAACTTTTTTATTACACTTCTACTTTTGAACCTAATAATGTGAAAGATGCCTTGGTAAAAAAATATTGGGTTAATGCCATGCAAGATAAATTAGACCAATTCGCCAAATAATAAGTTTGGAATCTATTTTCTTAGATTAAAAATGTTTATATTATCGATGTCAAATGGATATTCAAGAAGGAATGATATAAAGAAGGAATTGTGTTGCATAACAATGTCAGTCTAGTTGCTCAAGGATATACCCAAGTGGAAGTTGTTGACTAAATAAGTCTTTTTTTCGGTTTCTAGACTAGAATCACTTCACCTACTCTTAGTTATAGCGTGTGACTTAGATTTCAAGTCCATGAAATGGATAGGAAGATTGCATTTTTAAATGGCACTATCCAAGAGGAAGTCTATGTGTCAGAATTGAAAGGCTTTGAGGACCCCAAGTTCTAATCACACGTTTCTCGCCTTTAAAGGTCATCATATGGCCTTAGACAAGCTCTGAGAGCTTGGTATGAGAGACTTAGTTTACATCTTGTTGGGCTTTAAATCAGCTCCTAGAGCTTGGTATGGGACACTTACTTCACATCTTGTGGATAAGGGCTTGAGAAGAGGTAAGATTGACAGGACTTTACGTTTTAAGTCTTATGGGAAAGACATAGTGTTTGCCAAGTCTATGTAAATGGTAATATTTTTGGCTCCGCGTATGAAAACCTTGCACATAACTTTGGGTTATTAATACAAAAAGATTTTGAGATGATCATGGTTGGGGTACTCATTTTTTTCTTTAGCCTTCATGTGAGAAAATGGAAAGTCGAACATTTATTTCAAAATTCAACTTTACAAAGGACCTTATGAAGAAATTTGAAGTCAATTCTTCCAAGTATAAATACGCTCCTATGAGTATCTAAAAAACTTGGAAACGTTTCGAAGGGAAGGATGTGGAAGAAAGAGTATATAGTAGAATTAAAGGTAGTTTATTGGACCTTAATGTAGTAGTCCCGATATATCCTTTAGTGTAGGATTTTGTGTTCACTTCCAATAGTGTCCCAAAGAATCCCATTTGAAAGCGATTAAGTATGTTGTCCTCAAAATATACCCAAGAAGAGGAGGTGAATTGGGTATATGGGTTTAATCAAAAATTTTAAACTTTCTTAACTTTGTTGTAAAGATTAATTGCAATATGATAAATCAATTTCAATAGTAGGAAATTAAATAATAATAATTATAAGCAGTTGAGAGAGAGAGAGATTAATGAAACATCAAAAATCAAGATTCTAATGTTGTTTAACCTTTGTCTACATCCACACTCAAGACATTACTTGATAACTTCACCATCTTTGATTAACTTACAGTGGAACTAAAACCTCACAAGGAATATTACCTTACAATATGAAACTACCAAGATGATAACCTCATCCTTATCCAAGCAGTACTCATGCAAAAATTTTGACTACCTGCAATAACGGCACTACCGACCAAGAATATACAATGAAGTTAATGACGCGACCACAAATGTGTCTAGTGTGCGTACTATATAGGCTCAAGTGCAAGCCTATCGCTCAAGTAATAATCCCGATAAGTCAGGTATCGATCCTCAGGGAAACAGGACGAACGAAGTGGTGACGACGTTGGAAAGATATGGTTAACCTAACTTTGACTCTAAAAAGAACGAAAAGGTGATTTTGATTATGAAATTTCTATAACTAAATGAAAATTTGGAAATGATTAACTATCGAAACTATGAATGAATAAAATGCAACTGTGCTAATTAAATGAAGAACTGGTGATAAAATTTTACGACTGAAGTATGAAATAAGAACAATAGGTTGGGTTACAATCCCCCACACCCTAGTAATTCACTTCGTAGGATACTAGAATCGGAATTAGAACCTTCAATGAACTCGGTCTTTAGTACTCTCAAGTATTACATATATGAGGGATCGTAGCCCGCACAGTATGTAAGGAAAGGACGAGTAAAGCAGTGTCGCGGTAATCAATACGCGCGTCGCACTCTTAAGCATCCCGGTTACCCAGGGTAAATGAGATCAAAAGTTATACGACTGTTGCACAAGTTCTGCAACACGATTCATCTAACATTTTAATTCAAAGGCCTATATCCAGTCTCGTGAATTACATTGGGTGGGGTTCATGCAACCCAACCCGTAAAAACTTAGTCGGACATATTAAAACAAGAAGAAAGCATGCTTTTAATAAAAGAAGACATCTTAACTAACAACCTAGGATTAGGAAGAATGAAATTGTTAATTAATGAATTAACTACAACAATAATTAAAGCAAAAATTGAGACAAATTTACTTGAATTGTAAAACTTGAATTAAAGCTAAATGACAAAACTAGGGTTTCTGTTGTTCTTCCTTCAAAACTAAATTCAAGGCTTCTCTAAAAACGAAATTTTAAGCTCCCTTAATGTCTGGGAGGTGTTTGAAATTTATAACCTACGAAAAATATAAGAGTTCGATTCATATAAAACTCTATCTTGAAGAAGATAATCCCAAATATCGAACCCCGGATCGATCCGATCACGACATTTCGGATTGGTTTGGGTGATAACCGGATCGATCCATTTTTCATTTTATTCGGATTGATCCGCTAAACAGACCTTATGTAGAGAACTTTGGAGGTCGTATCGATCCTTTTTTTTGGGCAGACTGGATCGATCTGGTAGACGCAACCTTATACAGTGAGTTTTTGGCTCTCGGATCAATCCGTTTTTCATTCATCCGAATTCCGGATATTCTTTTCAATTTCTCTTCATTATCTCTTCAAATTCGCATGATTAACTCACATCTTCGGGTCTTCATAACTTATATTCCAAAATTCGGATTTAAACTTCGTTTCTTCCTGCCCATTCGTAGACTCGAGATCTTCGACTTTTATTTTGGGTCCACAACCGGATTCCTGATGGAAATTACACTTTTTCCCTTTTAATTCGCCCTCTTTCTTTTCTCTTGCTTCTTTCGGTTTCTTTCTTTCTTTCATGTATTAAATATCTGCAAATTCAATAAGAAATACACGAAATTCAGGATACTTGTTAGACGAAGCCATTAGCAATGATATGAGATAAACCAACTCGTTTTACAATGTACGAGGTAATAAAAGCCTCTAAATTAAGGGGTAAATTTGGAAGAATTTACGCCTAATCAAACCTCCCTAACTTAGAACTTTGATCATCCCGAGTAATGTAAAAGAATCAAAACATGACCCAATTCTAAAATGGGATAGCATACTTCTTTCGTGGGCGCGCGATTTCATTTAGCATATGCAACAAGCCTTTAAACCCCTAGGTTACCCTAGTAGGACGAGTTGTGTCTCGTGAGGGTTTGCAGTGAATATACCGACAAAAATCGACTCAAAGAAAACTCAAAATAATCACAAATTATATAATTCAAACTTTTTCAGAAAATAGTCATCATCAATTCATGTTCAAGAGACTCAAATCATAGTGCGTGTGTGCGCAGCCAGAAATTTAACCTCGAATTTCCATCGGTTGATCATTACGTTACTTATCCAAAAATTCATTTTGATTTCAAAATATCACGGGATGATCTCACAAACGAATCTCTCAGAAGTGTGGCTATTTCTCTCAGTGTGCGTGATATAAAGAGCAAATGCATTGGAACCAAGTTCGCGCATATAACAGAAAAATGGAGTTCTATGGTAAATGGATCTCATCAATGGGAACATCGCCTCTAATTCATGCCTTTAATCTCTTTTATTATCTTTTTGTGTATTAGCTCTCCACGTGGTAACCAATTTCGCAATTCGGACTCGGTTAGGACTTTCTTGGGGTTAAGGTGTAATTGGGTGACATGGAAATGGTTGGGAATTTTGGAATTGGAAATTCTTCTTAAGATGTCCAGTAGTGCTTTTCCGAGATTTTGCTCATTTTTTTCTGATTTTTCTATTTACTTTTTTTTTATTGTTTTTCACACTTTTCTTTTCTTACTATTTTTCTTGAGCATTTCTATTCTTTTTCCCCTTTTGTTGCACTTTTCAGACTTACATTTCTGGGATTATCAACCTTCTCAATTCCGGGCCAATTGGGTGTTTTCGGGATGTCAAACGAAAGAAAAAAATTTATTAGGCTCAAATTGGGTTGCAAAAAGGGGTACTTTTTCATGACTTTTTTTGGCCAACATTTTTGGGTGACAAATGAGGGCCTACTTCATTGTCCAAATTACTAATTGCGTTACCATATGCATCTCGAGATTAGTTTAATTTAGAGATTTTTAGCGTGTTTTTCAAGGCAACACACCCACATTTTCGATAACCGATCAAAACAAGGGTATTGAGATCGCGACGAGTTTTTAGACGCTGAATTAGAACTTTTAGTTAACCATTAACTCAGATTGATTTATAAACTCACAAAAATGAAAGGCTCGAATCTCACCGGATTGGTTAATCTCTACATTTATTCATTATGTCGTCTATGTTCGCTCAATTTCCATCTTTGGCTAATTTCGGCTTTGTGGTACTATGTTTTTACAATTTGAGACATTAAACCGAATTTTAATGATATTTTTTAAAACAAAATAATTCCAAATTTTATTTATTTTGAAGAAAAATATTTTTGGATTTTTTAAAAAATTTCTTTTTTTTTTAATTTGTGGGTATTTTTAAAAATTTGTGAAGTTTTAGAAAGACGCACTTACGAACCCCCCTAACTTAGACTTTTGCATTGACCTCAAGCAAAAAGGACTAAAATCTAACTCAAATCGAATTAAAAGTGCGAATAAATAAAACGAACAAATATAGAAAATGCAGAATTTTATATAGATAGACCAACATGCATTACAAATGGAAAGGAAAACAAAAAACCATGTGATAATAACCAACAATTACACAACCAATTTTTAGAAAAAGCATCACTGGAGCAGGGGATTGGAGCTTCCAGGCGCACTATGGGTCATAGAAGAAGCTTGGAGGGGGTCCACCAAAATTGAGTTCGTACAAGTGAGTTTGGAGACGATGCATCATGCTCGTATCCCTTCGGTAGGACGGTTGGTCCCTATTGTATTGTGTGAGAAACCCGTCAAATCTTGATTCCACCGTCATAAGACGCGGATTAATTTCTGCATTGGCGGGTGAAAAATCAGAATCCTCATCAGTATCATAATCTGCGTCACCCTCGCCCATCACGATATCCTCCTCGTCTTCCTCGCTGCTCTCGTCATCATCTCCCTCTTCCGCTTCTTCATCACTATCCTCCTCTTCGGTATCACTAGCCTCTTGTCCCAATCGGGCTTGGATTCGTGCTTGTTGTCCTTCACGTTTAGTCCGGGTGGTTTCCCTAAAAGGAGTTGGGAGGCTCGAGAAATCTTGTGGGGGAGCAATTTTGGCGTCCGCAAGTATGGACGTGATGAGTCGGGCATAGGGGAGAGGGGTTTTGCCCTTTTTATCCGTGGTGGTGAAGAATATTTCCTTATAAATACAGGGAGCGAGTTTAATGGGGGTGTTGTGGTCGAAGAGGTGATATACGAGGGTGGCTTGACGCGGGCGCATTGCCGAATGATTTCTCTTGGGGAGAATGTTCGTACTTACAATTTTGAAAGTGAGGCTCGCTTTGTCGCTTAGCTGGCCCACCGGGTAGGTCTCGATGACCCAGTTAGCATTGGGGTCAATGCGGTACATGCACACATCTTTGTCAAGCGGGGAAAAAGGGTTGGAGTAAGTGTATGATTGGGGGTTGGGGACATCTTTGGCAGCCAACTTCTGGAGCAGAAGTTCCAAAGAGAAAGGGACGCGGAAGTCGCGTATGTATGCTTCAGCGACGTTGTGCCCGGTGCAGATAAGTGAGCCATAGAAGGTGCGCACTTCGTTGGGCCACACCGCGTTATGAGGTTCACTGAGGAAGTAACACCAACCCTGGGCCATAAAAAAATCAGTGATGGCATTAGACATGTCATTCCAAATGACTTGACGCTCCACCTGGAGCTGGCGAGGTTGGATGAAGAAACTTTCACACCATATTTGTTCTTGAAGTGAACAGTAGCCAGTGGCTCCGTCACCGAGAACTTGGGCGGAATCGTATTTTTGGGGAAGTGGTTGGGTGTCCATGGTTTCTGGAGTGAAGAGGAGTGCTGGAAAGAAATAGGGAAAGAGAGGAAGAGAGTGAGTAGTGGTGGAGAAAATAGGGTAGGTAAGGTGGGGATTTTATAGGTGGTGAGGGGAAAGGGAAGGGTAGATTTTGGAGGGAAAAGGGGGTGGTATTTGGGAGGAAAAAGGGTGTTGGGAAGGGTGGGGGACGAAAATGGGAGGGAAGGAGATGGATTGGGGAAAAAGGGGGTGAACTAGGGAATGTAAAGAGTTGTAGAAACCGGATCGATCCGGGTTCCCAGGATCGAATCGATACGAACCCTTTATTATTTTTTCAATTTTTTTCCAAACCGGACCGATCCGGTGCCCAGATCAGTTCTAGATCACTTATTGGATGGTATACTCCTCTCTTATAACTTTCAGCTACTCCTACCGATGATCCGACACCTATTTGACGTCAATAACCTCTCACCTCGATACTGTGGTTCTAAATGCTCGCCTCGTAAATTGTGTTGGTTCTCGAATTCCTATCTTTTTGGGATGTGATCTTACGTAATCCACTATCTTAACCTATTGGCAGCTACTATACACAAGAATTCACCCCATACATTGTGGGGGTGTGACGACCTCTCAGTTTCATCTCACTCTACCCCGTAAACGGGGTTCGACAACAAAATAGTGTCGATCTCTTCTGTGCACGCCTTAACATATGGCTTTAGGCGTTGTCCATTGACTTTGAACGTGTTACCCCCATTTGGATATTCTAATTCTAATGCTCTATGGGGGAATATATTTTTGACAACGAATGGACGAGTGCATCGAGACCGCAATTTACCCAAAAATTGATGAAGCCGGGAGTTATAAAGGAGTACCTTTTGTCCCGGTTGAAACTCTTTCTGTCGAATAATCTTATCATGCGCGAGTTTTATCTGTTCTTTTGAAATCTTGGCATTCTCATACGCATCATTGCGTATATCCTCTAACTCATTCAGTTGAAGCTTGCGAGCTTCACCGGCTTTGTCCATATCGTAATTGACTCTCTTAATGGCCCAATATACTTTGTGCTCCAACTCAATGGGAAGATGGAAAGGTTTTCTATACACAAAGCAGAATGGGGAGATTTTGAGTGGGTTCTTGTATGAGGTACGGTAGGCCCATAGCAAATCGTTCAATCGAAGGGACCAATCTTTCCGATTGGCATTGACGGTCTTCTCTGGTATGTGTTTGATTTCACGAATTACCAATTTGGCCTTCCCATTCATTTGTGGGTATTATTTCGTTCCAACCATGTTAATGACACCATAATTTTTCACAAGTTTTTCAAATGGCTTGTTACAAAAGTGTGTGCCGTTATCACTGATTACCTCTTTTGGTGCACCGAAGCGAGAAAGTACGTGTTCATGCAGGAACTTTATCACCACTTTGCTGTCATTTGTCTTGGTAGCTATAGCTTCCACCCACTTAGAAACATAGTCTACTGCGACTAGGATGTATAGGTATCCAAAGGACAGGGGAAAAGGTCCCACGAAGTCAATACCCCAACAATCGAAAACGTCAATGATGAGAATCGGGGCTAATGGCATCATGTCTCGTCGGGTAATCTCCCCCATCCGTTGACACCTATCGCAAGATTTGCAATAATTGTTTACATCTTGGAACATTTTGCTCTAAGACAAATCGCTTTGGATAATTTTAACGGCTGTCTTTTCACAAAAAATTGGCCCCCGCATGCTTCCAAATGATAGAATTGGATGACTTTCGGAATTTCATCATCTGGTACGCATCTTTGGATGATTTGGTCGGCGCAATATTTAAAAAAGAATGGATCATCATAGAAGAACATGTGCGACCAGTGATGAACCTCTTCTTATCTTGCAGTGGGAGCGACAGCTCACGTGACAAGATAGTTCACTATATCTGTAAACCAGGGCAAAGAAGAAGTGGCAAAAAGTTGCTCATCCGTAAAATACTCATCTACGGGTGTAGGATCACTAAGTACATCGGACGAAAGCCATGATAAGTTATTGGCAATGACATTTTGTACTATTTTTTTATCTTTGATGGAGAGATTAAACTCTTGTAGGAGTAGGATCCACCTTATGAGGCGCGGCTTTGCGTCTTTCTTCATAAGTAGATATTTTAAAATTGCGTGGTCGGTGAAACAAGTGATGGGGGAACCGATAAGATAGAACTGAAACTTGTCAAGAGCAAAAACTACTGCTAGCAATTCCTTCTCTGCGGTGGAGTAGCTGAGTTGTGGTTCGGTAAGAGTTCAGCTAGCGTAGTAGATGACATGAGCCTTCTAGTCTTTTCTTTGGCCCAAAACAGCCCCTATCGCATAATCTCTAGCATCACACATAAGCTTGAATTGTAAGGAACAATCCGGAGCTTACATGATGGGAGCAGACACAAGCATGTTTTTCAGTTTTTCAAATGCACTTTAGCATGCTTCCATCCACTCGAATGGGGTATCCTTCATAAGAAGGTTGCTTAAGGGGATGGCACTAAAGTCCTTAATGAACCTACTATAAAACCCCGCGATGCCCAAGAAGGAACGCACGTCTTTTAGCGATTTAGGTGGGGGTAGGTCAGCTATGACATCTACTTTTTCTCTATCAGCCTCGATCCCTTTGGATGACAAGATGTGTCCAAGAACTATACCCTCAATTACCATGAAATGTCATTTCTCCCAATTCAGCACTAAGTTCTTTTCCACACATCGGGCTAGTACTTTCTCATGATTGGTTAGACATAGGTCGAAAGAGGTGCCAAATACACTAAAGTCATCCATAAACACCTATATCCCTCTCTCAACCATGTCACTAAATAAGCTCAGCATGCACCTTTGAAAGGTCTCCAGTGCATTACACAAACTGAATGGCATACGTTTGTACGCAAATGTTCCAAAGGGGCAAGTGAAGGCTGTCTTTTCTTGATCAAGGACATCTACCTCAATCTGGTTATATCCGGAATAACCATCTAGGAAGCAATAGTAAGGGTGACCTTCTACTCTTTCAAGCATTTAATCGATAAATGGTAAGGGGAAATGGTCTTTCCTAGTTCCCGCCTTGAGTTTTGGGTAATCAATGCAAATACGCCACCCAGTGGTGATACGTTGGGGAACTAACTCTCCCTTGGCATTTTCAATCACAGTCATTCCCGACTTCTTCGGGACGACTTGAATGGGGCTCACCCGATTGCTATCCAAGATTGGGTAGATAATCCCGGCATCCAACAACTTTATAATTTCAGTCCTCACCACATCTTTCATTATGGGATTTAGTTGTCTTTGCATTTCTCTCGAGGGCTTAGCATCCTCCTCGAGGTGAATCTTATGGGTGTAAATCAGACGTCTTATCCCCTTTAAATCAGCTATACACCAACCAAAATCACTTTGGTGCTTCTTCAAAATCTTTAATAGTTTACCCTCTTGCTCGTCATCTAAGCTAGAGGAGATAATAACAAGAAATGTCTCACTCTCTCCTAGGAAAGCATATTTAACATTGAAGGGTAGTTTCTTTAACTTGAGAGTCGAGAATGTATCGTTAGAGGGCACCGTGCTTGCATCACTCGGCGGTAACTCTTCAAATCGAGAAACACAACTAACATCTCTCGCATCCTCGTCTGATGCTCTCTCATAGAGTAAGCCTCTCAACTCCTCTATCTCCTTCTCAAATTCCGTATAAGCTCCCTCACTCTTATGACTAGAAGATAGGCAAGCTTCTAAGGCGTCTCCACAGTAATTTTTCTCAAAGTGCTCTTCTACGATCTTATCAATTAAGCTCACCGCGTGAAGATCATCTTATTCCCCTACTTGTTGGGCTATGTTGAAGACAAAAGTGAGTTACATCTGCCCATTTTTAGTATTCATCAATACGTTAGACGTAGCTAAGAATGGGTGCCCAAGAATGATGGAAACATGATTTTTCGAGGTGAAGGATGGTTCTGTGTCCCAAATGATAAAATCTATCAGGAAGTAGAAAGTGTCCACTTGGACTATCACGTCCTCGACTATCCCCCTCGGTATCTTCACGATTCGATCCGCTAATTGGAGAGTGATCCTTGTGGTCTTAAGATCACCCAGATCAAGTTGCCTATAATTGAATAGGGGAGGATATTGACACTTGCCCCCAAGTCAAGTAAGGCCTTTTCAAATTTATTCTCTCCAATGGTGCAGGAACTGATGGGTGCACGGGGATCTTTATATTTAGGTGGGAGATCATTAAGAAGAACTGAACTCACGTTCTATGCTAAGAATACATTTTTCTTTACCTTCATCATCCTCTTGATAGTCAATAAGTCTTTTATGACTTTTGCATAGGCTGGAATTTTCCTTATTGCATCAAGGAAAGGTAAGTTCAATTTCACGTTCTTAAGGACTTCGAGCACTTCATCACTTATGGTCCTTTTATGGGCAGGAACCAATCTTTGAGGAAATGGCGCAGCGGAGGGTGGCTTTACAACTACCTCAGCCTCTTTCAACTCTCAATCAAGGAGATATCTTCAGCCTTTTTCGTGTCGGGTGAATTCTCCTTATCTTTCGAAGTGTCGTGTGGGGGAGGTGATAAATTAACAACTCTCCCACTACGAAGAGTGGTTACAGCTTGACACTGTTCCTGATGTTCAGTGGATGTGGAGCTAACACCAGTTTGACCTTGGGGAGGTCTTTAGCCCTGGGCAGGAAACTTGCCCTTCTCTTGGATACTCAATGAGGATTGCAACTTGGAGATGTTTGCATTTATGTCGGAGAATATGCGTTAATATCTAGAATTATTTGCACATTAAGAATTTATGAACTAGTTCATTGTATCCTCGAGATTCCTCCACGGTGGGGTAATGCATGGAGCTGGAGGAGATAGTGCTTGCTGAAATTGAGGAGGTGGTGGAGATGGGATAACCTGTGAATATGGGTTCATTACAACTTGTGGTTGTCCATAGTTAAAATCAGGATGGTTTTAAGGGTTGTATGAGTTCCAATGTTGGGCGTGCATGGCCTTGTAGGCAGAAATCACCGGGCATGCTTTTGTGGAATGACCCGCCTCACAGTTAGCACACATTTTTCTTTCGACCCACAGTTGGATTCGAAGATATCTCTCAACCGACCATCAAACCACTCTTTCATATCTCTCTGAAACTGATTGAATCGACGATCTATTAAGGTATTTCTATCAAATGGTATAGACCGATTGTAGTCGAAGTGATAGATGTTTGTCTAGGCCGAGCTTGGTTAGGATCAGACGTGTCCCATGCTTGAGTAGTCTCTGCAACATACTTAAGTTGGGCCTCAGCGTCGCAGGAGTTTAAATCCCAAAAGGGTCTTTCACACATTGTTTACGCAAGTTGTTTGGAAGCTACTATCAATCCATTATGGAAGAAAGATATCACTAGGTGTATGTCAAAACAATGATGGGGGAATGCTCTTACTAACTCTAGGAAACATTCCCAACACTTGTCAAAAAACTCATTATCGTGTTGTCGGAAACCTTGGATTTGAGTTTTGGCAGAGTTGGTCTCGTACTGTGGATAGAATTTTGAGATAAACTTAGACTACATATCTCTTAAGGAAGTTACGGAGTTCGGGGGTAGAGACCATAGCCAGGTCTTGGCTTTATCCTTTAAGGAAAAAGGAAAAAGCTTTAAGCGAATGATATCCTGCGTGCAAGCTTAATCACTAAATATGTCACACGCCTCTTCGAACTCACGGATATGCAGGTTTGGTTTCTCTGAATCCATGCCGTGAAATGTAGGGAGAATTTGTATCATCCCATTTCAAAAGTGGAACTAATCGGCATTATACGAAAGTAAAATGCAACCAGGGGTGACAGTTTGCTCAGGAAAAAGTAAATATTTCATGGGGCGATAGGGTAAATCTCCCTCTCCAGTACTGAAACTTGCCACGTTAGACATCGCGCTCGCGCTCTCTTCAAATGACTCAGTGTACTCACTCGATGTCCTTGATGTGTGACTCAAAGTTTGACTCGGGGTGTAGCTACCGATAGAGTGCTCAGGAGTAGGAAGTGGAACCCGAAGTGTGGGGGGGCTTTCAGAATTATACTCAACAATCAGGTTTTTGTGGATTCTGGTTGGTGTATTTTGAGGACTCTGAGTATGTTCAGGATTTTACATTAAAGGCTTTTGAGAGGTGATTTTATATATATATATTTTTTGAATTTTTTTGTATTATTATTATTTATTTATTTTGGATTTTTGGTCAAAGTTCTAGATTAACTCGATCTAGATTCCCCGATAACGGCGTCAAAAACTTGACGTGACCACAAATGTGTCTAGTGTGTGTACTATATAGGCTCAAGTGCAAGCCTATCGCTCAAGTAATAATCCCAATAAGTCGGGTATCGATCATCAGGGAAACAGGACGAACGAAGTCGTGACGGCGTTAGAAAGATAAGGTTAACCTAACTTTGACTATAAAAAGAACGAAAAAGTAATTTGGATTATGAAATAGCTATAACCAAATGCAAATTTGGAAGTGATTAACTATCGAAACTATGAATGAATAAAATGAAACTATGCTAATTAAATGAAGAACTGATGACAAAAGTTTTACGACTGAAATATGAAACAAGAACAATTGGTCGGGTTACAATCCCCCACACCCTAGTAATTCACTTCGGAGGATACTAGATTCGGAATTAGAACCTTAAATGAACCTGGTCTTTAGTAATCCTAAGTATTACATATATGAGGGATCGTAGCCCGCACAGTATGTAAGTAAAGGACGAGTAAAGTAGTGTCGCAGTAACCAATACGTGCGTCACACTCTTAAGCATCCCGGCTACCCAGGGCAAACGAGATCAAAAGTTCAATAATGGTTGCACCAGTTCTGTAACACGGTTCATCTAATAATTTAATTCAAATGTCTATTTCCATTCTCGTGAATTACATTGGGTGGGGTTTATGCACCCCAACCCATAAAAACTTAGTCGAACATATTAAAACAAGAAGAAAGCATGTTTTTAATAAAAGAAAACATCTTAACTAACAACCTAGGTTTAGGAAGAATGAACTTATTAACTAATGAATTAACTACAGCAATAATTAAAGAAAAAATTGAGACAAATTTACTTGAATTACAGAACTTGAATCAAAGCTAAATGACAAAACTAGGGTTTATGTTGTTCTTCCTTCAAAACTAAATTCAAGGCTACTCCAAAAATGAAATTAGAATCTCCCTTAATGTCTTGGAGGTGTTTGAAATTTATAGCCTTCGAAAAATACAAGAGTTGGATTCATACAAAACTCTATCTTGAATAAGATAACCCCATATCTCGAACCTCGGATCAATCTGGTCACAAAATTTCGGATTGGTTAGGGTGATAACCGGATCGATCCGTTTTTCATTTTATCCGAATTGGTCCGCTAAACAGGCCTTAAGTAGAGAACTTTGGGGGCCGGATCGATCCTTTTTTGGGAGGACCGAATCGGTCCGATAGATGCAACCTTATACAGTGAGTTTTGGCACTCGGATCAATCCGTTTTTTTAGTCATCAGGATTGGTCTAGATTTTCTTTTCAATTTCTCTTCATTATCTCTTCAAATTCTCATGATTATCTCACATCTTCGGGTCTTCATAACTTCTATTCCATAATTCGAATTTGAGCGTTGTTTCTTCCTACGCATTCGTAGACTCAAGATCTTAGACTTTATTTTGGGTCCTCGACCGGATTCTTGATGGAAATTACACTTTTGCCCTTTTTATTCTTCCTTTTTCTTCTCTCTTGCTTTTTCCGATTTCTTTCTTTCTTTCATGTATTAAATACCTGCAAAATCAATAAGAAATACACGAAACTCGGGATACTTGTTAGACAAAGCCATTTTGCAATGATATGAGATTGAACAACTCATCTTACAATGTTCGGGGATAAAAGCCTCTAAATTAAGGTGTAAATTTGGAAGAATTTATGCCTAATCAGCTAACCATAAGTAATTACAATAAGATCCGTAACCAAAATGTAAAGAAAATTTTCTTTAGTTAACTAAACCTTTTTTATTGGAAGTTATGCCTGTTTTAATGAGGTGTCATAAAAGTTTAGCTGACTAAACTTCACTTTTAGTCGACTAAACAAATGTTTAGTCAAGCCTCCAAGGTTTTAAGTAATACCATGTTGGATTTAGGGACAACCTCAGGGAAGGTTTAGGGATTTTTAGGTTAGCTTTAGGTGAATAGGTTTTGAGCGTATACAAGTTAAAATGTATTACTATACTTTTGTATAATAGATTCTAAAGTATAATAAGAAAATAGAGCAATGATCATCTCATTTTTTGAGCATTCTCTTAACATGCATGAGTCATTCAATATGGTCTTGCGATATGATGCATGCTTGAGCTTGATCATCATAGGTTGTGGGATGTAGTAATGAGCTTTCTTGTTTAGCTGGTTGATGCTGAACTACTCCTAAGGATTGAGAGATGATCGTTGCTAAGGTCTGATTAAGCTTTAAGCCAACATTGAATAGTTTGTGATCTTCATTATCTTATTTTTATTTTTCACTGCATTAGTTGAAAGGTTTATTGTATTTCATGGATGATATGTCCCTTATAACATATCTCATAATGTATTGAGTTCTTGTTTTAATCTCAAGTGTATTAGAGAGAAGATAGTGAAGTATGATTTCATATCGATTGTGTTTTCATCATACAAAATCCTTTTTGATTGAAATACATATGGTTTCGCAATCTCCCCCTTTTTTATGATGATAATACATTTGATATAGTTTGAGAAAATGATTGAAAGTCTTCCATTTTCTTTGAGACTTGGTTTTTCAAAAATTATTTTTCTACCCCTTCATGGTAGCATTTCCTTTTCTCATATCATATTTTACCCCCTTTGTCATTACCTAAAAGGGTGGGGGTTATTTTTTAAAAGTGTAGTTTTGATGTTACACAACTTTCTTGATATCACCTTAATTGTATCCTTTTTTCGTTCATGATTGTAAAAGTGGGTTAGTATATAGTAGAATTCATGCGTTGGAAGCAATGATTAATCCAAATATAATCAAAGTTTGTGGGTGTTATGTCTTTAAATTTTGTGGTGAAATTGAATGTGTGCTTTGAGATATGTGGTATATATTATGTGTGGTGAGACATTTGTGACTAAAATTTGCAAGTTAACAGGAAACATAGAACTTCTATCATAAAAAAATTACAAGGAAAGCCATTCATCATAGGAACTAAGGATAATAGGGATAATCGGGGTAAGAGGAACCTCTTTCTTGACTATTTGGTTCGATTCCTTGATTATTTTTAGGTGGTGGGTGGAATAAATGTATGTACTCTATGGTCATGTCCGAAATTAGGGTGGAGCAACGAAGAAGCTCGTGTGTGTTCCAATAAGTAATGTTGGATGTATTGATATGTTTGATTGACCGTGTGGTCCACTGTTGTGCGTGGAGGTTGCCAACATGTTGGAACATTTGAATGTTGTTGGTTGTTTCGTACATTCGTCGATCCACTTGTGAACGTCGTTGATGATCATCATGAGCGAGAGAGGCAATGGAGATTTTAAGGGAGTCTACACGTCCCGTAAGATGGTCATTGTTGGAGTGCAAGGCAGGTATTTCATAACGTATCCAAGCGGTGAGAGATCATGAGTTACATTTACAATGAGTGAGTGGGTGCAGTTTGTATCTTGTTGGAGAATGTCATGTTATTAGGTGTTGCCATATTATGTTTCTTCCTTTTATTCTTATCATTATTCTTCATCTTCGACATCATCCTTATGTCTTTGAGTTTTCCATATACCATAGGTTTTTTAAAGTACCATGAGTTTGAGGATACGTTTCGATGAGATGTATGCATCAGTTGGAGTTAAGGGGTCATGCGCATAGGAGAGCAGGAGGTTTTTGGATTCGAAAAGTTTGGTGAGAACCATCCCGAAAGGAAGACATGTACAACCACTTTTTGGATAGTTCTACGGGTGATATATGATCAAGGTGGGAAGGTTGATGTGGATACCTTATTGGATGTATCAGTTTACAAAAATGTCAAGGTATGAGATGGCACCACGATTACCACCTATAGGAATGATACAGTAAATAATCAATTTGTGAATAATCCTCGAGGTTTCATTGAGTTCACTGAGGGAAAGACTATATATTTGGGTGGTGGCAACATTCCTTCCCGCAAGGAAGTGTATTGCACCAATGGGATTAAAACCAGGAAACACCCTTCATTTATGAGGGACATAGTTATCAAACTTGGAGTTCAAAATATCAAGGATAGTAAAGATATCCTTGTGTGTAAATTTGAGTGGTGTTTTGAGGACATAGGAGTATATGGCACTATTTTTAATGGAGAGGTTAGTGTAGAATATACAAACAAAAGTTGGATATCTAGTTTCAGATGTTGTAAGAAAGTTACGCCAACCTTGATTGCCGAACAAATTGTAGATGTGGGAAATTTTAGTTTCAAGAAATATCAATGTAACAATTCTCCTGGATGTGACTGTTCTTGTTGAAAATGAGGAGATGAATACATCTTTATGATGAGGGTGTTTATGGAAGTGCAAGTTGAGGTTAGGAATGTAAGAGAAAAAATTATAATTGCTCAAATTTTATTTTTGACGATTTGGCATATCCTGTCACACAAACAAAGCACCGTCATGTAATACCACGTATTTCTGTGTATTTTTATTTAATTAATTTGAGGAATTAATTAGGAAAAATACATTTTAATTAAATTACGCGAGTGAAGTAATTTAATGCGATTAGATGATAATTGTGACTATTAAATATTAATTGAGAGATGGATACTGATTAATATTGCATTATGATATTTACTAAATGTGAATAGTAAATAATTAATAATTATAGTTATACGGCATAGCGAGTGATATATGCATAGTTTATTTTGTCTCACCGGGAGTCGCGTGTAGACTATTTTGAGGTGAGAAATAAGAAATATATTTTAAGTGACTCGAATGATAATTTAGAGGTCACGAATTATTCTGGATGGGTCGAAATAGGGTACCCGAGGGTATAGTTTGGGTCCCGGGTCAATTTTTGCCAAACCGGCACCTGTTAAGGGCGTTTTAGTCATTTTACAAAAAAGTGGTTAAGGAACCTACGAAAATTAGAGATATATATCTGATAATTATAGATTGGGGTTAGGGCTCACAACACGAAAGATTTGAGAGGCCATTAGAGAGAAGAGAGAACTAATTTTCAAAGCTCAAAGAGGGATTTTAAAGATGATGAAGAAATCTTGCACCTCAAGGCAATTGGAAAGGAAGATTGGAGAAGGAAACAATCAATCATCAACCAACAACCAAGAAATCAGATCAATCAATTAAAGTTAAGTGTTTATAGCAAATTGAATTGAAGTTATAACACCCATTTGTAGGGATTTCTTGAATAGATTGATTTTTATTTCAAAATATTTGATGAAAAGTACCAATTGATTACATGTTTGGGTAAAATACGATAGTGAGACAAATCTTATGTAAGGACTTGGTAATCTTAGAGTTGTGTGAATACTCGTATAGATACGATAGTGAGATAAATCAAAAGTAAATAGTACTCAAGTATGTGAGAGATATATACTACGTAATAACACGTATTATCGGGTTGTGTAAATATCTATTGATGCATAGCAATGCATAAGTTATGTGAATACCTAAAGTATAATATAAATATATATATATATATATATATATATATATATATATATATTGGTGATCGAGGTATGATTCCGAGCCAAGAGATATAAATCACTATTGGTGATCGAGATAGGATTCCGAACCAATAACCCCTAAAATGTGATACTGGGAGGTGATTATACAGTATGTATTTATAGTATATATTATGTGAAAAATATATATACACAAAGTTTGCTTAATTCTGTATCGGGTCGAAGATTATCCGGACTAATACATAAAAGCTCGATTTGAGGTCGATGATTATCCGGACCAAATTGAAGATAAATGATATTGGGGTCGAGGAGTATCCGAACCAATATACGTATGCATAACATTTACTTTGAGGTCGAGGGATATCTGGACCAATGTAAAAAATAGGATGATTGGGGTCGATGATTATTAGGACCAATAATCCTAAGTATATATTGTGCGTGAAATATATACTTCATGATATTCTACTTATGTGCGAAAGTAGACTTGTAGATGATATATATATATATATATATATATATATATATATATATATATATATATAGAGAGAGAGAGAGAGAGAGAGAGAGAGACATCTAAATGGTAAATTAAGTAGAGCGAAACTTAATTTCAAGATAATAAAAATAGAATGGGAATATCTAAAGTAAATTAAGTAGTGAAACTTAATTATAAAAGTTGAAGGATGTTAGAGATGAAATGCTATATGAATTAAGTAGTGAAAACTTAATTATGGAAGTTGAAGGATGTTAGAGATGAAATGCCATATGAATTAAGTAGTAAGACTTGATTATGATGATGAAATTTAACATATGTGAATGCTACATATGAAATGAAGAACATGCGAGGGATGTTAATAATGAATTGTGTTGTATGGGCAGTACGGGAGAGTACACTTTTGATAAATCAGTTATATACTTTAGTCGAGATAGCTTGAGAGTGGTAGCTAGGTGGGCTAAGCATAGAATGTTAGGTGTGTACATTAGATGAGAGGTGAGGAAACTCAAGGGAGTGTGTAAGAACCTAACATATGTAATCAATAACCTATTTATATTGCGATAAATTTCTTGTTAAATGTTTTCAAATGTTTTGAGTACTAATTCTAGCAATAAAAATATTTTCCAAACCTTTTAGGTGTCTAGCCACAGGGACGCCATACTTGATGTTTCATTCTAGGGTGACGGGACTTTGAGTAGCCGATTCTTTCATTCAAATGTAGCATAGGATCTCACTCTTGTATATCATGTTTGGACATGTAGTCTGTTGTCGGTATTATGGTTTCAGTTTTGTGTCAGTTTTACCTTATTGTTTAGACTTGGTTTGGGTTGTTTTTGTCGATGGTTTACTCGTCATGACTTTTTTTCATTTACATATCATGTTGGTTTGGATTCTAGTATATCGTGAATGTTGTTTAGTTTTCGAACTATTTATTAATTCTGTTTAATTAGAAGATAAAATGTGGTAACGGTTTAATTAACTATTAGGTGGTTAGTAATTAATTTGGGTTTTTGGCGGTGATGCTAAGAATGAACCATATGAGAAACCTGTTTTAATTTGATAAAGTTCCAATCACCCAATATTTAATTAGGTGGGATGTCACAAGTCACAATTTTTCGGTACTCGAAGAATTTGTTGAAGACCGTTAGATTGGAAAATTCATTCGTCTCAACATTCATGGAAGAAGATTTTGATCCTGACTGGTAAAATGATTTTTTATAAATTCTGGCGTTTAAATTTTTTATGAGGTCATTTTTATGTAAAGGTGTATGAATTTTTTATAGGAAAAATTGACAAAAAAATGACACCTCGTTCGAATAAGTTTGGTTGTGGTTCTGACAAAAGTATGATGGTCGTTCGATGTTGTTCGAACAAAATACAATGAGTCATTTTCCATGGTTCTATGGAATGTCGTTCGAAGTCATTTTAACGAAGCATTGGGGCTCGAACGACATCCCGCTTCGTTCGAACGATCGGGTGAATTTTTATTTTTTGGAGATTATCTTTCCAAAATCTTTTGTACTTATCCTTTTTATCCAACCTTTTTATAAAAAGGCTGAATAGGATCAGATACTTGAAGAACTTTTTTCACAAAGAAAAACACCTTTTTGTGTTTTCTTTTTGTGATCTAATACCTCCAATTAGATTCCAAACCCCCTGAAATAATTCAAGATCAATTTACTACATCACAAGAAGGATTCTTGCTGAAATAACTTGAAGAGACTTTTCTCTACAGCTTATTTATGAAATGGGATTTCACAGCTGAAGAAGAAGAAGAAGACGAGATTGATCGGTGGATATCGAGAATAGATTGCTACTATGTACGGCTCTGGAGTTGAGTCGTGTCTATTGGCATTTTACATACTATGCACATCTAACTTAGTGTATCTAAGTGTCTTGTAAGTCGATTGTATTCAAAACTATCAATAGTGCTGATATAAAAGGTTTTTCCCTTTTTAAGAATTTTTCCTCATCTTGTGTTATTAGCCTACTTGGTTTGGAAAATGAAATTTGGAATCATCTCGAATGCAAACCATAATTAACTGAAGATAAAATTTGATTAAAATTGAATTGTGTATGTGGTATTTAATTTTATGAATTGGTCCATAAGATCACATACACTCTCAAATTAGTATCATAGCTGGTTACACTAAATTATCATGTGATCCTCTTTTACAAAAAAAAATTATATCAATTTTTTGAAAAAATGTTGATCTTTAAAAATTCTGAACTTATTGGATAATCTTTATAATCGAATGTCCATTTTTGTGTTTCAAACTATCCGTACTAGAAAGCTAGGATGAGGTCAACCTTAAAATCTATTGATGAATGTGTTAATTGCTTTGTGAAATAGGGTGGACACCACCCACTATGAGTGTTGACATTGTCGTTGGTCCTAAACTTGTCTCTTCATGGATAAGGGATAACTTTAAGTGAAGTAATTTTAACTCGCACGGTCTGAGTGCCATCTTAGGAGTCACCGCCCTGACGAGTTTTGCCACATTATGACGTGCACCACGTCTAAAAAAGCTTGAGATACCCTCCAGCTCACTCATGAGGGAACCAATATTGTTGAGGCTTCTAAGATGCAAAATTTTACCACACAATTTGAAAATATTACTATGAATGAACCTCAATCGTTTGAAGAATTCTACACATGACTATCCGATACAGTAAACTCGAGTTTCAATTTGGGTGAGAGAATACCTGAGATGCGCATCGTTAAGAAAATTTTGAGAATGATCCCATCCCTATTTAGTCCTAAATTTACTGTGCTACATTTATTAGGGATTCTAGGTACTCTTAGGTTAGAAGAACTCATAGGAGACCTTCAAGCGTATGAGATAGATATGTTCCCTAAAACTATTAATACTAAGGAAAAGGGTATTCACTCCTAATATCCCCTTCCAACATTGGTAATCCTAGAGTGGTGTGAATACTCTTATAGATACGATAGTGAGATAAATCGTAAAGTAAATAGTACTCGAGTATGTGAGAGATATATACTACGTAATAACATGTATTATCGGGTTGTGTAAATATCTATTGATGCATAGTAATGCCTAAGTTATGTGAATACCTAAAGTATAATATAAATATATATATATATATATATATATTGTTGATCGAGGTATGATTCTGAGCCAAGAGATATAAATCACTATTGGTGATCGAGGTAGGATTCCGAGCCAATAACACCTAAAATGTGATACTGGGAGGTGATTATATAGTATGTGTGTGCGAAATACATATACACAAAGTGTGCTTAATTCTGTATTGGGGTCGAAGATTATCCGAACCAATACACAAAAGCTCGATTTGGGGTCGATGATTTTTCGGACCAAATTGAAGATAAATGATATTAGGGCCGAGGAGTATCTGAACCAATATACATATGCATAACATTTACTTTGGGGTCAATGGATATCTTGACTAATGTAAATAATAGGATGATTGGGGTCGATGATTATTAGGACCAATAATCGTAAGTATATATTGTGTGTGAAATATATACTTCATGATATTCTACTTATGTGCGAAAGTAAACTTGTAGATGATATATATATATATATATATATATATATATATATATATATATATATAGAGAGAGAGAGAGAGAGAGATACATCTAAATGGTAAATTAAGTAGAGAGAAACTTAATTTCAAGATAAAAAAAAATAGATTGGGAATATCTCAAGTAAATTAAGTAGTGAAACTTAATTATGGAAGTTGAAGGATGTTAGAGATGAAATGATATATGAATTAAGTAGTGAAAACTTAATTATGGAAGTTGAAGGATGTTAGAGATGAAATGCCATATGAATTAAGTAGTGAGACTTGATTATGATGATGAAATTTAACATATGTGAATGCTACATAGGAAATGAAGAACATGCGAGGGATGTTAATAATGAATTGTGTTGTATGGGCAGTACGGGAGAGTATACTTTTGATAAATCGGTTATATACTTTAGTTGAGATAGCTTGAGAGTGGTAGCTAGGTGGGCTAAGTATAGAACGTTAGGTGTGTACATTAGATGAGAGGTGAGAAAACTCAAGGGAGTGTGCAAGAACCTAACATATGTAATCAAAAACCGATTTTAATTGCGATAAATTTCTTGTTAAATGTTTTCAAATGTTTTGAGTACTAACTCTAGCAATAAAAATATTTTCCAAACCTTTTAGGTGTCTAGCCACAGGGACGCCATACTTGATGTTTCATTCTAGGGACTCGGAGCGGTAGCACTGTGGATGCTGACGGGACTTTGCGTACCGATTATTTCATTCAAATCTAGCATAGTATCTCAATCTTGTATATCATGTTTGGACATGTAGTCCGTTGTCGGTATTATGGCTTCAGTTTTGTATCAGTTTTACCTTGTTGTTTAGACTTGGTTTGGGTTGTTTTTGTCGATGGTTTACTCGGCATGACTTTGTTTCATTTATATATCACGTTGGTTTGTACTCTAGTATATTGCGAATGTTGTTTAGTTTTTGAACTATTTATTAATTCTGTTTAATTGGAAGATAAAATGTGGTAAGGGTTTAATTAACTATTAGGTGGTTAGTAATTAATTTGGTTTTTCGACGGTGATGCTAAGAATGAACAATATGAGAAACCTGTTTTAATTTGATAAAGTTCCAATCACCCGATATTTAATTAGGTGGGGTGTCACACATCATAATTTTTCGGTACTGGAAGACTTTGTTGAAGACCGTTAAAGATTGGAAAATTCATTCATATCAACATTCATGGTAGAAGATTTTGATCGTGATTGGTAAAATGATTTTTTATAATATCTGGGGTTTAAATTTTTTATGAGGTCATTTTTATGTAAAGGTGTATGTATTTTTTATAGGAAAAATTGACAAAAAAATGACGCCTCGTTCGAATAAGTTTGGTTGTGGTTCGGACAAAAGTATGATGGTCGTTCGAAGTTGTTCGAACAAAATACAATTAGTCATTTTCCATGGTTCTCTAGAATGTCGTTCGAAGTCATTTTAACGAAGCATAGGGGCTCGAACGATATCCCATTTCGTTCGAATGATCGGGTGAATTTTTATTTTTTGGAGATTATCTTTCCAAAATCTTTGGTACTTATCCTTTTTATCCAACCTTATTATAAAAAGTCTAAACAGGATCAGATACTTGAAGAACTCCTTTCATAAAGAAAAACACCTTTTTGTGTTTTCATTTTGTGATCAAATACCTCCAATCAGATTCCAAACTCCCTAAAATAATTCAAGATCAATTTACCACATCACAAGAAGGATTCTTACTGAAATAACTTGTAAAGAATTTTCTCTACAGCTTATTTATGAAACGGGATTTCATAGCTGAAGAAGAAGACGCGACTGATCGGTGGATACCGAGAATAGATCGCTATTATGGACGGCTCTGGAGTTGAGTCGTGTCTATTGGCATTTTGTGGACTGTGCACATCTAACTTAGTGTATCTAAGTGACTTGTAAGTCGATAACTATCAATAGTGCTGATATAAAAGGTTTTTCCCTTTTTAAGAATTTTTCCTCATCTTGTGTTATTAGCCTACTTGGTTTGGAAATTGAAATTTGGAATCATCTCGAATGCAAACCATAATTAATTAAAGATAAAATTTGATTAAAATTTAATTGTGTATGTGGTATTTAATTTTATAAATTGGTCCATGAGATCACGTGCACTCTCAAATTGGTATCATAGCTGGTTACACTAAATTATCATATGATCCTCTTTGGCAAAAAAAAATTATATCAATTTTTTGAAAAAATGTTAATCTTTAAAAGTTCTGAACTTATTGGATAATCTGTATAATCGAATGTCCATTTTTTGTAGTTCGAACTATGCATACTAAAAAGCTAGGATGAGGTCAACCTTAAAATCTATTGATGAATGTGTTAATTGCTTTGTGAAAGAGGGTGGACACCACCCACTATGCGTGTTGACAATGTCGTTGGTCCTAAACTTGTCTCTTCGTGGATAGGGGATAACTTTAAGTGAAGAAATTTTAACTCGCGCGGTCTGAGTGCCATCTTAGGAGTCATCGCCCTGACGAGTTTCGCCGCATTATGACGTGAACCACGTCTAAAAAAGCTTGAGATACCATTTACCTCACTCATGAGGGAATTAATATTGTTGAGGCTTTTAAGCTGCGAAATTTCACCACACAATTTGAAAATATTACTATGCATGAATCTCAATCGTTTGAAGAGTTCTACACACGATTGTCCGATATAGTAAACTCGAGTTTCAATTTAGGTGAGAGAATACCTGAGATGCACATCATTAAGAAAATTTTGAGAATGATCCCAGCCCCATTTAGTCCTAAATTTACTGTGCTACATTTATTAGGGATTCTAGGTACTCTTAGGTTAGAAGAACTCATAGGAGACCTTCAAGCGTATGAGATAGATATGTTCCCTAAAACTATTAAACCTAAGGAAAAGGTCACCTTATAGAGTTTTTTTTATAAACTAGGAAAAACTAGGTGTACACATACTCCCATGCACCGCTCTAGCGACTTTTCTAGTCTTAGAGAGCAAATTCATTTCTTAGTCACGATTTTACAAAGCTTAATGAAAGAATTTCAAGGGATTTCTTTGCCGCTTGAGAATGCTTCTAATGTTCCGACTAGATCTAATAACGAAAAGGGAAAACAAAAGGTTATTTCCACTTGAGTACCTAAGCAAAATGTTAAAGCCCTTGGCATGCATGTTGCTATCAAGGTTTAAAATACTACCCAAAGGTATTTTGATAGTGGGTGCTCTAGGCACATGAATGGTGACATTTCTTTTTTTTTCCCACCTTAAGGATCGCAAGGAAGGTAAAGTCACTTTTAGAGATGGTAGTACGTCTAGTATTTTAGGTGTGGTTATGTTGAGATACCCAATTTTCTAAACTAGACAATGTATGTTGTACATGAAAGGGTTAAAAAGAAACCTAATTAACATAATCCAACCGTGCAACGCAAAGTTTGATCGATCGGAATGAACTTTTACTACAAGGTGTGAGGACCAAAGATAATTGTTATGGGATTATGCCCAAGTCCTCCTTTGTGTGCAATGGTGCCACAATCTCCACTATGGACCTATGGCATCTACGACTAGGTCACATGAACTTTAGAGATCTTGAGCAATTAGTGAAAAAGGACCTAGTTCTTGGCTTACCATGACGTGGGATACCAACTTACTCGGTTTGTAAACCTTTCCAACAAGGAAAAAAAATTTGAAGTTCCCATCGAAAGTTGAATACCATTACCACCTCCCATGTTTTAGATCTAACTCACATGTATCTTATGGGTCTTACTCGCTTGAAAAGACTAGTTGGTAACAGATATATTCTCTTAATGGTCAATAAATGTTCTAGATATTCTATCGTAGGATTCCTTAGAGAAAAGTCTGGCGAGATTGAGTTCCTTACAACCAAGTGTCGTATCCTACAAAACCAACACAATGTCACTATTAATAAGATGCGCAGTAACAACGACACTGAATTTAAAGAAGCAAAAGTGGATAGCTATTGTGAGGGAGTGGGCATCAAGCATGAGTTCTTGGCCATTCGTACTCCTCAATAAAATGTGATTGTTGAGAGGTATAACCGGACGATACAAGAGATGTCTAGATCCATGCTTCTTAGGAGAAATGTGCCTAGATGTTTTCGGACAGAGGCAGTGAGTATCACATGCCATATAGTGAATAGGGTATATCTTCGTTCACACAAGCTACACACTCCTTATGAGTTATGGACAGGGAAGAAGCCTAGACTATAGTATTTCCTTGTCTTTGGAGTACTTACTACATCTTGCGAGATAGAGAGCACTTAAGAAAGTTGGACTCCTGGAGCGACGAGGGGATATTTTTAGGATATTCATCGACTAATAGGGCTTATGGGGTTTTTAACCTTAAAAGCTCTAAGGTTATGGAGTCAATAAACATCACGGTTAAAGATGATGAGCCACCGACGTTTGTTGCTCCTAGCCCATAGTGTGAGAATACTGCACCCCCTGGTGACGATGCTAACCTTCCTCATACTACCATAGTGGACCCTACTCCTAATTTAAAGAGTCCAACATCTTGGGTTCGAAAGTGTCATGACCCTTCCGTTATACTTAGTGATCCCACACTAGGTGTCAGTAATCGTACTCAACTAGAAAATATGGTTAGATATCTATGCTACACGTCCTTAGTCGAGCCCAAGAATGTGAAAGAATCACTCAAGGACGATTATTGGATATCTACCATGCAAGATGAGTTACTTCAGTTTCGTACGAATGACATCTACGAGTTAGTCCCCTAACCTAGCGAGTTTAATATGTTAGGTATCAAGTGGATATATAAGAACAAGATGGATGAGAATGGTACCATTGTTTGCATTAAGTCTAGGTTGGTCACTCACGAATACACATAGATTAATGGTGTAGAATTTGAGCAGACATTCACTCATGTTGCTAGGCTTGAGTCCGTTTTCTTACTACTCACCATAGCATGTCATTTGCGCATTAAGTTATACCAGATGGATGTCAGGAGTGCCTTTATGAATGGCATTATATAAGAGGAGGTTTACATGGAATAACCAAAACCGTTTTAAGACCTTATGCACCCAGGACATGTATATTATCTTAAGAAGGCCTTATATGGTTTGAAGCAAGCAGCATATGCTTGGTACTAGAGGTTCACTTCCTATCTCTTAGCTCGTGGCTTCAAGAGAGGGGGAGTGGATAAGATACTATTTATGAGAAGAGATTGGTACGATTTTGGTTACCCAAGTCTAAGTGGACAATATAGTATTTGGATCCGCATGCTCACACCTTAGTGGAGGAGATGAAGAGTGAGTTTGAGATGGGAATGGTATGTGAGTTTACATTCTTACTAGGTCTCCAGGTTCATCAGTTTAAGGATGGGATATTCATATCTCAATCCAAATATGCAAGAGACCTTTAACCTTATGAAGAAGTTTGGTCTAGACTCCGCTAAGAACTCACACACCCCTATGAGTACATCGATAAAGCTTAGTAAAGAAATCGTAGGTAAGGATGTAGATCAAACCCTTTTATCGGAGTATGATAGGTAGTCTCCTCTACTTGAACGTTAATCGTCCTTATATTACCTTTAGTGTTAGAGTATGCGCGCAATACCGACGTCCCCAAAAGATTCATACTTACTCGCACTTAAACTTATCATCAAATATATTAGTGGAACTCTTTCATATGGTATTTGGTATTCCTTTGATACCGATGATCATTTGTCCTCCTATTCATATGCCAATTGGGTTGGGGATATTAATGGTTATAGGGGAACTTCGAGTGGGTGTTTCTATTATGGAAGTGCTTTTATCTCTTGATTGAGCAAGAAGCAAAAGTCCATATCTTTATCCACGATGGAGGCTGAGTATATTAGTGTCAGGAGTTGTTGCATGCAACACTTTTGGATGAAGAAAATGTTGGAATATTACAAAATTTCATAAAGCATGATGATAAGTTCATGTGATAATACGAGTGAAATCCATATTCCTCATAATTCGGTCCAACATTCGTGCACAAATCACATTAGGATACGCAAGAATTTATACGTGACCTCATTTAGGAGAAGGTCATGTCCTTGAGCATTGTAAGCATCGATCGTCAGCTAGCCGGCATATTCACGAAACCTGTAGATGCACTTCGATTTGAGGATCTTAGGAACTTTTTAGGTATTTACACCGTTGACTGAGTTCCGGTACGTTATCTAGTGTAGGATGATTATCATGTTTATATCTTATATTCCTATTGCTAAATTGTATTACAATTGTCTTATCATTGTATCTATATTTTTCATTTTACCATTTTTTGAAAAATCAAAATAGAGTTTTATGCTTCTAAAATATTTTGGAAAAAAATTCAAAAATATTTTCATTTTTTTAAGAAAAAGGTGAAAAAGGCAAAAATATTTTATTTTGATAAAAAAGTTTAAAAAGACAAAAAATGTTTTGTATTTCTTTTGTCACTATATGGATGAATATTCACTACATAAAAATGCTAATTTTATGAATACTAATGGGGGTGACTAACGTATCACTCTCGGGAGCTGTTATAAAATTATTTGTAACTCCCATTAGGAGTGATAAAATCTAGGGATAATAAAAAATTTGAGTCAATTAGTTTGTCACTGCTAATGAGAGTCACAAATTTTTCCATTTCATTAATTTGTGACTACTATAAGCAGTCATAAATATTATAACTATCACATTTTGTCACAAAATTATCATTAGGCCTAAGTTATGACTCTTATGAGTAGTTACAAAATTATAATTGCTATAAGGAGTCACAAATTTTGGCTAATACTAAATTTGTAACTACTGTCGACATTCATAAATTTTTAACTGCTTGTAGCAATCCCAAATTTTGGCCTAAGACTTAATTTATAACTGCTATTGGCAGTCATAAATTCGCAATTGCTCCCAGCAGTCACAAATTTTGACCTAAAACTTAATTTGTGACTACTATTAAGGGTCACAACTTTTTGGCCTAATTTAATTTCTCTCTTCTCTCTCCTTTCAACTCTCGCCCCTCTCTCTATTATTTTGCTGCTGTGAAGAACTAAATAACTGTCGCCCCTCTCTCTTTCATTTCACAGTGAGTTTTAGTTTATGTTTATGCAAATTCTGTTTGCGATTTCGTTTATGTTTATTTAAATTATCATTTTCATTTTTATGTTGTGACTTTTACGCTGCTGTGAGTTTTATGTAAATGTTGTTTTCGTTTATGTAAATACGAAAAACTGTTTATGCTGCTTTGAGTTATATGATATTTCATTTACGCTGTTGTGAGTTATCTAAATTCCGTTTTCATTTATGTAAATGTTGAACATATCATTTTCGATTTTTATTTTTATTTTGATTTAGGTTTATCGGGAATTCAATTTCGATTTAGGTTTATAGTGTTCGATTTAGGTTTATATTGTTCGATTTAGGTTTGTTCGATTTTGGTTCGGGCCAAAAAAATTTATGACAATATTTACATAAAGAACTATCTCGAAATATCTTTCGTAGTCTCGGAATATCAACTTTCTCGGAATAGGTTTGTTTTATTTTGTAAATGTTTAAGCTTGTCTGATTTTGTTACTTATTCTTTCATAAATGTTTAGGTTTGTTTGATTTCGTTCTTTATGCTTTCAGAAATGTTTAGGTTTGTTTGATTTCATTATTTCGCTGCAGTGAAGAAGCATAATTTCGTTATTTCCTTTATTTTTCACTACTGTGTACATTTAGGTTTGTTTGCTTTCGTAAACATATAGTTTTATTTTTCGTTATGGTGAACAATAACCGTCTTTATTTGTTATAATAGTATCCTTTATTTATTCTCTTTATTTCTTGTTTATTTATTATATTTATTTAAGAAATATGTTGAAATGGTTGGGTTTTGAGGATATTAGGTCATTCTGGTATTGATGATTTAAGTCGGTACTGGATATTAATGATATTGAACCACTTTTGGGTATTATTGGTTATGGGAGTTTTATGTTTAGGTTTTATGTTTGAACATTTAGTTTTGTTTAGGTTTTATGTCTGATTTCACAACAGCAGTTGCCGTTATTTATGTTTGATTTCATCCCCCAATAGGTTCCAGTCGATTATTGCTACTGATTCAAGGCTATAATTCATGTTTTGTTTATTTGGGTACTGATTCGAGTTTTGTTAATTTGGGTACTCATTCAAGTTTTATTTTGCAATTTGTTTTAAGGTTTAAAGGTTTTGTTCCAATTGATTTCAACCCTAATTAGGTATGATGAAAGGAAATGTTACTGATTATTGCTACTAATTTTCTATAATTTTCTTACTTTTTGGTTGCAATTCTGCCAAATAGTGATCATATTATTATTTAGGGTTCTTGAATTGTTGTTGACTTTGAATTTGAATATTTAGGTGGCCATTGAGTTGGTTGGCCCTAGGCATTTGTAGCATTTAGGGTTTCTGGGTTTATTTACCCAATTTCTTCAATTCCATCAAAAGTATCCTATATTTCCATTAATTGGTTCATTCATAATTGATACTGATTGAATACTCTGGTGTTTTATTTGTTTAGGTATGGATTCATGTTTTGCAATTTAATGACCCAATTTTATAATTAGTAATTATTAGTGTCTGAATATGAATTTAATTTATTTGATTTGATATGAATTTGATTATTTGCATTTTGATAACTGGTAATCAGATTAGTAAGTGAGGTGGATATGAATTATAATAATTCAATCTTCTTAGAATATCACTTCATTTGGTCTAGTAAAATAATAAGAGATTTTGGTGTTTTTAATATGATATGTTTAATCTTTGCTCTTATATTTGTAGCCCAACCCACCATGGCTTGTGAAGGAATTTTGATCTCATAATTACTCTTACAATTATACCTAATTTTATTTGAATTGATATCTTATATGATATTGCTTTGCACAGATAACTTACTCTGCCATGAAATTATTGTGTTTTCATGTTCACGCCAACAAATTGTAACATGTTTTAGCACGACATGTAGAATCTTAAATTACACACATAATATATATACATATATACATATAATACTAAATATATTACTACTCAAACATGTGGAAAATATGTAATAACAAAAAAACTTGTGTTATTTATATATTTATGTATGCCATTTTTTATTACAAAGGGCATACTCATTTAGTTTTATAATTTACTGAGTTTGTATTTGTTTATTTTTTAGAATTAATGGGGTTTCCACAATATAAAGAGTGGATGGGTGAAAGTTCTGGAGTGGAAAAGTATACATTACTGGGGTTAAAGACTTTATGAACTATGCAATGAAGAATCTCAAAACTGATATTATCCCATGCCCGTCCATTTTTTGTAGAAATGGTAGACATTTGAAATGATCTGATGTAAAATTACATTTGATTCAGTGGGGTATGCAAGCTAACTACACATTTTGGAAATTCTACGGGAAAAGGTATTTTACGTATATTTAAGAAGAAATACTTTTTAAGGAAACAGTTCACATAGATGGTGATCTGTTAGAACATGTTAGGTTAAACGATCTCATAAACGATATATACGAAGTGCACGTAGCATAAGAAAATCAAGATAATAGAGGGAATGGTTTAGGTTATGAGGATCGTGTTGACAATGATACTGATCGAGATAGGGATTATATATGGTTAAAAAATCATCCTCAATACCATTATACCATAAATCCAACCCCGACCACACAATGTTATATGCCTTGGTTGGGTTGCACAACTTGAAGAGCCAATTTGGTTTATCGGGAAAAAGTGTGACAACAATACTCCTTTGGGCAAAAGATTTGCTCCCTAAAGAAAATACATTACCAGTCAATTATCCAATCATGAAGTGTAATTTGAATGGTTTGAGTGTGAAATACAAATCAATTAATTATTTTAAGTATGACTACGTTTTATACTATAAGGAGCACAAGGACGAACGGGCTTGTCCTATATGTAAGGGACCTAGATGTGAAAAAAAATGACAATACACAATAAATGTTTGTTGAAAGTATATACGCAAACACCTAAGAATGTGTTAAAGAATTTCCCTTTAGGTATACAATTTAATAGATTTTACACTATACCTAGTATAGACAATGACTTGGCATGGTCGAGTCGGGTTGGTGAGAATATCATGTGATATCCAATTGATTCATTTGTGTGGAAATCTACAAATCATCGATACCCGAACTTTGCTAAAGAAATACGCAATGTTTGCCTTGGAATATCAACCGATGGGTTTAACCCGTGTAGAAAATTGAGCACGGAAAAGAGTATATGGTCGGTGTTCACGGCGCTTCTAAATTTTCCCTCGTCATTGTCCATAAGAAAGGAGTTCTAAATTTTATTGTTATTAATACCAGTTCAAAAAGCATCAGGTAGTGACATTGATGTTTTCTTAACTCCACTAATAAATGAATTTTGAGTTATGGGTTAAAAGTGTGAGAGCGTTTAACTCATACAAATAGGAGGAATTCACTTCGAGAGTTATGTTGATATGGGAAATTCATGAATTTCCTGCTTATGGGACCTTATCTAGGTGCAATGTACATGGTTACCTGGATTTTCCTATTTTTGGAGAGGAGAATAAAGCCAACTGGTTTAAGAAAAGTGGTAAGCTTTTTTATCATAGTCATCGAAGATTTCTAACCCAGAGTCATAAATTCGGGTCAATGTGAAGTAATTTTCTCCCAGAAGGCACCGAGACGAGTCCACCTCCACTAAGACTTTCTAGCTTAGAAATTGAAGAAAGGTCATTAAAGGTTGTTTAAAAGTGGAGGCAGAAGCACTCCACAATTTTGGCCCAGAAGCGTAAAAGAAAGGATGTTGATGTGAAGACGACATGATCGAGGAGATAAATAATGTTTGATTTGACATACTATAAAGAACATCCTGTACGAAACATGATAGACATTATGCACGTTGAGAAGAATATTATTGATCATCTCGTAGGCACATTCATTGATGGTTCTTATTCTAAGGATGGAGAAAAAGGCTGTGAAGATCTTCGTGATTTACAGAGTAGAAGATCATTATGGGTGAAAGAAAATTCGAACACTAGAAAAAAGCATATGGTAGTTGCATCTTATACTTTAAGCATTGAAGAAAAAAATATGTTCTTAGAAACATTAAATGGCTTGAAGGTCCCTTCTAATTTCTCATCCAATTTACGTAGGATTGTCTACGATGCAATAAAATATTTGAAAAAATGCAAAACTCATGACTGGCATGGGATAATGCAACGTATCCCTCTGTTGTTCGAACAGTGTTTTTCAAAACATGAGGATCTTCGAAAGGCCATTCGAAAAATTATCTTATGTTTTTCCCTATTGTGTGAGAAAGTTATCAACAGGAAGCACGTAATGGTCATGAAAGAAACTTTGGTCGAGGCTACGTGTGTTTTGGAAAAGTACTTCACTCCCTGATTCTTTGGCATAAGCCTCCGCCTTTTACTTCATTTATGCAATAAAGCACTTTTATGTGGATCAGTAAGGTATTGATGGATGTATCCATTCAAACGATTAATGAGAACATTTAAAGATTACGTTAATAATACACGGTATGTTGAGGGGTCCATTGCTGAGGAGTACATTATGGAAGAGTCTTCCTTGTATGCGAAGGAATATATGCCTAACCCAAACATTGGAGGTCGTGAATGATTTATTAATGATTTAGAAGAGTTTAAATATGAGGAGGCTCTAGGGAAGGGTAATATAGTCAAGCTAACAAGCACATAATATAACCAGGTGGCTCGATATGTATTCGAGAAGCATTAAAACATAGATAAATGGAAAATGTGAGTTTATTAAAAATGATTTGTTAAAAAATGTAATATGTTCGATGTGATATTCGTAAGGAGTTAATATTGATGATTTTAATCTAGGAAATATAATGAGTGAGGCGTGCCAAAAGGAGGAATTGAGGCGTGAGCGCAGACAATGACTTTAAGCATTGGGTAGCTTCCGAGGTGACTACAGTAATATCTCAATTTTATTTACAATCTTTGAAATATATAAACAACATAAATACTTTTTTTGTTTCAGTTATTGAAAGTTGGTTTGGGCCTAGTTTTGTAGCCAAGGAGTTTGGACAATATCGTGTCAATGGTTTTGTGTTATCTTCAATCACACACGAGCTAAAACTCGTTGGGAAACAAAATAGAAAAATTTCATATAAAGCGTTAACTCATTTCAGGGCAAGCGAGAATGATAAAAACTTGATAGAAGCTAAGATCAGGTATTACGGGATTATAATACAAATTATAGTATTATATTATATATAGAGTGGAGGGCAAGAATGCCTCTATGGTCGAGCCTGACAACCACATAGTGAAAGTTGATTTTGTCAAGTTGGAGAGTAAAGATAATGTGAATGGCGACCCATTCGTTTATGCATTCCAAAACTTAAAGTAAGGGTTTTATTCAAAGAGACCTACCAACGATCCATTGTCTGTTGTTTTATATATCCCTAAGCGCTTGACTACATCGTTAGATGACATAGAGGCACCTATTGAGATTCAGTTTGTTCTGGACGACAACCCAGAATTAAAGAAATTATTGGATATATTAGAGGAGTAGATGTTTAATTATAGCATGTTCTGTTATTTTAAATGTTGACTTCAATGTTATGTATAATAGTATGTATCAGTTATTTCGTAGCATGTATTCATAGTTCCTTTTATTCACAAGTTTATTATTACTTTTTTCAGGATGTCATATATTGCATGTATATGCAATTACTTTCAAAACAGGTCTTTTATAGAGAACACATCAATTTATCAGCACGACTATCAAAAAATCAAACAATGCTATTACTTACGATATCACGTGTGGAACATACTTGAACCATATTTACTTCAATTAATACTACGCACACTACCTCAAAGTTGGGATGAAGCGGTTGAAAGTGTTTTCATAAAACACAATCCAAACAATGCGATGCAGTTAGTAGAGTTTTTAGAACTCGAAGAAAGAAAAATTCATCCTTTGTGGATAGAACTGGAGAGGATAAGGATACGTTCAGACTCTTTCGCGAGAAAACATATGCATAACAAAGTTAAAATTACAGTTGAGGCAATACTTGAGATGACATTTTTGGATGACCCGTTTAGCCAATATCAGTTGAGATAATAGAAAATATGTCAGTTACACTAGGATCTTCTCGAATGACATTTCGGTTCATGTTTGCTTCTTTTTATGGCTTTTTGGCAAATTCTAGTTGACTACCTTATCTCTCTAGCTGCCTATTACTGTTGGCTAGAGTGGAGTTATATATGGGATTGGTTTGAACTTCTTATTGTAATAGTATATAGAAGTTAAGGAGAGTAAATGTGGAGTTATATATGGGATTCGTTCGAACTTCTCATTGTAATAGTATATAAAAGTAAATTTTATAATTACATTTCCCATATTTTTAGGTATTGAGTCCATCAGTGTCTAAGATAGTTATGCTTCTTCATGAATTGTTTGTGACCTATGCTACTTACATGAATTGTTTCCGCCGTAAGTCCCAATGCTTTAGGCCTAATTTGTGAGTTGCACTTTCATTGTGAGAGAGTCATCCAATCAACAAATGAATTATGGGATTAGTTATTAAATTGAATAGTAACAGTATATATATTATTACTGTTGGTTAGAGTGGAGTTATATATGGGGTTGGTTTGAACTTCATCCAATTAACGAATGAATAATGTGATTGGTTAGACAATGAGAAGTTCATCCAATCAACATTAATAGTATGTATAATAATATTGTTGGCTAAAGTGGAGTATTATACTTTTTCCTTTCTTGGTGGTTTGAGGGTGCAAAACGTCACTTGTATTTTGATAATTTATAAAGATACATGCATAGGGCACTTTTGAATTTTTCTAAACCAAGCCCGTGGGTAGCTCCAAGGGGAGTAGATGTGTGATAAGGGGTGTTATTATCAAGTGATGAAATGAAAAAAATAGGTTTTGTCATGGGATTGATATTTAGCCCCCGCATCAAGTCCCTCATTACACCGACCGGGATACTTGGGGAAGTGCAAAATTTGATTCATGGGTTTGTAACCAGGAGGGGTTCACAAATTGTTGGATTGTCATTAACACATTTTGAGTGAAATGAATTGAATATATCAAAGATTATAAAAGTTAAAGTAACATTTGTTCAAGTATAATCTTAATTTTTCTCCTTACATTCCTCTTTCAATTTGTAAGATCATATCAATTTGGCTAAAGTTAAGTGTCATCTGCAGCATCTTATGGTAGGTCACCTTTCTAGTCAAATTGGTAGTTTATCCTCAGTACATACACAGTAGATACTACAAGTTGAGCTTTTGGTGGATGAACTTTTGAATTTCTCTTTGGTAAAAACTGCACAGGTAAACTTCAAATTGAAGTGCGAAAAGCTATTGTGTAGACTCACTGCGTTATTTGAATGTTGAAATTTATTGTTATTTCTAAATTATTTGAAATGTAGTGTATATTTAAATCTGGGTTTTGTCATTGCAGTCGTGCTATTGAAGTTGAGCTAGCATTCACCTTGAATGCTTCCACAAATTTACTGCCCCGGTATGTGTTTTTCACGCAATTTTTCATTCTCTATTTTGTTTGATTTTCATTTCCCATATTTTTTTATTTTAATTTCAACATTGTATGTTTCAAACTTCGTGTTTTCATTTTGAAAATTGTATGTTTTAAGGTAGCAATTGAGAACATAAACTAGGAAATGAGATTTTCTTTAACCGTTAAAACAAGTTGCTTTGAGTGTATTGTGATATCAATTTATTTACTTTTTGGATGAGAGAAATTTGGAGCCCCAAACTATATCAATGACCAAAGTTGGGAACAACTGAAAAATGTTTAGCAGGGTGGGGACTTTGATATATTCCCTCCTCTCCCACATTAATAACCGTCGTTTGAAAGAAAAAGGCTATAGGTTTCAAATTTATCCTCTTAAAATAGGGGTGTGCATGAACCCAAATGGACATAGTGGACCAAAAAAATTGAACCGGATTGGATCCACTTTATTTGTGTAGTTCTTCATTTTGCTGATTACTCTAAAGTTCTCAACCTCCAAATCAAATTACTCATGGTTTTTTTACTGGGACCGCATTCTAACATAGTTACATTTTATTTATTGTGGGCATATGCATGGAATACCCGATATACATAGTATTCAAAGGCCTAAATATAGGTGTTTACACTTCGTCACAAGTACCACAAGCACAAGTCAAACGATACCAAGGCGTCGTATTCAAAAAATTTATGTCCATTGAACTTACTCAGTAGGCGTACTCCGAGTACATGAGGGAGGATGTCACCGCATTAATACCCCCCACGATTGATATGCCTAGAATTCATTAAGTGTATCCACCGCATTGTGACCCTTGGTCTGCGTTTAGAATGATTTGTTAATTGTTCATGATATTTCATGTCATCAAAGTGTTGTGCCGTTATTTTTTTAGTGTATTTTTTATTTTATGTTCATTTTTTACTTGGCGCCCAAGAAGGGGAAGTTTTATATTAAATTAAGTTTAAACAAGTTTATTTGTGTCGAATATTTGGAATATCAAAAATATAAATGAAATGCGAATATATTTTTTAAAACTTGTTACATGTTCATGATATTTATTCTACTCTCATAATTTCGTCATTTTGTAAAAATATAAATATGTTTGTAGCAGCTCTTACCACATATAACAAATTTAACTTTTGTAACTGCCAATAGCAGTCACAAATTTGTCACTACTCTCAATTTTGTATCTGCTAATAGCTGTTACAAATATAAGATTCGTAATTACTGACAGCAGTTATAAATATTAGATTCATAACTATTGACAGCGGTTTTAAATATCAGATTCGTAATTGCTGACTGCAGTTATAAACAACAGGTACAAATTGGGGACACCACTCATAACCCTATAGGGGTTATAAAAATTGTGAATGCTGTTAGAAGTGACGATTATTATTTTGTGACCCCCTAAATCGTGACAGCAAAGAGCAGTTATAAAGTTCATTTGTAACTGCTAATAGCAGTTATAAATCTCCTTTTTTGGAGTAGTGATTTAAGATGTCCGGATCACACATTCATTCCATACTTCCATGTGACTTTTTCATAGTATTTTGACACATGACGTTGTTTCATTATTGTGCATGATAATGTGAGTAATCAATATGATGACCGTTAATGATTACTTTCAACATGATTGACTCCCTCTCTCCTTTACTGCACAAGTGCACGAACTTGCTTAAACATTGCATTTCTTTGTCACTTGTTGAATACGATGTTCTCATCTCAAATTTGCTTTATAACGAACCAAATATTAAAAGAGATAATATTGTGCATGTAAAAATCATTTCTCGAATTACCTTTATTTTTTCGAAAAATATTGTTATATCATAAGCAATGGAAAGGAGCTACAAAAGATCAAAATGTTATTTGCGCTAAATGTTTTCATTTGCATAAAAGATCCTAAAAAAATTAGAGGCACATAAAAACGTAAGTGCCAGGCCAATCTTTTACTCATTGATGCTTCGCTACATATGAGCATTAATTTCTTCAAAAATAATTGAGAGTTTATTCTTATATATAAAATATTTTAACGGAGTTAAAGTTGAAAATCAATGGGTTTGCACAACTAAAATTTCTCAAAAAACATTACATAGTTTGGCGTCATTAGTGTGAGAATCATTTATATTCATGACATGTTGATTAAGTTGAGTCAATTTCACTTAAACTCATTATTTTTAAACCTAAGGTAGACTTTAAGCTCTTTCGTTATAAGTGTCTCAAAACTTTGTGCATACATGTTATAACTGTCTATCTTGATTTACCTATGAAAATTTTTCACACTCCAACCTTCCACATTCATGATTCGGATATTTTAGTGTTAATTCATGGTGTGTTGTATTTGAACCTCTTGTACATTTGTTTTGAAAAAATGAAAATTTTCAAAAATAGTTGGTGAAAAATTCCTCTTTAAGATTATCATTACTTGTGTTTACTTGATTTTTATTGTGATGATATCATACTTCTTCGTCTGATGCTTATATTTAAATATTAGTTTTGACTTCTTTGTCTATTACAGAGAAAAAAGGGGAGAACAAATTGAGGAGGAGTTTTGTTTTCTGTTTAAACCTCTATGTGTCACAGTATTTGTTTGTATCGTGTGTGTAGGACATTCCACTTGGATGATAATCATTTTGGACACACACAAGATGAAGACAACATTAGCCAAAGGAAAGATCCGGTCCATTTCGAAGACTTGCAAAAATTACATTCCATTTTTCTTTTGTAATTTGGGAGGGCAATTATTGCTTTAAGCTGATAGGATTTAATTTGGCTTAGGTTTGTATTTTGTATAGGAATAGGCAAAGGGAGAGATTTGTAAGATCAAAATTCATAACTGCTCATATTTTATTTTTGATGGCTTAGCATATCCCATTACAAAAACACACGCCGTCACAACTTCTCTCTACTCAAAGACTTTATTGAAGAACGTTAAAGATTGGAAGATTCGTTCACCTCAACATGCATGGAAGAATATTTTGATCATGATTGGTAAAATGATTTTTAATAATTTCTGAGCTTTAAATTTTTTTATGAGGTCATTTTTATGTAAAGGTGTTTGAATTTTTTATAAGAAAAATTGCCATAAAAATGACGGCTCGTTCGAACGAGTTTGGTTATCCTTTAAACGAAAGTGTGAAGGCCATTCAAAGTCGTTCAAATGAGATACAACGAGGTATTTTCCATGGTTCTTTGGAATGTCGTTCTACCGAGGTACAGGGTGTCATTCGAATGACATCACGTTTCGTTCGAGCGACCGAGCAAACTTTTATTTTTTAAAGATTATCTTTTCCAAATCTTTTGTGTTTATCCTTTCTATCCAACATTCTTATAAAAAGGTTAAATGGTATCAGATACTTCAAGAACGCTTTTCACAAAGAAAAATTCCTTTTGTGATCAAATACCTCCAATCATATTTCGACCCCCTGGAATTATTCAAGATCACTTGACCACATCACAAGAAGGATTCTTGGTGAAATACACTTGTAGAGACTTTTCTTATCTGATAATTTGTGAAATGAGGTTTCACGGATGAAGAAAAAAATGAGATTGAAGACTCTGTGCATCTAACTTAGTGTAGGTAAGTGTTTTGTAGGTCGATTGTATTCAAACTGTCAATAGTGCTGATATAAAAGGTTTTTCCATTTTTAGGGATTTTTCCTCATCTTGTGTTATTTGCATGCTTGGCTTGGAAATTGAAATTTAGAATCATCTCGTATGCACACCATAATTAATTAGAGATAAAATTTGATTAAAATTGAATTGTGAGTGTGGCATTTAATTATATAAATTGGGTTGTTAGATCACTTGCACTCGCAATGGACAATTTCTCTTTCACTCTTGGATCTTTTGGAAGATGTTCTAGAAGATAAGGCCATTAGACGTTTTTATAGGAAAGGATTTTGAGTGGTAGAGAGACATTACTTTTTAAAGAGAGGGTGGTGGATATATGAGGTGAAAGCCTATGGTTTTATAGAGAGGATATGTATAAGTTTATTGTTGTAATAGACATGCAAGGGCAGTAAACAACATATTTAGGAAGTCATTTGGTGGGAAAAAAGAACTTTTAGATGGGTCTATGTCAACTTTGACAATTTTAATGGGGTGGTTTAGTATACTAACCCCTAAAAAAAATTATATTTTTTCTTTGATTTGATGCTATGGCTTTGGATAGTAGAATATGCGGATCAAATTTTCTTGGTAAGGCTTAAGGTGTGTTGTAAATGATGATATATAAGTAAGTAAATAAGCGTAAGAGTGTAACTGTGTAAGAGTGTGTAAGTGGGTAAAGAGTTAAAGAGTAAGAAGACAAATGTGATGTGATACTCAAATATACATTATTTGATAGGATGATAAAATTACATTATTTATCTTGAGGTTAATCAAAAAAATTTGCATTCGTCCTTCATATTTCATGTAATGTAAAGTTGTTATACTTTGTTTTTTATGGTTGTTTTACTGATGGATTTTTTGTTTTTTAGGTATGATGATGCATTACTGTGGGACTCAATTATATTAAAGATTATAGGTATTTTATAACCAAGGGAATTTATTTTCTTTCTTAATTGATTTTTATTATTTTGGTTCTTCTTTAATTCTGTTTTACCACTTGTTTCTTTGGAAATTAGATGGTTTGAATATGTGATTTTAGTAGATCGTGTCTTGATTTTATGTGGGAATGATGGCTATGTCCATTAATTGATCCATGATTTTGCATAGTCTTAAGTTTGCATGAGTTGATTATATAATTAGTTATACCACATTAGGTGCAATATTTGTAGGGATGCCTTAAATTACATTGAACATCAATGTGATTTCTTTCTTTGCAAGTGATACAAAAAAGGATTATTGTTTTTAGTTTAAGTTTGTATGATTCGAAAGTGTAGCCCGTATTTTTGCAAAAAGTGCATTTGGCAAAGTGATTATTTTCAATTGGTATGTTTTGGGTTTTTTATCTTTAAATTTCAAATAAGATTATTTCGATGTACTTATCGAATTTGATTTTTCATCAATTTTATATTTTCCAAACAATAGGTTTCATAGGGTTTTACTCAATTTTCCAAAATAGTATCTAAGTAGGTCAACTTCTTTTCGTAATTGATGGTTTTCACTTTGTAGACATGGCATGTATTTTTCTTTATTCATAGAGTCAAATGGTCTTTGAAGCTGGTTATTTTTTCGGGTTAGAATGTTGTTTTCTTTCTTTGTGTTTTCTACTTCACTATATAAATCTTTTTCATTTTGAATGGTTATATGAGAATCAATAAATTTCTTATAACTTGTAACTAATGTTTCATAAAGTTTGTCTAATTGGTCATAAACATTAATCATTTCATTTTTTGAAATCATTTCTATATCACGGGGTTGTGAGTTTACCTCATCAGCATTTTGTTTTCTCGAAAGACATTCCATTTTCTCTTTGGATGATGATGTTGTTCAGTCTTCTAGGATAACTCCATCCTTTGAAATTGGGGTTATGCAAAGCACTTTTTCTTCTATATATATGGATGATTGAATCAATGGGTTTTTCTTTATCATTCTTTTCTTTTATGAATTCCTCAATAAGGAAGTTTTGCTTCCTTTAAGTAAGACACCTTGGCTGAAACATTATGATCTAACAAATAGTATGAGATCTTCAAAGCATCAATGTTAAGTTGATTTTTCTTTTCAATGTTTAATCTTGATAAAAAGGTTGAGTATTTATCATTAATTTCTTTCCATAAGTAGTAATCAACAGATTGGATAATAAGTAATATTTTAGTTTTCCATATTTTGTAAAATCCTTCTGAAAATATGGGAAGGTCATATCTTTGAAAAATCACTTCTGAAATACTTGCCATTTTTATCTTTAGACTAAAAATATACTTTTCAAAAATAAGTATCCATGAGCTAGGCTTTTATACCAATTTTTGGCTAGAAAATATGCTCAAGAGGAGGGTGAATTGGGTATATGGGTTTAATGGAAATTTTAAAAATTTCTTAGTTTTATTATAAAGATTAATTGCAATTTAATAAATCAATTTAATAGTAAGCAATTAAACAACAATAATTATAAGCAGTTAAGAAAGAGATAAATGAAACATTGAAAACCCAGATTTTAATGTGGCTTGGTCATCGCCTACGTCCACGCTCGAGACGGTACTCGATAACTTCACTATCTTTGGTTCACTTATGGCGGAACCAAAACCTTATAAGGAACACTACATTGCAATCGCAACCAATAAGACGATAACCTCGGCCTTTCTCAAAAGGTACCCACGCAATAGTCCAAGGTCTTTAAATGCCTTAACTGCACACAATAATGGCACTACCAGCCGAGAAGATAAAATGAAGTTAACCGTAAGTAACAACAATAAGATCCATAACCAAAATGTAAGGCAAAGTTGCTTTACTAACACAATGATGTAATGGATTTACTTTTTCTATCTAGAAAAATAAATAAACAAGAATCGAAAGTATGATGCTCAAATGGGTATCGGGTTAATCTTTAGCATAAGTAGGTATTGGGTTGATAACTTTTCTAATGTTTGGTTGACAATGCCAATTGAAGCTCAAATGGAATTAGGGAAAAGCTTGGCTTCAATGGTGTTTCTTAATTGAAATGGGATTAGGATTTGGTTTCTCAATTTTAGGAACTTTGGGATATTGACACAAGCAAGGAATGGAACTTTACTCAATGGATTTGATGTTGTAAGATTATGTGTTTTGGTATGAAAGTGAGAGAGTATTTATAGTGATAGGAGGTAGCCAAACATTGGTAAAGGATGGGGTATTGGGATAAAAGGTTAGGAAGTTTTAGAAAAATGAGATTTGAAATACTGGAACTTTTAGTCGACAAAACTTCTTTTGCATATAGTTATGACTATTTTAGTGAGGTGTCTTGAAAATTTTAGCTGACTAAACTTGGACTTTTGGTCGACTACACAAAAGTTTAGTCAAACCTCCTAGGTTTTAAGCAATATGATGTTGGATTTAGAATCAAACTTTACGAAAGGTTTAGGTAGCTTTGAGGTAGGTTTGGGTGAGTAGGTTTTGAGTATATATAACTTAAAACATGTTACTTTACTTTTGCACAATAGTTACTAAAGTACAATAAGAAAATAGAGCAATCATCATCTAGTTTTTCAGAGAATTTTCTTGACATTCTTGAGTCATTCAATGTGGGCTTATGATATGATACATGCTTGAGCTTCATCATCATAGGTTGTGGGATGTAGTAATGATCTTTCTTATTTGAAGGGTTGATGATGAACTCTTCCTAAGGCTTAAGAGATTATATTTTCTTGGGTTTAAATCAAGATTTTAAGTCAACATTGAATAGCTTGTGATCTTCATTGTCTTGGTTCTTATCTCCATTGGTTAAAATATTTATTGTATTGCATAGATGAAATGTTCCTTATAACATATCTCATAATATATTGCGTTCTTATTTTAATCTCAAGTACATTAGAGAGAAGATATTAAAGTATGATCGTACATCAATTGTGTTGTCATTACACAAAATTCTTTCTGCTTGAAATACATTTGTTATCACAATCTCCTCCTTTTTTATGATGGAAATACTTGTGATATATGTTGAGAAAATTATTGAAAGTCTCCCCCTTTCTTTTTGAGAGTTAGATTTTAAAAAATTATTTTTCTTACCTTTGTTGTATAATCTCTTTTTCTCATATCATATTTCTCCCCATTTGTCATTATGGAAAAGGGTGGGGTGGTTAAGTGTATTTTTAGTGTTACACAACTTTTTTGATATCACGTGACTTGTATCCTTATTTTCGTTCTTTACTGAAAAAGTGGGTTAATACATAGAAGAATGAATGGGTTTGAAGCAATGACTAATCTAAATTTAATCCAAGTTTATGGGTGTTATGTATTTAAACTTTCCATGGTGAAATTGAATGTGTACTTTTAGATATATGGATCATATTATGTGTGGTGAGACATTTATGACTAAAAGTTGCAAGTTGATAAGAAACATGGAACTTAATTTATAAAAACAAAATTTCAAGGAAAGCCATTTATCATAAGAACTAATTATAATAGGAATAATTGGGATAAGAGGAACCTCATTGTTGATTATTTGGTTCTGTTCTTTGATCATTTTGAGGTGGTGGGTGGGAGAACTGTATGTCCACCATTGGCATGTCCGAAAATGGGGTGGAGCAACAAAAAATCTCTTGTGTGCTCAAATAAGTTATGTTGGATGTATTGGTTTATTGGGTTGACCATGTGGTCCAATATTGGGCATAGAGGTTTCTGGCATTTTGGAACATTTGAATATTATTGGCTTGTTCCTCCATTCGTAGATCATCAATAAATGTTTATATTGTTGATTGGTTGCTTAGTAACATGTATAGGGTTTTGCTCTTTGGATCCCTATTTGGAATATATCTCATGACATATTTCATTTGAGTTGATTCTATTATCTTTCCATAAAAATATTTTTAATAGGGTCATTTATATGCTCTATATATAGATGATATACACCTCTTCATAGTTTGTACATCAAATGGCTATTTTATCACTTTTCCTTTTGGTTAAAAATGTGTTGTTCTTTTACGTCTTATTAACTTTAAAAAATTATAATACGAAACTCATGCTCAATTCTTGTTCCGCTTTATACCACACAATACATTGAGTTGTTTATAAGGAATGACAAAGATATATTGTGTTTTACAAAGCGTTCAAAGCTTCTTTAGACTCGTGAAAGCGTGTCCAAATTTTTAATACGTATATGTGAGGTATTTCTTTCATGATCTGGAGAAGATGAAAATCTCATGTTATATCAAAATCATGAGTGAAAAAGTGGTTAGGGATATAACCTTGATGGGATGATGCTACCTTTGTAAATTATAAATATTATTACATATTTGTCCTTGAGTGAAAGCCGTCACTTGAAAAAGAAAACTTGAACAAAGAAATTTCTCAAATATTTCAATCTATTCAAAATTGGGTAACACTAAGGATACGAGACTTAAAAGGTTTTAACATTATTGTTATATTTTGTGGGGAATAAGTGGTAGTTGAAAATGTTCTTTGGCATAGGCTTGCTCGAGTGGTAAGGGACTTATCTGTACTGTGTGGTTAAGGTGCACAGTATTAGGTTTGAATCCCTCTGGGTACCAGTTGAAAGCGGGGCGTGTGTGGTGTTGGAAATCTGCACAGTGTCACCCCATATAACTCGCACGAGGGAGTACGAAGGGCTCATTCATATAAAGGTTCAAAGTTATAATAAAAACAAAAAAAAAATCTCGAAACAATATTAGAGATCTCACTATAGTCGAAGCTTTGCGTTCTTTGTCTTATGATTCATTCTTTACTGAACTTGAGCTTGGATTTTTCTCTTAATAGTATTCATTTCTTTTTATTTTGCACAAAAGATATATGATATTATGTTCCTGGATATTATTATACTATCATGTTATTATCCTTTAAGATCATCCTTCCTTGATTATAGACATTGTCATTAATCTCAATCTTTTGGTAAGTAGGATAAAATATGCTTATATTCTTCTGTATCCAAATTGGTTTAGGAATGCCAATCTAATTTATTATCTTTGTGTATATCTCCTTTTAAACCTTTTTATTTAGAGAATGCTTTTTGTAACTCTTTCATCATCTTACTTTGATTCAACCTCATGCTCTAATTTTCTCATAACTCCTTGATCATTCTTAATATTGTGTATCCTTTTTAAACATCAAGCACTCCATATACAACTCATGATAGGCTACCTAAAACTCACTTTCCTCATCATCACTAGTCTCCTCTCTACTCTCCTTATCTTGTGGGTCTGTATAACCGACATTGAAAATCATCATGCAAAATATTATCTTCACCCGAGGAAGATATACCAATAGAGTCCGCGTGACTAGCCATGAACGTGATAAATTCACGCTCAATGGGAGAATCACTCTATTTTGGTACAATATCGCTAAAGGTGGCATTTAATTCTTTCGACTTCTCACCCTCCCTCCTTAGCCTATTAGGACACTCACGTGCCATATGGACAATGGCATTGCATTCAAAGCATCTCTTTGGTTGATCCTTAGACTTATCTTTAGTCTTTCTATCACGATTTATATGTGAGTTCTTAGTTTTATTAGTATTGAGTTTAGCCTTTTTATTCTTAAATTTCATAGAAAAAAAATTGAATTTTTTGGCAAAGATAACCATATCCTCGGTATATGAAATAATATTGTCACTAGAATTAGAAGTATCCCCTTTATGTGCTTAAAAGCCAAAGCCTTATCCTTCTTCACCGAGGGACACACGTCTCTCTCATAGGTTTGGAGATAACCTATACGTTCCTCTACTTTTAGAGAAGAGATATTACCAAGGGAGTCAACAACCATGACTTTTGAATTAAATCTAGAAGGAAAAGACCTTGAGATTTTCCTAATAATTTTACTATGGGATCTTCTCACCCAAATTAAAAGTGGAGTTCTACAATAATTGAGAACTTATCATAAAAATCATCAAAGAATTCATTCTCTTCCATTATAATGGATTAAAATCTAGATATTAGATTTTGCAATTTGGAGAATTTAAATTTGTTTGTTCCCTCTTATGTCACAAGAAAATGTCGCATGCTTCTTTAGCATTATCACAAGTAGTGATACGATGATACTCTTCTATTATGACATAGTCAAATATAGCATTCGCACCCTTATAGTTATTCATAGATAACTCATTTTCTCCCTTGGTCCATTAAGACATGGTCTTAACCTCTCTCTCTGCAGTTTTGGGAGGATACCAACCATTATCAACATGGTTTCACACATTTTCATTAATAGATTTTAAGAAAACTCTCATCTAAGAATTTCAATAGGCATAGTTTGACCCATCAAACAATGAAAGCTAGGAAACGAAATTACCATCACTATTATGACTCATAAAAAAATCCTAAAAATACCTTAAACCTATGATCATCTAAGAAAAATAGAGTAACACTCTAATACTACTTGTAAATTCTAGGATCCCTAAATTAACGATTATGGCAATTCCAAATTTAAACAATTACCAAGTGAGCAATTAATCCAATTTCAATTCAATGCTGTGTCAATATGATTTTTGTGATCTTTACCCAATTTTATCTTGCCTGAGAATTACTATGTGAGCATCCAAGATTAAATTAAACCAAAGTAAAGAAATAATCATATGACACCGCGATGTATGAGGAAAATCGATAATATGATAAACCTTGGATGGTCTGGCCTACAAAAGTTCACTATGATATGAAGATTTATATAGGAAGACAGAAAAACTTATTCACTCACTCAACTCTCTCAAGACTGACGCAATCTTCTCTCCTTTACCTTAATCACAACAATTGCAAGAATCCACCGACGGCTCATAAGGTAGTCCAATCGCTCCTCGGTATCCACTAATCTAGACTCGGCTCCTTAATCAATAACACGGAAGTCCACTGTACCAAAATTCTTAACCAATGAAGAATAAATCTTTGTGATGGCTCAAAACATGAGATCTATGAACAAGATTGATACATCGATGCTTAGATCTCAAATGTGGTTTAGATGCTTAGATTTTGAAAAAATGCACACCAAAATTGTAAAAGTGCCATATATTTATAAATTTAAAACCCTAGAAAAAGACAAAGTCAATAAGGAGAGAAAACGTGATCTTAATACTGAGTCTATATTTATTGATATCAAGGCGCAGTGGGACTACATTGTGAGCCATTGGTGGATTAAAGTGGTTTCTATGATCGAAGTCAATGAGCGAAGAATGCGTCGGGCTTGAGGGAGTCGAGCTAGTGAGTGAGTCTTTATTTTGTCATGTATAAATCCTAATATCATAGTAGACTTTTTTAGGCTAGGTTATCTGACTTATTTCCCGTTGTGGGTTTTCCTCATACATCGCAGGGTTTTGTGATTATTTTTTTATTTTTCTTTAATTTAATATCGGATGCTCACATAATCAACAAAGAATGTAATCAACTTTGTTGGATCCTTTTGAACAACATCCTAATTTAGACCTTCGGAGTGGTGGAAAGGAATTACATCACATTTAAACAACACTTCCCATGAAGTCCATATAGGTCTTGTAGTTATCAACATTATCTATTTGATTAGACATTTTATAAATAGAATCCATTTGCGATAACTTAAAGGTCACTAACATTGTTCAGTTATGGATATTCCTTATTAAATGGGGATAATTTGTTGTATTATTCTCCATTTAACGAGGTTATCAAGGGAAGATGTTTTTGGAATGTGGAGGCTTGAACAGTATATGAGATGGTTACGAGAGGCAACGATAGAGGATGCAAGATCTTTTCTACTAGATTGAGAGGCAGAGTAAGAGAGTCTTGGTTCACTTACTATTCACTCATGTTCTGTTTAGAACTGTGAATCAGGTCCAGAGGGTCCTAATTAGTCAATATTCGAGAGATTTGATCCTTTATTACTCTGTATTCCTCTATCCAATCGTTAATTTCTTGAGTTATCTCATGTTTTTTCGGGCTTGCGGTTATAACGACGGCACCAAAAATATTTGAGTAAAATATTAACACCTCAATCTTATGATAATGGAAGAATAGATGCACTAGTTTTGGCTTAGTTTGTCTTAAATCCACGGGTGAAAGGAGGGGATATTTTATTAAATGCTTGAAGGATATTATAGAGTTATAAATCCCATTTTCCCCCACATTGTTATATTACTTTTCTTCTTGTGGCTTTATATAATATCCTTACAATTCCCTACACTACACTTGGGTCACAAATTCTTAGCTCGGTAGGTACAACAGATGGTCATACATGTGTCATCCAGACATGTTGAGTAGTGGGACCTCACTCCCAAGTAAGTGAGGAAGTGGTCCATTATTCCGATTACTCGTGGATAGTGTATGCAATTGGGATAACAACCGCACTAAAATACGCATGTAAGTTCACTATTACTATAAGCAAGGGATATAAACATTTCACCATTAATATTCGTCTATGAGTTCCCAACACATAAATCAATCCAACTTTTGTCCATAGCAACTATTAATGTCTAATCCAATGGGACCCTTTATCAATTTAAAATGGTATATATTTTGTTAGTATTAATGATCAATATAATCATAATCATAATGATTAAGAGAGAAAATATAAATGGAAATCTTCTTTGTAAGTCATAATGCAATGTATGTACCAATATTTATGTAACAATACTAATAAATAGTGAATACGCAAATTGAACGACCGAATTTCCCAAATATTTACATACCATATAGATAATACATAAATGATGAAGAGTAATCCAATGTAAACATTAATATTTATATACCAATACTGGTAGATAGTGAAAACACAAACCAAATTATAGAAGTTCACAATTATTCGTATACTAATACAAATAATACATACAGGATGAAGAATAATCTAATGTAAACCATCAATTATATATCATACTCATATCCCATAACTAGAAAAAGATTAAACTTTACAAAATCCAATTCATAAAATCCCTACATCCACACAAAACCCAATTCAAATTTAGCAAAATAACACAAACTAAGTAAAACAATTACACAAACAATATCAATAATTTAGCTATGTTTAATGTTACCTTTGATGATGAATTGCAAATGCAATCAAAGCCCCTCCTTTAAAATTAGCCTTAAATAATGTCCCTGCTGGATAAAAGTATTAGAACCTCAAATTTAACTTCACCCCATCCCTACCAATTTAACCAATGCAACATAAAATTCTAAAGAAATTAACCTTACAACCACACGGGAATACTTCATTTTAACATGAATACAAATATATTTATGACCATTCTTAGATTATAACTATCACTATATATGAGTAATTTCAATTTATACATTTATAAATTAATATAATATAGGTCCTTCATTAGTAAAAAAATTTAAGTATTGATAAAGAGAAAAATAAAATTCCTATATATACTAGTATACCAATTACCGATTGATTCTACACTACAGGTCCCACAAAGTATAAGTGATAAATAAAATAAAAAAGCTATTAACCAACAAACTTGAACTACATCAGCAATTTTTATAGACCGAATTGAATTGAACAACAAAAAAATCTGATATGTGAATCAAATAATTTGAACAATACTTATCAAATACATACATAATATGGTTCAAGATTACGGTGGCATACTTTAAATATCTTCCACACCAGACCAGTTCGTATATATCTAGATAGCTATAAATATCTTCCACACAATACCAGTTCGAATATAGTGGTTAACCAAAAAATTTAGTAATAAAGAAAATAACTATCTTCAAGGTTGTGTACCTGAACAAACCCTAAAGTAGGTCTTTAAGGTTTCTCATGGGGGAGGGTTTGCTTTAGAAAGCGATAGGGGTAGTGGAATATGGGGACGTTCGGTGACTTTGGGAATGGATAAAGGCGAGTATGGGGTAATCGAAGGCTTTGGTAATGGATTGGGTTTGTTGGAAGGAAGAAGAGAACGATGCGGGTGAGAATGGAAGAAAAGAAATAGGGAGAGAGAATGGGGGTAATCGAGTTAAGCGGAGGAAATTATTTTTGGGATAGAGGACCCATGTATAATTTAGGGCAACAATCATCATTTAAAAGGCTTTAAAGGACTAATACATTAAGAACACTAATTAATCGTCCTATTTATAATCTAATCTATGCATTATATAGGACCGATGGATCTACCCGTCCCGAATACTGCATGTTTATATAGGACGAATTTAATGGTCATTCCAAATAATGAGTTTTAGGGCGGCCTTATTAAATCATCATGTTGTATGCAAATATTATTCATCTATGTGGACCAATGAGGAATGGACATTTGTCTTCCTATGTGGCAACTCTCACAGTGATTACTTTCTTGGTTGTCTCCAAACACTCTTGGTCAGCCAACCGGTCGACTAACCTCAAGAATATGAACTTTAAAAAAGCAAAAGTTACTCGGTTGGAATAGATAACAGCCTTTATACATGTACCAACGAATATCAATAGTCTTATTTATTTTATATAGATGTAAATGTTGGAATATATCAAGGCATTCCATCTCTTGGGTTTCTAACCACTATAAATACAGGATATCCCTTAGCTCAAAGGGATGATTGAACCAAGCACAAACATACCCACCCCTGAGCTATTTTAACCACCAGTTGTAATACCAGTAGTGGACGTAGACTTTTCTCATACTTGAACCACTTTAAAGACCTTATTTGTTGTGTGTTTGCCTTTCTTAATTATATTTATTTACTTGTGATTATAAATTTGGACCCACTCCATTTTTAGACATCAAAAGATTGGCGTCGTCTATGGGAATATTTGTCTTTCATCATTCTCTACCACTTATTTGTTTCCCTTAAAAACATGACTGACGCAGAAAATAGCCTTACGAATGAAGGCAACTTTGTTATCCCATCTTCTCCTCCTAGTTTGGCGAATCTTCAGGGAATTTTACTCATCCTTGCTAAAGAGCAAGAGGCCATGCAAGATTCAGTTCGTCAATTGGCTCGCACGTTGCAAGAAAAGTCCATCACTGAACCATTTCAGAGGGATATGCCACCTCTACCAGCCATAAATGAGAGAAGTAATCACTCCAGATCCTCTCATGAGAGATCCTAATGTCTTGGGCCAACATAGTCAACCCGATATACAAATTATTATGATGATCGACCTTTCTCCAGCGAACGGCCGAGCACATTTGAACACTTAAGTAAGGCATGTGGCTTTGATCGTCTGGGGCACCAAGCATCCAGAGGTTATCACAGAGAGCTCAATTAATCTCGCGAGCACAAATAAGGATCTATGAGGTCCAGAGCTAGCATAAGAGGCTCTACGCGTGCCAATAAGACTTCTTAGGAAGAGAGTTCAACACATATGCACAGCAAGGCCACAAAAGCTACCTCAACCAAGTCTAAACTAGAGAAACATTACTAGAAAGGATCCATGCAGCGACTAGAAGATCGTTTGAAAGAAATGGATAAGACTAACAATCCTTTGCAGAAGATCTTTGTAAAGGAATCCCCTTTTATTTCGGTAATTATGGACTATCCCACACCTTATAAATTCAAGACACCAATTGTCACTCCCAATTAAGATGGGAAGAATGATCGAGTCCTCCATATTGAGAAATATCAGGATGTTGTTGTAATCTATTTTATCCCCGGTGAGATGCGTTGCAGGGCATTGTCCAGTTCCATTACAAGCCTAACCCAGATATGGTACAACAACCTACACCCGAGGAAAAAAATTTAGTTTCCATTAGTTGGTCGAACTATTTATTGATAACTTTTGTTTTTTGTTTAAATTCGATCAAGAGTGTCGCTCATCTTTTAACCATTTGTTAAAAACGTGGAGACATTTCTCGGGAGCACATGAATTTATTCAATAATGATAAACTAGAAGTGATTGATTATGAAGAGGAGACTGCCATTACAGCATTGATGAATGGGTTGCTTGCGAATGACCTTTATTATGCTCTAGCAAAGAATCCTCCCAAGACCATGACAGAGTTAATGGCCAAGACTGGGAGAATTATGAACACCGAGGAGACTATGGGTTCTAAAGAAGTTCTAGGGGTGAAGAATGAAAGCCAGAAGAAATCAACCAAGAAAGATCAAAAAGACAATAAGGTTGATAAAATCAAGAAGTATAATGAATATAACCCACTCACCCAAGGTGTCCATCACATATTGGAGGAGATCAGGGGCAATAAAGATTTAAACTTACCTCGAAAACTGAAGTTACCCCCCCCCCCCAACAGTAGAGATAAATCTAAATATTGTCATTTCATAGAGATCACGGGAACAACACTGACAATTGCATCACTTTAAAGAATGAAGTGGAAAATCTCATCCGATGAGTAAAGTTAACTAAGTTTGTTAATCGGGCTGGTGGTTGGGACACCAAAAGAAGATCTGATTCACACTGCTGAGGAAAAGATGACAAGAAAAGGGCTCGCAATGATGATTATGAGGATGATCTCGACCTACCGAAGAAACCCACAAAGAAATAAGTTGAGGTGGGGATGATTTCTCTTGGCTGCCTTTTCATTACATGAGGAGATGTCGTCGAAGGAGATGAGATAGCTGAGAAAAAGGCTTATCTAAATGAAGCCAAATCTTATCCCTCTATTAGATAGATTGACATGTCTGAGTGCACAAATGATCAGTCTAGGAAAGTCAACAACGACAGATTAATAATCAGCTTCTTTAAAAATGATTTGAGCGGATTAATTTACCCTCATAATGACACCCTGATCATCACTTATCGGGTTCATCAAGGACCCTGGTAGACAATGTGAGTTCAGCGGATGTTATATTCTATAACTATTTCCACAGCCTAAGTTTACGAGATAATAAACTAGAACCTTATCACATGCCTCTTATTGGATTCTCTGGAGACAGAGTTTATCACTTGGGAACAATCAAGCTAGATGTCTTGGTCAAAACTTGGTCAGTGAGAAGAAAGGAGAGGATTCATTTCTTTGTACTAGATAAATAAGTCCCTTCAACATATAACATAATTCTCCACAGAGTTGGGATGAAGCAATTGGAAGTAGTGTCGTCTACAGTACATCAGTGTATGAAGTTTCTTACTAATTATGGAGTTGGCGTAGTGAATGGTAACCAGATCGAAGCTAGAGAGTTCTATTACACTTCGACCGACCAGTAGGAAGTCTAGAAAAGCATTACCACCTATCATAGAGACACTCTAAGTTCTTAGGAGGAAGAAGATTAAATCAAGGGGCAGGTTATGGAGGCAATAGAAACCATTGTGCTTGATGATAAGAAGCCAAAAATAACCACTCGAATTGGCTCGAATTTAAAACCTTCTCTCAAATAGAAATCATTTGCATTCCTGAGGGAACGAAAGAACGTGTTCGCTTGGAGCTATGAGGATATGCTAGGCATTGATCCTAATTTTATCTTCCATGAGCTTAACATCTACAAAGACTCTAAGTCGATCAAGCAGAAACGTAGTGTGTTCAGTCACGAGGAGAATATGACCATCCAAGAGGAAGTGTAGAAATTATAGAAAGATAAATTTATATAAGATGTCAAGTGTCCCAGTTGGTTGGCTAATGTAGTGATGGTCAAAAAGAAGAATGACAAGTGGTGCATGTTCGTAGACTTCACCGACATCAACCAAGCATGCCTAAAGGATCATTTTCCTTTACCAACGATTGATCAGTTGGTAGATGCAACTGTAGGTCATGAGCTACTTAGCTTCATGGTCGCGTATTCTAGTTACATTCAGATTAAAATGAAGCCAGAAGACAAAGAGAGCACATCTTTCCTGGTTAACCGAGGAACATACTGCAATAACGTTATGAACTTTGAGATAAAAACACTAGAGTGACCTATTAAAGTCCAGTGAATAAAGTGTTTAAAGAGCATATTACCAAAAATATGGAGGTATATGTGGACATTATGCTCACCAAAAGCAAGGTGGTTGTTGACCACATTAAAAACTTGGTTCAAACATTTGACAAGTTAGAGAATCACCAGATGAAACTTAACACAACCAAATGAATATTCAGGGAGAAGGAATGTTCCAGGGGTATATTATGAATCAGAGGGGAATCGAAGCCAATCTTAACAAGATAAAATCTTTGATTGAGATGTAATCTCCCACATGCAAGAAAGACGTACAGAAATTTACTAGAAGAGTATCAACCTTCAATCGTTTTGTGTCCCGAGTAATAGACAAGTGTCTTCCATTTTTCAAGGTGCTCAAAAACACGTTTGAATGGAATAACGAATGTGAGAAATCTTTCCTAGAGTTGAAGAAATATTTGGGATCTCCACCACTACTCTCGCGAACACTGTTAGGAGAAAAGTTGTATTTGTACTTGGATGTCATAGAGTTAGATGTTAGTTCAGCCTTGATCCGACTAGAAGGATAAATTAAGAAGCCTATTTACTACGCCAACAAAGAATTCCGAGGAGCAACAATCAAGTTTCCACGCTTGAAAAAACTATCACTTGCACTTATTAAAGCCTCTAGGAGAATGAGACCATATTTTCTGGCACACACCATTGTAGTGTATATTGATTTGCCCCTATGATAAGATTTTCACAAACCAGAGAAATTAAGAAGGTCGATGCCCTGGGAAGTTAAACTAGGGGAATATGAGATTTTCTATGAGCCGAGGACTGCATTGAAAGGGCAAGCAGTAGCGTATTTCATTCCAAAATTCACATACCACTGAGGGGTTTAAAAAGTCCTGACTAATGACAGGCATTCAAGAAAGCCTCATCTCACAAGCGCTTCACAGGCGTCGGGTTCTCCAATTAGACCATATAAAAATCCTAATACAAGGTGATACCCTAGACTAGCTACACGATAGAGAAAGCCTCGACGCATTTGTGCCTTATAGGCCTGTGGTCGACCTCTCCAATTAGACCATAAAAAATCCTAACACAGGGAGATACCCTAGACTAGGTGCACGTGAAAGTAAGCATTGGCACATTAGTGCTTCACAGTCCTGTGGTCATCCTCTCCAATTGAACCATACAAAAATCCTGACAAAGGGTGATACCCTAGACTAGTTGCACGCGCGAGCGAGCATCAGCGCATGAGTGCTTTATAGGCCTGTGGTTGGCCTATCCATTTGAACCATGTAAAAATTATAATACGGGCGAGCCTCGGTTCATGAATGCTTCATAGGCATCTGGTCGACCTCTCCAGTTGGACCATATAAAAATTTTAATATAGGGTGATACCCTAGACTGGGTGCATGCCCGAGCGAGCCTCGGTGCATGAGTGCTTCATAGGCATGTGGTCAGCCTCTCTAATTGAACCACATAAAAATCCTAATACATGGGTGACACCCTAGATTAGGTGCAATACCAAGCGAGCCTTGGCGCATGAGTGCTTCATAAGTCTATGGTCGGCCACTCCAAATGAACTATATAAAAATCATAATACAGGGTGATACCCTAGACTAGGTGCATTCCCGAGCGAGCCTCGGCACATAAGTGCTTCATAGCCTTGTGGTTGTCCACTCCAAGGAAACCATATAAAAATCCTAATACATAGTGATACCCTAAATTAGGTGCAGGCCCAAGCGAGCCTCGACGCATGAGTGTGTTCACAGGCCTGTGGTCGGTCTATCTAATTAGGCCATATAAAAATCCTAATACAGGGTGATACCCTAGACTAGATTCATGCCCGAGCGAGCCTCGACATATGAGTTCTTAAAAGGCCTGTGGGCGGTCTCTCCAATTAAACCATATAAAAATCCAAAAACATGGTGATACCCTAGACTAAGTACACGCGCGAGTAAGCTTCGGTGCATTTGTGCTTCACAGACCTGTGTTCGGCCTCTCCAATTGGACCGTGCAAAAATCCTAATACAAGGTGATACCCTAGACTAGGTGCTTGAGGTGATCGAGCCTCAACGCACGAGTGCTTCATAGTCTTGTGGTCGGCCTCTCCATTTGAACCATATAAAAATCCTAATACGTGGTGATACCCTATACTAGGTGCACACCCGAGCGAGCCTCGGCACATGAGTGCTTCATAGTCCTGTGGTTAGCCTCTCTAATTGAACCATAGAAAAATCCTAAAACGGGGTGATACCCTAGACTAGGTGCACGCCCGAGCGAGCCTCGGTGCATGAGTGCTTCATAGGCCTGTGGTTGGCCTCTCTAATTGAACCATATAAAAATCCAAATACGCGATGATACCCTAGACTAAGTGCACACCCGAGTGAGCCTTGGAGCATGAGCTATTCACAGGCCTATGATCGGCCTCTCCAATTGGACCATATAAAACTCCTAATATAGGGAGATACCCTAGACTAGGTACATGCTTGAGCAAGACTCGGCGCATGAATGCTTCACAGGCCTGTGGTCGGCCTCTCCAATTAGACGATATAAAAATACTAATACAGGGTGATACCCTAGACTAGGTATACACGCGAGCAAGCCTCGACGCATTAGTGCTTTATAGGCTTTTGGTCGGCCTCTTAAACTGGACCATATAAGGAAATAGAATAACGAATTATGATCGACCTGATTCCATGAGGGTACGTAGGCATCTCGACATGCTCGAGTCCGGTTCCCATATTAATTGGATGTCACTCAACTCAAGCAAAGCATTCCTCTAAGACCTTACAAAGGTAAGCGGGACAAGCAAAAAAAGCTTAAATGTTGAACAAGAATTCAAAAAATGCTAGTCGAGTTCACATTGACAACTACACACGTTTGAAGAGATTACGGACTAGCTCCCAGCTCATCTCCAAATCAACTTAGCTGGATTATGACATGTGGGGTTGTTGTGGGGGGGGGGGGGGAAATTTATACCGACATATATAGAATGACACGGGTCAAGCACACCAATCAAGATGGGGTAACTCTTTGTGTGTGTCCTTTAGGTGAAAATAATTTTTCTTTTCAAAAAAAAAAATTCAATTTAATTAGCACCAATTTTGTGAACCAATTTTCAATTAAGCCAATTTTATCATCTTAATCCATAAACATGCATATAATGATATAAGCAAGATAAAGTAAAGAATTCTCATATAACACAAGAACTCGCACAACAGGAAAAAACCTCGGACGACCCTGGCCAGACAATCACTATGATATGGTTTTACAAAAGAAGATTACAGTGTTAGATAACAACTCAATCCTCACAAGTCTTTAAGCCTCTTCTTCTATTCAACTGCTCCACTACAGTGCAACGCAGGCGTCCACCTCTTAGTCACACAGTTCGGCTAAACCCCCCACCGGCCCCGCCCCCAAGCCTCGCTTTGACGCTTCACCTTCGGAACCGGACCAAAATCGTAGTTTGGAGATTTCCAAATCGCGATCTGTAAAAATTGAATCCACGATTTTTGTAATCTGAGGCAGCGATTTTGGTCATCTGAATCCCCGTTTTTTGAGATCTGAGGCAGCGATTTTGGGTTAGAATTCAGCATCTCACAATTTCAACACGAGAAGTCGTACAGTACTTACCTATGGTCTACCATAAATTGTACAAAGACCCACTTACCCCTTTGAGATGAATTTTTAACCACACATTCTCCCGCACATTTTCCCCAAAATCAAGACCAAAACCCATTTACTCTTCCCATTTTCACTCTCATTTTCTAGTGAGATTTACCCATTCTTTATTTCTAAGGTAATTTATTTTTATCTCTACTTTACATTTTCTCTACAGATTTCATTTGCTATATTTTTTTATTATTTTTATCTCTACTGTATTGCTGTTAGTAGGATTGTTGACTCATGTTGCTTCTGTTAGTCAATATGGGAAGCTATGGCTATTACTAATATATTGTTGTTGTTTCTGATGTTTGATTGCTGAGAATGGGAAAGGTAATAGGTTTGTGTGTTGTATTTCGTGGCCAGAAACTATTTTCTACTGGTAAATATGTTTGTTTGTCTTTTCGTCTTTGAGTCATATTTGAGAGTTTAGTGTGTCTTGCTGTAGGTTTAGTCTTATTGGTTGTTAGGGAACGTAAATCCAAGAAGCCATTTTGAAAATGAAATCCACGGAGCTATTTTGCAAGACAAATAAATTTGTTAGGGAATGTAAATAAAAATTAATTATAATTGTTGAAAAATATGTTTATTTCATTTAATTTAATATATAATATATAATTAATAAATTAATAGCCGCTTTGGTGTTGCTCCCGCATTTATATTTGTTGAAAATTAACGCACTCGCACTCGCTTCGCATCGCGAACTTGTGACTTAGGTCCACCTACGTCAGGTCCACAGCACACGAGTCCACACATACCTCGATATCCATCGATACAGCCTCAACAACGATTAATAACCAAGTGCGGATCCCACCGCACGAAACAGGTTCTTCGAATGATGAAGAATGGAACAAGGGTGCAAAAATAAGATCTCTATAACATATGGTTATGTAAAAATCGGATATTGTAAACACAAATGATGTTTTTAACTTTGGAAACCTTTGGAAAACAAATGCAGAAAATATATAAGTTATGTTTAGTTCTGTATGTTCTGCACACCCGTTTTTCTGAGAAAAAGATTCTTTAAATAATAATTTTGAGTCAGGGCGTTGTTCGAACGAAGTCAGCATGTTGTTTGAATGAACTAGGCATCTCGTTTGAACAAGAATGAAATGTAGTTTGAATGATAGTCCCATGTTATTTCAATGATTGTTAAAGTTATTTGAACCACATAAACTCAAGGAAGTTTTTTATACGAATCTAACACCAAGACAATTTAAAAACACATTTTAAAAACATTTTAAAATCAAATTTAATTAAATCAACATCCTTAGAAAAATTTACCGAGTATACATAAACCAATATGCATCCATACCTGAGAGAATCTCAAAAAACCAATGTGAATACATGAAATGTTCACCAAAACTACGGCATGATTTTTCTTTGAAGCTTGGTCACTACGTCTTCAACCCAACATCATAGGCTTAATGGGAATCGTGACAAGTGAAATATATCCTATAACTCAAAGTGGTTTCTATTTGGAATAATGTCAATACATACAAATTGACACTATTTGAAAATTTGTCCTTACAAATCTCCCCCTTTGGTTGTTCCGAAACAAAACCAAAAAAGTGAAATGCCTAAGTCGGGCTGTCAAGTCGAATGACCTAAAATCCCATTCCATAAATTTAAAAAGAAAATTCAGCACACGGACTATCAAATGTAGGACGACCGGTAAGCATGAACTATTTGAATGTGATGTAGTCGTAAAATCTTGAATCTTTAACGAAACCCTTCACCACGAAATAAAAAAAATACCATGTGAAGTATGGAGGAACAAATGATATATAAAATCAAATCTCATCAATGATATATAAGATATATGAATCAAATCAAATCTCAAGTCAAGTCTCCCCCTACATCACATATCTATCTCTCCCCTTTTTGTCTCTAATAGATAACTAGTGAGAAAAATAAACATATAAATGCATATCTAGCATGAGAATAATCATATGAAGCATATCTAGAAAAATATGGATAACTAGCTAATAAAAGATTAATATATGTCAAACCATAGCTAGTAAAGAGTCACATGAATGAAACATCAATATAACCAATGATGTGACTAAATAAAATATCATCCAATAATGTAGTGTAAGAATTATTCATGAATAATTAATGATAACTGCATGTAAACTGTCCAAAATAACCCAGAAGTACCATATCAGAATACCAGTGTAATATATCAAGCAAGTATTGAATCAGATCAAAATCTCAAAATTCTAAAACAAGTCATTCAAACGATATAAGAAGGTCATTGAAATGATATACGCATGTCGTTCAAACCATGCCAGATCTCGCTACTAACGACCAGAAACAGTAGCACCTCATTCGAAACTCCTTTCTAACGACCATACAAGTACGTCGATTGTAGCTCATTTGAGATGTCGTTTAATCCATCCATCTAACGACGTGGATATGTCGTTCTAACGACATGCATAAGTCATTCTAACGACTTACAAATTTCTCAATTCCTGCTTAAAATCAATGTATAAACAGCCCAGTGAAAAGAATATCTGATAAAAGCATCTGACGGCACAAAAATAGTAGCAAAACAGACTCAAAACTAAAATAAGTGAGTTACACGTTAACATAGTATCAATGTGCTCAAACATGGAATGGAATGAATGGGTGTAACTGACATAAATGAATCATAATCCAAACACAAAGATACATTCAAGAAGTTATAATTGACCGCTAAATATCATCAAACTATGTTTTAGCCATATGTGACAGTTAAACTTTGAACTTAATGAACTAAACAAACATCACGCACACAAGTATAGAATTTTAACGATTCTACAAATAATAGCGTCATGGCATGACTTTTTTCAACCTAGGATTTGTTTATGCAAACCCGTGGATCTTTAACTAAACTCCCTCAAATATAAATGATAATTCTATTCATTTTTTCTTTTGAAAATCCATTTCTATTTTTAAGAGATTTCCTATTGGCCCCATTTTTGGCATATTTTTCTTTTTATTGCCATGATTTTTTCTTGGATTCTTTTAAACGGTGACTTTCACGATGAGTTTGCATGCATCTCACAGCCCTTTCCCGTATATAGTCATCATTTTTTCAATATCCAATATAAATCCTCATGCACAATTCCCCCTAAGTGTATTATGCACATAGATGAAATAATGGAGAGAAGAACGTCCACCAAACTCAAATATGCATGAGAAGTTAAACATTCGATTAAGCTCATGCATGTGTGCAATGGCATATACATTATCGAATCTAAATTTAAGTCAACTTAGAAATAACCCCATTAAACAAATGGTTAAGATCAATCTATGTATAAAAAATCATGACCAAATTTACTAGCCACATGGAAATATGGAATGATGGGGGTCCAAGCACACCAATATGCCACGTCAATTGTAAACTCAAGGTACAAAAATAAATCTAAAATCTTTTTGTGTTTTCAAAAATATTTTTGACCCTAAAATAAAATCTTTTTGTATTTTCAAAAATATATGAAACCAAAAATCTTTTTGTAATTTTTCAATAGGACTCAAATAAAAGAAAAATATAATACAAAGAGATAAACATGTCATAACATTTGCAAAGATATCATAAAGCAAAACTAGAGTATGACAAACATGCTAACACAATCATCCGTAAGAAATATCATGAGAAGTAACATGTGCAAGCAAATGAGAGTCATGAAAATTAATTTATAAAGCCTCTAAGTACGATTTCCTAACCCAAGTAAGTGTGTAATGATGCATGGGGGTTTGGGGAACTGAAATGACTTTATTCTTAAACTTCCTAAGAGCATTTTTAATGTATTAGCAAAAACGTCTAAGGTGACCCTTCCTATCGCAATGAGTGCAAGTGTAAACACGGTAAGGAATGTTACCTAAATGTGGACCTCTCCTAACGTTCTTAGTTGGCTCTCTCACACGTATGGTATTGGATTTGTGAATGGGATCAATATGGTCATTGAAGCCTGTACCACACCTATCATCTTTGATTTGGAAGGTGCCTAAAATCCTATCCAACTTTTTTGACCTAGCCTCCAAATCAAACTTCACCTTACTTAAATCTCTCAATCTCTCCTTAAGCTCACTAATCCTAGACTCGAGAAAACACTTAGACCCCTCAAAATATAGAATCTCCTTCTTCATAGCCTCCATCAAACCACGAAGACTATCTCTCTCACCCTTAACATACTCTAGTTTCTCCCTATCAGTCCTCTCCCATGCCCTAAAATCTTAATCAACACATTATTATTTTCTATGGCACGTTGTTTCAACTTAGCATGCAACTTCAAGTTTGCCTGCTTCACCTTCACCATTTCCTCATACAATTCATGGAAGGCAACTTGAAACTTATTTTCTTCTACATCCTCATCCTCACTCTCTTCACCCTCACTCACTTGGGTTTTACAAATTATAGCCTCGAAAGTGTTATTCTCATGAGTATCTTCATGAGAAGATTTATCATCATCGCTCACATGACAAACCATGAACGTGGAGAAGTTACGCTCAACGGGGGTATCCTCTCCCTCTTCCAACTCATTATCACTAAGGGTGGCATTCTATGCTATCGATTTTTTGCCCTCCTTCTTAAGTCTAGTTTGGCACTCCTCTACCCTATGAAAATAACCCTCACAAACAAAACTCCTATTCGAATAATCCCTCTTATCATTTTCACTTCGATTCTTAGGGATGCGATCGACCTTGTTGTTCTTGAATTTCTCAAGTCTTTTATCATCTTTCGTTTTCTTTTGGAACTGAAGAAACTTTTTGAACTTCTTTGACAACAATGCTACATCTTCGAAATCAGTGTCGAATTCATCATCCTTCGAAACTTTTGTTCCCGCCTTTTGGGCTTTCAAAGTGATGCCATTTTCTTTCTTCGGCATTTGCTTGGAGGTAAACATGTTAAGCTCATAGGTTTGTAGGTCAGCTACAAACTCTTCTAGTTTCGTTGAGTAAAGTAAAACCAAAGAGTTCAAAACAGTCACTTTTGGATCAAATCTAGTGCTCAATGACCTTTACGATTTTCCTTATGACTTGGTTGTCGATTGTTTTCTCTCCCAAGTTAAACGACGAGTTGACAATATGGGACAACCTAGCGTAAAACTCATCAAACTTCTCACTCTCTAACATTTTAACTGTTTCAAATTGGGTGGTGAGATTTTGGAGTTTAGATGCCCTAATGGTGCCAGTTCCCTCGTGAGTAAGTGCAAGGACATCCCAAGCCTCTTTCGACATCTCACACATCATAATACAATTATACTCTTCCGGTGTGACAGACAAGGAGATAGCATTTAAACCTTTGGAATTTTATTGTGCAAGTCTATTTTTTACTTCAGTCCATGACTCAACAGGTTTTAAGTGTGTGGCCTCACCCTCTCTCGTGACTGGTTGAATCCAATATTTTTCTACCGTTAACCAAACACACTCATCTATAGCCTTAAGTGCACACTTCATACGCATCTTCCAACAAGCGTAATCTGACCCATCAAAAATAGGTGTTCTAAAACCATCATAAATACCTAAAGACACATGGGATCACTCACACAATAAAATAATGTTTGTATCTCTGATACCAATATGTGAATGCACGATGGGGACCCTCTTTGTGTATGTTCTTTAGGTGAAAGCAATTTTTCTTTTCAAAAAAAAATTTCAATTTACTCAGCACCAATTTTGTGAATCAATTTTCAATTAAGCCAATTTTATGTTCTTAATCCCTAAACATGCATCTAGTGATATAAGAAAGATAAAGTAAAGAATGCTCACAAAGCACGAGAACACGTCGTTGTACGAAGAACCCACAACAAAAAAAATCTCGAATGGCCCAGGCCAGACAATCACTATGACACAGTTTTACAAAGGAAGATTATAGTCTACTCAATGACTCGATCCTCACAAGTCTTGGCACCTATTCTTCTCTTCAACAGCTCCTCCACAGTGCAACGCACGAGTCCACCTATGTCAGGTCCATAGCACATGAGTCCACACGTACCTCAGTAACCATCAATATAGCATCAGCAGTCGTCAATCAGCAAGTACGAAGTCCAGTGCATGAAACAGGTTCTTCGAATTATGAAGAATGAAACAGTGGTGCAAACACAAGATCACTATAATATATGGTTATGCAAAACTCCGATATTGTAAACACAAAGAATGTTTTTAACTTTGAAAACCTTTGGTAAACAAATGCAAAAAATGTATAGGTTTTGTTTAGTTCTCTATGTTCTGCACACCCATTTTTCTTAGCAAAAGATGCCTTAAATAATAATTTTGAGCCGGCGCGTCATTCTAACGAATTAGCATGTCGTTTGAAAGAATGGGGCATCTCATTTGAATGAGAATGCAATGTCGCTTGAACGAAAGTCCCATGTCGTTTGAACCACATAAACCCAAGGAAGTGCTTTATACGACTCTAACCCCGAGATAACTTTTTAAAAATATTTTAAAATCAGATTTAATTAAAATAACATCCTTAGAAAAATTTACCAAGTATCCATAAACCAATATGCATCCATAGCTGAGAAAATCTCGAAAAACCAATGTGAAGGCGTGAAACGTCCACCAAAACTATGGCATGATTTATCTTTGAAGCTTGGCCACTACGCCTTCAACACAACGTCATAGGCTTAATGGGAATCATGATAAGTAAAATCTATCCTATGACTCAAACTGATTTTTTTCCGGCATAATGCCAATACATACAACTGACACTATTTGGAAACTTATCCTTACACCATCATATGCTGTAACAAGATAAGGATGACTAGAGTCCTTGATAAAGTTGAAGATCGAGTAACACTATTTTATTTAGATCAAACTCTACAAGGAGAGGACTAATCCAATTGTAACCCCTAACTCTATATAAAGGGGACTCCTCTCATTGTAAAAGTGGGGCTCAGAGGCTAGAGAAATACTCATGTAAATTCTCTCATTATTATAGTGAAACAATATTGAAGCCCCGTAGACGTTGGCCATCGATGATCGAACTACGTAAATCTGTCTCCTCTTTTATTTTTATACTTGCATCGTGATGGTTTGGGGCCCCTACAGGTGATTTTTTTTGCTCCCACACCTCATAAAATAGATTTGCTCATTAACTTACATGTCGATGTCTAGGATCGGAATAAAAAATCCCAAATCCCAATCAATTTTAATCTTTGATGGAAATAAAAAAAAAGTGTGCGTTATCTTCTAACGAAGGAAACTTATTTAATTAGATGCCAATCCTCAAACAAATTCAAAATTTTATTAAACCCTAAACATGCAGCTAAATGATTCAAATCAAATATGTACAGCAATCACAATTTTAGAAAATATCCCTGCAGGGAAAAATCTTTTATTTCACTAAAGTTTGAAAATCGCAACTTACAAAAATATAGAGAAATATAGCAATGAATTTCCACGAGAACTCATAAAGACCGGAACCTCCAATCAGCAATGATTCCCTCAAAAACCACAAAAACCTCAGCCCTCATCCTTCTGCAGTGAATACCCTCGAGTATCACAAGATCAGAAGTGAAAAAAGCTCTCCACAAGAATAACTTCAATATAGAAGAGATTTGGGTTCCAAAGATGATTTACAAAAGTATTTGGAATTGATTGTGTGAATTAAAAAATGTTTTTCCCTAAAAAAGTGAAGTCTGCTGTTTTCGTAAATGAAAAGTCTTAAAGAAAAATCTTCACCAAACAGGTATTTATAGGTGAACATGAATTTCAAGGCGGTGGAATGTCTTTCGAACGAGTTAGATAGGTCGTTCGAACAAAATGTCAATCTCGTTAGAAGTAACCCACTAACGACCCTAGAAACGACCTTCAAAAATAAAAACAATACCTTTTAACTTGATTCATATAAGAAGCAGACCATCAAACAACATATCAAATGACATCAACAAGTCGTTCGAACGATGTATCAATCTCTTTTGAATGAGATAAATAAATTTTAAAATTTTAAAATGCTGCTCAAAAACTATTTGAAAATGCCTCATTTTGATAAAAAACAGTTTTAAAAAATATCCCAATACTTAGTAAAAAAATCTACAAAACACAAAACAAAATCCATACCAAATATATGTCAAGTCGTAGAACATGTTGAAGATGCTTGATATTCGTATCTGTCTTCTTGAACTTGTGAACTTGAATTGCCTTAACGGATGTAAAAGGATACGCCATACGCAATGTATTGTAGACTTTATGGATAAGTCATAGAAGCTAAGGGCAATGACGAAAAATTTACCCTTACAAATCTCGTCGTATGGCTATTGCGATACAAAATAAAAAATTCAAATTATTAAACAAATCCTATACAAATCTAATACCCTCCCAAAACCCAAAAATGAAAAGATACTAAACATGTAAAGTCTTCAAAATCTTCAACCTTCAAATCTTCAAATCTCTTTGCGTTCTCTTGATCTTCTTTTTTAGAACTTTGTCAAATTGTGTACTTTTCATATGCTCCACAAAGTGTACCTACATACAATAGACAAAGAAATATACCTTCGTGACATATCGAGTTTGAAATCAAATAAAAATCATAAATCAAATCAGTCAAATCAATTCTCCCCCATAATTCATAATTCGTTCTCTCCCCTTTTTATTTGTCTAAAATAGACATGGAAAAGAAACAAACAATAATGAACCGGAGTGGGTCACAACAAGCAGAAAATTATCACAAACATATATCAAATAATCTCATGCAAGGATAACCTCAAAAGGCTCCAAAAACTATTTTGATTTTTCAAATATTTTTCAAGAGAAAGTTTTTTACAAAAACAATACACACCATGAACTAACACTAAGATAACCAAATCAGGAAAATGGAATGAATAGGTATGAACAAATTCGATAGGAAAATCAAATCAAACAATCATAACATATGTGCACGATGAATTTTGGATACTCCTAATGAATGAACTCAAAATCGTCCTTAGGTGCAAAAATGTTGAATTCATATGATATCAACTCAATTTAATCAACAAATCAAAGTCTAAAATGATTTTCATACCAATAACGTCTAAAACTATATAATGCTTTTTTAAGACTTTTTCAGGACGTGCAAACCCATTGATCTTCGACTTAACTCCTTCAAAAACTCACATCTATAATATTTCTCTCAAATCTTTTTTTTTTGAAGAAATCAATGCTTTTACGTAGTGAATCATCAACGTTCTTTGAATTTTTCCTAGCACTTTATATTTTTTCTTTTGAGTGATTTTAATCTTTTAGGATCTTTTTTCTTTGCAAATGGTGTCTATTCACGCAAAGATCTTTTTACTTTTTCAGTCTGAGCCATTGCCTTTAAATAGACACATTTACCGAAGATATATTTTCAATTTTTCCAATTCGGGCAATAGTTCTTACAAGCACTACTTTCATTATCTCGTTTTATCGCATTTGGTTCGTTTTAAAGACAGAATTGAGATGAAAACACTTTGACCAACATGTGATAGACAAGTACAATACTAAAATAAATTTGTTCATATGTGCATTAAAAGGGTCAATGAGTCAAACATGTAGGAAGTAATCGCTAATCACATCTCAAAGACTTCAAACATTATAAAGCACATGGATGAAATGACGTTGCGTCTCAAAACACTATCAAAAATTCACATGGATAATGGAATGATATTGTGACTTAGTCATCCTAAATATCCATCCATATATGGTGTAAGAAGAAATACAACAATCTTTTTATGTTTTTCAATAAATTTTATCAAAAATAAAATCTTTTTGACTTTTTCTCTTTTTCTAACAAAATATAAATAAAAATCTTTTTAAAATGTTCCAAAATTTTCCAAGAAAAACAAAAATCTTTTTCGATTTTTTGAAAAATATATCAAAATGGAAAAAGCTAAATAAAAAAATAGCAATAGGCATGAATGATATAAGCATGAAAAACATGTTATGCTGGCAAACAAGTCTGAACCTCAATTATTAGGTCCGAAGGTGTTCTTAAAAGAGGTGACATCATATGAAAAAATCCATCAAATTATGAGAAATCTTGACTAAATACTCAACTTGCTCTCGAAAATAGTCAAAATCTCTCATGTGATGTGCAGGAGCATATGGAATAACATATACGGGAGTGTGTACGAGAACACGTGTAGTAGCATAACGAGGTAAATATTTATGAGACACACTACCCAACTTTAAATAAAATTCCCGAAGGTGTTCTCTTTGCTTGCAATGGGAACAAACATAAACAGGACTAGGAACACCTCTCTCAAAATGTCTAGGACGCATTCTCCTATGGGAAAATGGACGCCTGGGTGGGTTAGGTCGAGAGACGTATGGATCTATCACAAACTCGGGAACTGGCTCAAGTGAAATATGGTAAGTGTACGCACCGTCATAACCTATTTTTAGTCTCTCAAAATTAACAAAAGTGGGACCGAGGAGCATCTTTCAAACTTTCTTAGATGTGTCCTCTAAAGTAACCTTGACCTCTCGAGCATGTTCGAGATCTCTCTCAAGTTAGGATACACGGGTTTCAAGTTTCTCATGAGTATCCAATGAAGATTGAAGATCTCACATAATACTAGCAACGATGATAGTCAATTCACTCTTTTTTCGGCCTAAGACGCTCACATAAAGAAACTCTCACCTTCTCGAGTTGACTCGTTGATGACTCACACACCCTCAAAATTTCTATCTATCTCTCCAAATCTAACACTTTAAGAGACAACTCCTTATTCATCTTTTTCGTTTTCAGAGTCTGAGTGTACAAATCATTAAAATCTTTTATGAGATCCTCTTCTCCATAACTTCCAATCTCATCCTCACACTCACTCGAATGACTTGAAACTTCATCGAGGCTCTCACAATTTCATGTGTCCTCATTGTCGTGGGACAAACTGGATGTGCTCACGCGACTATCCATGAAAGCAATGCACTTTTCATGTGGTGATTCTCCCCCTAAATCATCCAACTCGATGTCACTATCGCTAAGAGTGATCATATCAACAACTTTCTTACCCTTTCTCTTTAGCATAGCGGGACACTCAAAAGCTTTGTGCCCTTGAAAAGGGTGGTCCTTATGTGTGTTTCAAATCAAACCAATTTTCACCAAAAATGATCCAACTTTTAATTAGCACCAAACCAAGTTGTGAAAACCAATTTTTACTTTAAACCATTTTTATCGTGATTAATCCTAAACATGCATCCAGTGATTAAAGAAAGTAAAATAAAGTAAATAATACTCACAACGCCGGATGTACGAGGAAAAAACGCAAGACGGGAAAAAAATCTTGGACGTCCTAAGCCAGACAATCACTATGAATCTAGAATTACAACGAACAGACAAAGACTCACTCAACGACTCGATCCCCACGGATCTTGACGCTCTTCTGATCTTCAACCGCACCTCTCACAGTGCCCATGCAGAAAGTCGTTCTTACATGATACATGTCCACAACACACGTGTCCATGTATGTCTCGGTGTCCACCGAATGGCTTTCATACGTCTACGAGTTTTTAATCGCAAAACCTAGATGTTCGAGTATAGAACAAACCTTTTTGGTGGAGCAAGATCACATAAACATATAATAATGATAACTCTAATCTTTGCAAACTCTAAGGATGTGTTTAAGCTTTGAAACCTTATAAAAACATGTGCAAACACGTACTGGATCGTAAACTGTTTTTCCAGGAGGCACACTTTTTAATTCTGACGAAACCAGTGTAAGGACACAAGTCTCCGATTGAGTCTTAATGTAGTGTTGGTTCAATTTCGAACAAGAACATTTGAGTTATAGGATAGTGTTCAAGTGTATCCATCTAAGCCTATGTCGTGCTGTTGAAGACGTAGCGGCCAAGATTATAAAGCTTCATCATATGACGGATTTATTGTGCCTCGTTTCTACGTCAACAGCATTAGTTCCAATGCTCCTAAGGTATGAATGCATTTTATATATATGTATAGGAGCTTGGAAATTTATTGGGTGTACTTAATAATTTTTCTTAAATAATTTTAACGTCTTTGTTTTACTTAGAAAATATTTTTTAAGAACTTTTTATAAAAGTTTTGGGCTTAAGTAGAATTTAGCATTTTCTGGTAAATCGTTCGAACGAACTGGAATCTCCTTCGAACGAAAATCCGAGGTCGTTCGAATGAGACTTCTAACGAGATTCCTTTTTCATCTCTGGAACATCGTTAGTAAAGTCATTCGAACGAGAATGTCGTTCGAACGACTTTGGCGGGAACAGTCATTTTTGGCAGTTTTGGACAGTTTTCTTCATGTTCCCACTTCTTTTTCCCCACTAATTTTTGATAGAATTATCAAGTGCGGGAACCAAAATTTTTCAACTAACTTTTTCATATTCTTCTATCTCCTAGAGAGAGTTTTCAAGAGCTTAATTCAAAATGAAAGAGTTCATGTTTTGAGTGTTTTGTTTTTCAAGAAAATCATCCTTAAACACTTTTGGCTTACACCCATATTAGTTTATTCCAAGTTCTTTAATATATATCTTTGCTTGGAGTGTTTGGAACTAGGTTTATCTCCACACCTCAAATAAGAGAAGTTTGGGTTTACTTCTATACCCCAAAAATAAGAATTTTGTTTGATGTGACATACCCACTTGGAAAAAGGCTTCTTGTTCGGGTGGCGGTGACCAGAAAAGTTCGATCGGTGGATTTCGAGATCGCGGTGGACCTCCGTAGTTATTGGCTAGGCAGAGATGTGTACAAGAAGAAGCGTCGGGGCTTGGACGGAGTCAAGTTAGGTGTTGTAAGTCTTTTTATCTTGTACTTATAAAACCAAACTTAGTGGATTTGAGGCTAGGGCCATCCGAGGTTTCTTTCCGTTGTGGGTTTTTCCTCATACATCGTGGCGTAGTGGTTGTTTACTTATTTTATCTTTTTCTATATCATATTAGATGCATGCTTAGGTAAAAAGATAAATTGGTATAGTTAATTTGGTGCATAATTCAATTTGGGTAAATATTAATTTAATTCAAGTCACTACTTTAATTTGATAAAATTTGGTTTGGCCGAATTTGTAAATTGAATTAATTATTTGTTAGGCAAATTTTAGGACTTGGACTGAATTAATTTGGTTTAAGTGAAAAATGTATTTCTTGTTCAATTTAATTTCACTTTGAGTTTTGTTTAATTTTAATTTGAAGAAATTAAAATTTGTTGTGTGCCTATTGTTTAGTTGAACCATCTTCATTTCGCATTTAAAAGAAATTCTTTTTGTAAAATTTAAAATTGGGGGTCTTCATCGCCTCAAAAACTATATGGCTCGAACAAGATTGGCCTGTCATTCGCGCAACATAGCCATCTCGCTTAAACGAGCAAGTTTATCGTTTGAACGACACGCGTGTAAGTTTGACTTTTGATTTTTTCTTTAAAACGTCTCTTCCAAAAGATATTCAATTAACTCAAACTATATTTCGAGCTTATCAGAATAAAGTGTAGTGTAAACATTTAAAATACTCTTTAAAAACATTTTAAAACATTTTCCTTATAAAAATTCATCCTTATCCTTTTATAAAAATTATTCCGAGCACCATTAATTATATGCATTCATACTTGTGTGATCTCGGAGTGCAATAAACTTGAAGACGAATAAACTTGCACCAATTAAACTTCGGCATGATTAATTCTTTTAAGCTTTGCCGAAAAGTCTTCAATTTCTTCAATACATCATAGACTAAGTGGGATCATGACAAAATAAAATCTCCCTATGACATATTACAAACACAATTTTGTTCACGGAATTAAGTCAAAACAGTACAGGGACTCAATTGGAAATTTATGTCCTTACAAATCTCCCCCTTTGACTATTCCGGGACAAAACTAAACCAGTAAAATTCCTAAGTCGAGTCGTCTAGCCGTATGATGCCTAAATCCCATCCCATAAATCCAAAGTCAAATATTACAAGACACGGACTAGTATATATAGCACCGGCAAGCATGAACTGTCTGAATGTGATGTAGACTTGAAATCTCGAATCTCTGAAGCATACCTACATACATGAAATAGACAAACAAATACCCAGTGAAGTATGGAGGAACAAATGAAACCAATATAAATATCCAAATGATACCAATTTTACAATAGATACCAATATGAATAAACTCTGAAAAATCATTTGTTAAACAATTGAGAAATAAAATGATACCAATGTTTACTACCAATTTGTGATACCAATTTGTAAAATATGTAATCAAAAACATGCTCAAATATCCCCCTACATCACAAAAATATCTCCCCCTTTTTGTCTCGAATAGACAACCCGGTGAAAAGATAAACCAATCAACAAATATCTAGCATGATAATATATCAATTAAAAATCGCTAGATAATCATGAAACAACCAGCTAATAATGATCAAGTAATGACAAATCAGTAGCTAGTAAACCAATGAATCACACAAAGAATATAGCAATCTAATCACGTGTGATAAACGAATTATACGCAAAATTCCAATATGAGACAATGAAACCTGCATATAAAACAGTCAGTCTAGAAAACTTCCAGCAGTACCAAAAAATATACCATAATAACCAAGGTGCTACAAAAAAGAAGAAGCAAAAATCCCAGACTGTCGTTCGAACGAGCTAGGGACGTCGCTCAAATGAGATGAGGACGTCGCTCGAACGATACTTCGTGTGACATGGTAATTTCATTAGAATGACTTCTCATGACATGCCAAATTTTCCGAGATTCCCAGAAATATCATATATTTTTGCCCATTGAAAAAATTTCCAGAAAAAACACACTAGAAGAGCCTAACAGCAACAAAATAGTGCTAAAACAGTAAGCTTTTAACACAAAACACAAAAACTTATAACAACTAACAAAGCGAGTTACATGCAAACATAGTATCGATGTGCTCAAACATGGACATAGAATGTATGGTCGTGAAACTACAACAAATGAGTCACAATTCCAACACTTCGAAAAGATCAAGAAGCTCTAATTGATAGCGATAAATCATCAAACTGTATCATAGTCATATGGCAATTAAAGTGTGAGCTTAATGAACTAAACATCCTACATGCACACAAATCCAGAATTTTGAAAATTCTACAAACAATAGCATCAAATTGCAATTTTTCAACATTAGGATTAGTTGTGCAAATCCGTTTTAAATTTTCTCCAACCAAACTCCCCCATAAACATACTTTTTCAAGTTCTTTTGAGGTTTCAAGCATTCTCAACTTAGAGAAAAATTTATTGGCCCTTTCTCTTAGCATATTGCTTTTTCTTTTGGGCTCTTTTAAACGGTGGCTTTCACGACGAGTCAATTTTGAACTCTCGCAGCCCTTTCCCGTGAATCACTCATCATTTTTTCAATTAGGTACCAATTCAAATCCTGACGGTAAACGGTTCTTATATGCACACTTCTCGTTAAGTCTACTTACGCATAGATGACAAGATTGAGATAAGAATGCCTCACCAAATTCAAATATGCAAGAGAAGTCAAACATCCATATAAACCGGTGCATGTGTGCAAAGTTGGCATATATACAAAGTCGAATCGAAATGCATATCATCTTTGAAATAACCTCATATAAACAATAGTTCAAATCATTCTAAGCATCGATAATAATGACCAAATATCCTAGCCACGTGGATATGAAATGATGGGGGGGTCCAAGCACACCAATATGCCACATCAAATATGTAAACTCAAAAGTAAAACCGAAAATTTTTTTGGCTTTTCAAACATATTTTGTCTCAAATAAAAGCAAAATCTTTTTGGGTTTTCAAAACAGTTTTCTAAAAAAAAATCTTTTTGGATTTTCAAAAGTTTTCTCAAAAATAAAATCTTTTTGTATTTTTTCCATAGGACACAAACAAATGAAAAAACTATAATACAAAATGATACACGTCATTATACTAGCAATGAATATATCAAGAAGCAAACTAGCATATGACAAACAAGGCAACACTATCATCCTTTAAATTTAACATGGGAAGAATCAAGAACATCCAAACAAGAATCATGAAGTTTTATTCCTAAAGCCACTAAATCCGATCTCCTAACCCAAGTAGGTGTAAAATAATGCAAGGGGGTTTGGGGAACCGGGGCAACTTTATTCCTAAACTTCCTAGGAGCTTGTCTAAGGTCGAAATAATAACGCATAAGGTGACCTTTCCTACCACAAAATGTGCAAGTGTAGCGATGGTGCGAATGATTACCAATTTGTGGACCTTTTCTAACCTTCCTAGTGTTTCTCACATGTGCGGGGGGAATGGGAACAAATCTCTCATCAAAGCCTATACCTCCCCAATCTCCCTTAATTTGGACAATGCCCAGGATTTTATCTAACTTCTCCAACCTAGCCTCCAAATCAAACTAAACTCTAGACGAGTCTTTCAATCTCTCCTCCAACTCGTGAATCCTAGACTCGAGCAAAAGCCTAGTCTCCTCAAACTTTAAAATCTCCTTTTTCAAAGACACCATTAAACCATGGAGATTATCTCTCTCACCCTCGACATACTCCAATTTCCCCCTAAGAGTCTTCTCTCGTGCCCTAAGATCATCAATCAAACTATCATTATTTTCAATGGTACGATCATTCAACTTAGCTTACAATTTTGCATTTGCCTTTTTCACTTTCACAGTTTCGGCATACAACTCATTAAATGCAACTTGCAATTCTTTCACATCTATCCCCTCTTTGTCACTCTCTTCTCCCTCACTAACATGGGATTCACTCAAAACTTCCTCGGCAGTGTCATTCACATGAGAATCGTCGTCGCTCACATAACATGCCATAAACGCAACAAAGTTATGATCAATGGGGGAACTCTCTCCCTCTTCCGGATCACTATCACTTAAGGTGGCACTATAAACAATAAGTTGCTTGCCCTGTTTCTTAAGTCTAGTGAGACACTCCTTAACTTTGTGATCGTACCCCTCACACCCAAAACACTTATAGGAATCATCTCTCTTAGGTTTCTCAAACTTATCCTTAGAGGTGGGATCAATTTTGTTGTTCTTGAATTTTTTAAATTTCTTGGCATCTTTCGATTGCTTTTGAAACTTAATAATTTTTTTTAATTTCTTTGCCAACAAAGCAACATCCTCAAAATCAAAATCGAAATCGGAATTCGAAACTTTAATTTCCTCCTTCCGGGTTTTCAAAGCAGTACCCTTTTCTTTCTTAGGCACTTGCTTGGAGGTAATCATGTCGATTTCATAGGTTTGTAAGTCACCTATCCTCTCTTCCAGTTTCGTCAACTCTAACTTACCCAAGGAGTTTAAGATAGCCACTTTCGCATCAAACCTACTAGGCAACGACCTGAGGATTTTCTTAATGACACGGTTGTCAAGAATTTTCTCACCTAGGTTAAATGACGAGTTGATAATATTGGACAACCTGGCATAAAACTCATCAAAAGTCTCACTCTCTAATATCCTAATGGTATTAAACTGTGTAGTAAGATTTTGAAGTTTTGATGCCTTAACCGTGCTAGTGCCCTCGTGAGTGAGTGCCAAAATATCCTAAACCTCTTTTAATGTTTCACAAATCATAATTTTATTATATTCCTCCAGTGTGACATGTGAAGAAATAACGTGCAAACTCTTAGAATTATATTGTGAAAGTCTATGTTCAGTTTCGGTCCATGACTCGACAGGCTTTAAATTAGTGACCTCACCTAAAATAGTGACAGGGGGTGTCCAACCTTTCTCAACTGCTGGCCACACACGCTCATCAATAGATTTTAATGCACTTTTCATTCTCATCTTCCAATAAGTGTAATTAGTGCCATAAAAAATATGAGTTCGAAAAAGTTCGTTATTTCCAAAATTCATCTTTGAAAACACATGGGGTCACAAAAAAAAAATTATGTTTTCTAGCTCTGATACCAATTTCAAATAGTGGTCCTTATACGAGTGTGTTTCAAATCAAACTAATTTTCACCAAAAATTATCCAACTTGTAATTAGCACCAAACCAAGTTGTGAAAACTAATTTTTACTTTAAACCAACTTTATCTTGATTAATCCTAAACTTGAATCTAGTGATTAAAGCAAGTAAAATAAAGTAAAGTATATTCACAACGCCGAATGTACGTGGAAAAAAACCAAGACGGGAAAACAACCTCGGACGGCTCAAGCCAAACAATCACTATGAATATGGAATTACAATAAACAGATAAAGACTCACTCAACGGCTCGATCCCCACGTGTCTTGACGCTCTTCTTATCTGCAACCGCTCCTCTCACAGTGCCCATGCTGAAAGTCCTTCTTCCACGATACTTGTCCACAACACACGCGTCCACGTATGTCTCGGTGTCCACCGAATGGATTTGATACATCTACGATGTTGAACAAGAAGTCCTTCTCTTTTCTTCACCACAAAACCCAGATGTTCAAGTATAGAACAAACCTTATTGGTGCAGCAAGATCACATAAACATATAATAATGATAACTCGGATGTTTGCAAACTCTAAGGTTGTGTTTAAGATTTGAAACCTTAGAAAAACATGTGCAAACACGTACTGGATCGTAAACTATTTTTTTCAGAATGCGCATTTTTTAATTCTGATGAAACCACGCTTTAAATAGTAAAAAATCACCGCCTCGAAAATTGTGTCGCTCGAACGAGATTGGCCTGTCGTTCGCGCGACATAGCCATCTCGCTTGAACGAGCCAGCTTTTCGTTTGAACGACGCACGTGTTAGTTTGACTTTTTGACTTTTACTTTAAAACGTCTCGTCCAAAAGTGATTCAATTAAGTCAAACTCTATTTCGAGCTTATCAGAATAAAACTTAGTGTAAACATTTAAAACACTTTTTAAAAATATTTTAAAACATTTTCCTTTTAAAAATTCATCCTTATCCTTTTATAAAAATTATTTTGAGCACCATTTATTATACGCATTCATACCTGTGTGATCTCGAAATGCAATAAACTTGAAGACGATTAGACTTAAAGAAAAATCTTTACAAAACAGGTATTTATAGTTGAACATGAATTTCGAGGCGGTGGAATGTGTTCGAACGAGTTAGATAGGTCGTTTGAACGATATGTCAATCTCCTTAGAAGTGACCATCTAACGACCTAAGAAACGACCTTCAAAAATGAAAATAGTACGCTTTAGTTTAATCCATATAAGAAGCAAGCCATAAAACGACATCAACAAGTCGTTCGAACTATGTATCAATCTCTTTTGAATGAGATAAAATAGTTTTTAAATTTTAAAACGCTACTTAAAAACTGTTTGAAAATGCCTCGTTCTGATAAAAATAAGTTTAGAAAAATTATCCCAATACTTAGTAAAAAATCTACGAAACACAAAACAAAATCCATACCAAATATATGTCAAGTCGTAGAACATGTTGAAGATGCTTGATATTCGGATCCGTCTTCTTGAACTTATGAACTTGAATTGCCTTAATGGGTGTAACGGGATACATCATACTCAATGTAAACTAGACTCTATGGACAAGTCCTAGAAGCTAGGGGCAATGATGAAATTTTTTCCCTTACGAAGAGTGAAAAAAATCCTTGCCATTGGAATCAACTTTTGGTTGCCTTGAATCTTTTCGATCATATTTCTCTCCTTGAGAGCCTTTGCAATTTATTGCAGTATATTATATAGTTTTTCCTCAAAAGGCATACGTTTTATAACTTCTACAAAATGAAAAATTGCCTCCTTATGTATGTGGTAGTTGGCAGGTGGAATGTAGAGAGACGAATGCATTAGGACTGAATTAATTGGGTAGTTTGGGGGATTGTAGCGGAACTAAAAAAATGAGGTAAATAAGGTAATCCAAAAGGTAATGAGATAGAGAGTCATGAAGTCAAATAAATAGGACCTCTTCAAATTCTTGAACATAGTAAAATAATTAAAACATTTATACAGTGTGTAATGTCATCGTGTGGGTTCGACAAATGTCAACATTGGGTTTCGCTGTCAATTATAGTTATATATACTATAATTCTTTCTTTTTTGTGCTATTGATGTGTGAAATCAATGTCGCAACCCACTTGGAAACACCACATCGACAAAATTGAGGCATCCATAGTATCATTGATTCTCAGTCAATCCACTCATAATGACTATTGTGGCACCACCACATGCAACCCTAAATGAAACTATCATTATTATGATACTAAGGGGCTCACATCACACAACACCACCCCAAGCCTTTTCCAAACCACCCTACTACCGAAAGAAATGAAGGATGAAGAGCTTCTCTATATCCCTTACTGCCTAAAAAATGATATGGGGTTCAAATAAAGAAGATAAGGGGTCCAATTGACCAACCCAAAAGCCAATTTGACTAACCAAGTGCCTCATCGAGTTATGGCGATGACTAACGAGTCCAGCGATGGACTCTATAAAACACTAAGGTCCCGTTTGTTTACCCCTCTGAAATTTGAATCTAACCCATTCAAATTTCAGAAGCAGTGAAAGTCTATTCGTTTTTTCCTCATTTTCAGAGGTTAACGTCTAAAATTTTATTTTAATGGTTCAGAGGTATAAGAGCCTATGAATCTGATCACTGAACTCTGAACAAGTTTTAAAAATGACGCATACCCTTGAATGTTGTTGAAATTTCCTTTAATACATAGACTTCCCATTGGAAACGGCTCCTAAATAAAAGAAAAAATCAAAGTTGTACATATAACAAACTCATTTTTACTCACAGTCTTTTGAATTAGAGTATTTCTTTTTAAAAGTCTAATTTGTATAGTACACTATAATTACAAAGCATAAAATTCCGACATTCCAAATAAATTATCACGTTCCAACTAAAAACAACTGTCCCTCTTTTTCATGTATATAAAAAACTGGGTTTTTTTCCTTTATCGTCCCAATTTTTCGTATATAATTTTTTTTTTGTTATTTTTTCCGTCCAAGATATTATCTGCTAAAAAAACGATTTTTTTTCCTTTTTCATCTTAGTTTTTTGTATATAAAAAAACACTGTTTGTTTTGTTATTTTCTCCAACTAGAGTTTTTTATTAAAAAAAAATATAAAAATCTTTCTTTTCTCTTTTGCTCCTAGAAAAAAAATCCTTCTTTAACATTTTCTACATAACATGTTTTTTAAAATAAGTAATATCCATGTTTTTATATAGTTAAACGTCTACATTTTTAAATAGTTACACTTCTTTAAGTAATATCCATCTTTTGAATTAATAAGGTTATTTTTGTTTGTATAATAGGTTAGATATGGCCCTAAAAGAATCAAAAGTAATTTCGAGAAAAGAATTTGCGGGTACTAATTTAGGGAAATATAAGGGTAAAGTGTTCCAAAAAAATTTCATTCAGATTCAAATATAAAATTTGCAAACAAACAGTACCCATTTGAAAGTTGTATTTAGACAGGGAACAAAGAGACTTTTCAGATTCAGACTTCAGATTTTAGATTGTGAAAAAAAACAAATGACACCTAAATATCTTATTCCAACCCCATAAGGTTTGGGCCAAGAAAGATCAAGAGAGATGATTTAGTGGTCTCTATAGTACATCAAATGTAACGATCCAATTAGAAGATGGGTTGTGAGTTAGACTGAATAAATGTGTCGGAACCTTTTTTATTTTATTGATTTGGCCATAAAGGGATTTTAAATTTTAAGAACTGAGTCAACTTTAGCTTATGTCACATTTTTTGTTGCTGGGAATTTAATGTTGGGCCCAATTAATTCATTTAATTTTATCTCTCGAGTTGCATTAATTTTGGAAGTTCACAAGCATGTCCCATCTCAGAGGAATCTAAAGCTAGTGGAATAGTTTTTTTTAAGGGGAGTGTGAAGTAAATTAAGAGTGCAAGGAGATTACTTGTAATACTTTTCAACTGGAGTCTTTTATTTTTTTGCTTATTTTAAATTAACTATCTTCAAGGAATTTGGGCATTTTATTGTTAAAATGGCACACTGATGTCTTATTGGAGCTTAGGACAGTGGGATATCACCGTTTATCCTCTAAAAGCTAGGTTATGTTTGCAAATGAATTGGGTACGTTTTAACTCTTGTCCCACATTGGAAGACTAGTGAAAAAATGATGAGTTAATAAAACTCAAATGATGGACTAAGGCTTGGATGCCTTGGGGTATTCCAACTCTTTGAAGAGGAGATGGCCTACACTATGCATGTGTTGGACTTGGGCCAAAAGCCCACACGCACAGGCGGACGCCGTCCGGCCGGCCGGCTCGGTTGGGTTTGGGCTCGAGCTTATAAAAATATCCTACATTTTTTCACCGAATTAATTAAACTTTCTGGTCTTTTATTAATTAATTACAGAATTAATTAATTATTAATTAACTGTTTGTCAGTTAATTAGTTAACGAAATTAACAGTTTTGACAGTTAATTTCGATTTTGACTGTTCCCAACAGTCAAAACCTTTGCTATAAATAAAACTTTGCCCCGACAGTTTTAGACTAATGAAAACTCCCCTTCATAAATTTTCGAAAATCCTCCTGCATCATCTCCTAACTCCAAAAAATATGCCTCATTTTTTTTTTTGCATTACATATACTGTTTGGTTGAGTAAAAATGCAGAAGTTGTGTTCGTCGAAATTAATTATTGTCGAGCTACATAATTAATTTGAACAATCCGTTCTATCTTGGCAGACAATATTCATCAACCTCAGAGCACATTGGAGGGAATAAATTGTCTTAAGGACACTTTGTCAATTCACAAAGCTCGGATTCTTTTCTATTTCTATTAATTTTCTGCAAATTCAAGTAAGTCCTTTTATTTTCTGTACTTTCACTTTATTTCTGTAATTATTATAATTAGTATTTTTGTACTTTTATATTAATTAAATACTAGACGTAACAATCTTAAGACAATTTATTCTTGTTTAACTATTTGTATAGTGTACAGAAATTTTTTAATTATAGAATGTTATTTGTATAAATTAAATATGTTTTGACAGAAAAATTTGAATTAAAATATTATTTTATTACAGAAATTTAATAAAACAGTTAGTGTTACAGAAAATTAATTCCTACACTGGTTATATATTCTGGTTAGAAAATAAAAATTTATTTGTAAATTTTTTTTTCTTTTGTTAAAACTGGTTATATAAGATTTTACTTTAAAATTATAATTCTGTTTTGTACGGAAATTTTTTTATTAAAAATAGTGCGACACAGATTTTTTTTTATCTTAGACTAGTATAAACTTGTGCTTATATTTTAGTTTGATTCTGAATATTATTTAGAATTCTTTTGGAATTCATTTATTGTTAATTATAATTGAGAAAATTAGTATAACAGAATTGTGTATTCTGTTTTGATTAATTCATTTATATATGAATAATATCGTTGATAAAAATTCTATTTTTGTAACAAAAATGGAATCGCATAGTACGAACACTATTATTGCCAATGTGACTGTCACTAACACAAATGTGACTGCACCCGTATTTATACCACACAGGGAGAAACCGAAAAAGTTCAATGAGGCTGACTTCAAACGTTGGCAAGCACAAATGTATTTCTATCTCACTACTTGCCAACTGGGTAGGTTTGTATATGAAGATTGTCCCTCTATTCAAGAGGGAGATGACTCGAAAAAGGTTGCTCCTGTTGATGCTTGGAAGCACTCTCACTATCTGTGCCGGAATTATATTCTGGCCTACTTCGACAAAACATTGTATCATGTCTACTGTACGATCAATACATCCAAGGAATTGTGGAATTATTTGAAAAAGAAGTACAAAACTGAAGATGCTGGGATGAAGAAATTTATCTTCGGCCATTTTCTGGTATTCGAAATGGTTGACTTTAAACCATTGATCTCATATGTGCAAGAACTCCAAGTGATCCTCCACGACATTCATGCCGGAGGAATATCCCTTAGGGAAACCTTCCAAGTTACTGCAATTTTTGAAAAACTGCCACCATCTTGAACTTTATTCAAAAATTAACTCAAGCACAAGCGAAAGGTGATGAATGCGGAGGAGTTGATGGTCAGGCTGAGAATTGAAGAAGATAACCATGAGTCTCAAAAGAAAAGTGGGAAGAATCCAATGGAAATGAAAGTCCATATTGTTGAAGGTCCTAAGAAGAACAAGCAAAAGCATGATGGGGAAGGCACTTCCAAACAGAACAAGAAGAAGTTCAAAGGCAAATGCTACAACTGTGGTAAACCTGGACACACTCAAGCGAGTGTCGTAAGCCTAAGAAGAAAAATCAAAAAAATCCTCAAGAAAATGTAATTGAGGGTGAAAACATCGCCATTGACTTGGCGGATATGAATCTTTCTGTTGTAATCTCTGAATGTAACTTGGTTGGAAATACCAAGGAATGGTGGGTGGACACTGGAGCCACTCGACATATTTTTGCAAACAAATGGATGTTCTCAACGTATAAGCCTTTGGAAAATGAGGAGAACCTCTTTATGGGGAATTCTTCCACTTCTAAGGTGGTGGGACAAGGAAAGTTTGCTCTAAAAATGACTTCTGGAAAGGAACTTACTCTCAATGATGTTCTTCACGTGCCTGATATCCGAAAGAATCTAATTTCTGGATCTCTCCTGACTAAAAATGGGTTCAAGCTTGTATTTGTTTCTGATCGCTTTGTGTTGTCAAAGAATGACATGTATGTAGGAAAGGGCTACCTAAATGAGGGGCTCTTTAAAATAAATGTTCTTACTGTAACCCCAAAAAAATCTGTTTCAATAAATGAATTTGCTAGTTCTTCTTACTTGATTGAGTCATCTAATATTTGGCACGCTAGATTAGGACATGTTAATTTTGATACATTGGATAGATTAATTAACTTGGATTTTTTGCCAAAATTTAATATTGATAAAAATCATAAATGTGAAATTTGTGTGGAATCTAAATTAGCCAGATTATCTTTCCATTTTGTTGAAAGGATAACTGAACCTTTAGATTTAATTCACACTGATATTTGTGATTTAAAATTTTTTCAAACTAGAGGTGGAAAAAAGTATTTTATTACTTTTATTGATGATTGCACAAAATATTGCTATGTATATTTGCTACACGGTAAAGATGAATTTAAACAATATAAAAATGAAATTGAGAATCAATTAAGTAAAAAGATAAAGGCAATAAGGAGTGATAGAGGAGGAGCCTTTCGAGGAATTTTGTTCTGAGCATGGTATAATCCATCAAACAGCCACTCCTTATTCTCCTCAATCAAATGGTGTTGCTGCAAGCAAAAACCGTACATTGAAGGAGATGATGAACTCAATGTTATTAAGTTCAGGAGCTCCCCGTAACTTGGGGGGGGGGGAGACTTACTTTCTGCTAATTACTTTCTCAATAAAGTACCTCACAAGACACCTTATTAATTATGGAAAGGTCGAAGACCATCCTATAAATATTTACAAGTGTGGGGGTGCTTAGCCAAAGTGATGGTTCCTAAACCTAAAAATGTAAGAATAGGACCAAAAACCGTGGATTGTGTGTTCATCGGTTATGCTACTAATAGCAGTGCATATCGATTTCTAGTTTGTAAATCTGATATATCGAATATTCATGTTAATACGGTTATTGAGTCGAGGGACGCTTCATTTTTTTAAAATGAATTTCCGCATAACGTGACTCGATAATCTGGTCGTTCTAAAAAAACAAATCAAGCTACTGCAAGTGGTACTAATCAACCTATTGACAATACGCCCATAGAGGATGAACTAAGACGTAGTAAAAGATCAAGAACCTCGACTTCCTTAGGTCCGAATTTTCTAACATATTTGCAAGAAAATGAACCTCAAACGTATAAAGAAGTGATATTCTTACCTGATTCTACTAATTGGAAAGAAGCAATTAATAGTGAAATTGAATCCGTATGACAAAATCACACGTGGGAACTAGTGGATCTTCCACCAGGTTCAAAGCCGTTAGGTTATAAATGGATCTTCAAAAAAAAGTTATAGGTCAATGGATCAATTGATAAATAAAAAGCTAGAGTTGTAGCTAAACGCTATAGGCAAAAGGAAGGGTTGGATACTTCGACGCATATTCACTGGTAATAAGAATTACATCCGTACGAATGTTAATAGCAATAGCTGCTATTAATGGATGAGAAATACATCAAATGGATGTAAAAACCGCATTCTTAAATGGTGAATTATACGAGAAAATTTATATGGAAAAGACCTGAAGGGCTCAAGGCTCCCGGACAAGAAGGAAAAGTATGTAAGCTTATTAAATCACTTTACAGATTAAAACAAGCACCTAAGCAATGGTATGAAAAATTTGATAATGCAATGTTATCAAATGGTTTCAAAATTAACGAATCCAATAAATGTGTTTACTTTCAATACATTCAAAATGGATATGTCATTGTATGCCTCTATGTCTATGACATGGTTATAAAGATGGTAACTTGGAAATTGTCAAAATTACAAAACAAATATTGAGTAGTCGATTTGACATAAAAGATTTGGGAATCGTCGATGTTAAATTAGAAATTAATATTTCTAAAACATCGGATGGACTTATATTATCTCAATCTCATTACATAGAGAAAGTACTTGAAAAATTCAAGAAGTATGATATTAGTCCTACCAAGACACCTGTAGATGTAAATTTATATCTAGCAAGAAATAATGGTGAAAGCATATCTCAACTAGAGTACTCTCGTATTATTGGCAATTTAATGTATATCATGAACTGTACGCGACCGGACATAGCATACTCAATAAGTAAGCTAAGTCGATTTACGAGTAATCCAAGGAGAGATCACTCGAAGGCAATATTGAGAGTTTTAGATTATTTGAAATATACTCAAAACTATGGACTGCACTACTCAAAATATCCAGTTATTCTTGAAAGACATTGCGATGCAAATTGGATATCCGATACAAAAGACTCCAAATCTACGAGTGGGTATGTGTTTACCCTTGGAGGTGCAGTCGTATCTTAGAAATCCTCAAAATAAACGTGCATTTCTATATAAACAATGGAATTCGAATTCACTGTACTAGACAAAGCTGGAGAAGAAGCTGAATGGCTTCGAAATTTTTTAGAGAATTTTCCAAATTAGTCAAAACCTGTGCCCGTAATATGTATACATTGCGATAGTCAATCGGTGATTGGAAGGGCACAGAATCACATGTATAATGGAAAGTCATGACATATTCGTCGTTGACACAATACCGTTAGACAACTTCTCTCAAACGGAATTATCTTAATTGACTATGTGAAGTCAAAAGATAATATAGTGCATCCACTAACAAAAGGTTTAAACCGAGAGCAAGTTTAAAGATCATCGAGAGGAATGGGTCTAAAGCATATAAATAAATAAGAATCAATATAGTGGCCACCCAACCTAGCTGACTGGACATCCCAACATCTAGGTTCAATGGGAAAACCGAACTACATTGTATTCAGTAAGCACTGGAGGATATTCAATCATATCCATTCCAAAGATGAGACAGTGCACATCTGCCGCAAAATTAGGATAAGTTATGCTTTTAATGACATCCATATCTTAGTATGGCTAAGTGAGGTACTGCAGGATACTCTTTATGGAAGTCACCTACGTGAGTAAGAAGGGGGGAACTTCTATGAGAATAATGAAAGGTAAATTCTCTAAAATAATCACGGATCCAAGTGGTGTTCGTGGCCAAAATGAACACAAGCGTGAGAACCAAATAGGTTACAGAATTGTTGTGTGAATACTGTTGTCTAGGTTTACAGAAATGGTTGACTATTCAAAGGCGTGAAGTCTACTAATTAACCAAGTAAATCCGATTGTATATAACTAAAGAAAGTTCAAAGCCACTATGCTACTTCTCTCGATGCAATAAATCTTCAGTTTTACTCAACCTTTGTCTGCATCTGCATTTGTTCTATTTCATTTATAGTAATATATCATTCATGTGGGGGATTGTTGGAAATTGTACTTAATAAAAGATGTCCAGAATTTTTTGGATAAAATTTTGAGCAACTTTGAGCTCAAATTTAAGTGGGACCCACACCAGGATAATTATGGGACCACATACGAATACGTTCTCCTTCGCAAGGAGATTAACGTAGTATATTCATATGTCCAATTTTAATAAGTTATGAATGATAAATATGTCCCCAAAGTGACTCACAAAATAATGAAAGTTAATGAATTGGGTATGTTTTAACTCTTATCCCCATTAGAAGAGTAATGGAAAAATGATGAACTAAGGCTTGGATTCCTTGGGGTATCCCAACTCTTTGAAGGGGTGATGGCCTACACTATGCATGTGTTGGACTTGGGCCAAAAGCCAACACGCGCGGGCGCGCGCCGTCTATCCGGACGGCTCGGCACGATTCGGTTTGGCCTCGGGCTCGATCTTATAAAAATCTTCTACTTTTTTGCGCCGAATTAATTAAACTTTATGGATTTTATTAATTAATTACGGAATTAATTAATTATTAATTAACTGTTTGGCAGTTAATTAGTTAATGAAATTAACTGTTTTGACATTTAATTTCGATTTTGACTGTTTCAAACAGTCAAAACCTTTGCTATAAATAAAGCTTTGCCCCTACAGTTTTAGGCTAATGAAAAATCCCCTCCATAAATTTCCGAAAATCCTCTTGCATTATCTCCTAACTCCAAAAAATCTGTCTCATTTTTTTTGCATTACATATACTGTTTGGTTGAGGAAAAACACAGAAATTGTGTTCGTCGAAATTAATTATTGTCGTGCTATATAATTAATTTGAAAAATCCGTTCTATCTTGGCAGACAATATTCATCAACCTCAGAGCACATTGGAGTGAATAAAATGTCTTAAGGGCATTGTGTCAATTCACAGGGCTCGGATTCTTTTCTATTTCTATTAATTTTCTCCAAATTCAAGTAAGTCCTTTTATTTTCTGTAATTTCACTTTATTTCTGTAATTATTATAATTAGTATTTCTGTACTTTTATATTAATTAAATACTAGACGTAACAATTTTAAGACAATTTATTCTTCTTCCACTATTTGTATAATGTACAAAAAAAATTTAATTACAGAACTTTGTTTGTATAAATTAAATCTGTTTTGACTGAAAATTTTGAATTAAAATATTATTTTATTACAGAAATTTAATAAAACTGTAAGTGTTACGAAAAATTAATTTCTACACTGGTTATGTATTCTGGTTAGAAAATTAAAAAAAAAAAATTGTAAATTTTTTTTGTTGTTTTGTTAAATCTGGTTATATAAGATTTTACTTTAAAATTATAATTCTGTTTTGTACGAAATTTTTTTTTATTAAAAACAGTGTGACACGGATTTTTTTTATCTTAGACTAGTATAAACTTGTGTTTATATTTTAGTTTAATTCTGAATATTATTTAGAATTCTTTTGGAATTCATTTATTGTTAATTATAATTGAGGAAACTAGTATAACAGAATTGTGTATTCTATTTTGATTAATTCATTTGTATATGAATATTATCGTTGATAAAAATTCTATTTTTTTAACAGAAATGGAATCTCATAGTACGAACACTATTCCTGCAAATGTGACTGTCACTAACACAAATATCACTGCACCCGTATCTATGCCACATGGGGAGAAATCAAAAAAGTTCAATGGGGTTGACTTACAACGTTGGCAAGGACAAATGTATTTCTATCTCACTATCTGCCAACTCGGTAGGTTTGTAAATGAAGATTGTCCCTCTATTCAAAAGGGAGATAACTCGAAAAAGGTTGCTACTGTTGATGCTTGGAAGCACTCTGACTATCTGTGCCAAAATTATATTATGGCCTACTTGGACAAAACATTGTATCATGTCTACTGCACGATCAAGACATCTAAGGAATTGAGGAATTCTTTGGAAAAGAAATACAAAATTGAAGATGCTGGGATTAAAAAATTTATCGTCGAGCGTTTTCTGGACTTCAAAATGGCTGACTCCAAACCAGTGTTCTCGCAGGTGCAAGAACTCCAAGTGATCCTCCACGACATTCATGTCGAAGGAATGTCCCTTAGTGAAACCTTCCAAGTTGCTGCAATTGTTAAAAAACTGACATCATCTTGGACTTTATTTAAAAATTATCTCAAGCACAAGCGAAAGGAGATGAATGTGGAGGAGTTGGTGGCCAGGATGAGAATTGAAGAAGATAACCGTGAGTCTCAAAAGAAAAATGGGAAGAATCCAATGGAAACAAAAGTCCATGGTATTGAAGGTCCTAAGAAGAACAAGCCAAAGCATGATGGGGAAGGCACTTCCAAATAGAACAAGAAGAAGTTCAAAGGCAAATGCTACAACTGTGGTAAACCTGGACATCGCTCAAGCGAGTATCGTAAGCCTAAGAAGATAAATCTCAATAATCCTCAAAAAAATGTAATTGAGGGTGAAAACATCGCCAATGACTTGGCGGATATGAATCTTTCTATTGTATTCTCTGATTGTAACTTGGTTGGAAATACCAAGGAATGGTGGGTGGACACTAGAGCCATACGACACATTTGTTCAAAAAAATGGATGTTGTCTACCTATAAGCCTTTGAAAAATGAGGAGAACCTCTTTATAGGGAATTCTTCCACTTCTAAGGTGGTGGGACAAGGAAAGGTTGCTTTAAAAATGACATCTGGAAAGGAACTTACTCTCAATGATGTTCTTCACGTGCCTGATATCCGAAAGAATTTAATTTCTGGATCTCTCCTAACTAAAAATGGGTTCAAGCTTGTGTTTGTGTCTGTTCGCTTTGTGTTGTCAAAGAATGACATGTATGTAGGAAAGGGCTACCTAAATTAGGGGCTCTTTAAAATCAGTGTTCTTACTGTAACCCCAAAAATATTTGTTTCAATGAATGAATTTGCTAGTTCTTCTTACTTGATTGGGTCATCTAATATTTGGCATCTTAGATTATGACATGTTAATTTAGATACATTGCGTAGATTAATTAACTGGGATTTTCTGCCAAAATTTAATATTGATAAAAATCATAAATGTGAAATTTGTGTGGAATCTAAATTAGCCAGATTACCTTTCCATTCTGTTGAAAGGATAATTGAACCTTTAGATTTAATTCGCACTAATATTTGTGATTTAAAATTTGTTCAAACTAGAGGTGGAAAAAAGTATTTTATTACTTTTATTGACGATTGCATAAAATATTGCTATGTATATTTGTTACACAGTAAAGATGAAGTTATTAGTGCATTCAGCAATATAAAAATGAAATTGAGAATCAATTAAGTAAAAAGATAAAGGCAATAAGGAGTGATAGAGGAGGAGAACTTGAATCTCATTTTGAGGAATTTTGTTCTGAGCATGGTATAATCCATCAAACAACCGCTCCTTATTCTCCCCAATCAAATGGTGTTGTTGAACGCAAAAATCGTACATTGAAGGAGATGATGAACTCAATGTTATTAAGTTCAGGATCTCCCCATAACTTGGGGGGGAAGCCTTACTTTCTGCTAATTACATTCTCAATAAAGTACCTCACAAGAAGACTCACAAGACACCTTATGAATTATGGAAAGGTCGAAGACCTTCCTATAAATATTTGCGAGTGTGGGGGTGCTTAGCCAAAGTGATGGTTCCTAAACCTAAATAGGTAAGAATAGAGCCAAAAATCGTGAATTGTGTCTCCATCGGTTATGCTACTAATAGCAGTGCATATCGATTTCTAGTTTTTAAATCTAAGATATCGGATATTCATGTTAATATGGTTATTGAATCGAGGGACGCTTTATTTTTTGAAAATGAATTTCCGTAAAACGTTACTCGAGAATCTGGTCCTTCTAAAAGGACAAATCAAGATACTACAAGTTGTACTAATCAACCTATTGACAATACGCCAATAGAGGATGAACCAAGACGTAGTAAAAGAGCAAGAACCCCGACTTCCTTCGGTCCGGATTTTCTAACATATTTGCTAGAAAATGAACCTCAATCGTACAAAGAAGCGATATCCTTACCCGATGCTTCTGTAATTGAATCCATATTACAAAATCACACGTGGGAACTAGTGGATCTTCCACCAGGTTCAAAACCTTTAGGTTATAAATGGATCTTCAAAAATAAGTTAAAGGCCGATGGATCAATTAATAAATATAAAGCTAAATTTGTAGCTAAAGGCTATAGGCAAAAGGGAGGGTTGGATTACTTCGACACGTATTCATCGGTAACTAGAATTACGTCCATACGAATGTTAATAGCAATAGCTGATATTAATGGATTTGAAATACATAAAATGGATGTAAAAACCGCATTCTTAAACGTTGAATTAGACGAGGAAATTTATATGGAACAACATGAACGGTTCAAGGTTCCCGGACAAAAAGGAAAAGTATGTAAGCTTGTTAAACCACTTTACGGATTAAAACAAGCACCAACGCAATGGCATGAAAAATTTGATAATGCAATGTTATCAAATGGTTTCAAAATTAACAAATGCGATTGTTGACACCAAATTTAGTCTACTGACGTGGCTCAATTGGGTGAAGACACGTGGCAATCTACGTGGCAATGACAAACACTTACGAACAACACCTCGACTCCGAGTAACCATACTGCAACGAGGAACTTTGCTTCCCCGATCAACTCAGACGCTTCGAACCACAAGAACTCTCTGAGGAACTTTTGAGTACCGAGGACCTTAGGCGGTCCGAGCAGCTTAGGTGATCCGAGCTGCACCTCGGACAAAGCATTAATAGCCGGATAACCAACAGTTTGACTACGCATTAAATGCTTATTATTATCATACAGATGTATACGCTTAAGGGGCATTAAATGTATTACCCTTTCAGATTACAGCCTTAGGGCTATAAATACATTGTATTATCCTCATTGTAAGGGGACCGGAATTTCTTGAGAAAACTTGTAATCGAGAATTCCCAAACAGTCAGCAATAACAGAAACAGTGGACGTAGGCCATTCTTATAAGGCTGAACCACCTTAAAAGTTCTTTGTCTCATTTTATTTATCTGTGATTAAATAATTAGATATAATCTAATTTTTTACATCAACAGATTGGCGTCGTTTGTGGGAAACGACTGGTAATATCGTTTTTCATCAAAAAAAATTCATCACAAATGGCTGATATTTCAGAACCCAGCAATCGAAACGCTGGAAGCCCTCCAAATCCATCTGCTCCGCCAAATATTCCAGATCTAGCTGGAATAATGACAAATCTGGCCCAGGGCCAAACAGTCATGCAAGAAACTATGCGACAACTCGTACGAACCCTCCATGGCGGTGCACCAACCCACTCAGAATCGCGAAGTATTCAAAGAAATACCCGTTTACCTTCGTCGCGTACTAGGCGTACCGATTCATATCGTACTGAGGAGTCTGGAGATTTTTCTTATCAACCTGGACGAACTTCGTCGGTACGAGCCACAGATACTGAACAACGTATCACTCTCTCTCCAAAAAGGACCAGTGCACTAGAAAGATTAAGCAGAGTATCTGCTTTTGATCGATTAGGTCCTAGGAGGAGCAAAAGTCCTCCTAGAGCCGCATCGAGGAGTTTTCGACGACCATCAGATTTAAGGGAAGGATTTGCCTAGTCGCGACTAGCTTCTCGTCAAGATAGATCCCAGGAAGCCACATCAACGCGATCAGTTGCTCGAACCAACAGGCCCAAGGAAGGAAACGATGCGTGGAAAGGCTCTATTCAGAGGCTGGAGGATAGATTAGGGGAAATGGCTAAAGCCAAGAACCCTCTACAATGAACTTTTGTTCAAGAAACACCTTTTGTCCCAGCCATTGTAGATTTTACAACACCATCAAAGTTCAAAGAACCTGTTGTGACCCCCAAATATGATGGAAAGATCAATCCTGTCCTTCATATAGAACAATACCAAGCTGCAGCCGACATCTATGCTGTTCCAGATGAGATGAGATGCAGAGCATTCTCGGGAACTCTTACCGGATCTGCTCAAATATGGTATAATAACCTTCCTCGGGGTAAGATCTCAACTTTCGTTCAACTGACCGAGTTATTCATTAAAAATTTCTGTTTTGGGGCAAAGCCAGTTAAACGAGTAGCGCATTTGTTAAGTGTTAGACAAAAAGCTGGTGAAAGTACCAGAGATTATATAACTTGTTTTAATAACGAGAAGCTCGAAGTCATTGACTATGAGGAAAAGACAGCGATTACCGCCTTGATGAGTGGACTACTGCCCAACAAGTTATACTACACTTTGGCCAAAGATCCACCTAGAACTATGTCAGATCTGATGGGAAAAGCGGCCAAGATTATGAATGCCGAGGAGGCTAAGGCTGCGAAGAAGAATATGGATGCCAAAGAAACCAAGGTGGAAGGTGATAAAGCTAAGAAGAAAGAGCATAAGAACAATGGTAGTGACAAACACTCAAGAACAAGGTCATCATGGGAAGTATTGAAGAAATTTTATAATTATACTCCTTTAAAGAAAGATACCAACCACGTTCTAGAAGAAATCAAGAACAACGAGGAATTAAATTGGCCAGAGAAAATGAAGGCAGACCCAGACAGGAGAAATAAAGCAAAATATTGCGAGTTTCACAAATTTCATGGCCATATGACCAAAAATTGCATAGCTCTTCAGAATGAGATTGAAACACTCATCAGACGAGGAAAACTGACAAAGTATGTTGATCGGAGGAATGATAGAAGAAACAACGACTGAGCAAGAGAGAGGTCTAGATCTCCTCGTCGAGCAGAGGAGAACAAGAAGAGAGATCATGAAGTTGATCCAGAAGATGACCCCGATCTTCCCAAGAGACCAAGGCAGCCAGAACGTGAGGTATTTTCAATACGCTTTGGGTCATTTGACTGTAATGTTATTATAGGTGGAGATGCAGGAGGAGGAGAGCTTACTGCCGAGAGAAAAGCTTACCTCTGTGAGACTCAAGCTTGCTCATACATTCAACGAATAAATCTAGCTGAGGAGGATCGCCCGAGAAAGGTGAACAAAGAGAAATTGGTCATTGGTTTCTCAAAGAACGACCTCGCAGGTGTTCTATATCCTCATGATGATCCATTGGTGATCAAAATGAGGATGAATGAGGTAATGATTTTAAGAGTACTGGTAGACAATGGTAGCTCGGCAGACATTATGTTCTACTCATGCTTCGGCAGTTTAAATATAAAGCTATCTCAACTGGAGCCTTATCATAGACCCCTCCTCGATTTTGCTGGTGAGAAAGTATTTCCACTTGGGACGATCAAGTTGGATATATTCATCGGTACATGGCCTGCTTATTGAACAGAAAGAATATGATTTTTCGTGATGGATAAGAATGTTCGATCATCATACAATATCATCATGGGAAGAGTAGGATTGAAGAAGTTCGAGGTTGTACCATCTACGGTACATCAATGCCTAAAATTTCCAACAAATTTTGGAGTAGGAGTTGTGAAAGGTGATCAGAAAGTAGCTCGGGAATGCTATTATTCATCCGCCGAGCAAGAGGAAATGGAGGAATCAAGGAAAAAGACCATCACCTATCAAGTGGATGAAGGTGCAAAAATTGAAACATTGGATCCTAGAGATGAGTCGCAACTCGTGAAGGGTCAAGTGGTGGAAGCTACTAAAAACATCATCCTGGACGACGAGCACCCTGAACGAACTACTCAAGTAGGTTCGTCGTTGGAAGCCTCACTAAAACAGGAATTGATAACTTTTCTAAGAAGCAGAAAGCAAACTTTTGCGTGGAGTCATGAGGATATGCCTGGGATAGACCCAAATTTCTTATGTCACGAACTCAATGTAAATAAGGAGATCAAGCCTGTGAAGCAGAGAAGAAAAGTATTCAGTCCCGAGAAGAATCAAGTTATACATGAGGAAGTCGAGAAGCTCCAGAAAGCTTGCTTTATTGAAGATGCTAAATATTTAGACTGGTTAGCAAATATGGTGATGGTGAAGAAGAAGAAGAACAATAAATGGAGGATGTGTGTAGACTTAACCGACCTCAACAAAGCATGCCCAAAGGATCATTTTCCGCTGCCCCGAATTGATCAACTAGTGGATGCTACCTCGGGACACGAGCTGCTGAGCTTCATGGATGCTTATTCTGGTTACAATCAGATTAAAATGAAACCTGAAGACAGGGAGAGTACTTCTTTAATTACCCCTAGGGGAACTTATTGTTATAATGTTATGCCTTTTGGTTTGAAAAATGCAGGTGCAACATATCAGCGGCTGATGAACAAAGTGTTTGCAGAACAAATCAGTTGCAATATGGAAGTCTATGTTGACGATATGCTGACAAAGCGCAAGAAAGTTGCTGATCATCTAGGTGACTTAAGACAGACCTTTGATCAACTAAATAAATATCAAATGAAGTTGAACCCGATGAAGTGCATATTTGGAGTACGAGAAGGCATGTTTCTCGGGTACATTGTCAATCAGCGAGGCATTGAAGCTAACCCTGAAAAGATCAAAGCTCTGTTAGGGCTGCGATCCCCAACGACGAAGAAAGAGGTGCAAAGTCTTACAGGACGAGTAGCATCACTCAACAGATTTGTATCACGAGCAACTGATCGATGTCTCCCATTCTTCAAGACGCTCCGAAAAACTTTTGAGTGGAATGATGAATGTGAGAAGGCTTTCCAAGACTTGAAGAAATATTTGGGAACATCTCCACTATTATCCAGGCCAGTGATGGGAGAAAAATTATACTTGTATCTGGCAGTGTCTGAGAATGCAGTTAGTTCGGCATTGATAAGAATGGAGAATGGAGTACAAAAACCAATCTACTACACAAGTAAGGCCTTCCGAGGAGCAGAGATTAGATATCCAAGGCTGGAAAAATTGGCACTAGCATTGATCGAGGAAAGTAAAAGAATGAAGCCATACTTCCAGGCTCATACCATAGTAGTATATACTAATATGCCATTGAGGCAAGCCCTTCATAAACCATAAAAATCAGGAAGATTGATGTGTTGGGCAATAGAACTTGGTGAATATGATATAGTTTATGAACCCAGATCATCACTAAAAGGGAAAGCGGTAGCACATTCTATAGCAGAGTTCACCTATCCTGATACCCCCGAGGAAAAAAAGTTGCTTGCTGATCAACCTGTGGATGTTATAGGATCATCAAATGCAAGCCCAGACCAACTTAGCTTGGTAAAAGGGCAAGTAGATGTTACAGGATCATCAAATTCAAGCCCAGACCAGCTTAGGTTGGTAAAAGGGCAAGAAAAGATGATCGACGAACAGCAAGAGATATCAGGAGATGGTGAAAGGAAGCAGCAAATTTTCCACCGAGGAACTCTGACAGATCAGCAATTTGAAGACGAGTTGCCTATATGGAGTCTATATGTGGATGGTTCATCCTGCACTACAGGATGTGGCGCAGGGATAGTTTTGAACAGTCCGGATGAGGTCGACATAGAATACGCCCTACGTTTCCAATTCAAAGCTTCGAATAATGAGGCTGAATATGAAGCCATGATTGCAGGTCTTAGTTTAGCAAAAACCATGGGGGCAGAACAAGTTATTGTTTTCAGTGACTCGCAATTAGTCATAAACCAAATGATGGGAGTATATGCAGCTAAAGGAGAATTAATAATCATATATCATGCAAAGGCAAAGGAATTGGTGTCGGAATTTACTGATATTCAGCTGGTCAGAATACCAAGAATGGAGAATGCAAGAGCAGGCGCCTTAGATCGATTAGCATCAGCTACTCGTACCGGGCTGTGAAGAACAATCCTAATTGAAGTTTTAGCTGGTCGGAGTATAGATGAAGATCTGACGATAAAATTTAATACCCTCGATTTAGGGTCATCATGGATGGATCCCATCAGGGCATATATTGAGAAAGAGGAATTACCAACTGACAAACTTGCAGCCAAGAAACTGAAGTTTAAGGCTGCTCGTTATGTACTGACTAATGGTATTCTATACAGACGAGGAATTATAGCAGGTTTGCAAAGATGTGTGCATCCAACCGAGGTGAAAGATTTGATTAAAAAGGTCCATGAAGGGTCCTGTGGAGCCCATGTAGCAGGTCGGACTCTTTTGCAAAGAATGATGACTCAAGGATACTACTGGCCGACGATGAGGGCTGATTGCATAGCCTATGCTAAGAAATGTGATAAGTGTTAGCGCTTCTCCTCCATCCGAAGAACTCCCCAAGCGTTATTGACACCCATTACTTCCCCTTGGCCATTTGCCATATGGGTAATAGATTTGGTTGGGCCACTGCCGACGACCAGGGGAAGGTTTAAGTATCTCATGGTCGCTGTGGATTATTTTACTAAATAGGTTGAGGCTGAACCTCTCATTGATATGACGCATGACAAGGTGTACCAATTTATCTAGAAGAACATCATTTATCGATATGGTCTTCCTCATGCCTTCATCACAGACCATGGAACACAATTTGACAACGAGGAGTTCGCTGCCTATTATCATCAGTCAAATATCTTGAAGATCCACTCGGCACCAGGCCATCCTCAAAGAAATAGACAAACTGAAGTGACAAATAGAACGCTGCTGAATGGTTTGAAAAAAAGACTGAACGATGCGAAAGCAAACTGGATCAACGAGCTACAATCAGTGTTATGGGCTTACCGAACTACTCCCCGAGCAGCAACAGGGGAATCTCCATATATGCTGGCATTTGGAAGTGAAGCTGTTATACCCGCCGAATTGGGTCTCCCAACACACAGAATACTGAATTTCAATTCCCCTGTAAGTGATTTAATGAGAAGGTTAGACTTGGACATGCTCGAGGAGGTTAGGGAAGAAGCAGCCATTAGAAATGCTGCTTACCAGCAACGAACATCTTTGTTCTACAACAAGAGAGTGAAGAAGTGCGACTTGAAAGAAGGAGACTATGTGCTAAAAAAGGTGATTCAAAAGCACAACAAACTGGAAGCCAACTGGCATGGACCCTACCGAGTTAAGGAAGTTGTTCGATCAGGGACATACAAAATAGAAACTTTAGAGGGGGAGGAGTTTAAGAACGCATGGAATGCAGAACACCTGCGCAAATATTATCAGTAATGTAAACTCTAATGTAATGCAGTTTCATCAGTATGAATAAAGTGACAATGTTCTGCCCAGTTTCTTTCCTTTTATTGGAATTTTTTTGCGGAATACTAGTGCTACACACTACTCAGCAGATCTCGGACTACTCAAATCTATTCCTAAAAATGCCAACTAAGGTTGGTTAGGAAGTAAATATATTCCTAAAAATGCCAACTTAGTTGGTTAGGAAGTAAATATATTCACTACACCAAAATGGGAGATTTGTGAGTGCTGTTAGCACTCACAAATGACCTTTATAACTGCTATTTACCGTTATAATTTAGGGGGTGACAAAAGAAAATTTATAACTCCTAACAGCAGTCACAAATTTTTATAACCCCTATGGGGTTATGACTGGTGACTCAATTTGTAACTGCTATTCGTAACTGCTCTCAGCAGTCACAAATATAACATTCGTAACTGCTTACAGCAGTTACGAATATTAGATTAGTAACTGCTCACAGCAGTTACGAATGTTATATTTGTGACTGTTGACAGCAGTTACGAATCATATAATTGTGACTGCTGTTAGCAGTTACAAAATTGATAGTAGTGACAAATTTGTGACTGCTATTAGCAGTTACAAAATTGAATTTGTTAAATGTGGTAAAAGCTATTTCAAATATCTTTATATTTTTACAAAATGATAAAATAATGAAAGTAAAATAAATATCATGATAACAAGTCTAAAAATTTTGACAACATTTCATTTATATTTCTCATATTCCAAATATCCAGTACACATAAAACTTATTTAAACTTAATTTAACATCAAACAATCCCTTCGTGGGCGCCAAGTACAAAATGAACATAGAATAAAAAATAAACAAAAAAATAACGACACAACACTTCGATGGCATTGAATGTCATGAACATGTAACAAATCATTCTAAATCTAGACCAGGAGTCACCACGCAGTGGATACGCTTCGTGAAGTCTAGGTATATCAGCCGTGGGGGGTATTGATGCGGTGACATCCTCCCTCGTGTACTCGGAATATGCCTGTTGAGCAAGTTCAATGGACTCAAATTTTGTGAATACGACGCCTCGGTATCCATTGACTTGTGTTTGTGTTTCTTGCCACGAAGTGTAAACACCTGGATTTAGGCCTTTGAATACTACGTATGCCGGGTATGCCATGTGTATGCCTGCAAATAATATAATGTAACTATGTTAGTTACAATAAAGAATGTGGGGCACAATATCAAAACAGAATATCAATATAAAGAAACTGTATGCACTTCAGGATCATCTAGTTGACCAACATCAAAATTGGGACCTATATTTTCTGAGGCAACAAAAAATTCCAATTGAATTGATGCTACTGAGTAGTGTATCTAATCATCCATAAGATGAAATTAGCAACCATGTACAATATTTTGAAATTATCGTCATATTCTCAAACTGGGAGACCCGGGACTACGCGGTCAGTTCGTACAAGTTACATTGGTCCCGTGCAAGGTGTTCGTGCCCCCTACGGGGCCATTTGGGGGTTGGTTTGGGTTTTCACCCTTTAACGGCATGTTTTTAAGCATAATCTATATATTTTCAAATTATCATCATACTCTCAAACCGAGAGTCCTGTGACTACACGGTCAGTTCCTACGAGTTACATTGGTCCCGTGCGTGGTGTTAGTGCCTCCTACGGGGCCGTTTGGGGGTTGTTTTGGATTTTCACCCTTTGATGGCATGTTTTTAAGCTAAAGTCTTGATATTTTCAAATTATCGTCATAATATATTTTACTACCTAATATGCAATGTTTTTTGCATATTTATATGTTATACTATTTATAAAATTTTACCGAATCTTACAAATTGATTCGTGGTACAATTTCCGATTCACAAGTCATAGGATTTCGACTAATGATAGAGGGTTAAAATTATATATATGGTCGAAGACATTAACAACAATGGCATCAAATATATCATGTCTTTGACATTGTCTAAAGAACAATCGCAGCGCTATGTAGTATGAAAAGTGTGGATAGATATATTATTGACTACCAGAGAAGCTCTTATGAACAAAATAAGCTAATCATATTCATAGCAACAATAGACTATAATAAACACTCCAAGAGGAGAGCATAACTATTGGTTTGTGCAAATACAATAGACAGAAAGATGAATTTCAACAACCCTAACAAGAATAAGAAACTAATGTGGGTAGACCCAAACCTTAAAAAATACAAGAACATCTAGAAAGATTTATGTTCTGGTAATATCCAAAGACCAAGAACACATCGATAAACAGCGGCAGAGGGAGGGATGGGTTCACACAGCGATGAACAGCGGCAGAGGGAGGGGTTATTTTGTGAGGAAGAGAAGGAGTGGGGAGGAGGAGGAGTGGGGACGATGGAGGGGGTAGCAGCAGCGAACGAGATGTGTGTTGTGCTGTGTATGTAGTTATATAACCTGTTTTTGAAAGAAAATAGATAGCATGAGAGCAGCCCTCCGTGTACTGTGCTTACTGAAAGTATGATCTTCATACGAATTAATGCAAAAAAGGATTGGAAGCTTTTATTTTCAATGAGGCAATCTTGGCATGCCTATAACTAATACAATACCTGTTCACAATGTGAAGTCAACCCCCAGACATTTCTCTTGCAATAGCCACTGTAATAAAGTTGCTCTGATTAATGGACTCCTCAATTACTCTATGCTTGGAGCTTAATTCTTCCAGTTGCTCGAGTGTGGAAGAATCACGAGCAGCGTATATGTCCTCAAACACAATCTGTCAATCCCCATATTTTATCAGCAGCGTATATGTTCTCAAACACAATCTTTCACTGATTAACTAGTTAACCTCCCACATCAAGAGATGTCGAGTTTCAAAAAGAGGAACTTTAATAGAATAAGTACCTCTTCAATTGCCTTCTCTTTGAGGTGCTCAGAGTACTTCAATGCCTTGATTTCTACTTGTGCATCGCCCAATTCCCTATCTTTATCTCCAAATATAGGCAAAGAATCAGCGAGCACTTTTTATAAGGTGGGGGATGCAGTACCATTAAGGACCACTCCATCCTCTTTTACAAAAGGATTATTCTATAAACATGATATCTTTAAGTAACTTACACATAAATAATAAATATAGAGAATTTTGAAGGGATTAATTGATGCCATATGAATTTAACTAACCAACTGTGAACATGATGATCTCTACTAAGATGCCAAGTAGAAATAGAAGAAATATATACATGATGGCTTAGAAGACCATATCACCTTGTCTTGAAGATCAATATATATTCTTTGAACATTCCATATAGAGTAGTATACTTCTAAAGGTAAAACCTTTAAATGCTTGTTGAAAATCCATTCTCCATTTACATCCCATAAATCACACACTTGTCAGAGATCAATTATTTGAGAATAGACATGAAAAAGGCCTATATCAGACCAACTATCCGGTTTATTAAATTCCAAATCCTACTAGAAAATCGAACAGGACTACTGACTGGTTATGGATCATTCAGATTCTGATAACACCTTATAGCAGATACCTTGTCGTTTAGTTCAATGATGTATATTATCACCCATATTAGAAGACCAAAAGAATTTTGAAAACAAATTCTCAATAGTATGAATAATTGTTTTGGGAGGGTTTAAAGCTGCTGGAGTATATTACAGTTATAGTTACTCCCAGCTATATAAATACAAATTTAAACATGAATTTCCTATTTCATACAAGTCATGCTTAGACTCAAGTACTATTATTATTTTGACAAGACATCGTAGTGTGAAGCATAAAGTGAAGAAAACTAACCTTCAGTACTTTTGCAAGTAAAGTTCGGCCTGCTTGATCCATCCCAACTGCACCAAAAAGTAAGATAAGAAAATCAATACACTGATTGGACTGATTTTGAACAGTTTTGTGGGATGGGGGATCTTTTTAAACATTTATGCTATGCACAACAAAAGTAACTATTGGACTGATTTTATACATTTATCATAGTTTAAACAAAAAAAAAAGATAAAAACAGAACCCTATATGCTACATTCATGTTACCAAATTCAGATTGAAGCTGACTCTGAAACCTTCCACGACCCATAAAACTAAATATTCAAGTGAAGGCCCTTCTATCCAAAAAAAATGTAGTGCGTCAATTATATATTGCAACACCACCCAGAGTTTTTGAACAATTATAATGCATCAAGTCAAAAAAACGTAGCTATAAGAATATGTCTCAGTAAAAAAATTGAAAAATGCCTATATTGGACATAAGGACTTCTAATTGATCCAAGCTGTCCAACATGACAGCACTTCCAGCAAGATTATCAACTTTTACTGGTTTATTCTTACCAATTAAGTGATGGGATATGTTGTCCAAAATGACTCCTTCCTTGATGTATTTTTATTCCATTACACGCAACATCCCCATTTGGATGAAACACTGGTATTCCATCAGGAAAGCCACTCTAGAAGAAGTTTGGTCTTGGCCGTCCAACAACATCCTTTATTGAATTCGTGATAACTGCAGTGACTAGACTAGAATATAGAATGTCCAATATAGCATGGTGCAAATCATAAACATCCCTTATATAAATATAATAAATGAGAAATACAATGTAAGGCAGCAATAGTGCAAAGATAGGAACAACCCACATAGGCACGGTGTCCTCTTTATTGAAGGGGAATATTAGATCTGTCATCATCTCCGCTCCAACATACCGATGAAAAGGTTCTATGAGATTTAAAAAACCACCTATAGCCCTACAAGCACCAGAATCAACCAGTCATGTATATGTTCCCCTGCCAGCTTGCCGCCATGGGATGTTATAGTGTGAACGCCAACCTCAGCCTCTGGTATTTTAAAAAATTAATCGTATGAGGAACGGAATGAGCAGAAGATTGAGAGCTCGGGGAGTCCAGGCAATGTGAAGGCAGCAGAGAAGAAGTCAAAAGACATTAATTTGTGCAAAAGCATTCAGTACAGTTGTACTCGCATGAGAAGCTAACATAGTGCATTTGAGGATCGTAAATGCACATCACACTAACAGTTGATCAGTTCGTATGCGATAAAGTATCACAAAATATATTTAACGAATGCTAGTCCACGATCAAAACTCAAATCAGATCGCACACACACACACAGATAGGTGAACATGCATATTACCAGGAAGTTTAGGCACACAGAGTGTTTCACATAACTCATCGCAGAAGTGATTGCAGTTTTTCATAAGAGTTTTCGATCAAATTCAAATGGTCCAAGGTCAAAAAAGAGTTATACACATAGATCTTTGTGTGTGTGTGTGAATGGTTCAAAGTCTACATTTTGAAAATCCCCAACTCAAATTCAAAATAAATGGTCCAAGGTCAAAATGGAGTTATAAACATAGATATGTGTGCGTTTGTGTGTATGCGTGTGGGCGTGTGAAAATCGTATATCTATGTGTGCGTGTGTATCTGCAAGCACAATATCAAACACTAAAAGATTAGTATAAGACACACTAAAATAAAAGAGGTATAATAAGAATAACCTATAATGTCTTTTACTTAAGAGGACATCATGACTTTTTGTGGGACTTCAATATGCCAACTTCATTCCAAATAACTCCAAACTGTAGGATGCATAATATTATCACTTAACTAATGTTATAGATATCCATCCCATAATTTAGGGGATATACAATAACAAGCTTGATGAAAATAAATAGTAATTGAGCTTCACTCTAAACAACAGAATATATTAACATAGTGTGAAATTTGGCTCAAAATTCACATGAAGCTTTTATTTATAGAATACTTGGTTGAAGTGCCTTTCCCATTTATGTCGTCAATGCCTTCTATAAAAATAGGGAAATGACTATTGAAAAGTTGTCTTTTTATTTGTGTATTACATCACTATAATTTATGTTCGATGCTAACTTCAGTTAGTGTATATAGACGGCGAGTGTCCTAGGATCACTAGCGTCAAAGCAATGTCAATACCATATGAACTGGTATGCTATATATATACACATATATACCCACATGGTCAAAACCATTATACACATAGAACGGTATGTTTAGCTAGAGTTTACTAGTCAATTAAGTATAATCCCTCAAAGCCCACTTTTAACGCCAACACGAACGTTTACTAGTCAATTTGGAATACCAGTAGTCCGATGAGGACACGGAAACTTCCTACAAGTTATTTTTGTACATATATGAATTTTCCTGCCTCATTTTGGGCCACTCAGTTACTATTTTGAGTTTTCACCCCTAAATCCCATTTTAAGCCCAAAACGACCGTATACTAATAAATTTTGAAAACCGGTATTCCAATTTGGACATGGGCACTTCCCTTAAATTGCTTTGGTATCTTCTCGGTTATGTGTGCGTCTTTACGGGACACTTCATTGTTGTTTTTTTATTTTCACACCCCCAATGCCCTCTTTTAACCCCAAAACGAACGTCTACTGGTCAATTTCGAGAACCGGGAGTCTGATGAGGACACTGACACTTCCTGTAAGTTACTTTTGTACCTCTTAGGGTGTTTGTTGATCTATCTAGGACACTCAATTGCTATTTTAATTTTTCACCCCCTAAATCCCATTTTTGCCCCAAAGTGAACACTTACTAGTCAATTTCAAAAACCAGGAGTCCAATGAGACACGCTACTTTATACAAGTTACTTTGTAACTCTTATGGTGTATGTACATCTATCCGGGCCACACGATTGTTGATTTGAGTTTTCCCCACCTAAGTTCCATATTTAACCCCAAAATAAATGTCTACTAGTCAATTTCAAACAACCGGGAGTCCGATGAGGGCAAAGACACTTCCTATAAGTTACGTTTGAATCTCTTGAGGAGTTGTGCCTACATCTCTCCGAAAAACTCGGTTGCTATTTTCAACTTTTGCCCCTTAAATCATATTTTTAGCACCAAAACAAGTATAAACTAATCAATTTCGAAAATCGAGTCCGGCGAGGACACAGTGACTTCTTTTAGGTTACCTTGGTACCTTTTGGAGTATTTGCCTCTCTATTCGGACCACTTCATTATTGTTTTCAATTTTATATGGTATTGGATAACATTGGCGATCTTTTCAACGGTGATGCATGTTTGAATTAATTGGGTCCATCACATATATTACAAAATAAAATTATAATGGAATAGTAAATCAAATTAATGGCATAGACTACTTGCAAGTGACATTAATTAATTAACACAAACAAACAGATCAATAATTGTAACTAAAATTCAAACAAACAAGTATACAAATATTCTCATAAATTAATCTGAAAACTATACTGCAACAACCAATTAACAATCCGGGTTTTCAATTGGCTCACCCTCAACCTCCTATCACCACTACAAATCAATTCAGTACAAAAACTAATGATATTAATCAATAACCAAGAATTAAAATTACCTTTCATCCGTATAAATTCGATGATACTATGACTTCAATGCCCGATATTAGATCAAATATTTAAATGCCAATGAACCCTGTCAATTACCCATCAATGAAAAACATATGTTTGTCATTAAAAGAACATAAAATTATGAAACAAGGAAAAAAAACAAATCATTAATTTATATTATAATAAAAACTCCAACTATCACAATAACCAACCAATTCCAACAACTAGACATCACATTACTTTTTCATTACCATTTCTTTAATTTTAACAGCAGCCAAATAAGAAAATTTAAAAACAATAGATAACAAAAACTAATTTAATGTCTCCAACCATAAAATCCCAATTTGATAATTTTCAATTACACTTAACCCCAATTTTTGAAACCCTACCTAACTAGCCACCTACAGCATAGGAATCGCACCACAAAAAAAAAAGAATGGGACTTACTCGTTCTTGTCAACTGAACCAACAAATAGGATGAGCTTAGGACGAGTGAGGGAGAGCTTAGTACGAGTGGGGTATAAATTTTTGAGCAAAACCTGAGCAAAATCGATTAAGAACAGATATGTGAAGAAATCGATTGAGAACAATATGCGAACAAATTTATACCATAATCGTTACCTTGAGTTTAGAGGAAAACACCATGCGTTACCTTGTGTTACCTTGAGTTTAGAGGAGAGAGTGGTAAAGAGCTAAGAAAAATTAACGCTTCTTCACATAACAAAAGTACAGATAGAGGTTTTGGCAAATGAAAGAGAGAGGGAAATTAAAGCGGGAGCTCTTCACGTACAGACAGAGGGAAATTAAAATAGGTGAAAAATTTTGTGAACGCTAATAGCAGTCACAAATTGAGTTTATGATCAAAATTTGTGACTGCTGGGAGCAGTTACAAATTTATGACTGTCAATAGCAGTTACAAATTAAGTCTTAGACCAAAATTTGTGACCGCTAATAGCAGTTACAAATTTGTGACCGCTAATAGCGGTCATAAATTAAGTCTAAGACTAAAATTTGTGACTCCTCATAGCAGTTATAATTTCGTGACTGCTCATAAGAGTCATAACTTATGTCTACTAATAAACTTGTGACTGCTTGTGACAGTTATAAATTTGTGACTGCTTATAAGAGTCACAAATTAATTATATGGTAACATTTGTGACTCCCATTAGCTGTAACAAACTAATTGACTCAAATTTTTTTTAACCAATTAATTTTATCACCCCTAATGGCAGTCACAAATAATTTTGTGACTGCTCCCGGGAGTGACTAGTTTGTCACCCCTATTGGCAGTCACAAAAAGGCAGTCACAAAATTAACATTTTGGTGTAGTGATTCTCGAAAACGCCAGCTAAGGTTGGTCGGGAAATAAAACTATTCCTAAAAATGCCAACTTGGTTGGTTAGGAAGTAAGTATATTCTCGAAAACGCCAGCTAAGGTTGGTCGGGAAGTAAAACTATTCCTAAAAATGCCAACTTGGTTGGTTAGGAAGTAAATATATTCTCGAAAACGCCAATTAAGGTTGGTTGGGAAGTAAAACTATTCCTAAAAATGCCAACTTGGTTGGTTAGGAAGTAAATATATTCTCGAAAACGCCAACTAAGGTTGGTCGGGAAGTAAAACTATTCCTAAAAATGCCAACTTGGTTGGTTAGGAAGTAAATATATTCTCGAAAACACCAACTAAGGTTGGTCGGGAAGTAAAACTATTCCAAAAAGTGCCAAAGATTGGTTGGTAAGAAAAACCCACTAACTGTAGTTGGTCGAGAAGAAAAATTTACCGACCTTGGTTGGTCGGAAACATTTTATGAAGAAAAATTTACCGACCTTGGTTGGTCGAAAACATTTTATGAGTACGAGAAAGTGATCGAGCAAAATTTTTTATACTCGTGACTTTTTAAATTACTACCAAGTTGGTCGAGAAACAAAATATCATCAATTTTGGTTAGTCATCAAATGATTACCACAAATTCAAGATAGTCGACAATAAGTTTTAACAAACTCCAGTTGATCGAAAAATAACACAATGTTGTTATCTTTTTAACAGATATACATGCACAAATGTAAAGTGTTTTTTAATTACATGACAATGGCAGTCAAGATTTGTAAATAAAATTATTTCATTAAATGTAAAACAAAATACATCAAGAATGAAATACAAATTTATTACATTAAGATTCCTATTCTATTGGTTTCTTCCCCTCTGCTTTTGAAACAGGTTCCTCGCCAGCAGGTGGATCATTTAAAGCATGAGGGGAATTTATGAAGTTAAGATCTTCAAGCATCCTGATATTCATCACAGATGGTCGATCTAGTAGGTGATCGGGACGAGATATCTCGACATTGGAATGGAGATTGTAATCGCCGAGGTATTTGGAAATCAGACACCGAGGGATGGCCCGAGCAGGGATCCAACTCATATCAAGCTTGAATGGTGGCACTGGTAGGTCGAGCAGCCTAGGATTATGGTAATCCCACAGGTAATGACCCTGTTCCAGTTGCAGCACACCTAAGGCGTTCAACCATCCCTGTTTGTAACCTTCATTGTTTGCATTTTGGATACGATCATCCAAATGGTAGAGAGCCTCGTTGTAGCCAGCCATCCAGAATTCTCTGGGCTGCTTGTGGAATTGATATGTCAATCTTTCCAGCTGCTCGTGGAGATTTTTGATAAAGAGTTCTTTATTCTCCAAGACAGACTTCTGCGCAGAAAGCTGCTCTTCCAGATCCCTGATCTTCTTAGACATCTCAGCCAATGCCTGGTTCTTTGCCATCAGTTGGAAGGCCTAGTTCTCTAGAGCAGATTGAGTCCTCTGTTCCTCGACAGGAATCCGAGCAGCTCTTGCTCATCCCCGAGGATCTCTTGCTTGTCCTCGAGCAGATGTAAAAGGGACAGACCTCTTCAAGGTTTCCAATTTATCCCTCAGGTTGGCGTTATCGACCTCCAAGAAAGAGAATCCCTCGTCAGTTACTGGGATCAAAGCATTTGAGGTGGAAGCTGCAGACTTCAACTGAGACACCTCTCTTTGCAGGTTATTATTTTCTTGCTCTAATAATTCAGCTATTTGTCTATGCTCTTCGACCTCAGCCTTCAACGTTCTCTCTCGTACGTCGTAAGCAGCAAACCGTTTATCATATCCCTTATCGGCACAGATTTTCTGATACTTCTTCTCGTACCCCTCGTGCAAAAGGGCAGTGGATTCTTTATATTGTTGCTGAAGTTCTTCAAGAGTTCCTTGGAGATCCTTAATCATATCATAGTATGCTACATTGTTAGCCACTGCACGGTCGAGTAGGCACTTCAAATACTAATAGGCTTTAATTACTTGCTCTGAAGCACCTTGACCGAGGATGTCAGTGATTTGAGCTGCACTCATGTTTGTGTGACCGACTTTAAAATATTCATTGCATTGCCGTAATAGCTTTGTATCATGAGCAGACAATAATTCCATACTGGCCAGAAACTAGTAGAGGAAGAAAAAACAATAATCAATAAGAGTACAAACAGAGCATGAAGAAGAGAATTAACAGTATGCATAATCAAAAGTTCAAATTTTATTACATCACAGAGGAGGAGTACAAAGTTCAAAGTTACATGTTCAGAAGTTACATTTGACAAAGAAAAATAAAATAGAGAGAAATCCGAACAACTTTACACCTTTTCCTTGTCTCCCAAAACTTTCTTGGGAGGCTGGGACGAGGAGGTAGGTTGCTCGGATGGAGCAGAGGGTTGCTCGTGAAGTGCTGGATGTTGCTCAGAGGAAGTAGCAGGTAGTTGAAGTTCCTCATTAGTGGGCTGGATGGCTGGGGGATGAGAAACTTGATCTCCCATCACCATGGAAGACTCCTCAGAGGCAGCTTCATCCTATTCTTCGTCTTCAGGAGTTGGAGAGGGGCCATGGATGTGTCGCTGAAATAATTCAGAAGCTTCATCAACTTTCATTTCTTGTAGAGTAGCGACCCATCCATCTCTAAAGTATTTGAGGCTGCCATATTCGACTTGCGACATCATGGCAGCCAAACCTTTGTTCCACCCTTTATCCCATCCAGCGCTAAAAGATTTCTTCACAGCCAATTTCCTCTTTGTCTTCTCTGAGGAAAGCTTCTCGAAAAGAAGATTGTCAGCAGCCTTCAGTTTATTCTCAACTTCCTCCTTCTGACGACTTACTTCCCGAAGTCGACCTAACTCCTCCTCAGCATTTTTTAGCTTCCCTTCGAGCTCTTTATTCTTCTTCTCCAAATCATTCATTTTTTTCTCCAACCCCTTGGAGACCTCAATAACCTGAGCCTTCTCCTGCTCAGTCGAAGTAAGCTTTTTCTCCGAGACTGCCTTATCATCATCATATTTCTGACGAGAATCTTTCAGAGACTGCGCCAGGCCTACCAAAGCTTCCTCTACACCAGATGAGGAGCTTGAAGCTTTAATAGCTTCATCTTTCTTCAAAATTGTATTAAAACAGCTCACCAACTGTGAAAAGAAAACGAAAGCAAGTTAGTGCACAGATACAAAAAGGAAAGAATGAAAATTTAAGACTATAGGACTTACAGAAGCAATGTGGCGAGCTGCTAATGTGGTAACCGTGTCCCGAGAAAGATTTTCTTCAATACCTTGGATCTTGGGAATGATCCAAGTCTTCACCGAGCTCATAGCAGAGCTCAGAGGAACAAAAGTGGGAACACCACTAGTCGGGGACTGAGAGATGGATTCAGCCAAATTGACAGAGGAGCTTTTCTTCAGCCTCCTCAGAGGAGCATCAACTTTCTCGACTAACGTTGTAGTCTTAGTCGGAGAAATGACAATCACCTCGCCTGGAGCAGTAGCCTTGCTCGGGGCCACTGGCGGCTTCTCGACCACCTTCACAGGAGCAGCCGAGGGAGGTGCATCAATTTTCTTTGTCCCTTCTCCTGGGACATCAAGCTTACTTCTTTTTGCCTCTCCATAACTAGAGGCAGGTTTCTCGAAAAGGGTAGGAGGTCTTCTTTTATTCATCCTTTCACTCAAAGGAATGTGTGACTCAGGTGAAGAACTTATAGAGGCTGGTATGGGTTCTGCGTCACTTATCACCGGACGAGCAGTAAAAGAGGAGGTGTAACTCTTGTACTGCAACAAATATGAAGCTGACCTAATATGATCGTCGGCAACAGTCTGATGCAAACTCCAGATAAGTTTTAAATGCCTTATATTAACGTTTGCCTCGTTTGGAGACTTTCTTTTGCTGTCAACTGCAAATAAATCAAAATTAAAATATCAGTGGCACATTTTATCAAACACAAAGGATGCATAATTTTGAAAATAAAATAAAATAAAAATAACGTATCCCATTGCCATAGGGAGGACATCTGGGACCCTGGTAAACATCATCTCCAGTTAATGGAGGGTGTTTCCAATTTTTCATAACAACCCCATGCTCAAAGTAGTCCCTATTCGCATCTGGGAGATTGACTACTAAAGCTCCATTTAGAAACCTAGTTTTTAAATAAAAAGTATTATCACCCACGGCCCATCTATAAGAAAACATAATTTTAGGAATTCCTATACGGGTTCCATGAATTTGATTTAATCTATAAACACCGTTAACTATTCTCCATGTGTTGGGGGCTATTCGTGCAGGAACCACGTCAAAGTATTGACAGAATTCCAGACATAGAGGGTTTGGGGGAAAAGAAAAGCCACACTCAGCAACAAAGAGACTGGGGAACCAATGTCCCTCAGCCAAACGAAAATAGTCTGAAGGCTCAGAAAGCTCTTCCAAAATAACCCATGAGGGAATGGAGAAATCAGAGCGAAACTTCTCAATTGATTCTACAGGATAAACCATGATGAAAGAAGGAAATCAAAGAGAAAGAAGAAAATCTTACAGGAAAGGGATGAGTCTGTTGACAACAAACGATGGAAGAGAAGAACGCACAGGAGAGTAAGAGACGATAGAAAACTCAAAGAGACAAATTTGAAAAAGTAAAAGATGATGGGATTTTCTGCAACGTTTAAATACTTTGCCTTGGGAAAGGGTAAAAGTAATGATTACAAAAAGAGAGGGTTACGTTACCGGCAGCTAAACAGACAAAAGAGGCGCGAGAATCGAAGCGATTAGAAAATTCAAAAAAGGTCGATTCTACGAATTTGGAAGGAGAAATAAATTCAAAAGAAAATACTCCTAAATTTCAGGATGACCATTTAAACCCGCCATATATCTAGAAAGAATGTTCCACACTCCTCAAATTTCGAACTATGAAACATTGGGGGCTTCTGTTGATACCAAATTTAGTCTGCTGACATGGCTCAATTGGGTGAAGACACGCGACAATCTATGTGGCAACGACAAACACTTACGAATAACACCTCGACTGCGAGGAACCATACTGCAACGAGGAACTCTGCTTCCCCGATTAACTCAGACGCTCCGACCTACAAGAACTCTCCGAGGAACTTTTGAGTACCGAGGAACTTTTGAGTACCGAGGACCTTAGGCGGTCCGAGCAGCTTAGGTGGTCCGAGCTGCATCTCGGACAAAGCATTAATAGCCGGATAACCAACAGTTTGACTACGCATTAAATGCTTATTATTATCATACAGATGTATACGCTTAAGGGGCATTAAATGTATTACCCTTTCACATTACAGCCTTAGGGCTATAAATACATTTTATTATCCTCATTGTAAGGGGACCGAAATTTCTTGAGAAAACTTGTAATCGAGAATTCCCAAACAGTCAGCAATAACAGAAACAGTGGACGTAGGCCATTCTTATAAGGCTGAACCACTTTAAAAGTTCTTTGTCTCATTTTATTTATCTGTGATTAAATAATTAGATATAATCTAATTTTTTACATCAACAGCGATAAATGTTTTTACTTTAAATATATTCAAAATGGATATGTCGTTGTATGCCTCAATGTTGATGATATGTCTATCATGGGTAGTAACTTGGATATTGTCAAAACTACAAAACAAATGTTAAGTAGTCGATTTGACATGAAAGATTTGGAAATCGTCGATGTTATATTAGGAATAAAAATTTCTAAAACATCGGATGGACTTATATTATCTCAATCTCATTACATAGAGAAAGTACTTGAAAAATTCAAAAAGTATGATATTACTCCTACCAAGACACCTGTAGATGTAAATTTACATCTAGCAAGAAATAATGGTGAAAGCATATCACAACTAGAGTACTCTCGTATTATCGGTAGTTTAATGAATATCATGAACTGTACGCGATTGGACATAGCATACTCAATAAGTAAGCGAAGTCGATTTATGAGTAATCCAGGGAGAGATCACTGGAAGATAATATTGAGAGTTTTGGCTTATTTGAAATATACTCAAAACTATGGACTGCACTACTCAAAATATCCATGTAATACCCCGTATTTTTACGCATATTTATTTTTATGAAATTATGGAAAATGGGAAAATAAGGATTAATTAAATTAAAGGGTGAAAATTACTAGTGTGATGAGAATTAGTAGTATTTGAAATAATATTATGGCCAAGGCTGAGATACACAGAAGTTATGTTATAAATATTTGGGATGCGTATGAGTCGCGTCACTAGTATATATTTGGGGGTTTAAAAGGTAAATTATTTTTGTTTAACTCGGATGACTATTTAGAGTGCGCCAGACTGTCTAGAAGGGTCGAAATAGTCAGAAAATACTACTCGGGTATTTTATTTAGAGTCCAGAACATTTTTAGCCCAAAACGACACCCCGGGTGGGGTATTTTGGTATTTTAAAATTTTGGGGTAATTAAATGGACGAAAATTGGGTTTAATTAATAAATTTAGGGTTAGTGGCCTGTTAGTTTTCAACCTATGTGAGAAAGATAGGAAAAGAGAGAGAACCAATGAAGAAGGAGAAGACTCCATTAGAACCCTAAGTCAAGAACTTCAGCTTTCACACCAAAAAGACACCAGCGCGTATATCGTGTCAAGAGGATCGTTCCCATACCAAGTTCAACCCGCAAATCATAAGTTCATTTTAAGGCAAGTGATTATCTTTCTCTTTCTCTTACCATTCATTATTCTTGTTAACATATGTTGAGGTTTTAGAACTATTAATACCAAATTTGGTTTACCTATGATGAGATTATGTAGGAATCTTAGAAATTTGATGGGGGTTTGCATGTAGAGGATTTTCCCCTTTATAGGAGTGTGAAATTAGGTGAACTAGATGCTAATCACAAAATAAAAATGGGAATTTTACGGATTTATAATTCTGGGTTTATGTTAATATGATTCAAGGGAAAATTTAGGAGTTTGTTGAATTTATTTGATGATTAGAAGAATTTGACCCCTAAACTATTTTAAGAAATGTTCTACAGTGACTTAGAGTAGTTTAGAAACCTTGTACTTGGGTTGGAATGGGTTTAAGTTGGGATTGAAGAGGAGAAAATCGGGAAAAAAAATGAACTTTGAAGATGAACTGGGCAACTGCGAAATTTTCGTTAGAAGTTCAGCCCAGGTCTTTCGAACGAGACTTCTATTGGGTTTCCAGTGGCCCTTCTAAAGAGTTTGGGAGTTCGTTCGAAGTGGGGGGGACATTCGTTCGAACGACCCTCGTTCAAACGAGATTTCTTGGGTCTTCTAACGAGATTCCAGAATGACTCTTCAGGCCTTATTTTGTTTCGAACTTCTCGTAGGCTTATTTATGTGAGTGTTAGACATGTTTGAATGTCGAGTGACTTAAATTTATAATTATTAGTGAGCGAAAAATATGTCGACCCTCGGAAGGTATGAAATTCATAGAATTTGATAGATGCGAAAATACAAGGGAGAATATATACGAATAAGGTATGGGGTATAATAGGGAATATTATGCATACTGTGATACTAAGCTGTGGGAAAGCCAATGAATTTAAACAAGTTGTGTATATGCTTATTTTTTAAAATATTATGTGTATGACATACCTAGCTACTGGCTATCGAACGGAGGTTAACGTGTTGTGGACAATCGGATCTTGTGTGCCTTTGGGGGATTTAGAGTCGTACCACCAGAGCATGGAACCTAGGTACGGGATATCCATGAGAATGATAGTGATGAAGATCATATGGGTGCGTAGGTATGTGCGTAGCCCATCGGCTTGGGACTATGTTCGCCTCCAATAGGTGTTTATGTTTTATTGGTTCTCGAGAGATTGAACATGTTATACCCTATGCGTGAGCGTTGCAATTGGACTAGATAGCCGAGTATGCGTAGCACTAAGGGTTTCTCAACCAGAGGTGCAATATTGCTACATTTTTATAATATATTGATATGTATACATAAAGAGAATAATCTGTGTATACCGAAAACCTGTTTTGTGTCTTATGTTGATGACTCTATTTTTAAATGTGTACTTATGGTATTATCAGCTGGGCATTTAGAAGAATATAAGACTAAACTAAAGTAGTTCTAAACCTATATCTAAATCTTAAGTACGCCGACTTTGAGTTATTTAGTAAGTCTTTCCAGCAAAATAGTATGTATTTAGTAGCCAGTCAGGGTATCATGACTAGTATGGGTAGCTAGGCTCATTAGGCGTGCACACTAGATCGAGGGGTAAGTATCTCAAGTGAGTACGCTAAGTTAACTTGAATAATGATTGTGCTAATTAAATCAATTTAAGCACTTGTTATATTAAACTATTTTCAACTCGGGCTCTGACCCGTTTTTCTGTATATCTTTCTATTGTCCCATTATTTTTAGGTGCCCAGCCACAAGGACACCAGCCTTAGGAGACTCTATTCAGTTACCGTGTTGTAGCTGCTGTGGAAGCTGTAGGATAATTTCTAGTAGACGACTCAGCCTATTCTTCCTTTTTCAGTTATCTACTATGTTGAACATGTCGTCATTTCTCCTGTTTACATTCAGAGATTTAGTAGTTTTAAATTCTCTCTTAGAATTGATTTCTTTTTATTGGATTTATTGTATGGGATTGTATCTGGATGTGTTTTACTCCAGTCATTCATTTTACTTTAGTTAGACTTTATTTATATTACTGTGATACATGGCATTGGTTGGTATTCTTTTTTATATTGGTTAGTAATAAGATAAAATTTGGACATCACCCTTTTCAAATACTAGGTGGTTAGTTTTTATTAAATTAAAATTTGAGTTTCGACAGTGATGCATTATCTGTACCAACTTGATATTCTGAAATAAATTAATTAAGGACTGATCACCCGATAATTAATTAGGCGAGGTGCCACAGGTGGTATCAGAGCATCAGGTTTAGAATCTGTACGGCTTATTAAATTTCTGTGTAGCGTCCTTTGATATAGAGCCATATATTTTAGGATTGTTGTACTATTCATATGTTTTACGTTCTTTTGCTAATTTTAGAATATAACTGTGAACTTATGAAACTTTTCTCTCTTTTCAGATGCCTCCTAAACGTGCACAAAGAGTTCCCAGGGATTCCCAGTCAGAGCCTCGGCCTGCACCTCCTCAGGGTATAATGAATGCAGCTGAAGTGGCCGCCATTGTAGCTCAGGCGGTAAATGTTGCTTTGGCTATAGTGCAAAAAGGATCACCTCAGGCACCGGTGGTGGCTCCAGTTCAGGCCCAGGCTTTCCCGTCTTCTTGGAAACGTGTTAGGGATGCCTTCCAGAAGGCGCATCCTCCGGAGTTTTCAGGGATCTCCGATGTAGTCGTAGCGAGCCAATGGAAAAAATACATCCAAAGGAATTTGAGGATGCATGAGTGCACGAAAGTACAGAGTCAGATTTTGTCCACATTCAAGATGGTGGGGTCAGCACTGCAGTGGTGGGAGTCCATCACCACCGCTGAGGAGAGAGTCACACTCAGTATCCGAGACTTTTGGGTGCGGTTCGACCGCAAGTACTTCCCTTCGATTGTCCAGACAGAGATGAGTCAAAAGTTAGCAAATCTGAAGCAGGAGGGAAGGACCGTGGTAGAATACGAAGCAAAATTTACTAATCTTCTCAACATTGAACCGAGTGAGATCCCGATCGAAGAGAAAAAGATTCAGCGCTTCATGGATGGGTTGGCATGGAGGATCCGCCAGCATTTAATAGGAAATCTCTCCTTGGCCACCTATTCAGATGTGGTCAACGCAGCACTACTCCACTACTAGGACCACCGTTTCCACTTGTTTGAGGTTAAGAAAGTGGAAGAATCCATCCAGCAGGGCAGGGCAGGAAGGAATGGTGCCGGTGGGGCACAGGCAGTTCAGGGTCAGCATAGGCACATTGATTAGGGTTCCAGTAAGGGAATCTTAAGAGGTTCAGGTCAGGAGGTTTTAGACATGGGCAGGGAGGCTTTCGACATGGCCATCAGGGCCAGCAGCAGGTTCAGCAGGATGGCCAAGGGAGGGAGGGTAACGGCCATCAGGGCCGAGGATAACAAGTACAGAGGGGAGTACCCTTCCGAAGGAGATGTTTCACGTGTGGCAACACTGGCCACAAATGCCAGGACTGCCCTTAGAAGGGTAGAGGTCAGCAGCAGCAGTAGGGTGTTCGTCAGGAACCCCAGAGATCGTTATTTCCCGCAGCTCTCCCAGCACCTCCACAGATGGCAGCACTGCCACCCATTCCAACTGCCCCAATTCAGCAAGGGCAGCTTCAGTACGGACGACTCTAGAATCGACACCAGGTCGCAGTCCCGCAGGACCCGCCAGCGATTGACTGTATATTTTCTATCCAGGGGATTTTGGGGCGCATTTTATTTGATACGGGAGCCACACACTGTTTTATTGCCACGGGGTTTGCACGTACTACGGGATTATTTGACACAACAGAGATTACGGTTACTTGTGTGGATTCGTCATTGAGCGGGGAGTGGGTATAGAGATTAGGAGGTTTATCTTACCCGCTGACATGCTCGTATTAGACATGTCCGAGTATGACGCGATTGTGGGTATGGATTGGCTTTCCAGATATAGGGCCATGATTGATTGTTATAGTAAGAGTATAGTTTTTGCTATACCCAGGCAGGAGATGTTTTTGGTGGCGATGCCTCGCTCTGAGGGAGGATCGTCCACTCATTTATACTATATAGAGGAGGAGACCTCTACGGAGGTTGTGGTACCGCTTAATTTGATTCCTGTAGTTCGAGAGTTTATCGAGGTTACCACCGAGTAGAGAGATAGACTTCGTTATAAATTTAGCGCCAGATACTCGACCGATAGCTCGCGCACCTTATCGTATGGCTCCAACAGAGATGAGGGAGTTACGTAACCAGATTGAGTAGTTGTTGGGGTAAGGGTTTATCCATAGGAGTACTTCGTGGTGGGGTGCTCCCGTACTGTTTGTTAAGAAGAGGGATGGATCGTTGAGGTTATGTGTTAACTATCGGGAGTTGAATAACGTTCGTTGCCTCAAATCGATGACTTATTCGACCAATTGAGAGGAGCGACTTTCTTCTCGAAGATTGATTTGAGATCGGGATACCATCAGCTACGTATCAGGGAGCAGGACGTGTCGAAGACTGCCTTCTTGACGAGATATGGTTCCTACGAATTCAGGGATATGCCTTTCGGGCTAACTAACGCCCCAGCCGTGTTTATGGACTTGATGAACAGGGTGTTCAGAGAGTTCCTGACCAGTTCGTCATCGTATTCATAGATGACATTCTAGTTTACTTGCAGACCGAGGAGGATCATGCCGAGCACTTGAGGCAAGTTTTGCAGACACTGTGCCAGCATGAGTTGTACGCAAAATATGAGAAATGTGGGTTTTGGATGAAGGAGGTACAGTTTTTGGGGCATATCATCTCCGATAGAGGGATATCCGTGGATCCGGGGAAGGTGTCAGCGGTGAGGGAGTGGGGACAGCCCACGACACCAACAGAGTTAGCAGTTTCTTGGGTTTAGCCGGGTACTATAGGAGGTTCATTCGAGGGTTTTCAAAGATAGAGGGATCGTTGACACACCTGACTCGCAAAGGGGTGTCGTTTATCTAGAGTGACGCATGTCAGTTAGCCTTTGATGAGTTGAAAGACAAGTTAACCTCAGCACTAGTGTTAGCATTACCCAAGCCGGGAGTGGAGTATCTAGTCTACACTGATGCATCCTTGTTAGTACTTGGAGGTGTAATGCAGTGGGAGGATCAGGCTATAGCTTATGCTTCCCGAAAGCTTAAGCCTCACGAGAGGAACTACCCCACCCAAGATTTAGAATTAGCGACGGTGGTGTTTGCACTCCAGATTTGGAGACATTTCCTTCTAGGGGAGAAATTTCGTTTATTCACGGACCACAAATCATTACCATACCTCTTCACGCAGAAGGAGTTAAATATGCGACAACGTCGGTGGCTTGAGTTTGTGAAGGATTATCAATTTGATATCCAATACCAACCGGGGATGGCTAATGTGGTAGCAGACGCGTTGACCCGTAGGCCAATCGGTGAGGTGGCCAATCGGTGAGGTGGCCAAAGTGTGGAAAGCAAAATGGAAGAAGTTAGGGAACCAGGATGCGGTGGCTCGATCATTTATATCTGTGATGACGGTTATGCCCCAGATTATTATGGGAGTAGTACAGGCTCAAGCAGATGATATGTTCTGCCAAAGTCAAATAGTGAAGCTTCTAGCCGAGTAGGCTGAGTATTACACCGTGGGTTCAGACTGGGGTCTACGTTTCAATGGGAGATTGGTTATTCCCGAGGGTGAAGATTTGCGACACAAGGTGATGACAGAGTCGCACGGTTCTCGATTTGCGGTTTTTCCCAGTGGGGATAAAATGTACCAGGATATGCGTAGATAGTACTGGTGGAGCGGAATGAAGAAGGATATTATCGAGTTCGTCTCGAAATATGCCACTTGTCAGTTGGTAAAGGTGGACCATCAGAGATCGGAGGGACTTCTACAGCCATTAGAGGTTCCTATGTGGAAATGGGAGATCATTTTCATGGATTTCATCACGGGATTACCTACATCACAGAGGGTTCACGATTCGATATGGGTGATAGTGGATAGGCTGACCAAAGTAGCCCACTTTCTGCCAGCCAGGACAGACTACACCACGGGATAGTATGCCCAGATATTCATAGCAGAAACAGTGAGAATCCACGGAGTACCTCTTAATATTGTGTCTGACAGAGATAAGGTGTTTGTGTCTCGATTTTAGGACAGTTTTCAGGAGGCGTTGGATATAGAGATGCGACTGAGCACAGCCTATCACCCACAGATGGATGGTCAGACCGAGCGAACGAATTAGATGTTTGAGGACATGTAACGTATGTGCATCATTGATTTTGGCAGAAGCTGGGAGCAGTACCTTCCACTGGTGGACTTTGCCTATAACAACTCCTACCAATTTACTATCGGTATGGCTCCATTAGAGGTACTATACGGCAGACCTTGTCGTTCCCAAGCATGTTGGTTAGAGGTGGGGGATAACAAGTTACTTGGTTCGAAAGTGATTCAGGATACTTCGACGAGGATAGAATTGATACGGAGCAGTATTCGGGTTGCTTAAGATCGACAAAAGAGCTACGCTGACGCCAAATGGTATTTTTGCGAGTTCAACATTAGGGATCAGGTGTTACTTCGGGTCTCTCCTATAAAGGGAGTTATACGTTTTGGGAAGAAGTTAAAATTGGCTCCTAGGTATGTAGGACCATTCCCTATTATCGAGAGGATTGGGCCAGCTGCTTATAGACTTGGGTTACCGGAGCACTTGCATAGAGTCCATGACGTGTTCCATATCTCTTCGCTGAGGAGATTTCTTCCAGATGATTTGGCCCACACCCATATTGCGTTAGAGGAGATAGACTTACAGCTTGATCTCTCCTACGAGGAGGAGTCGGTTTCTATTCTAGACCGTAGCGAGAGGAAGCTGAGATCAAAAATAGCACCACTAGTACGTGTTCAGTGGCGGCACCATAATGATGAGGAATCAACCTGGGAGTGCGAGGATGACATGCGTGAACGTTATCCAGAGTTATTCTTTCCAGGTATATATATTCTTTTCCGAATTTTGGGACGAAATTCTGTTATTAGGGGGAAAGTATGTAATACCCCGTATTTTTACGCATATTTATTTTTATGAAATTATGGAAAATGAGAAAATGGGGATTAATTAAATTAAAGGGTGAAAATTTAAATTAATCCAATTTTATGATAATAATTACTAGTGTGATGAGAATTAGTCGTTATTGAAAGAATATTATGGCCGGGGATGAGATACACGACAGTTATGTTATAAATATTTGAGACGCGTATGAGTCGCGTCACTAGTATATATTTGGGGGTTTAAAAGGTAAATTATTTTTGTATAACTCGGATGACTATTTAGAGTGCGACAGAGTGTACGAAGGGTCGAAATACTCAGAAAATACTACTCGGGTATTTTATTTGAAGTCCGTGATATTTTTAGCCCAAAATGACACCCCGAAGGGGTATTTTGGTCTTTTAAAATTTTGGGGTAATTAAATGGACGAAAATTGGGTTTAATTAATATCATTTAGGGTTAGTGGCCTGTTAGTTTTCAACCTACATGAGAAAGAGAGGAAAAGAGAGAGAACCAAGGAAGAAAGAGAAGACTCCATTAGAGCCCTAAGTCAAGAACTTAAGCTTTCACACCAAAAAGTACACCAGCGCGTAGATCGTGTTAAGAGGATCGTTCCCATACCAATTTCAACCCGTGAATCATAAGTTCATTTTAAGGCAAATGATTATCTTGCTCTTTCTCTTAGCATTTATTATTCTTAATATATGTTGAGGTTTTAAAACTATTAATACCAAATTTGGTTTACTTATGATGAGATTGTGTAGGAATCTTAGAAATTTGATGGGGGTTTTCATGTAGAGGATTTTCCCCTTTATAGGAGTGTGAAATTAGGTGAATTAGATGCTAATCTCGAAATAAAAATGGGACTTTTATGGATTTATATTAATATGATTCAAGGGAAAATTTAGGAGTTTGTTGAATTTATTTGATGATTATAAGGATTTGACCCCTAAACTATGTTTAGAAATGTTCTAGAGTGACTTAGAGTAGTTTAGAAACCTTGTACTTGGGTTGGAATGGGTTTAGGTTGAGATTGAAGAGGAGAAAATCGGAAAAAAAAATGAACTTTGAAGATGAACTGGGCAACTGCAGAATTTTCGTTAAAAGTCCAGCCCAGGTCATTCGAACGAGACTTCTAACGAGTCTCCAGTGGCCCTTCTAACGAGTTTGGTAGTTCGTTCGAAGTGGGGGGACCTTCATTCGAACGACCCTCATTCGAACGACCTCGTTCTAACGAGATTTCCTAGGTCTTCTGACGAGATTCCAGAATGACTCTTAAGGCCCGATTTTGTTTCGAACTTCCCGTAGGCTTATTTATGTGAGCGTTAGACCGGTTTGAATGTCGAATGACTTAAATTTATAATTATTAGTAAGCGGAAAATATGTCGACCCTCGGAAAGTATGAAATTCATAGAATTTGATAGATGCGAAAATACAAGGGAGAATATATACGAATATGGAACGGGGTATAATAGGGGATATTATGCGTACTATGAATACTAGGCTGCAGGAAAGCCAGTGAATTTATATAAGTTGTGTGTATGCTTATTGTTTAAAATATTATGTGTATGACATAACTAGCTGCTGGCTATCGAACGGAGGTTAATACGTTGTGGACGACCAGATCTTGTGTGCCTTCAGGGGATTTAGAGTCGTACCACTAGAACATGGAACCTAGGTACGGGCTATCCGTGAGAATGATAATGATGACGATCGTATAGGTGCGTAGGTATGTGCTTAGACCATCGGCTTGGGACTATGTTCGCCTCCAATAGGTGTTTTTGTTTTATTGGTTCTCAAGATATTGAACCTGTTATCCCCTATGCGTGAGCATTGCAATGGGACTAGATAGCCGAGTATGCGTAGCACTAAGGGTTTCTCAACCAGGGGTGCAATATTGCTACATTTTTATAAGATATTGATATGTATACATAAAGAGAATAATGTTTGTATACCGAAAACATATTTTGTGTCTTATGTTGATGACTCTATTTTTAAATGTGTACTTATGGTATTATCAACTGGGCATTTAGAAGAATATAAGACTAAACTAAAGTAGTTCTAAACCTATATCGAAATCTTAAGTACGCCGGCTTTGAGTTATTTAGGGATTCTTTCCAGCAAAATAGTATGTATTTAGTATCCAGTTAGGGTATCATGACTAGTATGGGTAGTTAGGCTCGTTAGGCATGCACACTAGATTGAAGGGTAAGTATCTCAAGTGAGTACGCTAAGTTAACTTGAATAATGATTGTGCTAACTGAATCAATTTAAGCACTTGCTATATTAAACTGTTTTCAACTCGGGCTCTGACCCGTTTTTCTGTATATCTTTCTATTGTCCCATTATTTTTAGGTGCCCAGCCTTAGGAGACTCTATTTAGTTGTCGTGCTATAGCTGCTGTGGAAGCTGCGGGATAATTGCTAGTAGACGGCTCGGCCTATTCTTCATTTTTTAGTTATCTATTCTGTTAGACTTGTCGTACTTTTCCTATTTACATTCAGAGATTTAGTAGTTTTAAATTCTCTCTTAGATTTGATTTTCTTTTATTGGATTTATTGTATGGGGTTGTATCTGGATGTGTTTTACTCCAGTCATTCATTTTACTTTAGTTAGACTTTATTTGTATTACTATGATGCATGGCATTGGTTGGTATTATTTTTTATATTGGTTAGTAATAAGATAAAATTTGGACATCACCCTTTTTAAATACTAGGTGGTTAGTTTTTATTAAATTAAAATTTGAGTTTCGACAGTGATGCATCATCTGTACCAACTTGATATTTTGAAATAAATTAATTAAGGACTGATCACCCGGTAATTAATTAGATGGGGTGTCACAATCCAGTTGTTCTTGAAGGACATTGCGATGCAAATTGGATATCCGATATAAAAGACTTTAAGTCTACGAGTGGGTATGTGTCTACCCTTGAAGGTGCAGCCGTATCTTGAAAATCCTAAAAACAAACGTGCATTGCGAGATCAACAATGGAATCTGAATTAATTGCACTAAACAAAGCTGGAGAAGAAGATGAATGGCTTTGAAATTTCTTAGAGGATGTTCCAAATTGGTCTAAACCTGTGCCCGCAATATGTATACATTGTGATAGTCAATCGGCGATTGGAAGGGAACAGAATCACATGTATAACAGAAAGTCACGACATATTCGTCGTCGACACAATACCATTAGACAACTTCTCTCAAACGGAATTATCTTAATTGACTATGTAAAGTCAAAAGATAATATAACGGATCCACTAACGAAAGGTTTAAACCGAGAGCAAATAAAAATATCATCAAGAGGAATGGGACTAAAGCCTATAAATAAATAAGAATCAATATAGTGGCAGCCCAACCTAGCTGACTGGAGATCCCAAGATCAAGGTTCAATAGGCAAACCGAACTACATCGTATTCAGTAAGCACTGAAGGATATTTAATCCTATCTATTCCAAAGATGAGACAGGGCACATCTGTCGTGAAATTCGGATAAGTTATGCTTTTAATGATATCCATATCTTAGTATGTCTAAGTGGGGTACTGCAGGATACTCTTTATGGAAGTCACCTACGTGAGTGAGAAGGGGGCCACTTCTATGAGAATAATGAAAGGCAAATTCTCTAAAATACTCACAGAACCAAGTGGTGTTCATGGCCAAAATGAACACAAACGTGAGAAGCAACTAGGTTGAAGAATTTTTGTGTGAATACTGTTGTCTAGGTTTACAGAAACGGTTGACGGTTTAAAAACGTGAAGTCTTCTGATTAACCAAGTAAATCTGATCGTATATCACTAAGTAAAATTTAAGGCCACTAGGCTACTTTTCCCGATGCAATAAATCTTCAGTTTTACTCAACTTGTGTCTGCATCTGCATCTGCATTTGTTCTATTTTATTTATAGTAATATATCATTCATGTGGGGTATTGTTGGAAATTGGACTTAATAAAAGCTGTCCAGAATTTTCTGGAAAGAATTCTGAGCAACTTTGAGCTCAAATTTAGGTGGGACCCATACCACGATAATTATGGGACCACATACGAATGCATTCGCCTTCGCCAAGAGATTAACGTAATATATTCATATGTCCAATTTCAATAAGTTATGAATGATAAATATATCCCCAAAGTGACTCACAAAATTATGAAAGTTAATGAATTGGGTATGTTTTAACTCTTGTCCCACATTGGAAAAGTAGTGAAAAAATGATGAGTTAATAAAACCCAAATAATAGACTAAGGCTTGGATGCCTTGGAGTATCACAACTCTTTGAATGGGAGATGGCCTACACTATGCATGTGTTGGGCTTGAGCCAAAAGCTCACAAGCGCGGGCGTGCGCCATCTGTCCGGCCAGCTCGGTTCGATTCGGGCTCGGACTTATAAAAATCTCCTACATTTTTTGGCCGAATTAATTAAACTTTCTGGGTTTTAATAATTAATTACGGAATTAATTAATTATTAATTAACTGTTTGTCAGTTAATTAGTTAACGAAATTAACTGTGTTGACAGTTAATTTCGATTTTGATTGTTCCCAACTGTCAAAGCTTTTGCTATTAATAAAGCTTTGCCCCTACAGTTTTAGACTAATGAAAAATTCCCTCTATAAATTTTAGAAAATCCACCTGCATTATCTCCTAACTCTAGAAAATCTGTCTCATTTTTTTTGCATTACATATACTGTTTGGTTGAGTAAAAATACAGAAATTGTGTTCGTCGAAATTAATTATTGGCGTGCTGCATAATTAATTTGAAAAATCCGTTCTATCTTGGCAGACAATATTCATCAACCTCAGAGCACATTTGAGGGAATAAATTGTCTTAAGGACACTGTGTCAATTCACAGCATTAGGATTCTTTTTTATTTCTATTAATTTTCTGCAAATTCAAGTAAGTCCTTTTATTTTCTGTAATTTCACTTTATTTCTGTAATTATTGTAATTCATATTTCTGTACTTTTATATTAATTAAATAATAGACGTAACAACATGTCCATCAAATGTAATTGGCTAGAGCATTGTTGACTTAACTATAGGTCCCTTAGTTTTTAACGAGTCATCAATTTTTCAATTAATCACATATGAGTCATGTTAACCCTCACTAATGATGGTTAACAAATTTAAATTCATGATCATATTATAATGTTAAACCTTATATTCTCCTGTGAGGTCCTTATATGAAGATCTTTTGTGCAGACCAATTTTTTTAAATGGTAAAAAAATTATTTTTGAGTTTATATTTTTGAATCAAATACCAAAAAGTCCCCCAAACATTTTTTAATATACACTTAGTCCAAACGTTTTATTTTGTATCAAAAAGTCTCTTATTCTCTTATCTTTAAATATCCGCGTCAGTGGCATAGTAATGTCTTTTTGACATGGTGAAGCGTCAGTGACATAGTAATGTAGTAATGTCTTTTTGACATGGTGAAGCGTCAGTGGCATAGTAATGTCTTTTTGACATGGTGAAGGACTTTTGGTGCAAAATAAAAAGACTTGGACTAAACGTGTATTAAAAAAAGTTCGAGAGAATATTTGGTATATGCCCCTATATTTTTTGTGGGTTATATAAACATTTCAAGGAACCTCCCAAAAACCATTCAGCTCAAAATTATTTTTATTGTTATTTTAAAAAAATTAGTAAAAATATATCAGTTTTTAAATTTTGGAGTGTTTCTAAAATGTTTAAATAATCCCCAACCCACCCCCAAATAGAATCCATCACTGCACAGGGTACACTGAATTCTTGCGCCCTGTGCAGACGCATGTGTGTGTGAGAGAGAGAGACCCTCCTGGCTGGTTTGTGAATAACTTGTCTTCTTCATAGTACTTTTTATTCAGTCAGTTTTGTCATTCAATGAATTAATTTTATATACATATATTGTTTCTTTGATCTTGTTGTGCACTTAAAGAATGCTTTGCTAGATTTGAGTTAAAGTCAAACCAAAAACAATCATACATTCATATATGCATAGAAATCATAAATGCTTTTGTCGTTGGAAGTACCGCAGGTCAGTGCTGCTATAATAATTAGGAGGTTTGGTTTTCATTTGTGAAGGTCCTTTCTTTCCTGGCTAACTCAAGCGTGTTGTGCTGTATGCACTTCTAATTCCTCGTGCAAATGACACATCAACACTGTTGCAATACAAGTCTCTCATGTTTTTATCATCACAACAAAACCATCACACTTTGGATCTCGTGTCGCTTATTCATGGGATTTGAAATATTACGTAAATTCGATATGCATCCGAAAGTACCTATAGCTTATAGGATTATTATGAGTTGACCCCATTTTTAGAATCTACTTTCGGTTGCACCCTTGAAAAGAATAATATATGAGTTGCACTACCAGAAAGTGTCATAAACACTCTTAAAAAGTGCACGTTGTGAGCTTGTATGACATTTTCAGAGGTGCGACTCAAATATTTTCTTTTAGTGATATAACTCAAAATCAATTCGATAATAGGTATCAAACACTAAATAACCATTTTTCTCAGCTTGATACGGTATTAGTAAGTCTGTTTCAAATCTGTATCAAGCACTTCAAAATAATGCATCTCAACAAATAAATCGAACGCATTTTTTTAAATTATTTTATTTTTTGCAAAATTTAAAATCATAAAGTTCATGCACACATGCATGGTCGTTATTAGCAGCATCTGTGTGAAAAGAATAAAAGATATTTGGGCGGGTAGGTTGCTTCCCTGATATGCTCATAAATGTTCACGAGTTTTATGAAGTATCAATTATGCACTAGAGAATCATTAAAGACCTAGCTGCTTTTAACTTTAGGCACCTTCTTGCTCAAACAATAATGTTAGATCCCAGGAATAGAAATATTAGGTATGGTTAAATGCAATTCACCTGGTTACTAATGCAATCCAAAAAGTATCATCAAAAGATGTGTCACAAAAAATAATGAATAAGTGCCACTATATATCATTTTGGAATGCTAATATCCTTATTTGGAATGCATTTAGCAGTACCTGTCTTATGAAGGGTGCATAATCTGATTACGAGTTTGTTAGGACTATAAATTAACTGAATCGAACCAAGCCTAGGGCAGTGTTAGTCCTACATGATTGAGACCTAGATGGGAAGTTTTATTCTAAAGGACTTGGATTAAGTATCATTGACCTTGATCATTTTCCAAGAGAAAAGAAAAATACCTGAACTCACATTTTTGGGATATTGCCCAAATATTCAATTAACAAGTTAAAAAAAAAATGGTTCCTAGTGTTGTAATCATTTGTACTAAAAAGGATATTTGATTCATTGCTCAAATCAAGTAAGTAAGCAAGTCTTCAAAATTTGTTTTTCGAAACAAGAGCAAGTAATAACGATATTAGTCCCGAAAGTATATATTTGAAGTGCATCTTAAAAGTAAAAAATGTTTGTGCGTCAGCCTCCCTAAGTATTTCCTTTGAGAGTAAATTAGGACGCATCAACATTGTCCTCAGAGATTGTTTTTGATGAAATGCTATAATTGTTGAGACACTCAATTTTAGAGTTGATGACATGAAAATCAAGATGAAGATGTAATTCTCTCACTATAGAAAATATTTTAAAATATTTTTCCATATAAAATTCATCCTTATCCTTTTATAAAAATTATTCCGAATCTCATTAGCAATATGCATTCATACATGTGTGATCTCGGAATGCAATAAACTTGAAGACGAATAAACTTGCACCAATTAAACTTCGGCATGATTAATTCTTTGAAGCTTTGCCGCAACGTCTTCAATTTCTTCAATACGTCATAGACCAAGTGGGATCGTGACAAAATAAAATCTCCCTATGACATATTACAAACACAGTTTTGTTCATGGAATTAAGTCAAAACAATACAGGGACTCAATTGGAAATTTATGTCCCTACAAATCTCCCCCTTTAACTATTCCGGGACAAAACTAAACCAGTGAAATGCCAAAGCCGGGCCGTCAAGCCGTATGACGCCTAAATCCCATCCCATAAACCCAAAATCAAAAAATTACAAGACACGGACTAGTATATGTAGCACCGGCAAGCATGAACTGTCTGAATGTGATGTAAATTTAAAATCTCGAATCTCTGAATCATACCTACAGACATGAAACAGACAAACAAATACCCAGTGAAGTGTGGAGGAACAAATGAGACCAATATATATATCCAAATGATACCAATTTGACAATAGATACCAATATGAATAAACTCTGAAAAATCGTTTGTTAAAAAACTGAGCAACAAAATGATACCAATGTGTACTACCAATTTGTAATATATGTAATCAAAAACATGCTCAACAAATCTCCCCCTACATCACATACATCCCTCCCCCTTTGTCTCGAATAGACAATCCGGTGAAAAGATAAACCAATCAACAAGTATCTAGCATGAGAATATACCAATTAAAAATCACTAGATAATCATGAAACAACCAGCTAAATATGTTCAATTAATGACAAATCAGTAGCTAGTAAACCAATGAATCACACAAAGAATATAGCAATCTAAGCAGGTGTGATAAACGAAATCATATGCAAAATATCAATTTTGAAACAATATAACTTGCATATAAACCAGTCAATCCAGAAAACTTCCAACAGTACGAAAAAATATACCACAATAATCAGGGTGCTGCAAACAAGAAGAAGCAAATTCCCAGATTGTCGTTCGAACGAGCCAGGGACGTCGGTCAAACGAGATGAGGACGTCGCTCGAACGAGTCTTCTCGCAACATGGATATGTCGTTAGAACGACTTCTCGCGACAGGCCAAATTTTCCTAGATTCCGAGAAATATCATATATTTTTGCCCAGTGAAAAAATTTCCAGAAAAAAATGCCAGGAAGGGCCTGACAGCAGCAAAACAGTGTTAAAATAGTAGGCTTTTAACACAAAACACAAAAACGCATAAAAACTAACAATGCGAGTTACATGCAAACATAGTACCGATGTGCTCAAACATGGACATGGAATGTATGGGCGTGAAACTACAACAAATGAGTCGCAATTCCAACACATCGAAAAGATCAAGAAGCTCTAATTGATAGCGATAAATCATCAAACTTTATCATAGTCATATGGCAATTAAAGTGTGAGCTTAATGAACTAAACATACTACATGCACATAAATCCAGAATTCTGACGATTCTACAAACAATAGCGTCAAATTGCAATGTTTCAACATTAGGATTAGATGTGCAAATCTGTGAAATTTTTAACCAACCAAACTCCCTCATAAATATATATTTTTTCAAGTTCTTTTGAGGTTTCTAGCAATCTCAACTTAGAGAAAATCCCATTGACCCTTTTCTTAGCATATTTCTTTTTCTTTTGGGTTCTTTTAAACGGTGGTTTTCACAACGAGTTAATTTTGAACTCTCACAGCCCTTTTCCTGTGAATCACTCATCATTTTTTAGTTAGGTATCAATTCAAATCCTCGCGGTAAACGGTTCTTACATGCACACTTCTCCTTAAGTCTACTTACGCATAGATGACAAGATTGAGATAAGAACGCCTCATCAAATTCAAATATGCAAGAGAAGTCAAACATCCATATAAACTCGTGCATGTGTGCAATGTTGGCATATATACAAAGTTGAATTAAAATGCATATCAACTTCGAAACGACCCCATATAAATAATGGTTAAGATCATTCTAAGCATCGATAATAATAACCAAATGTCCTAGCCACATGGATATGAAACGATGGGGGGGTCCAAGCACACCAATATGCCACATCAAACATGTAAACTCAAAAACAAAAATCGAAAATCTTTTTGGCTTTTCAAACATATTTTGACTCAAATAAAAGCAAAATCTTTTGGGGTTTTTCAAAAGTTTTCTCAAAAATAAAATCTTTTTGTATTTTTCAATATGACTCAAACAAATGATAAACTATAATACAAAATGATACACAAGTCATTATACTAGCAATGAATAAATCATGAAGCAAACTAGCATATGACAAACATGGCAATACTATCATACTTTAGATTTAGCATGGGAAGAATCAAGTGCACCCAAACGAGAATGATGAAGTTTTATTCCTAAAGCCATTAAATCCGATTTCCTAACCCAAGTAGGTGTAAAACGACGCATGGGGGTTTGGGGAACCGGGGCAACTTTATTCCTAAACTTCCTAGGCGTTTGTCTAAGGTCGTAACAATAACGCCTAAGGTGACCTTCCTACCGCAAAACGTGCAAGTGTAGCGGCGGTGGGAATGATTACCTATATGTGGACATTTTCTAATCATCCTAGTGTTTCTCACACGTGCGGGGGGAATGGGAACAACTCTTTCATCAAAACCTATACCTCTCATATCTCCCTTAATTTGGACGGTGCCTAAGATCTTATCTAACTTCTCCGATCTAGCCTCCAAATCAAACTTAACTCTAGACGAGTCTTTCAATCTTTCCTCCAACTCATGAATCCCAGACTCGAGCAAACGCCTAGACTCCTCAAACTCTAAAATTTCCTTTTTCAAAGACTCCGTCAAACCACGGAGATTATCTCTCTCACCCTCGACATAATCTAATTTCTCCCTAAGAGTCTTCTCTCGTGCCCTAAGATCCTCAATCAAACTATCATTATTTTCTATGGCACGCTCATTTAAGTTAGCTTGCAAATTTGCATTTGCCTTTTTCACTCTAACCGTCTCGGCATACAACTCATTAAATGCAATTTGCAACTCTTTCACATCTACCTCCTCTTCGTCACTCTCTTCTCCCTCACTAACATGGGATTCACTCAAAACCTCCTCGGAAGTGTCATTCACATGAAAATCGTCGTCGCTCACATGACATGCCATAAACGCAACAAAGTTACGATCAATTGGGGAACTCTCTCCCTCTTCCGGATCACTATCACTTAAGGTGGCACTATATTCAATGGGTTGCTTGCCCTTTTTCTTAAGTCTAGTGGGACACTCCTTAACTTTGTGACCATACCCCTCACACCCAAAACACTTATCCGACTCATCTCTCTTAGGCTTCTCAAACTTATCCTTAGAGGTGGGATCAACTTTGTTGTTCTTGAATTTTTCAAATTTCTTGGCATCTTTCGATTGCTTTTGAAAATTAATAAATTTTTTAAATTTCTTTGCCAACAAAGCAACATCCTCAATTGGAATCGGAATCCGAAACTTTAATTTCCTCCTTCCGGGTTTTCAAAGTAATACCCTTTTCTTTCTTAGGCACTTGCTTGGAGGTAATCACGTCGATTTCATAGGTTTGTAAGTCACCTACAATCTCTTCTAGTTTCGTTGACTCTAGCTTACCCAAGGAGTTTAAAATAGTCACTTTCGCATCAAACCTACTAGGCAATGACCTAAGGATTTTCTTAATGACACGGTTGTCAGGAATTTTCTCACCTAGGTTAAACGATGAGTTGACAATATTGGACAACCTAGCATAAAATTCATCAAAAGTCTCACTCTCTAACATCCTAATGGTCTCAAACTGTGTAGTAAGATTTTGAAGTTTCGACGCCTTAACCGTGCTAGTGCCCTCGTGAGTAAGTGCCAAAATATCCCAAGCCTCTTTCGATGTTTCACAAGTCATAATTTTATTATATTCTTCCGGTGTGACATGTGAAGAAATAACGTGCAAACCCTTAGAACTATATTGTGAAAGTTTATGTTCAGTTTCAGTCCATGACTCGACAGGCTTTAAATTAGTGACCTCACCTAAAATAGTGACAAGGGGTGTCCAACTTTTCTCAACTGCTAGCCACACATGCTCATCAATAGATTTTAATGCACTTTTTATTCTCATCTTCCAATAGGTGTAATTAGTGCCATCAAAAATAGGAGTTCGAAAAAGTTCGTTATTTTCAAAATTCATCTTTGAAAACACACAGGATCACAAAACAAATAAATTCTGTTTTCTAGCTCTAATACCAATTTGAAATAGTGGTCCTTATGCGAGTGTGTTTCAAATCAAATCAATTTTCACCAAAAATTATCCAACTTTTAATTAGCACCAAACCAGGTTGTGAAAAAACAATTTTTACTTTAAACCAATTTTATCTTGATTAATCCTAAGCATGCATTTAGTGATTAAAGCAAGTAAAGTAAAGTAAAGAATACTCACAGCGCTGGATGTACGAGGAAAAACTCAAGACGGGAAAAAATCTCGGACGGTCGAAGCCAGACAATCACTATGAATGTGAAATTACAACGAACAGACAAAAGACTCACTCAACGACTCGATCCCCACGGGTCTTGACGCTCTTCTGATCTTCAACCACTCCTCTTACAGTGCCACGCAGAAAGTCCTTCTTCCACGATACTTGTCCACAACACACGCGTCCACATATGTCTCGGTGTCCACCGAATAGCTTTGATACGTCTACGATGTCGAACAAGCAGTCCTTCTCTTTTCTTCACCGCAAAACCCAAATGTTCAAGTATTAAACAAACTTTCATGGTGCAGCAAGATCACATAAACATATAGTAATGATAACTCGGATCTTTGCAAACTCTAAGGCTGTGTTTAAGCTTTGAAACCTTAGAAAAACATGTGCAAACAGGTTTCTGGATTGTAAATTATTTTTCCAGAATGCACTCATGTTAATTCTGACGAAACCACGCTTTAAATAGTAAAAATTCACCACCTCGAAAGCTGTGTCGCTCGAACGAGATTGACTTGTCGTTCGCGCGACATGGCTATCTTGCTCGAACGAGCAGAGATGTCGTTTGAACGACGCGCGTGTCATTTTGACTTTTTCTTTAAAACCTCTCTTCCAAAAGTCAAACTCTTTTTCGAGCTTATCAGAATAAAACGTAGTTTAAAATATTTAAAACACTTTTAAAAACATTTTAGAATATTTTTCCTTATAAAATTCATCATTATCCTTTTATAAAAATTATTCCGAATCTCATTAACAATATGCATTCATACCTGTGATCTCGGAATGCAATAAACTTGAAGACGAATAAACTTGCACCAATTAAACTTCGGCATGAGTTATATGCGTCATAGACCAAGTGGGATCGTAACAAAATAAAATCTCCCTATGACATATTACAAACACAATTTTGTTCACGGAATTAAGTCAAAACAATACAAGGACTCAATTGAAAATTTATGTCCTTACAGTACTCGTAGCCAATGTTGATTTTGATGATTTACCATGACAAATATTTCTTTTGGGGTGGGTAAGACAATGTTTTCAAGAAAAACCTTGCATTTTTTTCCACCCTATGCTATTGAGCGGTTATTAATTGATCCTCAAATGGAGATTACAATATATATGTTTAGGTGTCTTGGATATCAAGAAGCAAATAAAAATGTTATAAGTAGCCCCTCGCTAACCATAGAATATTCACAATGAATATTCCCTTATTCTCTCTATATTAAAACCATATAACTTATCCCCCTGAACTTTACCCTTCTGATCACTTCAACACCTAACCTTTCATTTTTTTATCTAACCCTCTAAACTTTCAAAATAGCTTTAATTAACCCCCTAATACTAACACCTTTAGTTTCCGGGACAGAAATGACATGTGGCACTCATTTAACTTTTTTCAAAGGGTATTTTTATATTTTAACAATGTTGGAATAAACCCCTAATTTTCTCTCTCTTTCCTCTCTTTCTCCATCCTCTCAAAGCAGCCATGGATGGCCGCTATCTCCCCCCCCCCCCCCCCCCCCAATCTCTCCTCATCTTCCTATCCTCTCCCCCCACCCACACCACCCACATACACACGCAACACATGCACATACACGAATACACACACACACACGCACACGATGTATACACAGGATCGACCTAGATCTGAGATTTTTTAGTTTGGAGTTTTGTTAGGAGGTATTTTGGTTTCAAATTCCCATATTTTGGGTTTTGGGGTATTTGGTTTTCAAACACAAGAAATGGATTGTGGGCCCAGATTAGAGAGATCGAATTTGGGTATTGGGGGGTATTGGGTTTTCAAACCAAATTTCAGAGTTTTTTTCAGATTTGTTGGGAGGGTTGCAGACCAGATTTGTTGAGGGATACCTCATGCAGTTCAGTTTGGTTTTGCTTTTCTTTTACCTTAAAACTGAGCCTTGCTGTAGTTATTGATGGAAATGCAGGTTCATAGTTCTTGTATGGATTTTTTCTTTCAGTCCTCAGAAAACCAAAGAAAAATAAATAAATGAAGAAAATGTGCAGTTAATTGTATTTAGAAGTTTTGAAATAAATTAGTGTTTATTTCATTGTAGTTTCTTTCCAGATTTTCTAATTCTTTTTATGTAATATATTGAGTTTTTAAATATATTTTATTGTCATTTCTATTTTTTTTTAAGTATTTTCAGTATTTTTCATATGTATTTAATAGTTTTCAGATTTTTAAAGAGAAACATTGTGATAAATCCTTAGATTCTTTAGAAATTAATGATAAGGACAAGCTAAAAACAGCTTTTTCAATAAGTCCACGTATGCTACAATTATTAATCTAAATATAAGAATATAAGATACAAATACACTTACCAATATAAATACAGTTACACTTATTAATATAGATAAAGTTACACTTACAATTCTATCTACATTAATAAGTATAATTGTATCTTCATTAATAAGTGTAACGGTATTGTTGGACTTATCGTTAATTAATTAAAAAAATTATAGGTTTAAAATACTAACAAGATTATCTCTTGGAGTGATCATATATAAATAGACTTTTAAGGGATCTATTACCTAATTCCCCTTTTAAAATTTATTTCCGTAATTTTTTTAATTTTTAAATATATTTTGTCACTTCCAGAATTTTTAAAGTTTTTTCAGTATTCTTCTGGTTTTTAATATGCGTTTAGTGTTTTCCAGATTTTTGAATTATTTTTCTGTAATATTTCAGTTTTTAAATATATATCTTGTCATTTCCAGATTTTTTTCAAGTATTTTTCTGATTTTTAATATGTATTTAGTAGTTTCCAGATTTTTTAAATTATTTTTCAGTAATTTTTTGAATTTGTAAACATATTTTTGTCATTTCTAGATTTTTTTAAAGTATTTTCCAGATTTTTAATATTATTTTTCTGTAAATATTAAAAAATTTATATATTTTTGTCATTTTCAGATTTTTAAAGTTATTTCAGATTTTTTTAATATATATAATATAAAAAATTTAAAATGCCCCTCTATGCAGAAATGGAAAAATATACACCTGTGCACATGGCACGTGATCACTTTTCAATCCAAATTTATAGCACCGTTAGGGTCTGGGTGCATCAGAAAGCGTTTTAATAAGTTTAGTCCAAAAAAAATCCGGGTGGTAAAGTGAACAGAGGGATAAATTTCAAGGGCAAGGTGTAATTAACCCTAAAGTAAATAAACGTTACAGTTGATTTTCATTCAACCCGGTCCATATGAACCATATACATCAATTCCATGTAATATGATGAGCAGTGTGTAGCAGAAATGTGAGGCACTGACACATTACACACTAATGAGAATGAGATTAAGGAAAAATTTAGGATTAGAAGTTCGGTTCCCTCAAGTGAGAAGTAGTACAATGACTCATTGAAAATTGTTTTTTTGTCTGAAAACTTATCCTTCTTTCATATATAGTGGGATTTGATCTCACCATATAATTGTTTTTTTGTCTGAAAAATTATCCTTCTTTCATATATAGTAGGATTTGATCTCACCATGGGCGTAGACTTAGACCGGTTTATGTCGAACCACTTAAATTTGGTGTGCTCGTGCATTTTTTTTCCCTTTCTTCTTGTATCTTGATTGTAGCTCTTATCGTTATTTATTGCTAGTCTCGGGGAGAATCCAGTAATAAACCAACTCAACTCTCATCCACCCATAACATCAAAATTTGAGAAAGAAACTATACAGCCCGGTAATAGTAGTATTATGAATAAAACTTGTTATATCAGAACAAGAACATTACGTAAGTGGATAGTATTATGAATAAAAATGGAAGTCGATGTGGGAGATCATGCTCCTAGCAACTAAGGATTTACTAATATATGTGATTCAAACAGTAAATAGACACGGCACTGTCAAAACTTTGCTATTCTCTTCAAGCTACATAATTGACAAAATAAATCACAAAAAGGGCATTTTTTTTTAAAAAAAATTGGAGAGAGAATCATGGCCAGAATTAGACGCATCCCGCAGTATAAATACCGACGGAAAACAGAACTCTTCTAAAGGACCCTTCCAGCTTTTACTAATATACTATCGGAAACAAGAAGACTAATCATCGGATTCTAGAGTTGGACTGTTGGAGCAGCTCTCCATTTTGTGAAGTTCCAATAACTTCTTTTCAGGATTACAGAGCCCTGCAAGACGAGAGTATCATTAGCAGTGTTACTTTATACGTACATGTTTAATGTTTTGAGGAAGTACATTTTACCAGATTTTTAAATTAAGCTTGTGCGGCAAAATTTTGGGAATCGTGGCTGGTGTATTTGTAACTATTTCATTCCCAGACAAGCTAGGAATCCTATGCTCTGTTCTTAATTTGGTATCTAAAAAGGATACATATACTGTGTGTATGTGCGCGCACACGTTGGGAGATACACACACACACACACAGTATTAACGTCCAAAAATTTGCCTTATTAGCGGAAGAACTAGGCAAATACAATCAAGGCTTCAACTGAACTTGAGCTTCTCATTGGAAACCTCCTTCACAGCCTTCCGCCGCAAGCTCCTTTGTAGATCATTCCACCCATTCTTTGTTTACAGAATGTTTATTTGATTCAATGATTTAAACTCTTTCTATCCAATTGTGTTTCACGCAATGCATACTGCCGCAATAGCATTTGAAATGAACTATACATAATTAGGGATGTGCACAGTTCGAATATTTTAATTTTAGAAAGATTTTATCCCATTCTTGTGGATGTGAATCTAAGAATACGGAAGCGTTATTATTACAACTACACACCAACTACTAACTACACAACATCAGCACAAAAAAAAAAAAAAAAAAACTAAACTAAACTAAGGAAAGGATTATCTCTCTCTATATATTCTCTATATCAATATTAAAGTACTGATTACAAATGAGGACCAAGGGCCTATTTATATTAGAGGTTAGCGTGCTCGCCAAGCTAATACCCAAAATGACAAAAAAGGACAATTAATAACTAAAAATGACAAATTAGCCCCAAACATGCTTGGAGACTAATTAAAGACTAAAAATAAAAGAAAGTGATAATAAACCCTAGAAAAAAAAGATAGTCTTCTACCGAAAGCACAACCACGCGCCACGTGTCGCTATGGATCACCAAACACATCATTCTCCCCGTATTTGAAAAAGATTCATCAATGCCACATGATATGAACCAAGAAAAGCTTCGAAACTCAATCAAACTCAATCAAAAATGGGCAGCCCAACTGGAATTAGTCCCATGTGTATGAACCTCATCTATAATGGGTCTAATAAACCCAAATCTCGGCGATGTCCCTCTACGAAATCCGAGCAATCAAAAATTGACGACCATATCCGCCTTCTCTACACCACGAGTACATGATTGCTACTTGAAGTGGTGGACCCTTGAATCTGACCGGACGATAACTCCGACGACCGCACCTTTGCGAGTACGATGGCGAAACAAGCTAACTAAAGATGGCGACATTCCGGAAAGCCGGACCCAAAATGAAAAATAGTCGAAAAATGGATCCAAGTGGGACGCAGTTTTTCATGGAAGGCATATGTTGTGTCACAAATAGGCCCTAGGACCAATTTTGACCGAATTTGAGGTCAAATAGGGAGTGGGAGGTTGGATAGGAGAAGGAAAGCCCATTTTTGTTGGGTTTGATTGTGGTCGGGCATAAATGAGTGGGGAAAAGGGGGAAAATAGGGGTGGGGGGGCTAGGGTTTTGGTCGGAGGGGCTTTTTGATGGTTCTTCGATTTTTTTTTTTTTAGGGTTGGGGTTTGGGGAAGGTAAGAGACGATGTTTCATTTGACGGGATGGTAGTTGTGTGGCGGTAGGACATGAAGGTGGAGGGAGGTGAAGGTGGAGGGAGGAGGATGAAGGATGGAGGAGACTAAAAGCGATGGTTGTACATATTGAAACAATTTCTTCTCTGTGATTGTGCATATACCTCCCCAAACTCTTATCCACAAGGACATCTACCAGTCAGCAATCAATTTTTTGGGACCCGATAAAGCGAGTTTAAAAAATTATCTTGTTAAGTTTGGTTTCGTAGTGCTTCCTCCAATAATTTATTTTCTATGATGGAAATAGGCCATTTTTAGGGATTATTTGTCATTTTGTTTTTCTTTTGTATTTTCATTTATTTTCTTGTTTGTATTTTTTTTCTTTTGCTTTATTATTTAGAGGTAAGGAGTAGTAATGGTATTTTTGTAATTAGTGCCTTAACTTGGAGCCTAAGCTACTCCTCCCCTTTAAATACCCACTTGTATGCCTCATTTGAGGTAGAGTTGAATTTTGAAATAGAAAATAGTATTTCTCTCTCTAAAAGTGTGTGTAAGATATTTAGGAGCCTTTTGACGTGTAGTTTACGTCATTCTATTAGTAATATCAATTAATTATCATTTGATAAACAAACTTCAGAAAAATCATCCTATAATTTCCATCATCATTACAATGAAAATTCATGGGTAAGCATGTTATATTGTACATAAAAATTACTAAGAACACTAATGCATCAGTGATATAGGATTGTTATCTTTAGTCTGCATCAGATACGCTATAATGTGTTTTGTGCAGAAAAAATCTGAATCGTAGAAATATGCATTCATGCTCTATTTGGAGGTAAAAGGTATAAAATAGTGAACAATTCTTCACTAATGAAAATGGTTTGAGTTATAAGCGATTGGAATGAAGAATCCAACAGGAGTTGCATTGGAACTACTAGAAGAATCACTAACCTGTCTTGTGAAAATATTTTTAAAATAAAATAAAAAAGGAAGAAACTCTAACCTGAACACTTGGGAATATCCCAGACAGCAATAGAGGAGGGAGTACATTCTGCTTCACATAGTTGACGATTGTCCTCATGGTTGACATTCATTGCAAGCATCCATGCACCAATGGTAACGTCTTCATTGCTAAACATCCGGAAACTGTAGATTTAAACAAAATGGAAATTAATAAATGAAAGGTATAGATTGCAAAAGAGGGTATACGATGAGCATGAAAATCTTAGTCCTTCCTGTGGATGTTACACAAGTTCTTCGCAATATATTGCTGAACTGTAATTCCAATATTTAAACTTCTCACAAGTGGATGTCACGAACTTTCTACTACATGGGCGAAAGTGAACACTTCACACACAAAGAGGAACATCTACCATATAATCCACCACCTAAAAAAAAAAAAAAACAGTTCTGCAGGAATTCATCTCTCTGATGGAGAGTGAGGACACCGCTTCAATCAATAAATGATACAAGAAGCAATTTAGCTTATAAAGGTTTCAGTTTTAGAATACACTCATTATTTTCATTTCTCTTGAACCTGATTGACCTATTTCTATCCTTAATTTTCTAAAATATAAAAGAAGCAAAAATCTACAAATGAGATAACAAAATTGATTTTTAAAAAAAAACATGTGATCATGTGAGATGGGACTTCCCTGATTATGTCTTGGAAAAGAAAGGTTTCAGCGTTAGGTGAACATAACGGATCCAAGGATGCTTGTCTTCAGGAAAAAAAAATCGGTAATGGTAAATGGGAGAGCCTAGGGATAATTTCAAGGCAACTAGGGGTATTAGACAAGGGGCTGCTTCGTGTGTGTTAATAGTGGAAGAATTATCCCGACTAATGGGAAGGCCTTGTGATAGGAATTTGATAGAAAGATTTGAAGTGGGAAAGAAGAGAGTGGGAGTATCACATTCGTAATTTGCGAATGACATAATTATCTTTGTTTTTGTAATGAAAACAAATTCATAATTTAGAAGGGATAGTGGAATCTTTTTGGAACGATATCAGGCTTAACATCAATACAGCTAAAAGTATTCTTGTGGGGATTGACGCCGATGAAGAAAAGATATGTAGATTAGCTAACTAGATTGCGTTTGACAGCAGTGTGTGACCTCTTAAATATTTGGGTTTGCCTATAGGTCGTAGTGATATATTTTGGTAACCAGTGGTAGAAAAAGTGACCAAAAAACATGATGGGTGGCTATGGGGTTGTGTATCCAGAGGCGATATACTTGCTCTTATTCAATCAGTTCTTGGTAGCACCCCCATTATTTTTTATCACTTCTTTGGGAAGGAAATGAGGAGGGTAAAAAGGAACATTTGGTGAAATGGAAAATTTTACGTCTTTTTTTACTTAACCCCTGGGATAATGCCATATTTTGACTTAACCCCCTCAAAATTGAAAATTAGACATAACCACCGAATTGGATGGTGTTAATCCTCCATTAAAAAACAACAATAAACTGAAATTTGACTTACCTCCTGAATTTTTATGGACAAAAATACCCTCATCTTCTTCCCCAAATCAAACCTAACCCTAGTTTCCCCCAACAAACCCCTCCCCACCAAAAGCACTACTAACAATGATGTCACCTGTCAACATACATCACAACAAACATTTCAGAATTGCAAAACACGAACCACTACACACCACAGCCTACACAAATTATATCCCATACGGAGTTTATACAATTTCTTTAATTATGCCCATTCAAAATAATTACATTGACAAAACAAATCACACAGAAGAATTGTTGGAAACATCAGCAACAACCTTACCCTCTTGATTCAATGACCCGCCAACACCAACACCTTGTACGGCCACAGCCGGTACCCCCACAGCCTGATATTCAAGGTTCTAAAAAACGCGGGGCGTGGTCGAGGCGTGGAGGCCAAGCCTTAAGCCTTAGAAGCCTAGGCGGGCCTTGGCGTAAAAAGGCGTGAAAAGGAGTTTAGGCCTTCTTAATATATTTTAATATTTTTAAACCATAACAAGGCTATTAAAATACTAAAATTGTACATATTATAAAAATATGTCCGAATATATGCAAATTAAAATACTATTGGATTATTTTGGATGAAATAATGGTCCGGTTAGTAAAAAAATTCTTTAAAAGGCAATGTCGTTTCACTAAAGCATCGTTGTTTTCAGAAAAAAGTGCGTCTTAAGGGTTATACCAAGAATAAGGCGTAAAAAACTTAAGGCGAGGCGTTTCTCCCAAGCCTTAAGCCTAAGCGTGCCTAGGCGGAGCCTAGGCGGGTTTTTTAGAACAGTGCTGATATTGTAGCTGATTGCAACGATTAAAGGGTGAATACGTGTAAACCAGATAGCGGTTGGGTCAATGACCTGATCTTTAAGGCAAGAGAGAAGATTTGAGTGTAAAACAAATAATTCCACCTATCACTACGGTTGATTCAAAAAATACTCCAACTGAACAATTTTGAATGCGGTGGACTTGCTATTGTTGCAAAATTGGGGATAGATTTGATTAGGGGAAGAAGATGAAGGTATTTTTGTCCATAAAAATTCAAGGGGGAAAAGTCAAAATTCAGTTTACTGGTGTCTTTTTAACGGAGGATTGACCCTGTCCAGTTCTAGGGGGTTATGTCTAATTTTTCAACTTTGAGGGAGTTACGTCAAAATATGGCATTATCTCGGGGGTTAAGTCAAAAAAGCCAAAAAATTTATGTAGAAATATAAAAAAATGAGGGTTGGGTGTGAATAATTTACCTACCCAGAAAAGTGGCTCTTTTGAGTAAGTGGCTATGGAGGTTTCCGTTAGAGAAGGGTACTCTTTGATATTTCATTATTGAAAGCAAGTATGATTTTCAATAAATGGGTGAAATTCTAAAGTGGTGGTGAGGTCCTACCATAGTCTATAGAAATTCATCTCATTCGCATCTTGTTGTTGGGAGGGAAGACAAAATTCATTTTAGGGAAGATTGGGTTAGGGGGCTTCCGTTGTGTTCTTTTCCTTGACTTTGTAAGCTCTTTCTCCATTCTCAAATCCTTCTTTGAAGTGTTTTTATATGGTATCATAATCATATTTATTCTTGGAACTTACGCTTTAAAAGAAATTGAAGGATAGTGAGTTTGGGGAATTCGGCTCTTTGCTTGCTTTGATCAAAGGTTTTCACCTTTCTCAGGATTCTAAAAGAAGGTTATGAGTTGGTAACAACTTGGGAAAGTTTTTTGTGTAAATATTTCCGGATATTTGAATTAACTCTCCACCTCTTTCCATTTTCGAACCACACAAGATGAATTGAAATAATGGGAATACCCTCAAAAGTTCAAGTACTTGCATAGCTGGCCACGAGGAGAGGCAACACTTGTGACTTTTTCCAAAGCAAAAGGCACATATCTTGTTTATCACCATCTTGATCATATTCTGCTTCATTGTTCATTTTCAAGAATTTTTTTGGTACAAGGTTCTCCAAAAGTTTGGTATTTGGGTTGTTTTTCTAAGGGTTCGAAGGGGTTGCTTCCTGTGAAGTGGGTGCTCAAGGGAGACAGATAGGAGGCCAAGTGCCGGTGGAGATGCATATTTGTGGCCTTAATGTGGAATGTTTGGTTAGAGAGAAATAATTGTACTTTTGATGACAAGTCAATAGATAATGAAGAGTTATTTTCTATTCATAGAAGTTGAGCAGCGGCATTAATAAAAGTTTGCTGTCAATGGCTACAGTAGCTCTGAAAAAATGGTTGGATAATAAAACACAAATGGGTTCTTGTTTTCACTTATTTTTTATTGTTTTCCCTTTCTTTTATCTTGCTAGGGTCCTTCGTTTTAATAGGTTACTGGTCCACACATCCTTTGTAATTTCTACATCATCATGAATAAAGGGCTTCTTGTTTCAGATTAAAAAAAGGAATATTCTTGAATAATGAGTCACTTAGCCTGGATCTTCACATCATATACATTGAATATTCTATTATGAACAAGTAATAAATAAGACTAAAATCCATAGTTGTCAAATCGCGAATCGTATCGTGAATCGTTTACCCCCCGAATCGCGAATCGCGAATCGAATCGTGAATCGAACCGGTCGAATCGGAATCAAATGATAAAAATGAAATAAAACATACGTAAATGGGATTTGACACTATAGAATTGGTAATTAAGCAAAATATGACAAAAAACTAATCGTAGCACATGATAATATACCAAAATATAGCCCAAAAATTAACCATAGCACATGTTCTCAATTGTTTTAAGCTTGAAAATGTAAAAAATAAAAATAAATCATAAAAAGTCATCATCAAGGATCATTCTTCTTCATTCATCATCATCATCAAGGCCCAAATCACCATCATCGTCATCATCATCATCCTCCTCTATGATAATTTGATCTCCCCCTTCTTCAAATTCCTCTTCATCTTCATCATCGTCCTCATCATCAAGAATTTCAATATCATCATCTGCCACTTGTTTGCCTTTTCCCTTGGCATTTAAATTCCTTGGCCCTATATAACACAAAATAATTTTGACATATATTAACAATAAGATTAGCATATATATATATATATATATATATATATATATATATATATATATATTAGTAACAAATAAACGATGATTATAATAATTCCACATATTTTCACCTCGCTTCCTCTTTTTGCTAGGCCCTTCATCTTGGAAGCATTCGTGAACATCCAACCATGAATGGTCGGTGGGAAGACATGGTTCTTCTATATCCCTCTCAGTGATCCACTCATCATCGTCCTCCATATCGGATAGACAGATTGGATCGAAGTCACCACATTCTCTCTTTTGCTCTCGTCTCATTTCAAGTTGAAGATTATATTTCACGAAAACAAGAGCATTCAACCTTTGTTGCTCCAAACGATTTCTTTTCTTGGAATGCACATGATCAAATGTGCTCCAATTTCTCTCACAACCTGTCGCACTACATGTGAGACTAAGAACTCGTATAGCAATCTTTTGAAGCTCTGGTACATCTTCACCAAAACTTTCCCACCAATTGGCTACATAAACAAAATAATATAAAATTTCAGCAACATATAAATTAACATAAAAAAATCAGTAACATATAAACTCACCGGGTTGTTTTTTATCTCTCGTTAGCGTTGCCGAACTTCTACCGAACAATCCCGCACACGTTTTAAACTTATCCATTTGCTCTTGTACGGTGATAATTGTATCGGTGTCCGAACACATCCTCTCTATAGTGTCATACAAACCACGCTTCACCTCTCTATCGGCCTTAAAGTCATCACTGAAGTGAAATCTTCAAATATAAACAAAAAATATATTTTAGTCCTTTATATAATATAAATTAGAATATAATGGAATTTTCAAGTAAAGAATTTAATATAAATCATGCTACCTTGGGTTTAAATAGTATCCCGCGGCATGAAGTGGCCTATGAAGTTGGAGATCCCACCTCGTATCAATTATTTTCCAAATCTTCATATATCTCCTCTCAACATGATTAAAATTAATCGCAATTTGCTCCTTCGCCCGATCCATAGCTTCATATATGTAACCCATTGCCGGTTTTGCATCTCCATCAACAAGCCTCAAAACTTTGTAAAGTGGATGTACACTTTTCAAACAATATTTAATCGCTTTCCAGAAATTTGTGTCACCTAAAATGATACCCTCCACTTTCTTCGCATCCACCTTGTTGGCAAAAGTTCCATTCATCCAATCAACTGACGTAAACATACGCCTCAATGCCCCTTTATTTTCTCCAAAACTCTTCAATGTGAGAAAGGAAGTGGCAAATCTAGTTGCTCCCGCTCTAGTAAGTTCCCTCTTATTTGAAAATCTTCTAAACAAATCAAGCACCCATGTATGCCTATAAATATACACGGTAACTTCTCTTCCCTTTGTAATTGTGTTTTGAAATATAGGCAAGTTACCAATGTCGGTAAGCATCAAATCAATCAAATGGGCGGTACATGGGTTCCAAAATAAATTCTTTCTTTTCTCTTCCAATAACCTCCCCGCGGCTACATATGCCGATGCACTGTCCGTCACCACTTGCACAACATTTTCTTCCCCAATCTCTTCCACCATACTATCAAGCAACTCAAACAATCTCACCGCATCCTTAATGATCGAGGAGGTGTCCACGGATTTAAGAAAAACCGTCCCGCTTGGGCTATTCACTAAAAAGTTAGTGAGCGATCTTGATTTTCCATCGCTCCACCCATCCGACATTAAAGTGCACCCCGTTTTTTTCCATTCCTTTTTATACCTCTCCAACAAGCTATGCACATTTTCCACTTCCTTTTTCAAATACGTGACCCTAGCTTCATGATAGCTAGGGGGCTTCAATCCCTTGCCATAGTCTCCAACCGACACCAACATTTTTTTAAAAAGTGGACACTTCACAAGATTGAATGATAGAGCATTCTTATAGAAAAACCTCAATATATCCTTACACACCGGCTCCCTATCCTTTAGCATTTGATTCATGGTTAGTTGTTTACCCTTTCCCCCACCCCCCCTAATAACAAACCTATCCATTCCCCCTTTCGCCTTCCCCGTCGAACCTCCCTCATCATCGTTCCCCCCTTGAAAGCATTCATCTTCAACAATTGCTTGACTTTGATTGCTACCAACCGTGGAAGTAGTATTTTGACACAAATACTCTTGAAAAAATAATCTAACGGCCTCGGGACATTGTTCACACATACTAGTATCGCTATGAGTCCCGGCAAAATGTTGTTTCATTCGGAAAACTCCTCCCCATTTTATTGCTCCACAATAGTTACATTTCAATTGCATTCTATTGTTCTCATTCACCTTGGTGCAATGAGCCCAAGTTGGATCGTTTTCTTTCTTGCCCTTTGACTTCACCATTTTGATTTTCAAAGATCAAACAACCTACAAATCAATATCAATTTATTTAATAAACAACTCAAACAATAACTAAAAAATTTAAGCAAATACAACAAATATAACTAAAAAAAATATGGTTTTATAAAACATATGCAAATAAAACATATGGTTTTATAACTAAAAAAAAATAGGTTTTATATGTGTTTTTTATGACTAAAAACAGGTTTTATATATGGTTTTATAACTAAAAACAGGTTTTATATATGGTTAATTAAAAAAAATATGGTTTTATAACTAAAAAACAGGTTTTATATATGGTTTTGTAACTAAAAAAAATAGGTTTTATATGTGTTTTTTTATAACTAAAAACAAGTTCTTTATATGGCTTTTATAACTAAAAAAATATGGTTTTATAACTTTAAAAAAACAGTTTTTATAACTAAAAAAAAATAGGTTTTATGGTTAACTAAAAAAAAATATGGTTTTATAAAAAAAACAGGTTTTATATACGGTTTTGTAACTAAAAGAAGGTTTTAGTTATGGTTTTATAACTAAAAAACATATGGTTTTATAACTAAAAACTAAAAAACAAAAAAAAAAACAAAAAAACATAAATTACTTGTGATTTTATAACAAAAAAAAGTCCAATTATGGTTTTATAAGTAAAAAACAACAAAATAACTGAGAAAAACAAAAAAACGTATGGTTTTATAAGAGAAAAATAAAAAACGTAAGAGCCAATATGAGAGAAACAAAAACCGTATGGTTTATAACCAAAAAAAAAAAAAAAAAAAGCAGCCGTAAGGATCGTAAGAGAGAAACACCAACAACAAAATCAAATAAATAACAAACTTACCTTCGATTGAGAAGAAAAGCAGCCGTAAGTGCTCGAATTGGCTGAAATACAGGCTTATGGCAAGAGGGTTTGGTAGAAATAGGGCTTTTTTGGCCATAAGGTATGTTTAGGGTTGGTTTTTGTTCGTTTTGCAAGTTAAATGAGTTTTTTTTTTTTAAAAAAAGAACGTGTGCTGAACACGTGGGTGAAAAGGGCCCATTTTATGAATCGGTATAATGGCCGATTCCCGATTCTGAATCGAATCGTACGGTTTTTTGTTCATATCCGATTCTAACGTTGATTCGAATCGTTTTAGCATGGAATCGAATCGAATCGTCCGATTCGAATCGCGAATCGGACGATTTTGACAACTATGCTAAAATCATGCTTCAAAAATCATCCAATGCTGTAAAAGTTATATATATAATATTTAGGTGGGTTCGGACATTATGACTACCGAAATCTAACCCTAAAGAAGAACCCACGTGCTAGTGTCAGCCGCAGCCTAGGTGCTATTATAGGTTGCGGAGTTTGGGTTTGTATAGGCCGGGGACCAGAATAGATTTGAAATGATTTGAGGACTTCTGGCTACTTTGGAGACTATTCAACAAGCCCTTTAATGCGGATTGAAGACTGGGCCAATCAAATTCTAACTTGGCGAGCAATTATTGCCTTCTGAAAGGTCCACAACACCAAGAACATTTCCTAGAAAGGGAAAATACTTCTGGCAGACAATCCACAACTACTAGCAATTAAGAAAAGAGTTTTAGAGAAAGTGAGTTTGAGAGAGGGAGCTGTCTGTTGTTGCAGCCAGGATAGATCAGATGCAGAGCAAGGTGGGTAGTGGTGGTCAACGAAGGTTATTAGCTGCGGAGGACTTCATACTAGTCCCTGAAGGTATGGGAACCTCCTCCTCGTCTTTTTTCTTTCTTCGATATACTAGTTTCCATACTATAATTCAATACGATGAGCCCTTTGATGAAATGAATGAAATCTGTTATAACTCTAGAAATCAAACCTAGGCTGCGTAATGTTCATCTTTGATTTGTTAGCCTAGGCCTAAATTTATAGATTGTTATGATACATCTTTGAGATGACTTGGGCTTAGAATGGACTTGTTCTTGAGCCTTGGGTTAGGGTTTGGTGGGTTTGATCTTATAAACTTAAAATGTGGCTTGTTTGGGGTAAATTTATCCAATCTATATAAATGTCCTGTTGACGACAAAGAGTTTTAATTCCTTCTATGAGGCAGCGGACCTAAGGCACACTCATACTGTGCATCATTTTTCTTTCTATGCCCTTGCGTACTGTTGGGGTGTCGTGGTCTGTCTCCGGCATTCTGCTTTGTGCTTAACGCCGGGGATGAGGGCTGACAGGTTAACTCAGAGCGTCATCTGTTGTGTACTTAGGCTGGGCTAATTTTGGAATTTCGCTTGAGCAGAACTCAGCCAGGATTAGAGTACGATTAAAGTGCTAACGATACGCCGCGGAAATCTTTATCCCAAGAGTGGACAGGAGAGATGACCGGGGACTGTGCCATGACCAGGAAAAGACCTGAAACAAGGTCGTTGTGAGTGGAATGTATTATATTGAAGACCATTTTATCTGTTTTGGAATGTGGAGTATGAATTAACATGCCAAGTGAAAATATGTAGCCGAGGCCGTAAGAAAATTCTTTTAAAATGTCAACTGTATAGAATACCTCAGGCCACGGCCTGAATAGGGCAGGGCAGGGCAGGGGCGTGACAAGTAATTTCTAATGCACAACGCTCAGTAATTTTAATGCACAAAGCTCAGGAGGGTTAAATTTCAGTCCTAAGTTTGCTTTAGGTCTTCATCTTGACTAGATCGACACCAAACTAAAGTACCAAACCACAGTTTGTCTCCGTTGGCGCATCCGTTGCTGAACACCCTGCTTATATGAGTACTGGATTGCGCTATCTAGGAACAGGGGTTGAGGTTTTCCGGAGAGTAAAATGATGGATTCCACATGAAAAATCTCTGGACGGTGGTCTATAAGAGATGGCTAACTGTAGAGACCATGAGCAACCCTCCTATTACCATAAAGCGGTAAGGCTGACACATGACGTAAGGAGTGATCCATGTGTCTTGTGTTAGACTTCCATGTTAACAAGTTTTTATCCTATACAATATTGGGGGTTTGTGAAAAGTTGGGGGAATTTGCCATATTAACAAAAGGATCATATTTATGTGTGAACCAAGCGTTCACACAACTTCCATATATAGTGGATACACAATTAGATTCATGTGAATTCAGTTTTAGTTTTCTTTTTAATTTGAGTGAATTACCTATGCAGCCCTTAAAGTATTCAAAAGATATTTATTGAGCCCCTAAAGTATTCTTTGTATATATTAAGCTCCTAAAGTATCCAATTGGTGTCAAAGAAGCCCCTCCATCCATTTTAGACGTTAAGTCTAATGTTTTATGGCATGTGCAAGGCACATGCCATTTTTAAGGGTCTTTCTCGTCATTTTCCAGTTCTTGGAAAGAATTATAGGCGAGTGTGGGTAGTGGATTTTGGTTGTGAAAGTGGGCTTTGGAGCATAAGGATATCCGTTTCTCCTAGAGTTCGAGTGACAAGAAACAAGTGGGCTTTTAAGAGATCTTCCACAGGAGTTTAGCGAGATAGAGATGGGCATCCAAATAAATGTAGGCAGTGTTCATTATGACACGAGAATGTGTGTGAGATTTGAAAGGTATATGTGTAAGGAAATGGAGGTGGGTTAAGCCAGGATTGTCTGAAATTTTTATTTTGGTGTGCACATGAGATCTAGGTCCTCCTTGTGGGTTAAATGGTTAGGAGTTATTAAATAAATTAATGGGATTAACTTAATACATCTATATATATATATATATATATAGAGAGAGAGAGAGAGAGAAAGGATCTCATGCATACCCAGTTTGCATACCCTCTGTGCGGACCATTTTTTTAAAATAGTAAAAAAAATATTTTTAGGCTGATTTTTTTTATATGATTTTTAAACATTTCAATAGGACCATAAAAAAAATTCAACTCAAAATGAATTGTTTTGTTATTTTAAAAAAATCGGTCAAACTTTGTCAGTTTTTAAGTTCTTTTCAAGTTGTTAAAAAATGACAAAGTATGACCGATTTTTTAAAAATAGCAAAAAAATTCATTTTGAGCTGAATTTTTTTTATGGTCCTACTAAAATGTTTAAAAACTATAAAAAAAAAAATTGCCCAAAAATATTTTTTTACTAGTTTATCAAAAACGGTCCGTGCCAGCAGTATGCAAACTAGGGTATGCATGAGAACCTCTCTCTCTCTCTCTCTCTCTCTCTCTCTCTCTCTATATATATATATATATATATATATATCAAATTTGGCCACATCACCTACCAAAAATGAAGGGTTGAGATTAAATCTTCAACTTTCATTCAAATTTTGGTCCTACTAAAATGTTTAAAAACTAAAAAAAAAAATTAGCCCAAAAATATTTTTTTTACTAGTTTATCAAAAATGGTCCGTGCCAGCGGTATGCAAACTAGGATATGCATGAGAACCTCTCTCTCTCTCTCTCTCTCTCTCTCTCTCTCTATATATATATATATATATATATATATATATACAGATATCAAATTTGGCCACATCACCCACCAAAAATTAAGGGTTGAGATTAAATCTTCAACTTTCATTCTTATTTTGAAAATTTCATTTTCCCCCCATTTCATTTACACAGCAAAGCCATTTCTTATTCATTTACCTACTCCACCACTTTTATAGCCTCTCACACGACACTCTCTCTCCTTCTCACTTCTCTCTCTTCCTCTCTCGCTCTCTCTCTCTCGTCTTCTTTATCAAACCAAGTGTGTCCCTATCTATCTCTCGGATTTCAGGGTTTTGACTCTTGAGTATGGATTTAAGGGCTATCGGTTTTTATCATTTATGTTTCAAATTGTATTGGGGGGGGGGGGGGGGGGGGGGGGGGGGGGAAGGGGTTGTAAGAAGGTGACTCTCTAATTTGTTTTGGATTGGAAGTTTTGACGTTCAAATCTCTCATATTTGGGTTTTTTTTTTTTAATTTTATGCATTTCTTTTGTGAAGGGTAATATTTTTTCCTAATTCGATTATATTGCTCCAAAATAATAGTTTTGCGCCGGCAACGGTTAAAAATATGGATCTCGGATTTTCTTGATTTGATTAATGTGCTTACAATATATCTTTTTTTAGCATTGAATACTAATACTTTTGACGATGTAGGTGAAGAAAAGAAGTTAAGATCTAATGTGTTCTTCCATGATTTGTTTGCAGACTCAATACCCTAAACATGTACTTTTCCTCTATTTTATTGGTTATATTTGCGGTTTTTAATATTCTCTTAATCTCTGTGGGGGGGGGTTTCAGATCTGGCTGTGAAAACACTTACTTTTTATATGGACGACTATCATGATGGACGTCTTTGTTGAAGGAACATTCAAGCAATGGGTTTCATCATTTAGCATATTTTTTTAATCCCATCATATTGTAAATTGTTGATTATATCTTTTCATTCTTTCAGCAGAGCTTATCAATGAGTTTGGTTTGTAGATGAAAAATTGTATATATCTCTGTATTTTTCCAAGGTATAATGTCCCTCTCCTTTTATTCATTTCTCAGTGACAATAATCTTTAATTCTTTGAGATTTTGGTTATTCAATATCCTCCCTCTATTGTTATATGAGAGTACATACTGGAAAGTTATTTTTGTCATGTTTGTGAAGATGTGGATGCTCGCTCTCTGTTTTAGGTTATTTTGGTTAACGATTATCGAATTTTTTAAATTTTGTAATTCAATCCCTCGCCCATTTATCCAAAACTTTAAAGCGACGATTTCACTGACGCGGTTGTGGCAAAGACGGGCATGGTGAGCTTATCGGTGGGTAGACTCAGCACTGGTCACTTATCTATTGAGGATCTGGGTTTTGTTTTATAATGTTGACCTGTGATTCTCTCTATTTTTGGTTTAAATTTTCAGAAGTGTTTTCATCAAGGGATTTCTGATATAATACATTGATTATATATATATATATATATATATATATATATATATATATATATATATATATTTATCACATTGATTATAAATTAAGGTTTTTACTAAAAAGTATCACACTGATGCAAGGACGTTGATTGTGGATTTCTGTAATACCCCGTAATTTCATAATAAAATATTATGATATAAATAAATTTAATAATTTCAGATTTATTTTAAGAATAAATTAAATTGGGAGGATTTAAATTAAATGAGTAAAAAAAATTAATTTTAAATAAACAATTATTTATGATTATATAAATATAAAACTCAATTGGACATAACGGGCTTGCTAGTGAAAAATAAATCACACATAAATAAATTTACAGACGCGTGTCGTTTTAACATAATGAAAATGTCTAAGTGAAATAGAAATAATTGGGACGCGTTTTGGGAAGCGTTAAAAGCTCGGTTAAGTGTTTTAAGTATTTAGAAATGGTCCCATATAGGCCTGTCAATGGGTCGGGTCTGGACCCGGACCCGACTCGAACCCGATCCGTATAATAGGGTCTGAGCATATTTTTTTGGACCCGAGACTCGAAGACCCGAATACCCGAAGACCCGTTTATTAAACGGGTAGGGTCTGGATCTTATACAAGACCCGGACCCGAAGGCCCGACCCGAATTGTACATTATTATTTTGTATATATATATACATATATACTATAAATTTATATATATTTATAAATATATCTTATCAATATAACATGTAAGTATTATATATAAAAATATATATTTATGTATATAATAAATATAAGTAATATATGTTTTATTTATACTAATAATATTCTACAATACATTACAAAATATTTTAATTTAAGATTAAATAATAAAGAAGGGGGATAAAATAAAATAAATATAAAATAAATGTACATATTTGACCAGACCCGGATCCGAACCCGAGACCCGAAGACCCGAACGGATCCGGGTCTGGATCCAATATTATAGACCCGATGAAGACCCAGACCCGAACCCGAACCCGATGAAGACCCGATTACACGGATCTGGATCTCCCTAAACCCGACCCGTCTCCGACCCGTTGACAGGCCTAGTCCCATATGAGTTGGGGAACTTTTGGGCTAGTTTGAATATGGATTCAGGTCCATTTGGGGGTCCAAAAGATGGTTTTTAAGCCCAATTCGGGATTAGGTTTAATTAGTGTTTAAGTGGGGGTAAACCACTTCCCCACTACTATTCAGAACAAACCTAAACACAACTGTTAACGGGAGAGGAAAGGAGAAGAACCAAAAGAGGGCGAAAGAGCAAGGAATCAAGGAATCAAAGGGCTTTCTTCCACAAATTTCTAAGGCAAGAATTATCTTGCTTAATTTAATTTTTCAATGTATTTCTTGATGCATCATAATGACCTTTAAATTTCTGGATTTAGGCTTGATCTGATTAATTCGATGATGAACAAATATTTTGTGCATGTAGAGGACTGAATTTAATGTAGAATTAGTTCCAGAAATTTAGGTAAAGTAATCTGAAAATTTAGGGTAGATCCCTTAGGGTTTTGATAGTTAATTGGGGATATCTTGACTAATTAATGTAGAGGACATTACTGTGAACTGAAATTCTGATCTAAACCCCATGATAGAAGCCCCATATTATAAATTTAATTAGGACTGAAAGTTGGAGAAGGCTTCGATCCTTAAAAATCCTTAACAGATATTATTTTTGTGGTTTTGGTATATTATTTATGGATTTAATTTGTGGGTATGAACCTAATGATTCCGAGGTTAAAATTTCTGGGTTGAGTATGCTGCTTTGGATCTGGGAATTTAGTACGCTGTGTTTGATCTGGGAATAATAGAAATGGAGAAAACATAGTGGAGAAGACGACGGGGTCGTTCAAACGAGGTGGGCCCTCGTTCGAGCCACATGTGATGTCGCGCGAACGACCCCATATCTCGTTCAAGCGACGTGAAGGGGTTTTTGGCACTTCGTTCCTTTAATGTTTTGGCTGGGGTTTGGTTTACTGTAAATGGGTCAAAGGGAGAAATTATTTAAAATACTAATATGCCCACATTTAATTGGTAAAATTACAATTACTCGGGGGTTCGTGCGTTCAGACCGGGGGCCACACGTCTGCAGAGGTGGGCTTGACGTTGTGTAGATCATATACGTACTACGTGGAGGCGCCATCTACGAGAGGTAGGTGTTGACGCTGACCCAGCCTGTGTCACCGCTAGGTATGGGCCGTGAACAGGTATCATGCGTATGGACCGCCCCCAATTTATGTGTGTTTTGTTTTGTAATGTCCGCTTAGGATAAGAGATTCCTCCGAACTTGCCGATAGAGTACGAATTAGACACCAACGGTAGATACCTTTGTATGCCAAATATATGAAAGGACGTATATAATTAATTTTACCCGGACTGTAATGAGATAAATTTAAGTGTCTAAGAATTTGGACAATAACACTAATTTTGATCTTAAAATGCATAATAGATGTTTATGCCATTTATGTGAAACTTATGAAACTGGGATAGTACGGGTGTTGACAATTAAATGTAATTGTTACACTTAAATATTTAGTTATCGATAAATTCATTATTTCAAGTTTGACACAATGTCATAATAAATACTTGGGACGTATTGGGATGCGGATAATATCACACTTAGATGAGGGGTGAGGTGTTAAACGAATGCGAGTGACGAAGGGGGACTATTTATTTTGCATCAACTGTATTATTGCATCTTAAATTAATTAAGTTAATTCTTGCATACCTCGGGCTCTGACCCAAATTTAAATGTTCCCCCCCCCCCCAGGTGCTCCTAGACAGGGATAGCTAGATTGTGTTGTGACAGTCTTGCAGTCTCTCTTGTTTATCAGTTTTCAGACTCTTCGATTCTAGCATAGGTGCTTTTATGCCGTAGTTATTTATTTATTTAGAAAATTTGTAAGGGCATAAGCCCAAGACTTCTTTACTTTATGTTGGTTGAGATTTTTGTTATACTGGTTGGATTTATTATTTAATTTGTGGTGATTTGGATCTATTTAATTATTATGGATTTATTCTTGGCATTAAAAATGTGGGCTTTTAGAACAATAATTATTTATATTTACTTTTGTGCTAAGAATGGCATTAACTGACAAGCAAGTCCTATCTTTGGCGTATCGTGTTTGGCCAGCCTTTACGTGAGAAAATAGGGGTTGTTACGATTTCGGTGCAAAACAACACTTTGCGTCAAAGGAGGATAATGCAAGTGTAATTCAAGCTAATCCAACGAACGAAAGCGGTCAACATTCATTCTTTGTTAAACATATATGTCCAAACTAAGAACGCATGGACACAGATCAAGTGATAGCTTTAAAATTTGGAATTGCATTTGTTTGCATTTTAATTTAGTGTTTTGTTATGCTGTTGTAGATATATACCAATTTGAACCTCTTATGTAAAAAAGATAGCCAAAATTTATATAAACAATTTTGTTGAAATTATAACCCAAACAGTTAACCCCGGTAAAGGTAAATACAGTTAACCCAATAGTACTTTATAGATGTGTTGAAATTTTGTAGTTTTTTAAATATTCAATTTTTACTTGAAAGTGAATTTGTACTTGAATAACTTTTTGCGAAGTACTATGTTTTAAATTAGGAAACCTATTTTACGATTTACATTAAAATGGATGCACGAGTGATGTCTAATTTTTTTGAAAAATGATCCATCTAAATTATATGGTTCTAATTTTTTGTACATGCGTGTCAATGACGCGACCACGAAAATAAAACATAAGTAATACTTCAATTATTTTAGTGCAACTGGCATAGGCATAAGCTAATATATTATTCTATTCTAATGAAGTGCACATACTGACAATTTTATTTGTTATGGAAATCATTGGTACTATATTTGTTGAGCTTGATTTAGTTATTGCATTTTTCACAATACATGTCATAAGCATGTGCTATATTTTCAAAAATTCCTGTCGTGCCTTACTGGCACGGGCATTTGCTAGTATATATATATAATGCAATACTATTTACTAGTAGAGTATACATACTAAAAATACTATTTACTAATAGATAATGCAATACTATTTACTAATAGAGTATACATACTAAAACATAGAGAATACATACTAAAAATACTATTTACTAATAGACAATGCAATACTATTTACTAATAGAGTATACATACTAAAACATATAATATAACTATATAATACTATTTACTAATAGAGTATACATACTAAAAATACTATTTGCCAATAGATAATGCAATACTATTTACTAATAGAGTATACATACTAAAACATAGAGTATACATACTAAAAATACTATTTACTAATAGATAATGCAATACTATTTACTAATAGAGTATACATACTAAAACATATAATATAACTATATATATATATATATATGTGTGTGTGTGTGTGTGTGTGTGTGTGTGCGCGCACGCGCATAAAATAGTAATACTAATATTGATATACTAATTAAATACCCAAATAATAATATGAATCACCCAAATAATAATATGAATCCTAGTATATTCTAGTAAAAATACTACAATAACTACTACTTAATATACATAAATATATTATTTACAATATATTTATAATATACAACAACAACAGTATAGAAAATAAAATGTGGTAAAGAGGAGAAGGGATGGTGGGATGTCAAGAGATAGGAAAGTGGTGATGAAAATAAAGTAGAAAACTAAGAACACAAGAAAATAGATGAAAAATGACAAGAAAGACCCTTTAAAAATTGCATGTGTCTTGCACATGCCAAAAAACGTTGGACTTGACACCTAAAATTCTTTAACACCAATTGAATACTTTAGGGGCTCAATAGATAATTTTTTAATACTTTTAAGGGCTGCATAGGTAATACACTCTTTTAATTTTCTTTGGATTAAGTATGAAATCTGTCATCCTCCATACCAAGTATCTAGAGAGAAAATCAAGGGCATTAGCAAAAGTGACAAAAGGGCCATATAATCAGCCCCATAATCCGTATAAGTAGTAAACCTATGTGCTATAACTGACTAGATTCCATCAAGATTTTTTCGTTCCAAAAAAAAACAAACTATTAACAAACAAAAGAAACTCGTGGGTCTATCATACACAAGTTCACAACATTATAAATAAGTCCCAAAACTAAACCTGTTAGTATTTCCACGAAATTGAGGTATATGAATAATTTTTTGATATGGAATGCAATCGAAGATGATATTATATGTTTTCTTTTTTTCTTATTTCTTAGTAGGGGAGTGGAGGAGGTAGAAACGAGTAAAGAAATGTTGAGTGTGACAATGAGCAAGCGTACTTGCCTGTCATTTCTTAAAGCACCCAAGCTTGCAACAACATCCGCAGAAAGAGCATATATCGGACCATAAGCATGGAGAAAGTACTCCTTCCCAAGCAAATATGATAGTGGCTCATACCTGCATGAATTCAACTGACCTGATCACCTAATAAAGACAAAGCTGGCATGTTTTACTAGTTTGGCAGCCTCAGCAAATGATAACTTATTCTCATGGGTGGTGCTGTTTCAAAAAACATGGATATCATAATCTCATATAGTCAATCATGATAGGACTAACCATTTGAGCTTTGGGTCGGTGAAAACGGGGCCCTTCTTCATGCATCCAAGGTATGTTTGAGTGTGAGAACGCTCTTTAGCCAAAAGAAGCGAAAGTCGATCTACCAAATAATGAAACAATATAGTAAATTAATTGTGCGCACACAATGAAAGCCTACAGAACCAAGCATGTGAGCATATGTAAGCTTCCTAAAATTGGTCACCTGGTCTCAAATATATGTCGTCATCAGCTTTAACATAAAATTCAGAATCAAAAAGCGCATAGGCAGCTTTAAAGAAAGCTAGCCTGTAAAAAAAAAAAGGCACAAGTTAGTATGAATCACAGACCACGGCACAGTTTATTGATATATTATTACCATCAGCACTAACGTTTTGTATGGGAGCTTACTATACTCCTCTTCAATATCTAAAAGCATGAAGTCATCGTATTCTGCCACCTCTTTTCTGAGCTCTGACATCTTTGATTTATCATTGGTTCTGCCAATAACAAATCTGAAGGCTAAGCCAGTGGCTTCTTCCAAACTGTGATTACATTCGGATAGATTGATTAAAAGAAATGTACTCATTTGGAAAATGTGCAAAATGAAATCTACTAAAAAATATAGGTGCGTTGTCAAGTGCTCAAATCCCCACAAATGGTTACACCTCAGTGGAAAATGTTAAGCCCGATCTATTATTACCATCGAAGAACCATAATGAAACTAATTGCTTTAATGAATTAAATACAGAATCCAGAATTAGAAGTGCAAGAGATAAACTATATTAAAGAAGTCAGCTAAGACATTGCATGCATTCATTCCTCCAGATTAATTATGCTTTTAGCAGAAAGAGTAAGGCAGCGCTACTCATAATCCGAAAAAGAACCTCACACACTTCACCATTTTAACTTATTACTAGAAGTACAATTATAGCCCTCTTTCCGACTTCAGTTTACCTCCCTTCAAAATCCGGAATATGGATTATCACATTGTATCCATGTAAGCCTCTTTTCTAAAGTTGGCATTTGCGGTATACAGTGCCAGAAATAATCCCATCTGTGGATCCATAAGCATTCTTATCCCTCTTATTGATTTAGTTAGTTTCCTGGGATATTTCAGATCTCTTCTTCTGACTTCCTTTTTTCCACTACCCTCAGAAGATAACTGCAATTGACCGAGTATGCTCACCAATTCTAACATGTCGATTTTACATCAAGAACCTCTAACAAAACATGGCCAATGACACGAGAAATTCATATGCAAACCAAGAAAAAGCCTCTCACCAATATATTTAATGAATAAGAACAAGCTATTACATTTCTTTATATGGACCTAGTGATGTGTGTCCAACAAGTTAGGAAGAAACGAAAAGATGCTAAAAGGACAAAAAGACCCTTATTTACTTTATAAGCCAAGAAGACTATGCCCAAACCTATACTAAAGCTACTAATATACCACTATAAGTAATAACCAACAATAAAAGAGGAGGGGGCAGAAGACAGAACAAATTTTGAAATATTACAACTAATCCCCAAAACAGTCTAATTCTAATCCCCCCCCACAAACAAGAAAAGCATTTGCCCCGCAGACCCATACCCTGGCGACGACAAATTCAAGAACAAAAACTTAGGATATCTTAGCCGCTTTACGTTTTCCACAAGGGATGATTTGTAACAAAATTAGTGGGCTTACACAAATTAAGAGAAGTGTTGGACCATGAATGAAATGCAAAGACCAAATTTCTTTTCCTCCAAGGCCGTGGTCCAACGACCATCCCTCCAAAAAAAAGGATTCCCATAAAGGGGACCCACTGCCGCAGCACGCCATTCCCCCTTCAAGAAAAAGCTCGTTCCGAGTGCTAAAGTGGTATGTCGCCCATCTCAGGCAGCACATGGATACGAGCTGTGAGAACCTCCGCTTGATCCGGAGGGTTGCTCTACTTCTTCCTCACATTCTGAAACCAACATCGGCTTCTTCGTCTTCTTCTTCGAACAGTCCGACGCTTTATGACCGAACAGTGACTTGAAGTGGACTCTTGAAGTAGTAGTAACTGAAGTGGTGGTAAGTGCTATAGTCTATAGTCCTATCACAGGTGCCTTAGTGGTTGCCCCACCTCTTGCCATAGGTGTTCCTGCCTTAAAGTAATTCTAAACTTTTCGTGTGTGCTCGATAGCTTGGCTTAAAGAAGTAATTTCGCACAACCCCACTGATATTTAAGTTGGAGTCCTTGAATGTAACCGAAACTGCTCTGTGCTCTCCTTCAGCCTAACCCGAGTGCAAAGTGAAGCTGAAACCTACTTGAGACCTTGAACACATGCAAACAGGTCTCTCTCATGAGTCTCGGGGATGAAGGCAACCACCATGTCTGCCTTCATGTACTCCCAGGAAGTAATCGGTCCAAGTCACTCGTGACCCTATTGTGCACCAACTCACTCGTGACCCTATTGTGCACCAACTGATCCTACCGTAATAATGCATAACCCTCTAAATTTACAACCGCGTACTCACACACCTATAGCCCCAGTACTCCTTTAGATCAAAGAATTACTCCACGCGCTTTAACCAAACCATAAATGCGCCACGATCCATCTTTCCATCGAACATACTCACATCTATCCGAACATCATCGTGCATAGCATTGCCAAACAACCTACTCAAGATATTGAGGTTGTCCTCCGTCAACCCCCACCCCCACTACCCTCAGTAGATAACTGCAATTGATCAAGTCTGCTCACCAACCCTAACATGTAGATTTTACGTCAAGAACCTCTAATACAACACAGCCAATGACACGAGAAATTCATACACAAACCAAGAAAAGGCCTCTCGCCAATGTATTTAATGAATAAGAACGAGCTATTACATTTCTTTATATGGACCTAGTGATGTGTGTCCAACAAGTTAGGAAGAAACGAAAAGATGCTAAAAGGACAAAAAGACCCTTATTTACTTTATAAGCCAAGAAGGCTATGCCCAAACCTATACTAAAGCTACTAATATACCACTATAAGTAATAACCAACAATAAAAGAGGAGGGGGCAAAAGAGAGAACAAATTTTGAAATATTACAACTAATCCCCAAAACAGTCTGGTTCTAATCCCCCCCCCCCCCCCCCCCCACATCAAACAAGAAAAGTATTTGCCCCGTTGGCCCATACCCTGGCGACAACAAATTCAAGGACAAAAACTTAGGATATCTTCGTCGCTTTACGTTTTGCACAATGGATGATTTGTAACAAAATTAGTGGGCTTACACAAATTAAGAGAAGTGTTGAACCATGAATGAAATGCAAAGACCAAATTTCTTTTCCTCCAAGGCCGTGGGTCCAACAACCATCCCTCAAAAAAAAAGGATTCCCATGAAGGGGACCCACTGCCGCGGCACGCCACTCCCCCTTCTAAGAAAAAGCTCATTCCGAGCGCTAAAGTGGTATGTCGCCCATCTCAGGCGGCACATGGATACGGGCTGTGAGAACCTCCGCTTGATCCGGAGGTTGCTCTACCTCTTCCTCACATTCTAAAACCAACATCGGCTTCTTCTTCTTCTTCGGACAGTCCCACGCTTTATGACCAAGCACTTCACAGTTTGAAGTGGACTCTTGAATTAGTAGTAACTGAAGTGGTGGTACGTGCTATAATCTCTATCACGGGTGTTTTAGTGGTGGCCCCAACTCTTGCCATAGTTGCTCCTGCCTTAAAGTAATTCCAAATTTTTCATGTGTACTCGATAGCTTAGCTTAAAGAAGTAATTTCACACAGCCCCACTAATATTTAAGTTGTCCTTGAATGTAATCGAAACTGCTCTATGCTCTCCTTCAGCCTAATCCGAGTACAAAGTAAATGAAACTGAAACTGAAACCGAAACCCTACTTGAGATCTTGAACACATGCAAACAGGTCGCTCTCATAAGTCTCGGGGATGAAGGCAGCCACCATGTCTGCCTTCATGTACTCCCAGGAAGTAATCGGGTCCATGTCACTCCTGACCCTATTGTGCACCAACTGATCCTACCATAGTAATGCATAACCCTCTAAATTTACAACCGCGTACTCAACACACCTATAGCCCCGGTACTCCTTTAGATCAAAGAATTACTCCACGCACTTTAACCAAGCCATAAATGTGTCAGGATCCATCTTTCCATCGAACATACTCAAATCTATCCATGGTTCAAAGTCTCGGTATCGGTCTCGGACACCCGATTTTTAACTCGGTCGCGGTATCGGGTGATACACAAAGATACACTATTTAGAGAATGCAAAAAATTCCGAAAAAATATAAAAAATTAAAAAAAAATAACATTAACAATGTGGATCAATCAGATATGTTCAAAATCATTCTTTAATATAAATTGTATTGTACAATTAATTATACTGAAGCTCGACGAACTTGTGAGATTCAATATTCCATAATAAAGATATATTAATATTGAAAAACAATCTAATGACACGTGGTGATTTCCTCCAGTAGGGTAAGGGTAATTTTCTCGAATAAAAATGATTAATAAGAATATTTAGAAATTCCAAATAATTTTTTAAAGAGTTTTAAACATTTTTTGTAAAAAAATATTCTTTTTTTTGTCGAAAAACATGTAAAATATTTTTCGTAAAAAAATGTACAGCGTTATTTTTTTACAAATAATTTTGTACAAATAAAATATTGTACATGTAAAATATTGTACAAATAAAATATTAGGTGAAATATTTTGTACAAATAAATTTGTACATGTAAAATATTGTAGAAGTAAAATATTAGGTGAAATATTTTGTACAAATAAACTTTATTTTGTACAACATTATTTGCATTTTTTTTCTGTTTTTTAAATTTTACAAACATTATTTTGTACAAATATTTTTTTTCTTTTTTTATGAAATTATAAACAATATTTTCTACAAACATTATTTTTTCTTTTTTTTAACTATTTGTACATTTTTTACGGCCTTTTTTAAAAAAATTGTACATTACAGCTTTTACACCCAACACAGAATGACAGCTTTTTTTACTCCAAAGTTGTTTTTACAGCACGCAGCTTTTTTTTACAGCTCATAACCCAGAATAAAAACAAAACAAAAAGACCTATTTACTTTTAACTTTATCAAAAGGAAGCTTCTTACGCTAAACATAAAACATGAGAAAGGAAATATCTTCTTTACTTTCCTTTCATTAGGGCTTTTCAACCAACATAAAACATCATAAATGAAAAGACTCGCCGACCGAAGTAAAGAAAACGTTGCTTCCTGATGATTATTTGGGGGATTCCGGCGTCTTTGAAGATGGTAAGTAATTGGTGTGAAAAGTAGGAAGCCCACGTCATCTTTTATTTTTGTCTTCTCTCTTTTCTTTGGGCAAACAAACATCAACTGGGGGAGATAGCGTTGAATCGGCCGAGATATCACGGGAACGGCGCTATATCGGCGTTTTCATACGATTTGTATTTTTTTTTTAATCGTGACTCGTAATCGGTGCGGTGCCCTGCGATTCCGAGTCAACTCGGCCGATTCCGAGTTGACTCGGACGCTACTTTGAACCATGAATCTATCCGAACAGCACCGTGCATAGCATTGCCAAACAACTTAATCAAGGTATTAAGGATGTCCTCCGTCAATCCCCCACCCCGTAATACATCTTCGTGGTACTCATTATGACCCGTCTGAGCTCTTTGGGGCTGCCGTTAAGCTACCCAATGTGATTATCCAAGGGGTTGATTTTTCGATCACGTGTGACATTGTCTCTCTATTGTTGTCTTGAATGGATAATTATTATTCAAATGCCCTTTAATTCCACAACCATGATACACATTCGTTTGGGGGAACGTAAAGGGGTTTACCACCATACCTCACACTGTGGTATAAACTGTCACGGTAAATCTCCATTTGTTTGACCAATCTCTCATCGACGTACAACGAGCGGTGAGTGAGTGGAATGCCATCCTCTTTATCAGTTTCCTCCTCATCCATCCTCAATTTTAATGGGCAAGGCAGAATTCCTTGGACCCATTATGACACGTCCTTCTTAGACTCTTTATACCCCCACGACACCGATTACAGGGCTAAATGAATAGAACCAGCTTTTCCCCGACGTTTGTCAAAACAAAATTTAGGAGGGGAGCAAACACTCAATAAGGATCACCTCCTTCTTTGAGCGCAACAATTGTTTACCCAACGTCATCTCCACTCTGGCTCATTCCCAAGTTTCCATCTTCGCATCGAACACATCAACGGATTCTTTTACGTCATCTTAAAAACTCGTGTGGGCTGTTTGAATCGATTTGCGTGGCAAATCTGCCCGGACCACTTTGAAAATTTTGTTAAATATCCCTCTAGTGGACCCATGGAGCGGGGCTACGTCTCCGGCATGTCAGGCAACCCTCGATGTGGCAGTCGGGGGGCTACGGTTGCGGTCCACTCTCCTTTGCCCTATTATCACCCTCACAGAGGCCTCACGAGTTGTGTGCGGGCCACCGCTGCCCTCTTCTGCCTTGGTCGACCCTCCACCGCTTCGTCGTGATGGTGGGGGTTGTCCACCGCACTGACAGCGTTGGCCACAAGACCGCTGGCTTCCATCCTCACGATTTTTTTGTTGATGCAACTCTAGTGTTGTCGGATACTTTGGACTTGAGCCGCCAGGTCAGATAACAATCTATTGAATGCTTTTTAGGGCAGATTCTTGGACCTTCGATTGTTTCGTTGCTTTGGAAGGCATCCTTGCGTTTTGGTTTACACACGCGGGGATTGATTCTCAAGAGCAAACCTGACTCTGATACCAATGTGATGTGAAACGCAGTGTAAAGATCACAAATAACATATCACTCCAATCTCTAGAAACTCAAAAATATCATTAATAACAAAGTGAATACAAGGAGGAGCCTTCGGACTTTATTTATAGACTTCCTACGACTTGTTGGACAAGTATCCCAGTTGTTGATACCAAATTTAGTCTGCTGACATGGCTCAATTGAGTGAAGACACATGGATATCTACGTGGCAACAACAAACACTTCCGAGGAACTCACACGCTCCGAGGAACCATACTACAACGAGGAACAATGCTTCCCCGAGGAACTCATACGCTCCGAGGAACAAGAACTCTCCGAGGAACTCTTGAGTACCGAGAAGCTTAGGCGGTCCGAGCAACTCAGGCGGTCTGAGTTGCACCTCGAACAAAGCATTAATAGCAGGATAACCAACAGTTTGACTGTTCATTAAATGCTTATCATTCAGACGCACAAGCTTAAGGGGCATTGAATGTATTACCCTTTCATATGTACATCATTTAATGTATTACCCTTTCACATTACAGCCTCAGGGCTATAAATACATTGTACAATCCTCATTGTAAAAGGACCGGAATTTCTTGATAGAACTTGTAATCGAGAATTCCCAAACACTCAGCATTAACATAACAGTGGACGTAGGCCATTCTTACAAGGCTGAACCATTTTAAAAACTCTTTGTTTCATTTATTTTATCTGTGATTGAATAATTAGATATGATCTAATTTTTTACATCAACAGATTGGCGCCGTCTGTGGGAAACGACTGGTAATATCGTTTTTCATCAAAAACAATTCATCACAAATGGCTGATATTCCAGAATCTAGCAATCGAAACGCTGGAAGCCCTCCAAATCCATCTGCTCCGCCAAATATTCCAGATCTGGCTGGAATAATGACATATCTGGCTCATGGCCAGACCGTCATGCAAGAAACTATGCGACAACTCATACAAACCCTCCATGGCGGTGCACCAACTCATTCAGGACTGCGGAGTATTCAAAGAAACACCCGTGCACCATCCTTGCGTACTAGGCGTACTAATTCATATCGCAATGAGGAGTCTGAAGATTTTTCTTATCAACCTGGACGAACTTCGTCAGTGCGAGCCACAGATACTGAACAACGTATCACTCTCTCTCCAGAAAGGACTAGTGCGCTAGAGAGGTTAAGCAGGGTATCACCTTTTAATCGATTAGGACCTAGAAGGAGTAAAAGTCCTCCTAGAGCCCCATCGAGGAGTTTTCGCCGACCATCAGATTTAAGGGAAGGATCTGCCCAGTCGCGACCAGCTGCTCGTCAAGATAGATCCCAGGAAGCCACATCAACGCGATCAGTTGCTCGAACCAACAGGCCCGAGGAAGGAAATGATGCGTGGAAAGGATCTATTCAGAGGCTGGAGGATAGATTAGGAGAAATGGCTAAAGCCAAGAACCCTCTACAACGAACCTTTGTTCGAGGAACACCTTTTGTCCAGGCCATTGTAGATTTTCCAACACCATCAAAATTCAAAGCACTTGTTGTGACCCCCAAATATGATGGAAAGACTGACCCCGTCCTTCATATAGAACAATACCAAGCTGCAGCCGACATCTATGCTGTTCCAGATGAGATGAGATGCAGGGCATTATCGGGAACTCTTACGGGATCTGCTCAAATATGGTATAATAATCTTCCTCGGGGTAAGATCTCAACTTTCAACTGGCCGAGTTATTCATTGGGAATTTCTGTTTTGGGGCAAAGCCAGTTAAACGAGTAGCACACTTGTTAAGTGTTAGACAAAAGGCTGGTGAGAGTACCAGAGATTATATAACTCGTTTTAATAACGAGAAACTGGAAGTCATTGATTATGAGGAGAAGACAGCGATTACCGCCTTGATGAGTGGACTACTGCCGAACAACTTATACTACACTTTGGCCAAAGATCCACCTAGAACCATGTCAGATCTGATGGGAAAAGCGGCCAAGATTATGAATGCCGAGGAGGCTATGGCTGCGAAGAAGAATATGGATGCCAAAGAAACCAAGGTGGAAGGTGATAAAGCTAAGAAGAAAGAGCATAAGAACAATGGTAATGACAAACAGTCAAAAACTAGGTCGGTATGGGACGTAATGAAGAAATTTGATAATTATACTCCTTTGAAGAAGGATATCAACCATGTTCTAGAAGAAATCAAGAACAACGAGGAATTAAACTGGCCAGAGAAAATGAAGGCAGACCCTGACAAGAGGAATAAGGCAAAGTATTGCGAGTTTCATAAAGATCATGGCCATAGCTCTTCAGAATGAGATTGAAACACTCATCAGACGAGGAAAGCTGGCAAAGTATGTTGATCGTGGAAGCAGAAACAACGACCGAACAAGAGAGAGGTCTAGATCTCCTCGTCGAGCAGAGGAAAACAAGAAAAGAAACCATGAAGTTGATCCCGAAGACGACCCCGATCTTCCCAAGAGACCAAGGCAGCCAGAACGAGAGATATTTTCAATACGCTTTGGGTCATTTGACTGTAATGTTATAACAGGTGGAGACGCAGGAGGAGGAGACCTTACTGCCGAGAGAAAAGCTTACCTCTGTGAGGCTCAAGCTTGCTCATACATTCAACGAATAAATCTAGCTGAGGAGGATCGCCCGAGAAAGGTAAATAAAGAGAAATTGGTCATTGATTTCTCAAAGAATGACCTCGCAGGTGTTTTATATCCTCATGATGACCCATTGGTGATCAAAATGAGGATGAAGGAAGTAATAATTTCAAGAGTACTGGTCGACAATGGTAGCTCGGCAGACATCATGTTCTACTCGTGCTTCGATAGTTTAAATCTAAAGCTATCTCAATTGGAGCCTTATCATAGACCTCTCCTCGGTTTTGCTGGCGAGAAAGTATTTCCACTTGGGACGATCAAGTTGGATATATTCATTGGTACGTGGCCTGCTTGTCGAATAGAAAGAATACGTTTCTTCGTGATGGATAAGAATGTTCAATCATCATACAATATCATCATGGGAAGAGTAGGATTGAAGAAGTTCGAGGTTGTACCATCTACAGTACATCAATGCCTAAAATTTCCAACAAATTTTGGAGTAGGAGTTGTGAAAGGTGATCAGAAAGCAAGGTTCTAAAAGGCGCGAGGCGTGGTCGAGGCGTAGAGGTCAAGCCTCAAGTCTTAGGAGCCTAGGCGTAAAAAGGCGTTTTTCCTTTTTTTATTATTTTAATTATTTTAAGGCTAGTAATATAATAAAATAATACATACCTTGAATTTTGAAAATATATTCATATGTTTGGTAGCCATCTTTCTCATATTCATGCTCCATAACCAATATTTGTTAACTAATCCTTCGTTTTTTTTTTAAAAAGTGTGCCTTAAGCCTTTTACCAAGAATAAGGCGTAATAAGGCGTGGGCGATGCGTTTCTCCCAAGCCTCAAGCCTAGGCGGAGCCTAGGCGGGCCTTTTAGAACACTGTCAGAAAGTAGCTCGGGAATGCTATTATTCATCCGCCGAGCAAGAGGAACTGGAGGAATCAAGGAAAAAGACTACTACCTATCAAGTGGATGAAGGTGCAGAAATTGAAACATTGGATCCTAGAGATGAGTCTCAACTCGTGAAGGGTCAAGTGGTGGAAGCTACTGAAAACATCATTCTGGACGACGAGCACCCTGAACGAACTACTAAAGTAGGTTCGTCGTTGGAAGCCTCACTAAAACAGGAATTGATAACTTTCCTTAGAAGCAGAAAACAAACTTTTGCGTGGAGTCATGAAGATATGCCTGGGATAGACCCAAATTTCTTATGTCACGAGCTCAATGTGAATAAGGAAATCAAGCCTGTGAAGCAGAGAAGAAGAGTATTTAGTCCCGAGAAGAATCAAGCTATACAGGAGGAAGTTGAGAAGCTCCAGAAGGCTTGTTTTATTGAAGATGTTAAATATCCAGACTGGTTAGCCAATGTGGTGATGGTAAAAAAGAAAAACAAGTGGAGGATGTGTGTAGACTTCACCGACCTCAACAAAGCATGCCCAAAGGATCACTTTCCATTGCCCCGAATTTATCAACTGGTGGATGCTACCTCGGGACACGAGCTGCTGAGCTTCATGGATGCTTATTCTGATTACAACCAGATTAAAATGAAACCTGAAGACAAGGAAAGTACTTCTTTCATTACCCCTAGAGGAACTTATTGTTATAATGTTATGCCTTTTGGTTTGAAAAATGCAGGTGCGACATATCAGCGGCTGATGAACAAGGTCTTTGCTGAACAAATCAGTCGCAATATGGAAGTCTATGTTGACGATATGCTGACAAAGAGCAAGAAAGTTGCCGATCATCTAGTTGACTTAATTCAGACTTTTGATCAACTGGATAAATATCAAATGAAGCTGAACCCGACGAAGTGCATATTTGGAGTACGAGAAGGCATGTTTCTCGGGTACATTGTCAATCAACGAGGCATTGAGGCAAATCCTGAAAAGATCAATGCTCTCTTAGGGTTGCGATCTCCAACGACGAAGATAGAAGTACAAAGTCTTACATGACGAGTAGCAGCACTCAACAGATTTGTGTCACGAGCAACTGATAGATGTCTCCCATTCTTCAAGACACTCCGAAAGACTTTTGAGTGGAATGATGAATGTGAGAAGGCTTTTCAAGAATTGAAGAAATACTTGGGAACACCTCCACTGTTGTCCAGGCCGGTGATGGGAGAAAAATTGTACTTGTATCTAGCAGTATCGGAGAATGCAATTAGCTCGGCGTTGATAAGAGTGGAGAATGGAGTACAAAAACCAATCTACTACACAAGTAAGGCCTTCCGAGGAGCAGAGATCAGATATCCAAGGCTGGAAAAGTTAGCACTGGCGTTGATTGAGGCGAGTAGGAGAATGAGGCCATACTTCCAGGCTCATACCATAGTAGTATATACTGATATGCCATTGAGGCAAGCCCTTCATAAACCAGAAAAATCAGGGAGATTGATGTACTGGGCAATAGAGCTCGGTGAATATGATATAGTTTATGAACCATGATCATCGCTAAAAGGGCAGGCTGTAGCAGATTTTATAGCAGAGTTCACCTATCCTGATACCCCCGAGGAGCAAAAGTTGTTCGCCGATCAACCTGTGGATGTTACAGGATCATCAAACACAAGCTCAGACCAACTCCGGTTGGTAAAAGGGCAAGTGGATGTTACAAGATCATCAAATTCGAGCTCAGACCAACTCCGATTGGTAAAAGGGCAAGAAAAGATGATCGACGAAGAGCAAGAAATATCAGGGGAGGATGAAAGGAAGCAACAAATATTTCACCGAGGAACTCTGTCAGATCAGAAGTTTGAAGACGAGTTACCTATATGGAGGTTATATGTAGATGGCTCATCTTGCACTACAGGATGTGGCGCAAGGATAGTTTTGAGCACTCCGGACGAGGTCGACATGGAATACGCCCTACGTTTCCAATTCAAGGCTTCCAATAATGAGGCTGAGTATGAGGCCATGATTGCAGGTCTTAGTTTGGCAAAAATTATGGAGGCGCAACAGGTTATTGTTTTCAGTGATTCTCAATTGATCGTAAACCAAATGATGGGAGTATATGCAGTCAAAGGAGAATTAATGATCATATATCACGCAAAGGCAAAGAAGCTGGTGTCGAAATTTGCTGGTGTTCAGCTGGTCAGAATATCAAGAATAGAGAATGCGAGAGCAGACGCCCTAGCTCGATTAGCATCAGCTACTCGCACCGAGCTACGACGAACAATCCCAATTGAAGTGTTGGTTGGTCGGAGTATAGATGAAGATCTAACGACGAACTTTATTACCCTCGATTTAGGATCATCATGGATGGATCCCATCAGGGCATATATTGAGAAAGGAGAATTACCAATTGACAAGCTTGCAGCCAAGAAATTGAATTTTAAAACTGCTCGGTATGTATTAACTAACGGTATTCTGTATAGACGAGGAATTATGGCAGGTTTGCAGAGATGTGTGCATCCCACCGAGGTGAAAGATTTAATTGAAGAGGTCCATGAAGGGTCCTGTGGAGCCCATGTAGCAGGTCGGACACTCTTGCAAAGGATGATGACGCAAGTATACTACTGGCCGACGATGAGAGCTGATTGTATAGCCTATGCCAAGAAATGTGACAAGTGCCAGCGTTTTTCCTCCATCCGAAGAACTCCACAAGCATTGTTGACACTCATAACTTCCCATTGGTCATTTGCCATGTGGGGGATAGATTTGGTTGGCCCACTGCCAACGACCAGAGGAAGGTTCAAATACCTCGTCGTCGCAGTGGATTATTTTACTAAGTGGGTAGAAGCTGAGCCTCTCATCGATATGACGTACGACAAGGTGTACAAATTCGTTTGGAAGAACATCATTTGTCGATATGGTCTTCCTCATGCCTTCATCACAGACCATGGAACACAATTTGATAACGAGGAGTTTGCTGCTTATTGTCATCAGTCAAACATTTTGAAGATCCACTCAGCACCAGGCCATCCTCAAAGCAATGGACAAACTGAAGTGACAAACAGAACGCTGCTGAATGGCTTGAAGAAAAGACTGGACGATGCGAAAGCAAATTGGATCAACGAGTTACAGTCAGTACTGTGGGCTTATCAACTACTCCCCGAGCAGCAACTGGAGAATCTCCATATATGCTAGCGTTTGGAAGTGAAGCTGTTATACCTGCCGAGTTGGGCCTCCCAACACACAGGGTATTGAATTTCAATTCCCCTGTCAACGACTTAATGAGAAGATTGGATTTAGACATGCTCGAGGAAGTTAGAGAAGAAGCAGCCATTAAAAATGCTGCTTACCAGCAGCGAACAGCTTTGTTCTACAACAAGAGAGTGAAGAAGTGCGACCTGGAAGAAGGAGACTATGTGCTGAAGAAAGTGATTCAAAAGCACAACAAACTAAAGGCAAACTGGCATGGACCATACCGAGTTACAGAAGTTGTTCGACCAGGAACTTACCGAATAGCAACTTTAGAAGGGGAGGAGTTTAAGAATGCATGGAACGCAGAGCACCTACGCAAGTATTATCAGTGATGAATAAAATGAAGATATTCTGCCGAATTCTTTCTTTTTATTGAAAGTTTTTTGGGGAATACTAGTGCTACTCACAACTCGGCAAAACTCAGACTACTACTCAAATTTTTTCTCGAAAACGCCAACTAAGGTTGGTCGAGAAACCACTATTCCTCCGGGAAGTAAAGCTACCAATATTCCTCCGGGAAGTAAAGCTACTTGTATTCCTCCGGGAAGTAAAACTTGTATTCCTACGGGAAATAAAACTATATGTTCTTCGGGAAATAAAAGTGTTCCTAAAAATGCCAATTTATGTCGGTTAGGAAGTAAATATATTCTCGAAAATGCCAACTGTAGTTGGTCGACAAGGAAAATTTACCGACCTTGGTTGGTCGGAAACATTTAAGAAAAAAATCTACTAACTATGGTTGGTCGGGGATAAAAACCCACTAACTGTAGTTGGTCGACAAGGAAAATTTACCGACCTTGGTTGGTCGGAAACATTTTAAACATTTTTTATACTCGTAACTTTTACTAAGTTGGTCGAGAAACAAAACATTATTTTTGCCAAATAATTACCACAAGTTCAAACTACTCGACAATAAGTTGGTCGACAAATAACACAATATTATTATCTTTTTAACAGATACACATGCACAGATGTAAAATGTTTAATAATTACAAGACAATAGCAATTAAGATTGCGAACAAAAATGAAAGTCTTTCATTAAATCCAAAAATAAATTACATTGATAATGAAATGTATACTAACTATTACATCAAACTTCCTACTCTATTGGTTTCTTCCCCTCTGCTTTTGTAACAGGTTCCTCGCCAGCAGGCGGATCATCTAAAGCAAGAGGAGAATTTATAAAGTTCAAATCTTTTAACATCTTGATATTCATCACGGATGGTCGATCTAGGAGGTGCTCGGGACGAGATCTCTCGACATTTGAATGGAGATTGTAGTCGCCGAGATACTTGGAAATCAAGCATCGAGGAATGGCCCGAGCAGGGATCCAACTCATATCCAGTTTGAATGGTGGCACAGGTAGGTCGAGCAGCCCAGGATCGTGGTAGTCCCACAGGTAATGACCCTGTTCGAGTTGCAACACCCCTAAGGCATTCAACCAGCCTTGCTTGTAGCCCTCATTATTGGCATTCTGGATACGATCGTCCAAGTGATAGAGAGCCTCGTTGTACCCAGCCATCCAGAACTCCCTGGGCTGTTTATGGAATTGATATGTCAGTCTTTCCAGCTGCTCGTGGAGATTTTTGCTGAAGAGTTCCTTATTCTCCAAGACTGACTTCTGCGTAGAAAGCTGCTCTTCCAGGTCCCTGATCTTCTTTGACATTTCAGCCAACGCCTGGTTCTTCGCCATTAACTGGAAGGCCTGGTTCTCTAAGGCAGATTGAGTCCTCTGTTCCTCGACAGGAATCCGAGCAGCTCTTGCTCGTCCTCGAGGCGCTCTTGCTCATCCACGAGAAGATGTAGAGGGGCCAGCTCTCTTCAAGGTCTCCAATTCGTCCCTCAAGTTGGCGTTCTCTACCTCCAAGAACGAGAATCCCTCATCATTCACTGGGGTCAAGGCGTTTGAAGTGGAAGCTGCAGACTTCAACTGAGACAACTCTTTTTGCAGGTTGTTATTCTCTTGCTCTAATAGTTCAGCTATTTGTCTGCACTCCTCGACCTCACCCCTCAGAGTTCTCTCCCTCACATCGTAGCCAGCAAAACGCTTCTCGTACCCCTTGTCAGCATTGAGTTGCTGATACTTCTTCTCATACCCCTCATGCAAAAGGGCAGTGGATTCTTTGTATTGTTGCTGAAGGTCTTCAAGAATGCCTTGGAGATCCTCGATCATATCATAATAAGCCACATTGTTGGCCACTGCACGATCAAGCAAGGTTTTCAAGTATTGGTAGGCCGCAACCACCTGTTCCGAAGCATCTTGGCCAAGGATGTCGACAATTTGTGCTGCACTCAGATCTGTGTGACCAGCCTTAAAATAATCATTGCATTGCCTCAACAGCTTGGTATCATGAGCAGATAGTAATTCCATCCTGGCCAGAAACTAGTAGAGGAAGAAAAGCAATAATCAATAAGAATCAAAACAGAGCATGAAGAAGAGACAACAGTATGCAAAAACAAAAGTTAAAGTTTTATTATATCACAAAATTCGGAGTTACATGTTCATGGTTACATTTGACAAAGGAAAAATAAAATAGAGATAAATCCGAACCCTACACCTTTTCCTTGTCTCCCGAAACTTTCTCGGGAGGCTGGGACGAGGAGGTAGGTTGCTCGGATTGAGCAGATAATTGTTGGGGAAGTGTTGGAGGTTGCTCGGAGGAAGTAGCGAGTTCCTCGTTTGTATGCTGGATGGCTGGGAGATGACAAACTTGATCTCCCATCACCATGGCAGACTCTTCGGAGGCAGCTTCGTCCTCTTCTTCGTCTTCGGGAGTTGGAGGGGGACCAGGGATGTGTCGCTGAAAGAGTTCGGAATTTTCATCCACTTTCATCTCCTGTAGAGCAGCTACCCACCCATCTGAAGTACTTGAGGCTGCCATATTCTACTTGAGACATCATGGCAGCCAAGCCCTTGTTCCACCCCTTGTCCCAGCCAGCGCTGAAAGACTTCTTCACAACCATTTTCCTCTTTGTCTTCTCCAAGGAAAGCTTCTCGGAGAGAAGGTTATCAGCATCTTTCAATTTATTCTCAACCTCCTCTTTCTGCCGACTTACTTCCCGAAGTTGAGCCAACTCCTCCTCGGCAGCCTTGAGTTTATCTTCAAACTCCTCAGCATTCTTGAGCTTCCCTTCAAGCTCTTTATTCTTCTCCTCCAGACTAGTTAATTTTTTCTCCAACTCCTTGGAGACCTTAATAACCTGAGCTTTTTCCTGCTCGGCGGAGGTAAATTTCTTCTCCCAAACAGCCTTGTCAGCATCGTACTTCAGACGAGAATCTTCCAAAGACTGCCTCAGGCCCACCAGAGCTTCCTCCACACCAGATGAGGGGCTCGAAGCTTTAATAGCTTCATCTTTCTTCAAGATTGTATTAAAGCAGCTCACCAACTGTGAAAAGAATATGAAAGCAAGTCAGAGACAGATATAACAAAGGAAAGATGAAAAGTTCAAAATAACAAAACTTACAGAAGCAATATGGCGAGCAGCCAATGATGTAACCATGTCCCGAGAAAGGTTCTCTTCAACACCTTAGATCTCGGGAATGATCCAAGTCTTCACCGAGCTCATGGCAGAGCTCGGGGGAACAAAAGTTGGAACACCAGTTCCAGTAGCTGGGGGTTGAGTGATGGTGTCAGCCAAATTGACCGAGGAGCTCTTCTTCAGCTTCCTCGGGGGAGCAGGAATAGATTCAACTAAGGAAGAACTCTTGGTCGGTGATATTACAATCACTTCTCCTGGAGCAGCAGCCTTGCTCGGGGCCACTAGGGGCTTCTCGACAACCTTCACAACAGCAGCAGCCGAGGAAGGCGCATCAGTTTTCTTTGTCCCCTCCTCTGGGACGTCAATCTTACTTCTTTTTGCCTCTCCAGCACTAGAGGCAGGTTTCTCGAAAAGGGTGGGAGGTCTTCTCTTCTTCATCCTTTCACTTAAAGGGACGTGTGATTCAGGCGAGAAACTGGTAGAGGCTGGTAATGGTTCTACTTCGCTTATCACCGGACGAGCAGTAAAAGAAGTGGTGTAGCTCTTGTACTGCAGCAGATATGAATCCGACCTAATGTGCTCGTCGGCAACAGACTGATGCAAACTCCAGATAAGTTTTAAGTGCCTTATATTAACGTCTGCTTCTTTTGGACACGTTCTTTTACTGTCAACTGCAAATAAATAAACATTAAAATATCAGTGGTACATTTTGTCAAACACAGAGGAAGCATAATTTCAAAATAAATAAAATGAGATAAAAATAACCTATCCCATTGCCATAGGGAGGGCATCTGGGACCCTGATACACTTCATCTCCAGATAAAGGAGCATGTTGCCAATTTTTTAAGACAACCCCGTGCTCAAAATAGTCCCTATTGGCATCCGGGAGATTGACTACTAAGGCCCTATTTAAAAATCTAGTTTTTAAATAAAAGGTGTTATCACCAACTGCCCATCTATAACAAAACATGATTTCTGGAATTCCTATGCGAGTTCCATGGATTTGATTTAATCTATGAACCCCATTAATTATTCTCCATGTGTTGGGGGTTATTCTTGCAGGAACAACGTCAAAGTATTGACAAAATTCCAGACATAAGGGATTTGGTGGAAAAGAAAATCCACACTCAGCAACAAAGAGACTGGGGAACCAATGTCCCTCAGCCAAACGAAAATAATCAGAAGGCTCAGAAAGCTCTTCCAGAACAACCTAGGAGGGAATAGAAAAATCAGAGCGAAACTTATCAAGAGATTCAACAGAGTAAACCATGATGAATAAAGGAAATGAAGAAGGAAGATCTTACAGAAAAAGAGTGGATCTGTTGACAACGAACGATGGAAGAGATGAATACACAGGAGAGAAAGAGACGGTGGAAAACTCGAAGATACAAATTTGAAAAAGTAGAAGATGATGGGATTGTCTATGACGCTTAAATACCTTGCCTTGGGAAAAGGAAAAAGTAATGATTACAAAAAGAAAACGATTACGCTACCGGCGGCTAGAAGGACAAAAAGGGCGCGGCAATCGAAGCGGTTATAAAAATTCAAAAAAGCCTGATTCTACGAATTTGGAAGGAGAAATAAATACAAAAGACTCCTAAATTTCAGGATGACCATTTAAAACTGCCATATTCCGAGAAAGAATGTTCCACACTCCTCAAAGTTCGAACTATGAAACATTGGGGGCTTCTGTTGATACCAAATTTAGTCTGACATGGCTCAATTGAGTGAAGACACATGGCAATCTACGTGGCAACAACAAACACTTCCGAGGAACTCACACGCTCCGAGGAACCATACTACAACGAGGAACAATGCTTCCCCGAGGAACTCATACGCTCCGAGGAACAAGAACTCTCCGAGGAACTCTTGAGTACCGAGAAGCTTAGGCGGTCCGAGCAACTCAGGCGGTCTGAGCTGCACCTCGAACAAAGCATTAATAGCAGGATAACCAACAGTTTGACTGTTCATTAAATGCTTATCATTCAGACGCACACGCTTAAGGGGCATTGAATGTATTACCCTTTCATATGTACATCATTTAATGTATTACCCTTTCACATTACAGCCTCAGGGCTATAAATACATTGTACAATCCTCATTGTAAAAGGACCGAAATTTCTTGATAGAACTTGTAATTAGGGGTGTGCACGGGTCGGTTCGGTTCGGTTTTGGACCGCAATTCAGACCGAACCGATCGGTTCGGTTTTGGAAAAAATCAGACCGAAACCGAACCGACGATAAAAAAAACCACCGGTTTCGGTTCACATCGGTTTCGGTTTCGGTTCGGTTTCGGTTCGGTTTTAACCGATTTTCAGTTTTGGTCGGTTTTTTGTAGGTCGGTTTTAACCGATTTTCAGTTTTGGTCGGTTTTGGAGGTTGGTTAATGGTGTTTGGATATAAAAATAAAAGATATTTAAGGGTTTTTTAATATATAATATTGATGTCGGTTCGGTTCGGTTCGAATCGGTTTTTTCTTCGTCTAAACCGACAACCGAACCGATATTGTCGGTTTTTTAAATCCTTAAACCGCAAACCGAACCGGGCTAAAAAAAACCGCCGGTTTCGGTTCGGTTCGGGCCGGTTCGGTTCGGTTTTCGGTTCGGTCGGTTTTTTTGCACACCCCTACTTGTAATCGAGAATTCCCAAACACTCAGCAATAACATAACAGTGGACGTGGGTCATTCTTATAACGCTGAACCACTTTAAAAACTCTTTGTTTCATTTATTTTATATGTGATTGAATAATTAGATACGATCTAATTTTTTACATCAACAGATTGGGCTAGGTGGGTCTTCGATTGAGGAGACCTCTATTTCAACTGCCTGAAAATTCTTCTTAGGAGCTAGTGGGGTGTGTACGATTTTGTTAGGGTTCCTACACAACAATAACAATAATAATGGATGAGCGAACCTCACTCTTATACCAATTTGACGTAAACACTTGTCAATGGTACCCGAGAATAACAGACGAATAAGCCAAATCTCTAAAATAAAGTGTGTAGAGGGGGCTTGAAGGTAACCCCGAGATTAGGGACAAATTCCCAATTAGCAACAGTGTTCGAGATTAAGCAACCGAGGCAGCTCAAGCGTGGCAACTCAGCGAGGCAGCTTGACGCGGCAGCGCATATTTTAGCTTGTTGTATTAGTCACATTGTATTCTCATTATTGATTTCTGTAAGCTTTAACGGTTGTAATGACGTAACGATAATAACAAAAGAGTTCGTATGAGGTCAAACGGTACTTGCGAGAGACCAGGCTTGGCAGGGCCTGGGAGAGCTTTCATGCTCTATCGAATGACCTCACTGTGAGAACTTTAGAGGGACCTGGTTTGGAGGATTGAGAAGTAAGGCACCGTTGGGACTTGTCCTGACCATCTTAGATACCCCTGGTAAAACACCGAAGGACATCAAGCGTAGCAGCTTGGAGTTCCATCGGGCGTTGAGTCATAAACCAAGTAGCCCTCTACTTAATGTCACACCTACTATAGGTGATGTCACTAGCCAGCTAAACAATGTCAGACCTGCACTTGAGTAAACCACCGTGGTATTTGGGGTTGTCAGGCAGTTGGTAAGCCACCTCTGCGACAACAGCCCCCTGACACACAGTGGTTAGGCAAAAGGCATGTCTTGGCATTTAATGTTTATGACATGGAGACAACTAGTGCATCAGGCATTTAATGCTGTGACATAAAGTATGAGGGATGTCTTTCATAGTCTTAAATGACTGAGTTGCCTCGGGGGTGGTGTGGGGGGCTATTTAAGGACCCCAACCACCTCTGAGAAAGGATGATCCTTTTGAGAATTGAAAAGAGTTATTGCAAACTAGAGAGTTCACTGACTCACCATTGTCATTTATTACGAAGCTTTTAATACTTGAAAGAGATTCTTGAGGGTGTTTTGTGTGTTTTATACCTGCCCGCCAGGGTGTATCTAGGGTGCTTACTTCCCTCTCCCTCTAGCTAAGCCACTTCCAAAATCCATTATTATTACCTGAGTTATACACGCGAGATTTTGGGAGTTTAAGCTGAGTTTACCTTCATTGGGTTCATGTTTATATGTTCTGTCATTAACCCTAAGCTTTAACCAACTGACTTATCATTACCATACTCAATAGGGGGTCACGCCTCCATTTATAATCTAAAGTACCCTCTTACATTTGGCGACTCCGCTGGGGAGAATACGTAAGCCCTGTCATGGGGGAACGGGGAGGAGTCACATCGGTATGAGATGCACCGAAGCGTCCCCCCACAAAAGGGCTCACGGGAGGACTGGAAGGGTCTGGTCTTTCTATTTCAGCTCCCTGCACCACAAATTGTCAAAAAAAAAAGAGAAGGGAAAATATATGTATAAGTAAAGATAGTCCTCCTTAAGCGAAAGGGCAATAATAACTAAATCAGGCATACATACCTCCGATTCAGAAGGAGAATGAGAAGACACGACCACGGGCGAAGAGGGAGGAGTAGCAGCAACTGAGGGGGCAGGGGTGGATTGTACCTCAGGGGTCGAGTGTGCCTCAGGAGTCCGTTTCTTCTGGGACTTGGTGCCCAGAGTCTTCTTCCTCGAGCCAGCTGCACTAATACTGACCCCTTGAGGAACCCTGGAACTCTTCCTCTTCCTAGCCGTTGGCTCTGAAGGATCCACCACCACCGTGGGAAAAGCAACGGAGGAGGGGACAACGACGGCATGCCGTTGATACTCGGCATTTATTCGGTCTAGCTCTGCTTGGGCCTCCCTCCTTACACGCTCAGCCATCTCAGCAGGCATGGGAGGTGGAACAGAGGCTATGGGAAGAGCCGCTACAGGAGTTTTGGGCTTTTGGGACTTCGACTTGGATGACCCACTCTGGGCCGTTTTTGCCCTCTTGGCAGGTGGTGGAGAAGCCCCCTCGTGGGTAGTAGCTGCAGTAGAGGGGGCAGCCTTCTTCGAAACAGCAAGAGTCCTCGGTCTTGGCGTTGCAACTGGAACCATGGGGCAAAGTGGGGGAAGCTCGGTAGGAGGTGCTTTGTGGGTTTGAACTTGGGGGGAATTCTATCCCAAGCACAGAGTTGCCTTTTAGCCCCAACTCTAGGGCAGAGAATGAAGAAACGGGAGGGTACACCGGCTCTCCCTCAATGAACTTAGCAATTTCAGCTAGTTGTTTTGGGCAATACTTGGTGGCAAACAAAGGGGTCACATCCCCATGCCTAGTAATACTGGGAATGGTGACACGCCCAGCCATTGTTGAAGATATCCCCCACGCAGCAGTCGAAGAAAACAAGGAGCATGCCTCGCCAAAGGAGACTTTGGGGTTTGATGATTGGAAAACTGGACGTGGCACCCCCTGGTCAAACCCAAACTGACGGCTGCATCGGTTGGGGTTATAACGCTCGCTCGAGTATCCCCACTCGGTGTAGGAGGGCAAATATCCAGGAGAAGGAGAAGAACCACGGCAAGCGAGGGATCCTCAATGTCGGGAGAAGGGTCCCGTATCACTCTGGCATCATGATGGAAAAATTTACAAGTATGAAAAAAGGCCTCTTCTTGATAGGGCCTCATAACGAAACTCCCAAAACGATCAATCACGGAAATCAACTCCTTTCGGCTTTGTCTCTTATGATAAATGAAGGACCGAGGAGGCAAAATTGTTTCAGCCGAAGGAGGACTGTTGGGCTTGGCCGCTACGGCAGGAAAGCGGAAGTAGAGAAAGCTAGTCAGAAGCACACTGTTGGCAAAATTGGCCAAGTTATAACGGCCAATGGAGCGTTCCATGTCAAATAAAGCCCTATCCAACCAGGTGTACAGGGATCCCAAGGCAATTGCAGCCAGGGGAAGCTTTATGCCTCGAGCTAAGCAAAGGGACAGGTTGATAAGGTCCCTTCGGGGCTGGTCGTTGGGCTTGCCCGTCGAAAAGAAACGGGAAAGAATCACAAGAATGTAGGCGGGAAGCTCCAACGGTGTACCTTGACCAGGGGCAGTTGATGAGGAACTGCCTTTACCAGCACCCTTGAAGAAATAATTGATCAAGGGAGAGAAAGTTGCTTTGTTGGAAGAACCGATGCAGCTTCGGCATATGCGATCCAACTCCAAACGATCTGCAGTCTCTCGAGCATCAAGAGCCTCATCGGTGTAAGGCTCATGGCCTGTTGCATCGAGGCCCAGGAGCTCGCACACGTCCTCCAGAGTTATAGTAAACTCACCCCAGGCAGCAATGAACGTATGAGTATCCACGTTCCAGCGAGAGACCAGTATAGGCAGGGCAGCGTTGTTCTTTGACAGAGTAAACTCACCAAACCATCTAGCCCGTTGAAGGCCGATCTTAGCAAGGACATCAACATAAGAACTCTGCATGTGAGAGTTCCAGGCAACAAAGTGCGCGGGGGACCCCCCGGGTGATTCAAAATCAATATGGGACCATGGGAAGTCCCCTCGCTCCAAACGAAATCTGAGAGTTCCTTCTGGGGGCAGAAATCCCCACTTAGACACCTCTTCGTCCTCATCACCCAACAAGAGGGCGTCAAACTTGGAGGAAAAGCAGACAGCCTTACAGGCAACAGCAAAGCCATCACCCTCCCCAAAAATGGGAGAGCGACGGTAAAATCTCAGCTGTTCTTGGCGAGCAGCACCCAGGGCGGAGGCAGCAGTGGTGGTGGCAGACGGAACACTGGTGGCGGAAATGGTGGGGTTGCTTGAAGACGCCATGACAAACAGTGAAGCTGTAACAAAGAAAGCTTCGAGAGAAAAGGGATTGAGAGCAAGAATGGAGACGGACGATCACAAGTGGTGGTATAGCAGATGAAGAATAAAGCTCTTGCAACAATGGAGTCTCTCTCTCTCTTTCTAGAAAAGAAGCGACAGTCTGAAGAAGAAGAAGATAATAACGAAGTAAGAAAAAAAAAAAAAAAGGAGAAGGTTCAAAGTATTTTGAATATGGCTGTTGAGAATTTCGAGTTTGGCGTTTAGATTTCCCCACCCTTGCACGTGCACGGCCGCCTGTAATCATTTCACATGAACACGTGGCACTTCGGGAAGCGCTTTGACAGTTGAAAAGACAGCGCCACGTCATTAATGAAATGACGCATAGAGAACAGGAAGCGTTGCCTTCTTCAGCAAGCTTGAGTTTTTGGCGCCAACCTTTTTGTCAGACTTATCTAACAAGGCCCCAACGAAGAAGATGTCCCAACAGTTACACAAAGAAAAATCCATCAAGTTGAGTCATTTCGTGCAGACATTTCTTGCCCCAACAAATCTCTCCCCGAGGGGGCAAATGTAGAGGGGGCTTGAAGGTAACCCCGAGATTAGGGACAAATTCCCAATTAGCAACAGTGTTCGAGATTAAGCAACCGAGGCAGCTCAAGCGTGGCAACTCAGCGAGGCAGCTTGACGCGACAGCTCATAATTTAGCTTGTTGTATTAGTCACATTGTATTCTCATTATTGATTTCTGTAAGCTTTAACGGTTGTAATGACGTAACGATAATAACAAAAGAGTTCGTATGAGGTCAAACGGTACTTGCGAGAGACCAGGCTTGGCAGGGCCTGGGAGAGCTTTCATGCTCTATCGAATGACCTCACTGTGGGAACTTTAGAGGGACCTGGTTTGGAGGATTGAGAAGTAAGGCACCGTTGGGACTTGTCCTGACCATCTTAGATACACCTGGTAAAACACCGAAGGACCCTGACCGTGGAACATCAAGCGTAGCAGCTTGGAGTTCCATCGGGCGTTGAGTCATAAACCAAGTAGCCCTCTACTTAATGTCACACCTACTATAGGTGATGTCACTAGCCAGCTAAACAATGTCAGACCTGCACTTGAGTAAACCACCGTGGTATTTGGGGTTGTCAGGCAGTTGGTAAGCCACCTCTGCGACAACAGCCCCCTGACACACAGTGGTTAGGCAAAAGGCATGTCTTGGCATTTAATGTTTATGACGTGGAGACAACTAGTGCATCAGGCATTTAATGCTGTGACATAAAGTATGAGGGATGTCTTTCATAGTCTTAAATGACTGAGTTGCCTCGGGAGTGGTGTGGGGGGCTATTTAAGGACCCCAACCACCTCTGAGAAAGGATGATCCTTTTGAGAATTGAAAAGAGTTATTGCAAACTAGAGAGTTCACTGACTCACCATTGTCATTTATTACGAAGCTTTTAATACTTGAAAGAGATTCTTGAGGGTGTTTTGTGTGTTTTATACCTGCCCGCCAGGGTGTATCTAGGGTGCTTACTTCCCTCTCCCTCTAGCTAAGCCACTTCCAAAATCCATTATTATTACCTGAGTTATACACAAGAGATTTTGGGAGTTTAAGCTGAGTTTATCTTCATTGGGTTCATGTTTATATGTTCTGTCATTAACCCTAAGCTTTAACCAACTGACTTATCATTACCATACTCAATAGGGGGTCACGGCTCCATTTATAATCTAAAGTACCCTCTTACAAAGTGCATTGAATGCTTATTCCAATGAGGCATGCATCATATATATATATATATATATATATATATATATAGGGGATGACAAAATGTTCTAGAGAAAACTAACCCAAGAGAAAATATTTTATCATCCATGTGACGCCATGGGTGACATCACTGAAGGACGGTCTCCCCAATGACAAAACATGGCCTAAAACATTCTTATTTACAATGACTAAAATAGCCCTTAACAATCCCCAAAACAACTACTAAAATTGAAAGTAAAAATAACAATAGGAAATGCCGAAAATGTCCTCGACACCTAATTTGCATCATTCTTTCCCCTTTTGAAAAAGTTCATCGTCGAACTCAAAGGGGCTCTTCAATGGTGTAGGGATAAGTGAATTGAGTGATAAGTGCGTGGTGCTCGATGGGCTCAATGTTTTAAAAGGCGCAAAGCGGGGTTAAGACGTTTTTTCTTGGTGAGGCAAGGCATAAAACTCGAGGTGGGTCGAGGTGTAAGTCTCAATTTTTTTATTAAAAAAAAGTCACTACGAATAATATAAAAAATGCTCATTAAGTATAATATAAAAATGGTAATTAAATAAAATATATATATATATATATATATATCATATCTATCATCAAAACAAATGGTGTAAAGTTAATATCACCAAGCAAAATATATAATAACATCGTCCTCTCATCACAAAATAAGGCATAATCCATGTCAACATCATAATACATATTGTACCATTAAAGACAAAAAAAAGTATAACCATAATCCACAAACACAAAATATTGATCATCAACATCACTTCACTAGGGTTGTAAATCGGGTTGGGTGATTCGGGCTTGGGATTGCCCAGGCTCGGCCCGAACTACCTTACCCAAAGCTCAAAGAGCTCAGCCCGAATTAATTTTTTCCACCTAACCATAATAAAATACATAGTATTTAGCACTAAATCATTAATTCTTCACTATGTAATAAGTATTGTATTTATGTAATAAGTAGTGGATCATTGGTATCTAGTTGCTAGGAAATGTATAATATGCTTTGTCTCCATCACCATCGCCATCATCATCGCTTAAAAGGATCCTCCGTAGAATCGTTTGCATATCGAAATGATCTATCATCATCCTCCTTGGAATTGAAATCCTCGCATTCCTCTTCCGCATCCACCAATTGCAATCATTTTCCTTTATCTAATAAATGTTAAGATAAAAGTATAAAAATGAGTTTTGTTTGTTTGAAATTAGTAAAATAAATAATATGAATAAAAATTTTGACCTTTTCTTGTAATTTTTGAACTCTTCGTCCTTCTCCTTTTTCTTGTTAACAAATTCCAATGTGTCAACAACATTCACTACAATTTTACAACAACACTGAATGTAAAGACTAGTCAGAATATAACATTAACATATATACATTGCATAAAAAATCAGAACAACAAAAAAAATTATGTGTTAAAAATTTTTTAGTGTTAAAAACATTCACCACAAATTTACCATAACAGTAAATGTAAAGATAAGTCTGAATATAGCATTAAAAAAAATATAGACTAAAAAAATCAAAATAACAAAAAATTTAAGTGTTAAAAACATTCATTACAATTTTACAATAACACTAAATGTAAAGAATAGTCAGAATATAGCATTAAAAAAAAGTCAGAATTGCAAAAAAATTATGCATAAACTAATTTTAAGTGTTGAAAACATTCACTACAATTTTTAAATAACACTAAATATAAAAAATAATTAGAATATAACATTAAAAATAAAAAGACAGAAAACAGAGTTCGAGAGACAAAAACGAGTGAGAAGGCATGAGATCGAGTGTAAAATAGATTCGAAATCCTCAAAAAAAAAGAAAACAGAGTTCTAAGAAAGAGGAACAGCTGAGAAAGTGCTTGATCAAGAGAAAAATAGCATTGGAATCTTAAAAAAGAAAAAAGAAAAACAGAGATCCAGCTTTGAGAGAGAAAAGACTCAGAAAATATGGGGAAATGAGTGACATACCTGTCAACAAAGATCACTCCAGCTAGGGCTTAGATAGGTTGGTTCCAGACTTCCAGTTAGGACTTAGGGTTGCTTGAGTTTGATGTTTGGTTGGTGTCAAGTTAATGGTAAGTAAATAGGGAATCGCCGTATTACTTCTTTTTTTAATCTTTTACCCTAGAAATATGAGGTGCACGCCTCAATAGCCTCGAGGCTGTCTGCACTAAGGCGTAAGCCTCGCGCGTAAAGAGGCGTACGCCTCATCATTGCACCCTTGAGGCTTATGCCTTAAGGCATTTCTCTCCCACCTCGCCTCGAGGCATGCGTCGGTTTGCCTTTTAAAACAATGGGTGGGCGCATTGTCAATCTTTTCGGCCTCTATATCTCCCCCGGTTGCTAAAAGAGCAGCTTTTTTCCTTTTTTGGACACATGGCTGCCCTGTGCCCCCATTTGACCACTCTTAACATTTGATCACGATGGTCCGTGGAGATGTAGGGAGAGTCTTGTCTTGTCGGTAATGCTCTTCAACACATGTTGCGTACTTAATAGCATGCTAAAGGGTGGGGATAGCTTGAAGCCCAAGCTCGTGTTAGATGTAGGGTTGCAACCCCTATACGCTGTTTTTTTATTCGGAGTGCCGCACGAGTGCAAAGAAGTCGTAATTGTTCGGTGTACTCTGGCACGGTGGAAGCAAATATATCACGCTCATAGGATGCCAACAAAAATACGGTGCACAAATGCTTGGGCATCTTGGTCCATAAACGGATTGCGTTTTTCCCCTTATCGGCCCGTTCACGCACTATCTCGTTCCACCAAACCTTCGTCAAACATTGCAACTTAGTAGCCACCAACTTTACACACTTGTACCCGAAGATGTTTTTGAACTCAAAAACCTTTTCTATTGTGTCAAGCCAATCAACAAACACATCTAGATCCATATCACCGTCAAATGTAGGGGCGTCGCTACGAATGTCACCATTAAGGCTCTTTTCAAAGAGCCTACGCGGCTCTCACTTTAAGTCTAGTAAGTTAGTTAAATAGTTTATATATTTCTTGTTTGTACTCTTTTTTTGTTAGAAAAGATACTCATTTGTTTGTATTAACATTATTGAAAATGTTTGGTTGGAGAATGCATTTTTAGTAATTTAAGTTTAATATCCTTTTTTATTATATTGATAACAAATTTTGGAATTTTGTTTGTGTTGGAATTATACGAGTTGTTTGGTTTGAACACTCTTATGTATATTAAATAAGTAATTCTTATATTATTTATAAATATTATATTTATAAAATAATTACATAAAAAAGTCGCCTAGTCCTTCGAATGTCCCTCGCTGCCGGCCTAGTGCCTTTAGGAACATTGATACAAATTCTCATATACTCCCTCCGTCCCAAATTAAGAGTGCATAGATTAAAGATACATCCAATCAATGGACGAGATCAAAACTTATTCACTATCATGAAATTTGATTTGTTGATTCAAGTGGACTCTTAATTTGGGACTGAAGGAGTATAATTTAGTTTCTAACCTATGTTGCTACAATCTCATCTATGGTTCAAAGTAACAGCCGAGTCAGCTCGGAATCGGCCGAATTGACTCGGGAACGTTGGCGGTCTCCTGAATTATTTTGAGCGAAGAACGGCCAAGAACCGATTACGAGACAAAATAAATTGCGTACCCAGTGCACAAGGCTCCCGCTTTAACTGCAGGGTCTGAAAGAGACGAATGTCAGTTGGCCTTACCCCATACATGAAAAGGCTGCTCCCATGTCTCGAAACCCGAGACCAACCGTAGCTTGGGCGAGAGCACTTGCTTCGCAACAAAGTCGTACCCAGTGCACTGATTACGAGACACGAGTCAAAAAAATTATAAATCTTACAGTATCGTGATATCTCATTGATATATAGGCGCATCCGGTACAACTCGGCGATATATCAGCCGATACAGAGATATCTCAGTGAGATGGAGTTGTTATTTCACAAATAACACTCAGATGAAGTCACGGACCAAATTTGTTGAAAGAAAATCCGGTGTAGGCGGGCGGTGTAATTGACGTCTATAAATATACTGAATCGGGTGAGGTGTAACTTGCCTTCAACGAATATTGAAGGAGTAATCTGGTGTAAATCTTTTCTAGTGTAGCATTCAATAATGATAACAATAAATATTTAATCTCCGTGAAAGAACCTTTGCGAGCTTTGGTGAAGAAGGTGAGATAATAGGCACTCTAAAATAAGAGAGTAGCAAGGTGTAAAACCACCAAGTGTGTGTGTGAATGAATGCTATGGACTTCACCATTAATGATATAAATCTGGCATAAAATATTATGACTATGAAGCTAAAACTTCAAGCTTCCATGGCTTTTTTTCTTGAGACTAAGACTATTAATCTCAATTTATGCAGAGTGCTCTTGCCTCTTTTTCACATTGTCTCCTCTAATGAGGGCTAAGTCTTCTACTTATAATAAGTGTGGGTGAATTAGGATTTCACCACCATGTGGCATGTGTCCTCATTAAAATAATATAAATAAACTTGCCTTCATCATTTGAATAATATAATGAGACTTGTGGAACATGAAAATGATGTAGCCAAGGAAAACCTTTGCGGTTGACCAAAAAAGCTATTTTATAAAATAAAAAGCTCATCGAGTCCCTTTTTCTGTGGGACTTAAAATAAATAATAAATATTAAACTATTAATTAAAAATGATATTTTTCTGGAGTGCGTGGTACTTATGCATTGATCATGACTTCTCAAGAGGCCGTGGACATGCTCGACTAACTGTTAAATTAATTATGACTGCTCGAAGGACATGAACCCCATCGAGTGACTGTAAATAAAATATATTACTCGAGGGACTTGAAGCCTCCTCGAGTGACTACTTATGAAATGCCTTGTCGAGGGACCTTGAACCCCCTCAACTAACTATAATGTAAATGACCTCTCGAGTGACCTTAAGGCCTCATGAGGGTAGTGTGACTTTCTCGAGTAACCGTGAGTTACTCGGGACTTTTGGTGCTTTTCTCTCTTATATTAGAATGATTGAGTGTTTATCTTACTCTCCAAACTCCAAGCCAAAACCCTTAGAGATCCCACTGGCTTCTTTGATGAGCTCCCAGCCCCTCGAGCAATGCTAACTCGAACCACTGACTAGACCAAAGTACCCTTCTTGGTAACCTGTAATATAAATTACAGTTAGTACTAAAATAAATTCATAATCAATATAAATTGTATTAGTACTAAAAAGCTTTGGGACCCCTCTACATTAGCCCCCTCGTACATAAGTCTCTTGCTTTGTGAGAGAGTTGTGTACGCACAATCTAATCATCGTGAAAATCTTCATACGTTTTTTACTCTTGTTGGGAATGACAACCTCAACCTGCTTGCACTTTCGTCTTTATGCTAGGTTCCCACATGTGCCATACTTTGCTAGGGAAGTCTCACAACTCGCACTTGGTTGCTTGGGACCCCTCTACATTAGCTTCCTCGTGCAGAAGTGTCTTCTGGTGTCGAGAGAATTGTGCACGAAATATCGAATATTTTCTTATTAGTATAATCAAAATTATACCCTTTGTTCATTTTCTCGAGGACTTCTCTACAGAAGCCCCTTTATGCGCAATACGTGGACACAAGTTGATTTAAAAGTTAATGGGTGAAAGTCTTTATAGGGAATAACGCTACCCCTTTTTTTTTAAACTTTCTTTCTACCCATTCTTTTTGCTTCTCCTTTATACCGTGGGACTATCTGTTCGCGAAACATTTTGCGAGTGAATACTAATATTTTTTATTACTTTTCCCTTTTGCTGCGGGACTATCTGCTTGCCAAACTTTTGTATGTAAAACTTTTGCGAGTAAATATTATACTATTGTCGTTCCCGTATACTGTGGGACTATCTGCTCGTAAAACATTTTGCGAGTAAGTGTTGATGCACTCTTATTGCTTTTCCCTTGTACTGTGGGATTTATCAGTTCACTGAACATTGTGTTTTGTAAAATACACATATTACAAGTGAGTATGAATAAAAGGAGATATTTTCCCTTGTACTGTGGGAAAAGGTTGCTTTGCTTGTCATATTTCTTTTTTGAGCTATGCAATTATAATTCTGCAAGTATATCCCCTCGAAATATTGTGAGAAGAGATAAACTTAATACGTAAAGAAAATGAATTTCCTTTTGTGCTTGTCTTTTGAGTAATCTTGGACGCATATCTCCTCATAATATTGCGAGCAATGATGCACTAGTTAAATATATAATTCCTTGTTGAAAATTTTGAACTTCCTTGCTCGTTGAGTTTTGATGTTTGGACATTGACTTGAAAGTATGTCCCCTCAAAATTTAACGAGCGAACCAAGTAAATTTGCTAGAGGCTTATGTCTTGGGTACTCGAATATTTATGGAGTCCCAAGTACAATATTAACTGAAAGCCTAGCTTGTGTTTTGAATTTTAATACTTCCTCGCATTACTCAACCTTTTTATCGGGTCGAAGCTAATATCCTCGTTACTTGCTCCTGTGGAGTCCTAGGTACATCACATACTAGCGCTCGTACTTCGTGCTTTAAATTTGATCGAATTTCTCAACCCATTTCCTTCGTTTCAGAATGAAGCAAATGCTAAAAAATTTGTCGTGGGTACTCGCATGTCTTTGCAGTCCCTAGTATAATATTTAGTTGCACTTTTAATGTGTGTTGCACGTATAGTTTGCAAACTTTGGTTTATGTGATCAACTAGTTTCTTTGTTTTCTCTTTTCCAATATATCGAATTCGAGCACTAGATTGTCGTATCTTTTTGTTCTTTTGCTTATACGTTGTAAATACTTGCTCGTCTTCTCAACCTGTTTCTTTATTTTCAGATGAGCACCACGAGCGCTCCTACACCCGTGGAGCCTTAGGTACTAAACTTTCACACCTTTTTATATATTAATATTCATAGTTGGCACTTGCTCGTCTGCATAACCTATTTCTTTGTTTTCAGGTTAATATTACGAGCGCTCAGGTGCCCTCGAAATCTCAGGTGCCAAACTATCGTACCTTTTTATTCATTTTTTACTCTTGCACGTCTACTTAACATGTTTCTTTGTTTTCAAGTTAATACTATGAACGCTCCAGTACCCTTGGAGCCTTGGGACTAAACTATCGTACCTTTTTATTTATTCTTGGCATTTGATCGTCTACTTAACCCGTTTCTTTATTTTCAGGTTAATACTATGAGCGCTTCGGTGCCCTTGAAGCCTTAAGTACTAAACTATCGTACCCTTTTATTTATTCTTGGTATTTGTTCGTCTACTTGACCTGTTTCTTTGTTTTCATGTTAACACTATGAGCGCTCCGATGCCTAAGGTCGTACGCAGTGCACCGATTACGAGACACGAGTTAAAAAAATTACAAATCTTACAGTATCGTGATATCTCGTCGATATATCGGCGCACCCAATACAACTCAACGATATATCGACCGATATAGAGATATCTCGGCGAGATGGAGTTCTTATTTCACATATAACACTCAGATGAAGTCACAGACCAAATTTGTTAAAAGAAAAGCAAGAAGACGAATGAATGGCGTAAATTCAACCGTGAGAGGACCCAGAGGGATGTAGTCACTAAAGTATCGAATTTAATTCTGGCAGATCGACTCTGACAACAGACTGTCGAAGTTGCCAAAATTATGGAGTCCTTAATATTACTTATGAAAATCGTAGACCGAGATACAAAGCTTCTCAGTCATTTACGAAGGGGTGGACAAAGCAAAACTAGCAATTTAGGTAACTGTCAAAAACTGAAGATATATTGGCAGGTGATTGATGGAAGATGAAAGAGACAATTGCAGCGACACTTGCATGCTGCAAGATATTTCTTAAATCCGGCGTTTCAATATTCGACTCATTTTACAAACCATCCTGAGGTAAGAGCCGGATTAAAAGAGGTCATCTAAAGGCTAGAGCCAGACGTACAAAAACAAGCCTTAGCAATAAATGAGGTATCACATTTGCTTCTAAATTGATTTCATACGTGTATTGTTTCTAAATTGATTTCATGTGCATCGTTTCTAAATTGATTTGATATGTATTTAAGTTTATTTATGGATGGGAGAGGGAAGTTTGGCTTAGATCTTATCAAACAAACAATCAAAACTTCTCTTCCAGCTGAGTGGTGAATCAATTACGGTGAAGAAGCCCCCAATCTTAGGCGCACTGCTATCAAAATCCTGAGTCAAACATGCTCATCTTCAAGATGTCAGATAAATTGGAACACATGGTCTCTCACCCATACAAAACATCGCAAGTGATTGGCAATAAAAAAAAATTGCACAAATTGACGTATGTGCATTACAATTCGTGACTTAGAGTTAGGAATTTGATGTACATGCGAGGATGGTTGGTAAGATGTTCCTGATAGATATGGTAATGATGACGACGATGACAACAATGGTAGAGGAGATGTTAGTAAGGAAGCTGCCAGTGGTAGCCGAGAAAGGAGTGGAATTAGTAGTAGCCGACAAATGGGTGGTTCTTACAATACTGGTATCCAGCACGGTGGTGGTATGATATAGGCACAAGGAGATAAAAACTACTATGCCACACAAGACACGGAGCATAGGTATTGTTCGGAAATTAGTGAACAACGGAGACATTTAAACAACTTGTCGAGATTCCCTAGTAGTGAAGAGTATTCAAGCAGATGTGATACGCAAAGTCTTGATGATCAATTACGGGCAATGGGTTTAATGGCGGATCATACATACCGCGGTGGGTGACATAGTATCTCTAGGGGTAGGAGTGGCACAGATAGTTATGGTCTTGCACAACTTGCAAGATCTACTAGTACTAATAGATGTGAATATTATGATCGCTATAGAGACCATTATGGATCTACTAGTAGCACACAGCTGGTGGGATATTATCATCAAGGTGGTCAGTCGGAAGATTGTCAGCCACAATTTCCAAATTATGAATCATCCAGACAGTTATCCCAACCCTGTGAGCAGCAATATGGTTCATATTTCTTCTTTTACCCTAATAGAGGAAACTACCCTTATCCACATCCATATAATCAATATCGCAACTAGATACGGAAATGAAAATGATGAAACATTATAATCACTTTTATTTATCTTTAATGTAAAAATTTTATCTTATTCTATATGTCATTAGATTGCTTTTCAATATTAATATTGGTTTATTATGAAATATTGAATCTGACAAGTCCGTCACGCTTGAGTATAACCAATTGTACAGTACGATGCATATTAAAGGAAAGTTTTGAACTTATTTGATTGGTCCACATTGTCAATCTTTTTTTTATTTTATATTTTTTTGGAATATTGTGTGCTCTCTAAATAGCGTATCTTTGTGTATCGCCCGATAATGCGACCGATACAGCGATAGAGTTAAAAATCGGGTGTCGGATTCCGGGAACGATACTAAGACTTTGAACCATGATCTCATTGCATCCCCCATGGAAACTTCTTTATGACAGACAAGGACACAAATACCTCAAAAAATGATGATAAATATTTAAACATGAGCACAAGATCCAATTTTATTGTTTGGGAATCAAGATCCAAATTTGTCATAGAATCTAGTATTCCTTATGCATGTAATGTAGACTAAATGAACATTGGTATCTTATTTCGTGCAAGAATATTAACATTACATGAACAAACTCATACATCAAACTGAAACAATATTTAACTTAATCAATAACTGCCATTGGTTTATACCGTTGTAGACCTTGGCGATCAGAAGGCATCCACGTTTTTCTCAACGATCGTCGCCTACCAACAGATGCGAAGCCAGTTTGAATCCCTACAAAACCCATAATTTTATGCCTCCTTTGATCCTCATTTGAATCCCCACCATCCCCAGCCCCTCTCCTCCAAACAACAGACACCGATCTAGGTTTACTATTTTCGCATTTATAACCCAAACTCTGCTTCGAAATGGCGACAAAGCCAAAAACGAAGCCGGTGATTCCGATTAGGAAACAGAGGATGAGGACCGTTGATCTGCGAGTGTAGGTGGAACTGCGAGCGTGGAATAATTTGGGAGAGGAAGGCATGTCGAGATAGATGAGATGGTTTAATGCATTCAAAACCCTAGAAACTTAATCTAGGGTTGTTATAATAGTCTCAAACTGGATTAGCTTTGTAAAAGGTTGGGGACGTTCATAGCATTGGGAAGATAGACACGAAAAACTAAAAGATAAGTTGCAGGCGCTTCACGGTGGTTTCAACTCAACTTTCAAGTTTGGTCGTTAACGCCTGTTTTTAACATTCTTAATGTCGGGTCGGGTGCCAATGAAACTAAGGGTTCATTTCGACTTTGGCCCCAATGATTCGTACTAACGTTGCGTTTGTTTTTTTATTTGAATCTGAACTCTGAAATCGAATCTGAAAAATAAGTTTGTTTTTATGTCTGAATGTACCTCTGAATGAATGTACTTTATATCTTAATCATTAAGAGCCAACTGTAGTCGTTAACCTCTTAATCATTTAAAAAACAAACATTTTTTTATACCTCTTAAGTCTGAATGGTTCAGAATCAGACTTAAGAGGTAAAAATAAATAATACCTAACTCTTTCTAATTTTAAAATTAGGAAGTCTTTCACGTTACTTTTAGAAGTCATGTCGATCTTAAGATTTTAACTTTGGAATTGACTGACCTTTTTAAACCATCTCAACAAAACTCATATTTTCTTCACTTATTAGATACAAAATTAACCCACCAATCAATATTTTCCCTGTTAGATACTGTAATCCCCCGTATTTTTACACATATTTATTTTATTATGGAATTTTGGAAATTTGGATTAATTAATTTAAAGGACAAAATTAATTTATAATTAATCTTATTTAATGGTAATAATTACTAGCGTGACGAGAGTTGGTAGTTATCGAAAATAATTATGTCAAATTATAATTATGTTGAATATTACGTAGTGAGTAACGTAATATTGTTTCAGAAATAATAATATGGTCGGGAACGAGATACACGGCAATTAAGATATAATTATTTGGGACGCGCGTCTAAGTCGCGTCACTATTATATATTTGGAGGTTTAAAGGGTAAATTATTTTTATATAACTCGAATGACTATTTTGAGTGCGCTAGTGTGTCCGGAAGGGTCGAAATAGTCAGAAAACACTACACGGATATTTTAATTGGAGTCCGGGACATTTTACCCCAAAATGACACCTCGAATGGGTATTTTAGTCTTTTGAAATTTTTGAGTAATTAAATAGACGAAAATAGGATTAAAATAGGAGCATCGAGGGTTAGCGTTCTGTTAGTTGCAACCTACGTGAGAAAGAGGGAGAACTAAGGAGGAAGGAGGCCATTGGAGAACAAAGCCAAAATTTGAAGATTTCTCACAAATAGGTACAACAAAGTGTAGATCACAACGAGAGGATCAACCACATATCAAATTAAATCAGAGAATCAGAAATCCATACAAAGGCAAGTGTTTATCTTGCTCCTCTTTTAGCATATACTGTTCCTGTTGATTTAGATTAGATGATATAAACTTGGTGCAATAAAAACTTAGGTTTAATTAGACTGGATTTGTAAAGAAACCTTGTGAATTAGAAATGGATTGGCATGTAGAGGATCTTCACTTATTAGGTTTGTGAAATTTGGTAATTATATGTTGAAATCACGAAATTTATTGAGGGTTTTGAAGGTTTAAAAATTTATGGGTTCATATTCAAGGGATTTATTAGAAATTAAAGAAATTGTTGAATTCCATTTGAATATATAAGGAATTGACCTTTAATTTGTATTAGAAAGTATCTTAGGGTGATTTGTAAAAGTTTAGGAACATTAAATTAGAGTTGGGTTGAGCTTCGGATTGATATTGAAGAATGAAAGTTGAGAAAAATCGAATTTGGGGAAGAACTGGGTTTGTTCGGATTTCTCGTTCGAAGTCTACCCAGGTTGTTCGAACAAGACTTCCAACAAGAATTCCAACGACCCTTCTAACGAAATGATGGAGTTCGTTCGAAGTGAGAAATTCGTTCGAACGAGATTCTCTTGACTTCTAACGAGATTTTAGAATGGCGTTAGGGTCCGGTCGAGTTAAAAATAATCCTAGATTTATCCAAGTGAGAGTAATAACCTATGTGAGTATCAGGAAACGTAAATTTCGAGTTATTATTTATTTGGGAGTGTGATTGTTCTCGGGATATAGAAAGTTTATATAACCTAGGGAGGAAGGTAGGTGTAATACCCCGTAATTTTATTGATTTTATTTATTGGGATTAATTAAATTAAATGGGAATTAATTGAAAATTATTCCGGATTTAAATACTAGCGAGACGTGAGTTGGTATTTGATTATGATGATAATGTTTGATATCACTGGGTAAATATGGTAATATATGATTATTGAATTTATTAAAATTGTCGCAAATCATAAATACGACAATTCGGAAAATTAAGTTGGGACACGCGTGTTAGTCGCGCCGGGAATCAATTTAATTGGATTTAAAAGTAAAGTATAATTTTATCATCCATTGGCCATTTTGAGTGCGACAGCGCGTTCGGAAGGGTCAAAATAGTCAAAAAACACTAGGCGGGGGTTTAGTTTGGGTCCCGAGGCATTTTTAGGCCAAACCGGTAATTCGGGAGGGTATTTTAGTCATTTTTTATTTTTAAGGGATTTTGACCCACGAATTTTAGGCCTTATTTATCAGCCAATACGAGGGTCATTAGGGCCATTATCTATCAAAAATTAAGAAGTGGGCAACGTGAGAAAGAGGAGAAGTTACTAGAGGGTTACAAAGCCATAACTACCACCCACCACCACCTTTAGTCGGAATTGTGACCGGAGAGAGAGAGAACCAGCCCTTAACATCACCAACGGATCAGAACATTAATTCCAAGGAAAGTGATTTGATTTCATTAAGTTTCAGCGAATAATTTATCCATGATAGTGTAGGATTTGATGATAACCATGAACAATGATGGAAACTCATGAAATTTGGAGAAGAAACCTAAATTTTGGATAGGATTTGCATGTAGTTTAATTCTGGAAGTAATTCAGTAACAAAATCATAACCCTAGATGAATTAAAAACGGATTTAGGAAGAGAAATATAATGGTTCTTGAAGAAAATAGAAAAATAGGGTTTTTATGATAATAGGATGATTTGATCCAAGAAAAGTCTAATTGTTGGTGATTTAAAAGTTTTGGAACGTTAAGAATCATGTAATTAGGTTGTATAATGACCCTATATACTTACGTTAGGATTTCACACCTTGTAATGAAGATTTGGGATAAATCTGGGACTGAAAAATGAAGAAACCCGTAGCCTGCACCTGCTTGATCGATCGATCGACATTCATAGGTCGATCGATCGATCTCCCCAAAAATTGTGACCTTTTTCACCTTTTTAATTTAAGTGTCGTCGTCCATCGAACTTTGTAGTTAGGGATTATGTGAATACATTAGGACTTGAGGGAGACCAGTAGGGATATATTTGAATCCCGGAACATATTATAATTGGGTTGGAATGTAGCGTTGAATTTATGAGTGTCCGGCGAGTAATTTCCTATTTTATGATGCGAGAAGATGATTTAAATTATTAGGAGTGATAAGTTAGGATTTGGGATATAAATAAGGAGTTAAGAGTACTGAATTAATATGTGGGAAAAGTAGGAGACTTAGTAACCTCTTCGGTTAAGTTTTAAGTACTCGAAACTATACGACGTGAGACGTATCGGTGAAATATATATTATATATCATCCAAAATTATAATAGTGTATGAATTGGATTAATGGTATAGGGCTGAGAACATACCTTTAATAATATAACAAGTTATCTAAGTTGTGTGAATGCTTAGTATATAGATTATTATGTGTATGACATACCTACCATACTTGCTATCACGGGAGGTCGGATTTCGGAACAGGGCCGTCTAATCTTTGTGTGCCTACGGGGGGATTTAGATTGGTACCTTAAGGACATAGGGTTGTGAATGGCTTATTTGTGAGTTAATAAGTCAGTTGACCATAAGAGCGTAGGTATGTGCGTGACCTATGAGTATGTGAACTATGTTCGCCTCCAATATGTGTGATTTTGCTTATTGAAACGGTTCCTGAGAGATTCGAAACACATAGTCCTTATGTACGTAATGTACCAAGATTTGATAGCAGAGTATGTGTGCACCGCAGCTTAGCCTAAGGGTGTTCTATTTGTATAATTGTGCTGAGAATAATATACTTGTGATTATAACGAACTCTTTGTTGAAGTGTGAATATAAATAATTGAGACATTTTGAATGGGATTTAAAATGAGAATTTCCTATCGTAATTGTTATAAATTATTCTTATCAATGAAAAGGTGAGTTACACGCAGGATATGTTAGAACGATGTGAATAGACCCCTATATTATGTGTGAGGATAGGAAGTGGTACAGATTAGTTAGTTGACGGCATAACTAGGACAGGTTAAGGATAAACCTTAGGCGTGCTCATTAATTGATGGGTGAGGGACTCATGTGAGAGCACGTAACTAACATGTATATAATATTTACTGTTTAATGCAATTAAATACTTGCTATATTTTTAAACTGTTTTCACCTCTGGCTCTGACCTGTTTGCTTTCAAATCTATTTTTCTTGTAAAACCTTTTAGGTGCCCAGTCACAGGGACGCCAAGCATAGGAGTTCCATTCCATTGACGTGCTGTAGCTGCTGTGGAAGTTACAGGATCTCGGTAGTAGACGCCTCCACATTCTGCATTTGATTCTATTCTGGGTCATTCATCTGTTAGGGCATGTCGCCCATTTCCATTTAGAGACAGTTTTCTCATACTTTCAGTTTCATTTCAGTTTGGGAGTTATTTATTTATTCAGACTTTGTATTGGGTTTTATTCAGTATTTGGATTATTCAGGGGAGTGTTACTCCAGACTCAATTTATTATTCCATTATTATTTGTATTGTGACTGTGATGTGGATGTGGATGTGGTATAGTTAGCTTATAATTTAATTGGTTTCATGTTAATTTAATTTAATAAAATTTGGCAACTCACTTTCAAATATTAGGTGGCTAGTAATTGTTTAAAAAAAATGTTTTCGACAGTGATGCTATGAACTGAACCAACTTGACATTTTGTATTAATTTGAATAAAGGAGTAGCTACCCGGTATTTAATTAGTCGGGGTGTCACAACAGGTTCAAGAGAGGTAATATATGAATGAATAACGGTGATAGTAGAAATGATAATATTACCTACGTACTATGGGAATTGTGTTGCGTGAACGCCTATTAAGTTATATAAGTTATGTGCATGCTTATTACTTGGAATATTATGTATATGACATACCTAGCTACTGGCTATCTAACGGAGGTTAGCGCGTTGTGGACGACCATCACTACACCAAATCTGCCGAATTATCACGGTCGTTGACCTTGACAAGTTCAACTTGTCAAGGTCAATGACCGTGACAATTGCTAGGGTGATAACTTTTTTTGTCACGGACTTATCACGATCATTGACCGTGACAAGTTCATTAGAATTGTCACTGTCATGTCATGGTCCTTGACAAGTTTGTCATGGTTAAGGACCGTGACAAGCCCGTGACAATGGTTAAAAAATTATCACGGTCAATGACCGTGATAATTCTGGGCAGAATTGAAAAAAAATCTGCTGGGCAGTTTGGCCACTACCACTGCCCAACAATATATTTGTACCTGTTCAATCATCATATATCCAAATAAAATAGAGATAATGCAAATATACATTCAAAATAGAGACAATATGCATCACGATATAATCCAAATATAATTCAAATGTACCAACTTAAAAATAATTCAATTCAAATAATGTCACTTCATGTCTTGGGTAAGGTTAACTCTGAGGAGGTGAGTAGGCCACACGATATACAAATTGACACACCCACTAATATACATCGTGCCGACAATGGGGAGTTCTCCTTCCCGGGTATCACATGCGTGACGAGCACCGTGGACTCGATGTCTTGAAGCTCACGTCCATGAACTAGTGCACCCTGGACGATATTTGGGTCCCTCAACCCCCGCCCTATCCATTGGCCATCAAATATGTCCAGTATAAACACGCTCGGCCAACCAAGTGTCAACATCGATCGGTCGAAGGGAGCCAAATAGGGAAGTGGATCATTAAAGTCCGCACGTGTCGGCGATGAAGCAGCGAGGTCCACATCCTCGTTATCCTGCACCTCCTCCTCCACCACCTTCTCCTTCCCTTTCCCCTTACGATTTCCGCCCAATGAACGCTTCATGAATGAAAATATATCTTGGATCGTCGCCTCCAAACGGGACAACTTTGCGTCATGCGAGTCCACCATTCGAGTCAACCCGGTGTCGCTTGTCTCCAATCCGATGAACCTAGATTTGGTCACCTGCGAGCTCACCCCCTTGTCCTCCCCTTGCGATCAACGCCAAGTACTTGGTTGAGTGCGTCAGTGGACACAGATTCCTTTTCGGCATCAGACTGCGACCCATGCACTTCTTTAAGCTTTGCCTGAAACGATAAAAAATACATGATTAGTAAAATAAGTAAATTAAAAAATTATAACGTAATTAATAGAAAGTAAACTGTTGGATTACTTACAATCGTGGCCGCGACGCTCGGGGACACCTCCTTATCATTCCCCTTCTTCGTCTGAAGAGCCATATAAGTATCGAGCCTATGTGTCCTACCACCAGGGCCACTCCATATCCCCTGAAATAAAATAAAGTAAAATCAGTATCGGTCACGTAAAGTAAAATAATGCAGAATAATATATTTCTGGTGTTATAGAAAAATTAAATCTTACCATCATCCTATGCTCCACCTAGGCGTAAGACATCCGTCTGGAGTAGTGCACGTCCGTCTTTTTTGCCCGATTGGCGAGATGCCAATTGTCGCTCCCCGAACTCATTGTCAATGAACTTTTGTTATTGTGCCAATGAGATCGGCTCCTTCGGCGGGACAGATTCACGCATTCGGATAACGAACTCTCGTGTCTTCCTAAAGTACCGGATCCGCATATTTTACTACCACGTCTTGTGTTGCTCCCTCAACTGCTCCAAGACGGAATCGCGTAGCTTTAGATCCAGGCTGAATTGTTCATGTCCAATAAATACAATGTTAGTTGCGAATAAATATAAATAGAAATAGAAATTGAAATTGAAATCCAAATCCAAATCCAAATCCAAATCCAAATTGAAATACTCTTAACATGTTATGCTCACTCCCTCACTCTAAATTATTCCCAATACTCTTTAAATTCACTGTGCGTTCAAATTAGATTTCCTTCTATGAGTCGGTGGTTAGGGGTTTCAAAATTAGGGTTTTTGATGCTGGTGTCTATTTTTATCTCGGATATGACTATATATATCACTTGTTAAGGAATTAAACTTGAATGACAATATTGCTTATAATAGATTATAATGGAAAAGGAGAATCCATGTGACTGACCCCATATGATGGGATTAAGTTAGGGATGATGATGATGATGATGATATCAAATAGATATAAGGTCTATATTTTCATCATTTGTTATTAATTTATTACATTTTTTGGTTGTTTGTTATGAAATGTACCTGAATTGTGGGATTTATGCATTGGTTTCACCCATTATAGCGATGATTGTATAATGGAGTTTCAAGTGATATGGTTCTGGCTGGTTTATATATTAATTCACCCATCAAATTGGTTTATGAATTTATATGATATGGTAGGTTGAATGTTTGAATGTTGTTTAATCTATAGTTTAAATTCTCTTCAATTTTTTTCATTTTGATTCTATTTTGGTGAGTTTGAAATTTCATTTTGTGAAATTACTGTATTTTACAAACCTGAACAAGACTAAAATTGACCCGAAAATGATCGAAACTAAATTGGACCAAAATTGATGGTTTGGTATGGTATGGTCTCGGTCTAGGAAATCTTGAGACCGAATAATTCCATCACTCAGAACCCGGACGGGACTGTGAACTCCCCTAACCGTATATCATTTGGGATATTAATATCATTATGTTTTAATTTTTTATCTAAATTTTACTTTAACTCTTAAAAAATATTATCAAAATTATATATTACACCTATAATATGTTTTATACCCTGACCCTAACACCACCACTACTCATTGCCACCACCACCATAAATCCTACATCTCTCTTCCAAACCACACCTAAAAAAATTATACCACAAAACCACTCAACCACCACTAAAACACATCAAGCCACCACAAATCTACCACCACAAACTGATTAAATCATAAAAAAATCATACACTGAAATGTATATACAAGGATTTAAGTCTTAATGTTCATATATATACACAGATTTTAGTATATATGAACTTTTACGCATGGATCCATGTACATACGTTTGTATATACACGGATCATGTATATACAAACCAGAGGGAGGGAGAGAAAGAAGGGAGGTGAATAAGGGAGGGAGGGGGTGAGTTCAAAGAGAGAGAGAGGGGGGGGGGGGGGAGGGGTTTAGATCTGACCTTGGCGAGGGAGGCGGCGGGAGGTGGTGGTGGTGTAGGGTTATGGTTAAGGTTATGGTTTGAGTTGAGTATAAGTTAGAGAGAAATAGAAGAATAAACGAGTTAAGTGAAAATTAATGGTTTAAATATGTTTGACTAAGGGGTGCATATTTCGTGGTGTTTGTGAGTATATTTTAATCCTTATGTGGTATTAGGGAAAATATGATGTTCGAAAAAAAATGGTGTGCCTTTAGCATCATCCTAAATAAAAATTAGATAATACCTCTAAAGTTGTTTATTTTTACCTCTTACGTATGAATCAAGACAATTGAGATTTGGGGGTACAAAATAGTATTTGTAGTTTTAAAAGATTAAGATGCCATCAACGATATTTGTCTCTATAATGATTAAGAGGTATAAATACCTCTAAGTCTTAATCTAACTAAATATATTTGTGGGTGCCTAGTGTGTCGATCAAGCCCATAAAAGTAGTCGGCCAAGCCCAAGTGAGTTAATCAGGTTTTCGGCCCAAATTATGAGCCGTGGTTAAGCAGTTACATTTGATGATATGACCGAGTCTACCCCCAAAAATCTCGAAGAGATATTCAAGGGATACAGGCTCAACGTGTTAGTTATCAACACTTTCAATTAATTAAATATATATTGTACCCCTAGCCCGGGGAATAGGGACATGTAGCAAAAAACCATCTTGAGAGTTACTTAATCAAAATAGTAGACCTCTTCGTGGACGTAGGCAAATTGCCGAACCACGTAAATTCTTGTGTTGTGATTGTGATTGTTTGTTATTTTTATTTTCTTGGTTATTGTTTTCTTGATTATTATTTGTGCTGTGATTTTTGTCACCACAATTGGCGCCGTATGTGGGAATTGAATGTTATTCATACGAAAACCTTCATCAACAAGAACCAGCGATGTCCCATCACAACAATAACGTACCTCAAGCAGGTGACATTCAGCAGAAGCCTAACCCTCCTAGGGTAAGGTTTGAGATTCGTCATTTAAACCCAAGACTTCTCCAGGAGAGGCAAGTCTCCGAAGAAAGCCAGGGTCGCCCAGGTCCATCAAGATCTCTAGATTGATAGATGCCTATGAAGCCAGACTCCAAGAGCAGGAGGAGGATACTCATCAACATTAAGATGAAAATGCTCGCCTCAAGAGGCAACTGGAAAGGATGGAGAGAGAACTCCATTGAAGCATAAGGCGACGCCACAACTGGACTCTTAGTCCTCGGGCGAGCAAGTCTCCCAGTAGAGGAAGGAGCCCGAGGTGTGGGTTAGAAAGAACTGAGAAGCACTGGTCAGATGATGACCATTTCGAGTGATTGCAACCATCTCGCCGTTACAAGGGTCCTGGTCGACAGAATGACGACATACAAAGTTTGGTCCGGAGGAAGATGGACCAGCACCCAGCTCATCGCGGAGCCAGATCTATGAGAGAGCTAGCCAGATGAGCTCTTAAAACCCAGATTAAGTCCCCTTTTTTAAGGGAAATAGAAGAAGAAGAGGTCCCAAAGAAGTTCGCGATTCTCAGGTTCAAGATTTATGAAGGGAAGACTGACCCCATCGACCATGTCAGGCAATATTGGCAAGCTATGACTTAATAGAGTCACAACGATGCGCTCACGTGTCGAATCTTCCCTTCGAGCTTACACGATGTGGCCCAGAAGTGGTTTGAGAAGCTACCTCATAGGTCCATCCAAAATTTCAAATCTTTGGCTGAGCAATTTATAACTCATTTCATAACAAGCAGCTCCCACCCGAATAGGATGGATACATTGCTTACTATGAAAAAGAAGCCACAATAGAACCTCAGAGAGTATGCGAAGAAGTATTAGGAAGTGTTTAATAAAATCGAGGATTGCTCGGAGTAGGTCATCATAGCTTATTTCAAAATTAGTTTACCGAGCTCCTGCCTCCTGCGCTATTCCTTAACAAATAAGGAGGCTACATCCATCAACAACTTGATGGATCATATTGAGAAGTAAGCCAAAGTCGAGGATATGACCCATCTTTATGTAGGGGATAATGGTCGTGCGAAGGCTGGCAAAGAAGTGGAGAAGAACGAACCTCAGAAGAAAGGGAACAAGAACGGGGGTAAAAATGGCTCCAAGAATGGAAATAAAAATGACGCCTCAAAGGCATTTAAGGCTGTGAATATAATATTCAAGGAGACAATATACAAGATTCTTATTAGGATCAGAGATTAGCCATTTAGTAAGTGGCAGAAGAAGATGGGAGGAGACCCCTTTAAGTAGAATAACGCACTAAGGTGCACTTTTCATAAGGAGGGAGGCCATAAAACTCAGCATTGTAAAGCCCTCAAATCTCATCTCGAGGTGTTGGCCCAAGCCGGTCATCTTAATGAGTTCGTGAAAAAGAAGGCGGAAGAGGTAATAGCGAATGGTGAGTAAAGGCCCAATAACGTCCTCGAGGAGGATATCAACCATGAGTTCGCGATGATACATGGGGCGTCAGACCTTAAGCAAATTCAAGGAAATGCAGCTTGGATGGAAGTAAAGAAACTTACTATAGTCATGCAGGCCTTTCAAATTGACCCAGCCAAAACTTAGGCCGGGAAGCATCGACGGTCGAAGGACGTCGATAATAATAAGCACATTGTGTTCACGGATAAAGACTTGATTGGGGTGAGAGCCCCTCACCATGATGCGCTGGTCATCACACTCAGGATAGCCAACTGGGATGTCGACAAGTTGATCGTCGACCAAGGTACTTAGAGTTATTCAGAAAGTTAAAACTGAGTGTAGCTGACCTCAAGGAATCCACAATTCCATTGGTTGGCTTCGGCGGAAAGATTATAGTTCCTTTGAGGAAGATTGTCCTGCTAGGCTGCTAGTCAGGGTAGGAAAAATTTCAAAAATGATCGAGTTTCTAGTAGTTGATATTGAATCTTCGTACCACGCCGTCCTCGGTAAGGTGTGGCTCCATGCAATGAAGGTCGTACCCTTAACGTACCATTAAAAGCTTAAGTGTATAACAGATCGGGGAGTGGTCGAGATACATGGCGACCAATATATGGCCAGGAAATGTTTCATCACGGCCATTCGCCCCAAGAAGGAAAGGAAAATTAATGAATCAAAAAGCAAGGAAGAAGCCTAGGAGGGGTTGATACCTTCCAAATAGCAGTTAAGGTACGATTGACCAAGAGTGGAGGAGACCAGGCTCCATCCCTCCGAGAGGGTCATTGAATACCTAGAAGAAGTCGCTGCTGGAAATAACTCAGCTGAGAAAAAGGTTTTGATTGGTACATATTTGATCGATCACGAGAAAAAAGAATTAGTCACCCTCCTCCGAAGCAATTTTGATGTTTTTGCATGGGAACCCTATGAGCTGCCTGGTATTAATCTAACCATCGCTTGTCATCGATTGCATGTTGACCCAGCCTTCAAGCCAGTAACACAGAAGGCTCATCGAACAACCCTAGAAAAAGCAAAAGCAGTAGAGAAAGAGGTTAAAAAGTTACTGGATGCAAGTTCCATACGGGAGGTTCAGTTCCCTAAATGGTTATCCAACCCGGTAGTAGTTCCTAAGAGTAAGGGAAAATGGAGAGTTTATATCAACTTCACCGACCTCAACTGGTCGATGCTATAGTAGCTCACGAGAGTATGATCTTTTTAGATGCCTACTCTGGATATCATCAAATCCCCCTTCACGTACCGGATCAAGATAAGACCTCCATTATAATCACTGTTGGTTTGTATTGTTATAAAGTTATGCCCTTCGTTCTTAAGAATGCAGGAGCGATGTATCGGTGGCTCATTACAAAGAATTTTAAATATAAAATGGGGGATATTATGGAAATTTACATTGATGACATACTCGTCAATAACAAGCTTAAGGACGATCACCTCTTTGATATAGAGAGGATTTTCGATATCCTCAGGAAATACCAAATGAAACTTAACGTAAGTAAGTGTTCTTTCAGTGTCCACTCAGGAAAATTCCTTAGATACTTGGTCAGCAAGAGAGGAATAGAGGCAAACCCCGACCAGATTGACGCCATCCATAAAGTTCAGCCCCCTAAAACAGTAAGAGATGTACAGAAGCTCATCGGAATGCTTACCGTGCTCAATTGTTTTATTTCAAAATCCTAAAAATAATGTCAACCCTTATTTCAGTTATTGAAGAGAAATAAGGGAATAACATGGAACGAGGACTACTCCAGAGCCTTAGAAGAACTCAAGACATATCTCGGCAGGCCCCCTTTGCTCGTGATTCCATGAGAGGTCGATCCTTTATACCTCTACCTCACTGTCTCAGACCATGCTATGAGCTCTGCCTTGGTATGTGAAAGAGAGGGAGGCCGACATCTAGTGTACTATGCATCCAGTGTACTATGGCACCATTGGAGAATCTCGACTAGGCGTTGGTGATAGCCTCGAGGAAACTAAAGCATTATTTTGAGGCCCACTCCATCTTCGTGGTTACTTTGTACCCTCTAAAGGCTGTTCTGAGGAAAGCAGAACTCTCTGACCGACTGTCTAAGTGGTCAGTCAAGCTCAAAAGTTTTGATATTCACTTTCAACCAAGAGCAGCCGTCAAGGGGCAAATCCTAGTTGATTTCATCGCTGAGCTCACAGGAGAATAACCTATCAATCAACCAAAAACCAGTCGACCAATGAAGGGCTTAAGGAACCGAGCATTTGGACCTTATACGTTGATGGAGCCTCCAACTCAAGGTGGTAGGAGTAGGTATCGTACTAGTAACTCTCGAAAACACAGTGGTCGAGTAGGTAATCAAACTAGGATTTTAAGCCTCTAATAACGAGACATAATACGAGGCGCTGATAATTGGATTACGCAAAGCATAATTGCTAGGGGCAAGGCACCTACAAGTCTTCGACGATTCTCAATTGGTATCCAACCAGATAAATAGTAATTTTAATGCAAATGATGAAAGATGGCAGCTTATCTCGCCAGTGTGGAGGGACTAATAGCCAACTTTGATTAAATGGATGTTCAGTAGTTCTCTAGAGGACAGAACAACCATGCAAGTGCCCTAGCAGCTCTAAGTTCAGCAATAGACTCTGACTTGAGAAGAACAATCCAAATAGATTTCCTCCCATAACCCAACATTGATCAAACTATTGAGCCGCTAAATCCCGAGCATATTTTCTACATCGAAAAGGCTCCGAGCTAGATAGACCCCATTATAAACTACTTACGAAGTGATATACTTCCAAGTGAAGAGGTCAGCTCATCAGATAAGAGTAAAAAATGCTCGCTTTCACTTATCACTTGATGGGAAGTTGTATAAGAGATCCTTCACCGGCCCTACCTCCAGTGCGTTCATCCATAAGATGTCGAGCAAGTTCTACACGAACTTCATGAGGGAATTTGTGAAAGTCACGTAGAAGGAAGGTCGCTAGCCTTTCGAGCAATAAAGGAAGGGTATTGGTGGCCATACATGCAGAAGGACGCTAGAGTCTACGTTCGAAAGTGCGAAAATGCCAAAAACACTCACCCATGGTCCACCAACCCGTCAACGACCTAAAGTCATTAACCAGCCTGTGGCCCTCCACTCAGTGGGGTTTGGACAACGTAGGTCCTCTACCTACTATGGTAGGCAATCGAAAGTATTTGTTGGTCGCCACAGACTACTTCACTAAGTGCATAGAGGCAGAACCACTGGCGAACATCAGGGACACAAACATGATGAGGTTTATATGGAGAAATATCATTACCCGCTTTGGCATACCCAGGACGATCATTACTGACAATAGGACCCAGTTCGAGAGTGCCCCCTTCCAAAGTTTTTACAACGATTATGGAATTAGGCATTACTTCAGCTTTATAGCATATCCACAGAGCAATGGTCAAGCTGAGGCTTCCAACAAGACAGTGATCGATAGACTAAAAAAATGTCTAGAACAGGCCATAGGAGCTTGGGCGAATGAATTACCCCACATCCTCTGGGCTATAGCACCACCCTAAGGTGAGCAACTGGGGAAAAAGCTTTTGCACTCACATATGGAATGGAAGCAGTCATCCCACTAGAAGTTGGTTTCCCTACCATGAGGTCTACGTTGGTCGACCAATGCCACAATAATGAAGCATTGCTCACTAAACTTGACTTAGCGGATGAACGACGAGAATTGGCTCTAGTTAAACTGTCATCCTACCAGCAACAACTAGCCAAATAATACAACCAGAAAGTTAATCTAAGGAAATTTAAAGTTGGGGACTATGTCCTGAGGAAAGTCCTTGGCAGTGATGTGAAACCATCAAATGGCAAACTGGGACCAAACTAGGAAGGACCTTTCAAGGTAATGAGGGGTGAATTACGAGGAGCCTATCACTTAGAAATGCTGTAGGGCACGGAGTTACCAAGGGCTTGGAATGTGTCCAACCTGAAGAAATTCTACTTTTAGATTTCTCTACCCATGCACCATTAGTTTAGGCAAGCTTTTATTTTACAAACTAATGTTGCTCTTTGTTTATGACTTCGATTAATAAAACTTGATTGTCCTTGTCATTCTACATACATGTACGGTTGTCTCGAACGTATTTAGTTATATGCACACTTTCTAAGCTACAGACTCCATTATTTTTATGAGTATAATAGAATTCCTGGATTACAGTAAGTTGGCTAGCTTACTTCAGTCAAAGGATCTTTTGAACTAACCTCTTATGATTGCAACACAGTGGTTAGGACTATCCTAGCTCAACTTGATTAAAGCATAATTAGCAAGGTTAACAGGTGATAACCCTCCTCAGAACTTTGTTCCAAAACACAATTAGGCTTATAGGTTGCTCCGGCAACAAATAAAGACCTACAGGGGATCCTTAGGCAATACGACCAACTCGGGTTGGTCGCTAACGTAGTTTGGCTCCAAAATCCTGCTCGGGTGGATCGCCTAGTAATCAGGTGTATTCTCGCCATCGCCCTACTTAGGCTTAAGGTAGTGTGATGACTTGACCTAAAAGCTAAAGTGGGCGAAATGGTATGGCTAAGGTATACCGGACTGGGGGAATACCTAATTGTAATTAAACTCTAAACAAGCAACACATGTTTATTCGGCTGAAGTGCCCAAAATAATTGGAGTTTATTATTAAGTCGAAAGCAAGCAACACATATTTAGTCGGCCTATGCCCAAAACATAAATATTTTATTTCTTACTATTAATTAATAATTACATGTACAATAATAATGAAATAAATAAACCCTAGGAGGATCCAGGTCACCGAGTAAGGCATCCACTACTTAAGCACTCCGACCATCATCAGGGTGAGGGGTAAATCTCTCAACGGCCTCCTCCGAGCTCAGTTCCAACAACTACCTTGGAATAACATCTATAGGGATCCAACGGTCATCCCTTTTGAAAGGAATTTGGCTCTATGATTGGGGGAGTGATCTCATGCTTGTACCACAGGGGAGAGTTTTTGGGAACCATAAACTCCCTGAGGGCACTTGGCCACCCTCTAATAAAGGTCAGCTCCTCCATTTATTTTAGCTTTGTGGGGGAATCTATGCAACCTTGATCATAGGCGTCAGCCCACACCTGTCGAGGACCCTTTCGAAATAAGTGTTGTAGACTTGTGACGTCTCTTTATAGTCCGACAACGATTACGTATGCTCATCGAATGTCTACCTTTAGCTAGGCAATCTCCCTTTGGGAATTATCGTCACCTCTCCTATCTCACTATGTAGATTACGATGAGGAACCTTGGATAACTTGGGGAGCACTGCTTGGACCATTTTCCTTAAGGCGCGCAATATCCCTCCTTAAGGCATCATTTTCCTGTTACAGCACCACCCCAATCTGATTGATCTCGGATGTGTCCAAGAGCTTAGCCTTTAGAGCATCCATATCTTCTTTAATGGAGGCACCAATCTCCTCCATCTCTACAAGCCTATCCTGCAGTCTGATAAATACTTCAGACTGATCTTTGTAGTCCTTATTCCTTGACTTAAGGGATTTATAAATCTTGATAAAAGCTCGGCGAACTTTGTCGCTTACATTCGAACCAAGGATTTGACCATTTTCCAGACTCTTCACCTTCTCAGCAAGCCCTTTATTTTCATCTATGATGGCCAATTTTATCGTTATGACCAACTCGTAGGCCTCGTGGAGTTCCTTCAACTCCTTAGTCGCTTCAGCCCTCTTCTTAGCAAAAGAAGCCTCAACCTATGTGAGAGCCTTCTCGGAGGACTTCTGGCCCTTCTGGCCAAACTTCAGGCTCTCTTCAAACTCAGAGTTCCTCCTAGCCAGTTCATTTTGGTTACACCTAAGGATGGTATAGTCCGACATAAACTGCAGGAAGAGAAAGAAGTTAGTAAACAGAGTGCGAAGAAGTTACAAGTAAAAGAAATAGAGAAAAGGGGAAGTGGCCTTACAAAAGCAAGCCCTTGATCTGCTTTCAAGGCCAACTGGTCAGGGCCCATATTCGAAGACCGTTCTCGATCCGCCATGAGCACAACTCTCTTGAGCATTATTGGAGCGAGATGAGGGGGCAAAGCCACGGAGGCCCCCTCAGCTTGGACCGCCACAAGAACAAGAGAAGCCTACGCTTTCTTCATCCTCTCTTCTCCTTTCCTCCTTTCCTTTTCTCTCCTCTTCTGAGATTATTTCTTCTTCCTCTCCTCTTCTCTCTCTCTTTCTCTCTCTCTCTCTCTCTCTTTCTCTCTCTCTCTTTCCTCTTCCTCTCCACCTCTTTCTTATGATTTATTATCTGGGAACCACTATCAGTATCCCCAGACCTTAGTTTTAAATCTTCAGCCTGATGGATAACAGGACATCATCATCATCATCACGGATCAAGTTTTTTCTTCTTCTAGGGGAGTCATCTCTTCCTAACCAGAACTTCCTAAACTGAAATCTCCTGAAATAGAACCTACCTCGCTGGACCTCTCTCCACCAGATTCTTCCTCGCTGGATCCTTCCTCACTGGATCCTACCTCACCACTACCACCTCTGCCACCTTCAGCAACACCAGTATCTGAGCTGCTCTCCTCCTCCTCGTCTAGCTCAATGGGTTCGAGAGTACCTTCTTCCTCTTTTTCTTTTTCTGGAATATCAAGATAGGGAATATAGCCAACTGAATAAGTGATGAAGCTCGTGGTAGTCTTTTTATATTCTAATAAGAAGGCATCTGACTTGGGATGCTCACCTTCTACAATGAAGTCCCTTATTTTCCAAGCTTTGACCAACTCAGCAGCACGAATCTTATGAGGTGCGGGTTCTTGATTTCTAGACTTCGTTGAAAATAGAAAGAGAAGAAAATATTAAAAGAATACATTAGAGCAACGAGCAATAAGCAACAAGGTTGGACAATAACCTATATACTCCTCCCCATATATAGGTATCCGAGGTCCCTTGCACCTTGCTCCCCCTACTTGGGGAGGGAATTGCCAATTCCTAGCAATGAATCCCTCACACAGTAGTCCTTATGGGGATCAGGTAGATTCACTATAAATACCTTGTCCGGACTCCTCGCTTTCAAATAAAGAAGACTATAACTCGTGCGAAAAAAGGTATAACAGTAGCAAATTTTAAAAAATCCTAAGTTAGTGCTATAAAGTTGATTTATTCTATGGACTCCATTTACAATTTTCCAAACATTTGGAGAACACTGAGTTGGAACTATATCGATGTATTGAAAGAAATTCAAGAATATGCAATTTAGGGGAAATGTTAAACCCCCATTAAGATAGTAGAAGAACATGAATCCAATGACCCTCCTCAATGTCACGGACATTGTGAGGAATAGGGATACACTCAATATCCACCCAGTTGGGGATATTGTAGCATCTCTTGAATTCAGCCACAGACTTGTTATCTATTTTTTCCATGAGAAAACCCTAGCTACAGTAGAAAGAAAAGCAACGACGAAAGGAAATACAGAAACAAAATGGACTGAAAACTCACGAGGAAAGAATAAAGCTTGAGATGATGAAAAAACACAAATTTGGAAGATGAAGAGCAAGAGACAGCTTGGGAGCAAGAAATATCTTGAAAACGGAGGAAACAAATAGTTGAAGTGACGATGGAATCATCCAACACTTCAGTTTAAACTCATCAATGATAGCGCACACTGATCGAAGAAGATTTAACGCTTGAACACCTTGCCAAATGATGATTCACACCCCTATCAGTCTTGTGAACTACGATAGTGCCACCAAAGGGTGATGAGAAGTTGCTTTTTAAAATTTATGAGCTCAAAGGCCCCAAAATTTTTAGGGACAATTATGGGTGCCTAGTGTGTCGATCAAGCCCATAAAAGTAGTCGGCCAAGCCCAAGTTAGTTAATCAGGTTTCCAGCCGAAATTATGAGCCTTGGTTAAGCAGTTACATTTGATGATATGACCGAGTCTACCCCCAAAATCTCAGAGAGATATTCAAGGGATACATGCTCAACGTGTTAGTTACAACGCTTTCAATTAATTGAATATATATTTTACCCCTGGCCTAGGGCATAGGGGCATGTAGCAAAAAACCATCTCAAGAGTTACTTAATCAAAACAGTAGACCTCTCCGTATACGTAGGCAAGTTGCTAAACCACGTAAATTCTTGTGTTGTGATTGTGATTGTTCGTTGTTCTTATTTTCATGTTGATTATTTTCTTTCATTATTATTTGTGTTGTGATTTTTGTCACCACAATATCCATGAGAGGTTCATTTCAATATAAGAACAAACAAATTTTTAAGATTCAAATTTCAGACTTCAGATTTCAGATTCAAATAAGGAAATAAACAATACCTTAGTAACATGACTCAATATATATAAAAAATATATAAATAGTAAATCTTTAGTTACATACGACATCTCCATATGTATATTTTATTTGAGAAATGGGACGGTATCTTGGGGAGTTTATTAATTATTTATGGCGAAAAAGTCTCTCCTTAATGGCTCTTACAATTGATGGATCATACAAGATCCAAATAAATATTCAAATTTAATCTAATATAATATAAAAATAGAAGGTCTCTTTTTTATCTTTCCATGTGGTCTTCCTTAAAAATATGTAATTCATACATTTACTTTAACTTTTTTATCTCCTGAACTCATATTCCCTTATTAACTCTTTAGCTTATTCATATTTATGTCTCTTTGTTATCAATTTTTACATATTTAGATCTCTCTCTCCATTTTTTGTTTACTTTTTCCCCTCCTCCCACTTTATATTCATTCTCCTTATGCTATATTCTATCATTTTGTCTTATCCCGCCATTATCTTATATAGCTACAATAGTCTCTCTCTCTCTCTCTCTCACACACACACACACACACACACACACACACACACACACAATATATATATATATATATATATATATATAGTAGAACGCTGATAATTGCAAAACGACAAGTTTGTATAGTATACTAATTAATTCAATTTTTTTCCTGAAGGCACGCTGATAATTGCAAAACGACAAGTTTGTATAGTATAAAAATAAGAAATACAGTTCAAATTTCACCCATAGTGCACTAACATATATTCAAACATAATTAATTAGTATACTTCAAGTAAAAAATTGAATTAACTGGTGAGAGCCCACATAATTCATTAATTTTTTTATCAACTGAAAAGATTCTAATTATGATCAATAAATATATTTGAGGTGTACCAAGGGTTTTATAACATTACATGATAACGAAACCGATCTAAGTTTGATAAATAATACAGTAGAAACATTAAAAATAACAAAATAAAAAAAGTGTTTCATCCATTACAATTTGTACATCAACTAACTGTTTTGTTATAACCCTCATGCAATTGCTCCTTCTTTGTCATAGTATTCTTCATCACAATTGCTCCTACTTTGTCATAGTCTTCATACCTAAATTTAGATCCTTGAGAGTGAATTGTAAGCATATTGGAAATGTGTATGAAAAGGATGACATTATAATACAAAATCATTAAGGGAACTTATAGCACTCTTTAATACGATCAAGTAACAAACCCTCCGAAAACACAGAACTCCATTCATTTTAAGAAAAAAATATTCCCTAGTTCTTTGATATGAAAAACATTCATATATGGAAAAAAATCAAAATAAATGACACAGGAAAATCAAAAGCTTGTTGATGTACTGAAAAACACATTGCAGAATATGTTATCAATACTAAATATCAATATTCACATTGGCAAAGAAACACAATACATGTTGGAGATCTTAACTACAATTCGTTCATCTAATCTATATTACAGTTTTAGTCTGAAGCGAGCATTATTTCCTTTCTTGCGCATCTTTATGTGTAGTATCTCAATGCCATTCCTTATCTGATATAACAAACCAAAACGGGACAAAGATTCATCATATAAATGTTTGAATAGTTAATCGAAAAAGCTTCTGCAAGTGAAAATATGATAATGCTAAATGATAGACGTGCTACGTGAAAAGTAGAAAAAATTTCAAATGTATTTAAAAACTCACCTTATATGTCAAGAAAGAAAATAAAATTTGGTAGAATAGTCTCGTTTCAGTAAACTGACGAACAAATCTCACTGTAGAATAGTCTTCACAATGAAGGAAACTATTTGATAAACTGGTGTAGAGTGCAGAGCATTTTCCACTATTATCTAAGCATAGAAAAACTATTACCGTGAATAAGTTTCTAAGCTATAAAATAAACATAGAAATGAAAGTCCCAAATTAATCTTAACCAGTATATTCCAAAATATACCTTTAACCAATTGAAAATAGTCGGTGGGTTTCCCGCATAACACACGTACACCCGAAGGGTAATAATGTTGTTTTTCAGGAGGAGTGCAAGGCATTTGCTAAAGACAATGCTTTAGAGTTCAGAGACTTTTTAGTTTTTAAGTACGATGGTTCTGCATGTTTTAATGTCACTCCATACGAAAACGATGGTTGTGAAAAAGTGGGGAGACCAAGCTTATGCGAAAAGGAAAATGGAGATAATGGGGTGTTCTATGAATCAGTTCATAAGGGTGAAGAAGCTGATAAGCAGAATGATATAACTCTGAAAGTACATAACAGATTGGCCTACTGACAGTTGAAATGTGTTATAAAGATTGGGGAAAATATAAATGTTTCAATGCAGTGATGTGTAACTGATACATAAAATTCTAAATAATTAAGTAGGATGAAAACTTATCAAAAAGTTTATAATTCAGCATGACGCCCTATCCAAAACATTCAGTAGAAAGGAAATTTACCCAAAATTCTAAATAATTCAGCAGAAAGCAAACCTCCTCGAGCGAATGGCATACGCTTCAACTGCATTATTTCCCGACTCCAACAATAGCTAGTGTTTTATGGAAGTGCAATTAAATGAACAAATATAAATTAACGTATGTGATTAGATTTTCGGAAGAAGATCTAAAATGAGCGCTTCCAAGTTCTAAAAGTGCATCACAGTTGGTGACGGCGCCATCGGTAAAACCTATCTCTTAATTTCCTGTGCCAACACCTTCCCCACGGACTATGTGCTCAACTGTGTTCGATAATTTAAGTTCAAGTGTGGTCGTCAATGGGAGAACTTTTAATTTAGACTTGTGGGACACAACTGGGCAAAAGTATTACAATAGATTCAGACCTTTGAGTTATTGTGGGGCAGATGTATTCATTTTGGCATTCTCTCTCATTAGCAAGGCTAACTTTGAAAATGTTTCAAAGAAGTGGATTCCCTAATTGAAGCATTATGCCCCCTTGCATCCCAATAGTTCTTGTTGGGATAAAACTTGATCTTCGGGACGATGAGCAATTCTATATAGACAATTCTGGTTCTGCAAATGAAGACAAAAAGAGTTAGATATGATACGTAACTATTAATGCAACAAAAAATAGTGCTAATTTCATTTTAACGCATTAAATAAAAACATAAAACTTGTACACCATGTTGACAACTATTAGAAAAAAAAAACATTTTTGCCGAAATGGTCGTTTGGTTACAGTTGAGCAAGGCCCCGCGTTGAAACTCCGCAATTATCTCACAATGGTCCAATTTGATCTTCCACAACTTTTGAACTTTTCCAAACATAACAAAGTATTTAGTTGAGAGGCTTGGAGAAAAATATATACCATAGAGGCATACTCTAGTAAATATATATGAGATGCCATTAACAGACATCATTTTTGTTTGTTAAAATTTCATACGCCACCAAATCTATCCTTGTCTCACCCCTCCAAAATCAACCAAAGTAAAAAAAAAGTTGCGCATTATCAAGGCAATACTTACATCACCTTTACACGGGCCATACTATCATTTCGTTGTTTTGATTTCCCCGGCATCTATCTAGATAATACACCAGGAGTTTTCCTCTTAGTGCACTGTATCCATCCATCATCCCCATTGAGTGAAGAATGAAACCACAGGGGCACATCCTACCTATGAAAGATGTCCCAAACAGCACCACGAAGTTCAACCTCAGAACTACGATTATTGCTCAAATAATTATCTTCGGACGCAACTGCATTTTCCTTCATGGGAGCTGAACCGTTGGATCCATTTCCTTAAAAGGTTGCATTGCCATCGTTGATAGGCTTCACTAATGAGTTATCACACGTGTAATAACTATAATCATAAAGTAGTAATATTTCATGTTCTTTACTTCTTGAAAAATTACTGCAATAACTATAATCACAATGCATCTCTTAAAAATAATTTAATAACTAAGGTTACTTATGTTTATAATTTTGTTCTGTTGGACAGATGTCCTTTCAGTTATGCACAAAATTAACAAACAAAACATTGATTCTCATTCAAAGTTTTCCTCGATATGAATCTTAATAACCAAAAGCACATTCTAAGGCGCATTCATACAGGCCATTATGTACCCGTATTCGAATTTAATTCAATAGTTATGCATTACACTATATCAAAAAGAAATTATTTAAAATCATGAATTAAATATTTAATCCCTTACCTGAGCTTTGAAGAACAAAAAAAAAAAAAAAAAGTCATATATATGAGCATCCCTCCATGTTCAAATCCCTATAAAATTCAATATTAATAGATTAAGATACGTAATTTTAGTTTAATAAGAGAAAACTTCAAGATTAACAAATGTAAATAAACACAGGTTAAACGACTCAAGTGAGAACAAATTTTATGTATCTTATAATTGCCTACATTTATAAGAGAATTAAAATGCCAATAAAGCATACTTAATCAACAATGATTTAGAAAGTACCGTAAACGTCAGCTACTGCGTTCCGGTGATTGCCTCAAGAGCTTCCACTGTGCTTTTTGTTCCCTCTTTTCAAGAATTTAACCTCAATAAACAAAACATAACACGATAAGTGTTTTGAGATGCTACAAAATATACAAATCCCTTGTATGTAATACAAAGCAGGTACAATGTAAACCCAACTCACTTTGAGTGCTAAAAGTTGAGTCCAATTATATTGTAAACTCATGTCAGTTACGAATCGAAAACATAAAAAGAAGGATTTAAGAGATTCAGAGACTATGGTGATAGTTTACCTTTCGAAATTTTCAATGGTGTTAGTTGTCCAAATAAGCCCCACAGTGAATGCATTGTATCGACATATGACAAGTCTCCCAAAAATAGAAACACATCATCAAGCAAGTTTGAAATGTGTTGAAGGCTTGATCTCGTCCACTCTGTTTTTCAAAGATCACCTGCATAATTCATCAGTGGATTAGTTAAATATACCATACTTTAATTAGTAATTACATTCTGTAATGGAAGAAAAATCATGATTGTAAAACTATAAGTTGTGTTTGAAATTGAAAAATAGAGAGGAAACTATATGAAAAAATATATCCAGGTTTTGAGTACACAATCAAGCAAAGGAATACACAATCAAGAAAAGGAATACACAATCAAGCGTAGTAAGTAATGAAATACACAATCAATAAAGGCATCCTCTCCCAATCCCTCTCATTGATATTGAGGTGTAGTTAGTAAGAGGGATATCATTACCTTAAATAAATGGCAAGAGATTGCGTGTTGCAAATATATTCAATTGAAATCAACATTTGTTTTTTATACATAAGTTACCTCATACGTGAATTTATTTGAACGATCCCCACATAAGTGCATCAATGTAAGTTAGAACACCTTCCACCATAGTTGAAGAAAAACAATTTGCAAAATAAAGGAAATTAAACGCATTTACTGGGTAAAAAATTAGCTCAAAGTACATGAAATCAACTTGATAGAATACATTTCGTTTTTCATGTACAAACCGAAATGCAAATCCAATAGACTCCTAATAGCCCGACATATCTTTGGTCTCTATTATATATAACCTTATACAAATAGTTGTCACTCGTACGTACAACAATCCAATAGTTTTATAAAACAGTTCCCACTCGTACATATTGGCACCCTCAATTATCTACTGAATTGTCACCCTAACTCATATGATATAATTGTTTCTTTAATGTAGTCCACGCTCAATTACCTTCTGGAAGTAACACAAATGAATCGGAATGACGTTGTTCTGTATTAAAATTAATTATTCCGCCACACTCAATTAACTGTTCTGCTATATACAAATTTTACCTACCTACTTAGTATGAAGTATGTGGGGATGAATGAGCTTAGAGAGAAAACATATGAAGGTTTATAACTTCAACATACTGATAAAAATGTAGTAACTCATAATTGTATAAATACACCTATAAGTAATTACTGTAAACCATTCTCAAATTGTAATAAAAACATAGCTTACAATAACACAACTCAGAGGATTTTTATTACTTTAACTAGTACATGTTACCTACAACAAAGATTATCTCTTACCTAAAACAATCTTTAAGTTCATGGATGTAGCAACATCACCCCAACCACTGTCACTTTGATTCGTCTACTGATAGAATGAAAAAAAAACTTGATTAGTGTCATTGTAAAACCACTTCACCTTAGGTGGCTTACCCATTGATAAATATGAAAATAGTTCTTTAAAAAAATATGTTCGTCAACAAACAAAATAGCAAGAGTAATTGTGGAAGTAAACAAAAAATGTAATCAAACATATAACTGATTGCAATACGGCTAACTGACAAAAAATGTAATCAAACAGAAAATGTAATCAAAACCTAATTTTTTGTAGAAACTAAACCTAAGCTAAAATGAACGAAACGAATACACCTAAAAATCAAAGATAAAATCTAAACCAATACACCTAATTTCTTACAGCAATATGCCTAATATCTTACAACAATCCGTCTAATTTCCTACAACACAATACGCAGCAATATTAACCAAACGAAAGCTAAAATAAACAAATGAAACTTACATAAGTGAAGCAGCGTACAGAGAGAGAGTCGACAGCGTGGATAGAGGAGCGATGACGTGTAGAGAGGAGGGGGCGACAACTGAAGCATGGGATATTTTAGGTAGTTTTTTTTTTAGGTTGCTGATGAGGGAACGGGAGAGAAGTATAGAATGAGAGAAATGTCTTGTTTGTGTGAGAAATGAGAGAAGTAGAGAATAAAGTCATTTGGACCAAAGTACCCCTAATTTTGAATTGATTTGTAAATTTGGCAAGTAAAAAAAGAGGGAGAAACCAAAAAGTTGAGGGCAAAAAAGGTAGTGCACTAAAAACTCATTTAGATGACATCATCTCTTAATCTTATGACATGCATAAGTTTTCTACTTTATTTTATATATATATATATATATATACATACATGGAGTGGGTGTGTTTCACTATTCCATAAGAGGCATAAGATAATGGAAAATTTATAATTAGGTACCTTGTCGACAATTTTTAAACATTTAAGGACAATTTACTATTAGGTTCACTTGTTATGCCACTAGCGTGGATTTCTATAAGAAGAAAATTAGTGGACCTAAGTGTTTAAAATTTATTTGCGGGGGACCTAAGAGTACTTTCCCCTAAGATAATTAGGGGCTAGGATGCAATGGCTCAATATTGAATCCAATGGATGATATTTCTTCGGAATATAGTTGTGGGGTTTTCCTCCTATTTTTCCATTCTAACTTTTTATTTAATTCAAATTTTGGGGTATTTTTGTTAAAAAAAAGAACTCTCCATTTAGTCTCACTCATACCACTCAACTAACCTAACCCTCACAATCTCTCACACACACTATCTTCATAATCTCTCTTTTTCCTTCCCTGTGTCATGCTTCTTCTCGGCCACCCTCTCTCAACCCATAGTCTAGCGATGCCTCCATGATCACCGAAAGGTACTCATCTCTCTCTCTCTCTTTATGGTTTATTATACCTATAATTTCCAATTTTAAGAACATATTTGGTTCATAGGTGAGCTCCATAGGAGCTGGGTCTTCATCAAGTCTTACTACAATAATGGGTAGTAACAATAACCACCGTCCAGGCTTATATATCACCATTGTTAGGATGGATGAGACAAATTATATGAAGTGAGCTCAATCAGCGAGTATGCATATCATAGGTAGAAACACGATTAACCATATTAATGAAACTATCACGTACTCGGCTAAGAATGGTTCTAAGATAAAAGAATGGAATGCTGAGAAGGCATTAGTTATGACGTGGTTATTACAGTCAATGCAGTCACAAATTAGAAAAGGGTTATTATTTGTAAAAACGATCGAAGAGTTATGGGATGCTGTTGAAGAGACATATTCATCCGTTGGTAATTTTTCTAAGCTGTATGAGCTTCAACAAGAGATTACAAATTTAAGCAAAATGACCTTTCTATTATTAGTTATTACCTTACTCTGTGTGGAAAGTGGGAAGAGGTTGACCACTACCAAGACTACATACCAGTTTTTGCAGCTGATGTTAAAGAATTCCTGGCGATAGTATAAAGGAATCGTATTTATGAGTTCTTGGGTGGTCTGCACCCACAATATAATCATGCTAGGGTAAAGTGTTGGGGAGATATTATGCACCTACTTCTATTAAGGAAGTTTTTCCTCTATCAAAACTGAGGAAATCAGGAAGAAAGTCATAAATCCAAAGTCTAAACCATAAGTGCCTTTACCTGAGAGGTCTGCTCTTACCACCCAATAATAAAACAGACCCACCCTCTAAAAAGCGAGGAAGCAAGATGATAATAGCAGGTTGAAGTGTGACCATTATGTGAATATTCGTCATACTTGAAAAACCTACTGGAATCTCTATGGCCGACCTCTTACAGCTCAGCCAAATACTAGGCCTCGGTCTACCCTATTTTGTGGTCCATTTGTGACGTATACAATAGTTAATGATACTCCAGCACCTACTAGTCATGTCCTTCCCAGATAACAACAATTCAAAGAGAAAGATGTCTCGTCTTTATAATAAATGTTAGCTAAACTTGATTCTCATCACAGTTCTGTGACACCCCGCCTAATTAAATACCGGGCGGTCACTCCTTTATTAAATAAAATCAAGGTAAACAGTTGGTTCATTCTCATCTCACTGTCGATAAAAATAAATTTTCCAATTTAACACCCTAAATAATTAAGCTAAGTGTCAAAACCATTTTCATGCATAACTTTCCAAATTTTATTTAAAGAAAAATTATTTATTTATTTTATTTAACCACATTCAATAAGTAAGAATCACGCCACATTTAAATTCTGCAACATAGTCCAATATTTAATACATTCGTCAATCGAATGTCAACATACGAAATCTAAAGTCACACAACCAAACTGAATAAATCCCATAGTAACAATACTGGAAATAACCGAAATACAAATGTCCAATAACAACGGAATAATGGAAAGAGCTACACATGCCCAAATAGATGAAAGTACTAAGAGTGGATCCGAATGAACGAAGTCGTCTAATCAAGAGACCTGCAACTCCCACCTAAGTTGCAGCGCGTTCCTTCCAAGAGATCCTAAGAAGGACGCCCCTGTAGCTGGGCACCTGTAATACATACATATATATACAAGAGAGGGAGAGAGAAAGGAACGGGTCAGAGCCCGATAGTGTGTTTGATTTAAAATACGTTTAGCAAGTATTTAAATTGATACAGGCCAATGCAACAACATATTAGTGCGACACTCACTTGAGAAATTCTCACATCTCTTCTAATGTGCACTCCTATCACACTAACCCTCCTAATGGTTTATCTCATCATATAACACGCTATCTTTCCCCAATGATTTAACTTATCTTAGGTATTTCGCAGGATTCAAAATTCAACGATACAATTGTTTGAAAAGAATATTTCAATTAATAACCAAAGTTCTCATTTTAACTTTATTAGTCAATAAAGTTTTCCAGTGTCATATTATACTTTCTCAAAACAAGTATTTACAATTTGAGTCATCAACCATATCCTACATATCAATTCACGGTAGGTAGTTCCAAATTTCAGAATTTCATATATATATTAACTACTCGTATAATATATATATTATAACAGCACCCCAAATAAACTATAGTGCGGGCATACTCTACTATCTAAAACCCCATATCACTCATATTAAGGGGAATACAATCGGAATCACTCTCGAATTGTATTAACACATACACAAAGAAAATTGAGGCGAAGAATAGATTCCAAGTCTCTAAGAGGATGGCACATGCCTGCGTCTCTTAGGACCGTCTGAACTATCACGTCGATAGCCTGTACCAAGGACATCTATCTTCTAGGGTACAAGTCAATATCCCCCATAAAGGTCCCATCGAGATAAGACTGTCCCAGCGCGGTAACCTCAGGGATAGCAAGTAGCGTGGGCATGATTTTCACACATAGATAGCTTATGCATACACAATCATATAACTATACTGATATTACCATATCCATATTAAGTATATTCTCAAATCCCATAATTACGACTTTATCCATATTATCATATTTTAGTAAACACTTATAACGGTTCGTTTCTAACCTGGATTCGGTATTATTCCAACGTACCACACAACTCTTATGGCTTTATTCTCTAAATTATAAAATTCAGTAGGTATACACATTTGTCCCAAAGTAACTCTCTTACGTGTCTCTCTCTTTAAATCATAAATTCACCGACCCTTACGTAATTATCCCAAAATACAATCTTAGCCCGTCATCAAGGGTCCCAAAATTTATTCACATGTCCTACTGGTCTTCCCTATCTCCCAAAATATTTTATTAAGGATGCCCAAGAATTATCTCACAATAAATTGAATTTAACTCATTTAAAAAGGGAAATAGGAGTCTGCCAGGAGGGGTCGATCGATCGAGGTCTGGGGCTCGATCGATCGAACCTTCAATCGATCGAAGCTCTATGCTCGATCGATCGATCAAGCAGGTATTTTGATTTCTGCAAAATTGCAGTTACGGGTTCTACCATCTATCTTCATCTAAATCCATATTTTTCAACTCCAAACGTCCCAAAAATTCTACTACTAATAACATTATACCAGATGTTTTCAACGTAAAGCATGTGTATTTCTATCATTAAACATGGATAATCAACCCAAAATCTTATCTAATCATCAAGAACCCTAGAGTTTCTTAATCATGGTTCAAATCTGTTTTTACCAGAATTTCCTTCTAATACATCATCAAAATTTCGTGGGTTATTCTTCTACATCAGAAAAGATTTCCAGAATAAGGTTTAAGTCTTTACTACATGCAAATTCCTATCAAAATTTGGGTTTTCTTCCATACATATCATCCCTAATCATTCCTAAACTAATTTGGAAATTGTACCAACGAAAATAGCAAGATAAACACTTGCCTGGGATTTTCGACGTTCTGATTTGCAGATGTTTTTGGTGTGGTTGCGTAGCCCGTTGCGCGATCTACGCGTTGGTGGTGGTTGTGGTGCAAACGGATGACTTTTGGGGCCTTGGATTGCCTTGGAAGCTTTCTTCTTCCCTCTCCTATGGCCGTCACTTGTGTTTGAGTTTTCTAACCCTAGCTGACTAACCTAAATGGCTGATATATGTTTCTGATTTTCGTGGGTTTAATTACCCAAAAAGGTGAAATGTCCAAAACGCCCTCCCGGGGTACTAATTAGGCCTAAAAACGCCCCGAGACCCAAACTACACCCCCGGGTACACTTTTTTGACTATCTCGACCCTTCCGGACGCGTTGATGCACTCAAAATGACTATACGGGCAACTTACAAAATATTCACTTTTTATTTATCAAAATTTAGTCCCGACGCGACACGAGCACGTTCCGACTTAAATTTTTGAAATTGTCATTTAACTCACTCATGACATTCAATATAACCAATATAATATATTACTTTGCTCATTAGTAATATTCAACAATTTTCCCATAATTACTAACTCTCGTCACGTTAATAATTATAACATAATTAATTTCTGGATTTTTATTAAATAATTCATTCACATTAACTTTAATAAATCCCCAAATTAATATAGCATAAAAATACGGGGTATTACAAGTTCTACTTTTAATTTTGCTTAGACAAGTACTTATCATTTGGCAAATCATATTTACATTTCATCTGATATGCTTACTTGGATACTTGATTCAGGGGCTACAGATCACATGTCCGGTATGTCATTCGATTTTTCATCCTACAATGTGTGTTTTGGTAGGGATAAGATTAGAGTGGCAGATGAATTATTCTCCTAAATTACGGGGAAGGGCACAATTCCTATCTCTTCTAATATTACCCTATCATTCGTTCTTCATTCTCCAAAGCTTAGCAATAATCTTCTCTTTGTCAATCAGATTACTAAAAGCTTGAATTGTAGTGTAAATTTTTTTCGTCTCATTATGTCTTTCAGGACTTGGGTACGAGGAAGACTATTGGGAGTGGACGTGAAGACAATGTCTTGTATTTACTGGACACGAGGCCCTATTCTTATATTGCAAATCAAAATTGTGTTAGGGATAGTAGCAAGAATAAAGATCTGTTGATGTAATGGCATAATAGACTAAGACATTTATCTATTACTATTTGGAAACGTATTCTCCCCAAATTTGCATTTGTTGCACCTTTTGATCTAAATTGTGAAGCATATGTTCTTTTAATATAATGTCGTGTTCCTTATCCTATTAGTATTAATGATACTACAACTCTGTTACAACTTGTTTCATTTTTGATTTGTGGGGTTATGAACCAACTACTTCATTACACGATTTTCGATACTTTATTGTGTTTGTTGATGACTTCAGTCGTTATACTTGGCTTTATCTTATTAAAACTAAAATTGAAGTTCATTACATTTTTAAAGATTTCATAAGATGGTAAGTACTAAGTTTGGGTGTCCCCTTAAGATCCTTCGATCCGATAATGGAGGGGAATTTATGTATGGTGGCTTTTACCTTTTTTTTGTTAATAATGGAATTATCCATAAAACCTCATGTGTTGACACGCCACAACAAAATGGTGTGGATGAAAGAAAACATCGTTATATTAGTGAGGTGAGTCGTTCCTTTTTCAAGGGTATAGGGGTACTGATATGTCATGAATATTGTATATTATCGCCCGTTATACTTATGCATTTTAGCACAATTGTGTCTGTTAATTCTCGTCTTTAAGATCATATACTATATAACCTTTGTTTTCATTATATATAGCCTTTGCTAGGTTTATTTGATCTTTTATAAGCATTGGAACACTTAACAGTGTAATTGGTGCTTTGGGGGAAAATTTCAATGTAGTACGTAACTTCAAAGGCATTTTAGTCATTTCATCATTCCAGCTTCGTGCCCAGACGAGTTAGCTTCGTGTACCCATTGATGACGCATTAATCCGGTTCCTAACAATCGAGTTATGACTATTTTCCCGAGGAGAATTTTCTTAGTTTTTGCTGTAAAGACTTAGGCTTGAAACAAAGTATCGATCGATCGATCAAAATTGATTAATCGATTGATGATTCTAAATTTTTTGTGGAAGGAAGATAATGGACAATTTTCACTTTGATCGATCAATCGATGATTCCCGAATTTTGAAGTCATTTATTTTGTTTGATTCCTTTCTCTTGGATTTTTGCTACTTGCTATAAATAGCAAGTGGATTGGTTTTTGGTAGACATCTTGGGTTTTAGCTTAGTTTTCATCTTGTATTTAGGGTTTGGATTTGGATTTTGGTATTTTCTCCTCCTTCTACCATGGTTTGCCATTTTAGCCTTTGTAAGTTCCTATTCATCTTCTTTTCTAATTAATTCAAGCTTTCTTCTTATTATTTCTTGCTTTGATAATTTGGTTCTTGCTCTGATTAAGTAGTTTTCTTGCTTTACTAATTTCTTTAATTAAATACATGTTATTTGCCATGCTTTATAGGTAATTTAATTTAGGTTGAGTTTTCTGAACTTAGATGGGTTAATTAGTTGCTTTGCCATGGTATGATTGTTTTAGGATAACTTTAATGGGTTAATTATTATTGGTATTATGCCTAGGAGATTTAAGGTGTATATCACATGTGCGACATTTTTACGACCTTTCATGTGTAATTTTGGGAATATTCATTGACGCCGAAATCAAATTAAGCTTTTATGAGAATTTAGAGGGTGACAACTCTAGGTTTTATTCATTGTCCAAATGAGATTAATCTTGTTAACGCTTTTCTTTTCATATAACTGTTTATGTTATTTAGTTCGTGTAAGGGATATGATTCTCAATCAATAATTTTATTCATCTTGTTAATATAGTTTCATTACTTGCCTAGTTTAATGTTTTACTCACTCATTGCCTTTTACACTTTTATTTGAGAAGTAATAAATAAATAGAAGTCTAACCACAATTCTCTCTGGATTCGATCCATACTTTTCGATGCACTCCATAGTTAGCATGCCAAGTTTTGGTATTTGTTTATATAGTGCATAAACATTTAACGACATATTTTACATACAAAGTTTACGTGCCTTATATAAATGGCGTCGTTGTCCGGGATTTGTGTTGTTTTAAAATTTTATTGACTTAGTATTTCCTACTATTTTTTCTTTTTCTTCGTATTTTTTAACTGGTATTGCAGACTTGGACACTTGAGCACCAAGAAACGTTGAATTCGCGCCCATTCACCACATTGTTGAGCTTTCATCAAAGAGTTATTTTAGGTAAGCATGTCTTATGCTAATTTTTTTTGTGATTATAATGATTTGGGTTTGCAAGTTTGTTCTAAGAATAATTTTTGAAGTCTCTCTAAGCTTATAACTTTTGGTGAATACTTGCATGTTGAGAATAATGAAAATTGCAAGATTACCTTTGGAGAGTATTTACAAAATCAGACTAACGATGTGGGGACTTCCGAAACTTATTCTAATGAAAAAATTCTGCAAACTTGTTACAATAACAAAGTTGAAAGCCATTGCGATAGTATTTCTCCAAACTATTATGACAATGATCTTCAATACGAATAATCTTGAAAGTTACGATAATAGTTCTCAAAATAGTATTTTTAGAGAAATTGTGAAACCACAGAATTCATTTGGTTCATTATTGAAAAGTCAAAAAATGGAAAAATTGACAATTTTAAGAACATGGAATAAGTAATAATTACGATAAAATGCACACCATCCCGTATCATTACAATCTAAATTTAAAGGACCTGCATTTAAAGTTCGAATGAGAAAAAACATGCTTCAAAATGAATTACAATTTAAAATAAATAGAGTCAGGGCTCTAATTGTGTGGACAACTCTACCTTCATTTCCCATTATCCTTGTCGTTTCCTCTTCCTGAAGTACATTGGGGGGTGGCAAATGGAGGGGTATGAGCGTGCTCCCAGCAGGAGAAATACTAGCAGAGTATATATCGTACAAAGAATATCTATACATATAACGTGTATTTTAGCAATTATGAAAGCATTCTTCATTTGATTAAATGCTCTCATGCAAGATGTATTGTAATCATGTAATCTGCGTTATAACCATGCAATCTAGGCGATGAGCCCACTCACACTTAATATTTATTTTAATACTACCCATATCCTATTAATTTAACCATTAACATACTTTTATATTTTGCAAGTTGTATCACAAACTTGCTTTTACATTAATGAGTGTCGTGCTCAAAATCATCTTTTCACTTTCTTAATCGGGGTACCATGAGTGTTATACGACCTTTCACTGACGGCCACCATGCCGCAATATGCTCCTAATCAGTGGTCTGGGGTTTAAACATAATATCGCACCCTAGGGCTCTAGGTCCTTCTTAAATTTTTCGATTATCTTCAAGTATCTTTTATTTGTTACGTCATTCCAATCATTTTCCTTTCTTTCTTTTTTATCCACCCTTTACGCCTTCTTCTTTATTTCCTTTTTTATTAGCCGATAAGACCAAATACCCAGGACGAGACAAGTCCCAACACGCTTTATTTCCAAGTTTCACACTTCATTTACCTAAAACTCGGCCTTATATTTTGAAAACAACTTTATTTACCATTTCTTATGAAACTTAACGGTTTGAGTTCAAATACCCATTTTATATACTTTGTTGTGCTTTTCACTACTCACGCACACTTGTAAACTTGTATTATATACATTTTTACCAAAAATGCTTCTTTTCATCTTTACTTTACTTTACCCGTTTAGTAAATCATTCTTAAGTCCATATTTCACATAAAATGACATTTTTGTGCTAAAATATTTTTTTTGTCATTTCAAGACTTTACCTTTCAAAACATTAATTTTGAACTTTTTACCTTGTTTATCATCATTTACCATCTCATTTTATTCAAAACCAACTTCCTAAAACAATACTCATTTATGAAAATATTACTACTTAGTCTAACCCTATCATAAAATTATACTTTTAGCCCCCAAACCATACTTTTAACATTTTAATACTTGTCTTATAATTGATAACTTTGCATTTCTATCCTTGTTTCCTTATTTTACGCTGGGCCTTAACATTTTAATATTATACATTTGAACACCCATACTTTTACTACTTTTATACTTAGCACCCATTTACTTTGCTTTCGTAAAGTTTCTTAAACTTTGTTCACATAAATTATATCATGTTATGTGATCAGTATTCTGAAATTTTCAAGTTTATTGTTTCATTTTGAAAAGATCATTTTAATACATTTTTAACATACTTAACTCATTTATCCCAATTATATGAGTTTATGTTCATGAAAGTAAGGTTTTATGTTAATAAAACCCAACAAATGCATCATACTATTTCTTCACAATTTCAATATAATATTTTATCATGAAATCAATAAGTTTAATATGATTTATGCAAGAAATAATTGCTTAAATATTCTGAAATTTATCCTTCTTTCAAACTTTAACTTTTATCCATTTTTATCACATATTCTTCAACATATATTCATATGTTGTGATAATAAGCATAAGTAGTCATGTAAATAACACACACACACACACACACACACAGATATATATATATATATATATATATATATATATATATATATATATAGGGAGAGAGAGAGAGAGAGAGAGAGAGAGAGAGAGAGCATGCTTTGATTCAAACTTGAATATATTAATTCCTTTGATGAAGAGGTTAAAACAAAACCCAATAAATTCCTAGTTCCTTTGCAAGCCTTTTCTTCCAAAATAACACCTTAAATACCCTCTTTAACCCTTGATAATGGAAGGGTGGAATGATGGTCTTACAAGCTTTAAGTATAAATATGTTTGGGGAATTTAGGAATCTAGAATATGGGAGAAAGAAGATTCAAATGGTCTTACTTTGGGGCTGAATTATTATTAGCAAAATTAATGGATGAATGGGCAAAATCTCTCATTTTTCTCTCTTATAATGTCTCAAATCCTATCTTAATGATCCCCCATCACTCAATGATGTTCCCGCTAGGTCTAATGGGGGTAGGAAGCCATATATCATAGCCTAAAAATGTGGGAGGGTTTATTCCTTTTATCCTTAAATCATTCCAAATGTTGGTAGCACAAAAGAGAAGCAATTTGCAGGTGTCGAATCAATTCGGCCCTAACCCAAATTAATTCTCATCTGTCAGATATGAATTATTGTTCTAATAATTTTTTTGAATCACTTATTTATCTTAATGATATTATAACACAAATATCAGTGTAGTTATTTGATTCTTTCCATATAATTTTCTTTAATTCTATTTAAAATGCATAACTTAATTTAACACGGGGAACGCGGTATGCGACATTTTTGAATTCTTCTCATTAATTATAGTTACAAAATTATTCTATTTAAATTAATCCCATAATTTCTCATAACGCAATTAATTCAACAAAAATCATGCGTTACACCCCAGAAGCATGACTTTTCTTTTGGTTCATGTGTATATGTTAGAATCATACAACACTATCTTAGCACAGGTAACAGTCCACGTAAATTTTCTTCTTAATATAGTACATAGCTATTATTGGTATGGCTTAGGCTTATATCCTTAGTGGTTCCTACATAAATGCAAGTAAGAGTAAGTTTATAATCTATGTGGCAATATCAAATATGCCAAACTCCGGAAACTTTTTTTACTTAATTTAGAATTTATATAGTTCACATACTATTTTAGTTTTATTGAATTAAATAATCTTTTGACATATATACATGTGGTTGTATATTTAATTAGTTATATTGTCTTACCTATCTAACAACATTTTACATCGTAGTTGTATTTCTTTTTCAGTTATAATATGTGATACCTTGCCTATTCTAATACCGGTTGATCAGAGATTTATTAAAATTAAATGGGCATCAATTATGATTTCATTATTAGCATCACTTTCGAAATAAAATATAAATATAACCAACATAAACATACACCAAATAAAATGATAGAAGAACTGATAAGAGGAATAAAAGTAAATAATGTAAACCGAATAAACCATCGGCTACCATAAATAATCCAACGTAACAACTCAGAGGAGTAATAAAATATCTGGCATAAGTGAAAAGTCCTATCCAACTATGGCAAAATGCCCCAAAGAAAATACTAAAACTAAAACTGAGTCCTATCTAGATAGAAATGAACTGAGGCAGCTACAATCAATCTCGCAGCATCCACAGCCACTGCCTGTGACTGCATGATTAAGAGACTAAATCGACAGTTCTTACTGTTGCACAACTAGGGTTTGGAAAACAAAAATATTTTCCAGCGGGTTGATCGAGGTGAAAATCGAGCGTCCGTGTAAATACGCTAGTCGTTGTTATCGGCTTCCAACCACAATATAAAAACCTAAACTTTAACTACGCTCTTATGGAGTATAGCGGTGAGTCTGGGTATCGAATCCACAGGGAAAAAGGACGATCTCATTTTGACGACATAAGGTAGGTTAATTAATCCTAAAGTTGACTTTAAAAAGGTAAGAAAAGATGATTATGGGATTAAATCTACTAACTAAATGCAAACTAGATTAAACTACTAAATTAACTACGTGAGCAAAATTAACTAACTAAGAATGAATTAATACGATTGAGGAAAAATAGGTTAGGAATTCAATCCCCCTGTGACACTCCGCCTAATAAAATACCGGGTGATCAGTCTTATACCAAATTAAAACAGGAAACCCAGTTGGATCATCCTTAGCATCACTGTCGAAAACTTTTTAAAACTTACTAACCACCTCGTATTCCAAAAGCTGGTGCCAATTTTAACTTTTTGATTAAACAAAACAGTACATGCAGAATTAATATATAAACTATTCACACAACTAAATGAAAAATAACTGAATCATAATTACACAACTTGCCAAATAAATCACCGGCCACCAAAGAAATAATCCAATACCAATATTCAACACCTGAATAAAATACACCCGAAAACTGTACCGAGAAGTCTGGGCGACAAGCCCTAAATAAATATGAAACTGATACAAGATTCCTACTCTAGGAATGAATGAATGAATGATGCGTCTAATCCAAACTCCTGCTAGCATCCACATATGTCGCAGATCCATGTCCCTGGAATAGAATATCAATCCTGGCGTCCCTGTGGCTGGACACCTACAAGGTTTTGAAAATAGTTTTATAGCAAGGGTTAGAACCCAAAACATTTTGAAAATATTTAGCAAGTGAATTAACTGCAGCAATTTAAAATGCATGATTGCGCTTCATATTTAAGTTAGTGTCGCACTCCCTTGAGGACATTCTCACCCCTCCACTATTGTGCACACCTATCGGTTACCTTAACCCCACCTAGTTGTACTACCCCATCCAACTAGTCCTGATATAACCATCCCTTGCCATACTACTCTAACCCGAGTAAAAATGATTTCCTGAATTATAAGTTATTTCACAATTAACTTAATTAATTCCTCTTAAATAGTAACATATAACCGTATCACAAGTTATATAAAGTAAATACATCACACACTGTATTATTCCCAAAAATGATTAACTTAATTAATTTCTCATTAATTAACAGCATATAACTGTAACCCGAGTTACATAAGGTAAATACATCACACACTGTATTATCACCTACATATAATATTTACTACCATATTATACGTACATTTACTAACATCCACACATATATCATACGTGTATCCATCCTTCCGAGTATACCCTCATCGGAGTCTTACTAGGTGTGCTCACAAGACCTAGTTTTCCAAGTTGGATTCGCTCACCAACCTGGTCTACAACATAATGAATCGGAGGCGGTCATATTCCTTCCTGAAAGTGAGATAATCTCCTCACCCATGTACCGGACGCTATGACATGGGGATATACTCACCCTACTCCTCAAGCTAGGGGATTCACCCACATCGCGCAACCTCCCTTGATAGCATTAGAGTATATAATTTGAATAAATATCTAGTCACTGATATTTAATATCACACATAATATATACACGTATATATATACTATCACTACACCGTATATATATAATATAAACCCCGGCTTTACCGTGTACTCAAAATCCCGTATACTGCCTGAAATTTAATATCACGCACAATATATATATATATATATACACTATCACTACACCGTATATATATATTATAACCCTGGCTTTACCGTGTACTAAATATCCCGTATACTGCCTGAAACTTCCTGAGTCTGTGGCTCGATTCAACGTAATTAATTTTCTCACTTAATAATTTATCGTCTTTCCGAGACTATGGTCCGACTCTAATATATTTAATTACCACTCCTATTAATTTAATCCTACCCGAGTTTACAATCTGACTCTAATTAAATTAATTATTACTCTTATTAATTTAATCCTACCCGAGTCTACAATCTGACTCTAATTAAATTAATTATCACTATTATTAATTTAATACTTGTGTCGCCCAACCATTATCCCCGGACTCTCTCACTTGGCCCGTACCTCAACATTTCCCGAGTCTATGTTCCGACTCCAAACTAATTACTTTTTCTCAATAATTAATTTAATACCTTAATGTCACTTAACCAATACCCGGACTCGCTCACTTGGTCCAATTTACATCTCATAATATAATACCCACATTTTCGCCTACAATATGTCCCACCTTTATTTCTATAATTTCCCCAATTATATTTGCCTATAATTATTAACATACCCGGACTCGATTCACTTGGCCCGAAATTAAATATTTCCCGAGTCTATATCCCGACTCTAAATTAATTAGTTTATCTCTAAACTTAATTCACTACATTGGGGTCGCTTGACCAATATACTCGGACTCGCTCACTTGGTCCATATCTCACTATTTTGGAATAAAATCTCTCAAATTCGTCCATTAAATGCCCCACATAAATTCATCCTAGTCCCAATTACTCTCTCTCAAAATTGCTAGGAATATTTGTTTCATAATTATTTATCACTAATAAATGTATGGAAATTAATTTATAATTGATTTTCCCCCCTTATATCACCCACAGGCCGAACTGCCCAGAATTTCCCATCGTCGATCGATCGATGCCCCCCGATCGATCGATCGATCCCTTCGTGCCAGCTCTCCTTCCTTGCTGAATTCCACCATTAACGAAATTTCAAGGTTTCTTTCCTCAAAAACCAACCTCAAATCAGTCTATTAATCATCTTATAACATTTCTCATGAACCAAAAATATCATCTAATCCTTTTAACATCATTAACACTATGAGTCTTGACCCACCCAAGAACACAAATTTCTTGGTTACATTCCCAATTCCAAATTCAAATTCCATCCTTTTATATTCCAATTTTTCTCATTCAAATCAGATAATCATACTTAGAATTATATAGCACAACTAATTCTTACCTTAAATCTCATTTAATGATTCAATTAACAAAACCCCTTTTTTGTACCCATTTAACCCCAAAACGAATTTTGGTTTACACATCACTATGATATGAATTGATTATCATCAATTTAGAAATCACAACAGTTAACCACTTATCTGTAAGTGTTCATAGTGTCTGATCCGTTGTTGATGTACCTTAATTTGGCTCCAATAACCTCCAATTTGCTTTTGCTAAGCTTTCCCCCAATTTCCCTCTCAAGCCCTAGGCTTAGATTTGTGACGGCTGCTGATTTTCTAATCCCTCCCTTAGGTTAAAACTCTAAATCCCATTTTTCTCCTAATGGGTTTAATTAAAGTGGTCCAACTCACCCTGTGTGGGCTCGGCTATGCCCAAAATACCCCGAGACCCAATTACTACCCCCGGGTACTCTTTTCTGACTATCTCGACCCATTCGGACACAACCGTGCACTCAGAATTGGCATTCGAATTAGTTTATAAAAATCCTTATCTCACACTCAATTTAGTCTATACCGACTCCCGACTGGGATAAGTGTATACCCCGTCATTAATACCGAAAATGACGCAATTAAATTATTACTATTCACTTAGTAAATAAATTTTCCTAAACATTAACCATTCACTCCCCGATTAATATTTGAATATATATATTGCCATAATTAATTCAATTAAAATTACAACACACAAGTAATTTAAAATACCCGAATTAATTAAATATTAAATGTACAAAAATACGGGGTGTTACACCCCCAAACCCTTGTGTGTTGCCCAGTACGAAACTAGTTGTAAATTAATTAATTGATCAAACTCGGTCTTTAGTACTCCCAGGCATTACATATATGAGGTTCAAGCCCGTATCATACATAATCAAGAGATGAGTAAAGTAGTGTCGTATTAGTTACTCGCGTGTTGCACTCTTAAGCATCCCAGTTACATAGGACAAACAAGATCAAAAGTCCTACAACGGTTGTGATCACCATACTACACGATCTAATCAATTATTAAATTTAGAGAACTAATTTTATACCCATGCAAACCACATCGGGTTGGGTTCATGCATCCCAACCCTTAAAAATCTAGCCTAACGTGGTGAAGTTAGTGAAGACCACGTTATCTACGTTCCATGAACTCATAATTGCGTGGAAAGAGAGATTAAATACGAGAAATAATAATAAAGGTACTGGAAATAAAGGTTACCAAGATTGAAGAATAATACCATGTAAGAAGAAATCAAAGGTTGAAGAAAAACGGGAAAAACTCTTGAATTAAAGGTGCAAAATATGTAAATTCTTCTCCTAGATGTTCCTACTTATTATGGAGATTTTACATGAATGAAATCTGAATAAAAATAGTCCTAATGACTAAATATATAGGTTAGAGGTCATTTATAAGAGTCCCAAAACATAAAACTCTTTTGACTAAAAGATAAATAAAAATCCTGTATATAGGAATTTGTCACACTTAGAAAGCGTGACTAATTTTGTAACGGGTCTTGAGTGTGACAAAAGGCGGGCCGGTCCTTTTTATATTTAATTCGGATCGGTCCGCTTCACGAATTTAGACAGTGAGTTTCAAGGCTCCGGATCGGCTCGGTTCTTTTTTCTTCTCTCAACTTCAAATGACCATAACTTCTTCGCCGTAGCTCGGATTGAGGTGTCGTTTTTTCTACAGTTCTTATAATTGAAAGCTCTTAAACTTTTCAGTTGGCCCCACCTCTGGAATAAGGTTGGAAAATTATGAAAATTCCCTTCAACTTCCCGTTTCTTGGTTTCTTTCACTATTTTGAGTTCTCTTTTCCATCTTTCTTGCATGAAATACCTGTAAAACACATAAGAGATATACAAAACACGAAATACTTGACAAAAAGGGTTAGTATAATATATATGAGACAAATCCAAGATATTTACACCACACGGGATCATAAAAATATCGAAATTAAGGGAAAAAATGTGAAGAATTTATGCCTAATTAAACCCCCATAACTTAGAACTTTGTGCGTCCCGAGAAATTTAAAATAATGAGAGTACGTGTTAAGGACCCTTCAAAAACTTTATTTGGATAGAATACCTCTTTCGCGGGCAAGAGATTGAATTTAGCGTATGCAACAAGCCGTTAAACTCCTAGGTTACCCTAGGAGGACGAGTGGTGTCTCGTGAGGGTTTGCAGTGAATAAACCCACAAAATTCGACTTAGACTCTATGAAAAATCAAAATACTTAAAAATTGTTTAATTTAAACTTTTCAAAAAATAATCACCATAAATTCATATTCAAAAGAGTCTCAAATCATAGTGTGTGTGTGAGAAGCCAAAAAATAAACCTCCAATTTTCACCGATTGATCATTACGTTACTTTATTAAAAATTCATTTTGATTTAATTTCTCATGGAATACTCTCACAAACGAATCACTCAGAATGTGTATATTCACTCGGTATGCGTGATATAAAGATTAAATATAATGGAAAACTAATTTACACACAATTTTGAAAGACATAATATTTTAGGTGAAAAGATCTCATCATCGGAATATGGTCCTTGGGAAACGGAAAACATCTCATCTTTTTCACGCCCTGTAATCTCTTTTATTATATTTTGTGCCTTAGCTCTCCACGCGGTAGACACTTTCGTAATTCGAACTCGGTTAGGACTTTCTTGGGTTTGAGGTGTATTTGGGTCAAATGGAAATAGTGGGGACTTCGAAATTGGAGAATTCATTTATGATGTCCATTTGTACTTTTTTCGGGCTATTGCTCATTTTCTTTTCTTTTTATATATTTTTTTCTTTCTTGCCATTTTTATTGAGCATTCTTTTATTTTTTCCTTGCCCTTTTTATGCACTTTTTGGACTTTATTTGATGAATCTTCAATTTTCACAATTTCAGGCAACCCGTGTAATTTTGGGCTATCTTAATTAATTTTTGGAAAATGGAGGAAAATAAAGTTTTTGATAAAATTATTTTTATTGCTCAAATATGTTGGTTATTATTTTTAAAGGCGAGAATTTCAAACGGTTTCGAAATCGGAGTTAAAACGGATTTTAAAATGATTTTTAAATATTTTTAACTCTTAGAGTTGTTTTGACTTCCAACTCTTCATTTCTTTGCCTTATTTAAACGAGTCTTTTGGATTCCAACTCTTCATTTCTTTGCATTATAAAAGGAAGTCGTGGGCAACCCTTTTAACCTACTTTTGGCATAAATTTTGACAGAAAATATATTTTATATTCCTCTCCTTTTTATATACACATTGGCCCTTGAGATTTGTGAGTTCCAACCTTAGATTAGAGGTGTTCTTGAGGCTATTTTGTTGGAGGTTCTTGGAGGATCTTTTGTAGATCTTTTGAGTTGATCTTGAGGATGTGATCGTTGGTTTCTCATCATGGTTTGAGGTATGGGGTTTTACACAATATACTCCTTAAATCTCGCGAGTGTCATTCTCTTTGATTTCTTATTAACTGAACTCATATTTGAATCGTTAAATTAATTAAAATCTGGAAAATAATTGTTGAAATTATTTTAATTCATGTGGTATCATTATATTGTTGATGAGCACATTGTCATGAGATTTTAATATGGCACGAATGTTGGGCACCCGCCAAAATTTCTGTTTCCCGGGCTATGGCTTGATAAAGCATATGCGGATGTGGTGAGGCCTGGTGACCCGGTTAAAGTGTTGTTGAGAAATTATATTGATAAATGCTTTGAGATTTGCATTTTGATTTGAATATTCGTACTCGTGTTGTTACGTTTTATTCGTTGCTAATCCATATTTGTTGAGCATAATTCTTGTCGTATTGTGTACTTCCCCATATTTTCTTTTAGTTGGCAGGTTAGCGTGGATTTGGGCGCTATGGATTATTGGAGATTGATTTTAGCGAGGATTGTTTGAGAAATATTTGTATTATTTTGATGTATAGAGCTTTGGAGATTTGTATTTTATTTTCGAGTTAGTTGTTGTATGTAATTCGAGAGATTTGGTATTTAATTTGAAGAGATTGAGATTAGTGGTTTTATATTATTGTGGGTTTATTTAGATGCTCTATACCTTGTCACTTGTGGATTTGGATTTATTTTATCGCATTAGCGCTCCATTCGCTCTCCCCGGGCGGGTAGGGTTGTTACATTGGGTTTTTCGGGTTATCAAACGAAAAGGAAAAATTTATTTGCCTCAAACTGGGTTGCAAAAGGGATAATTTTCACGACCTTTTCTAATCAATATTTTTGGGTGATAAACGATGGCCTACTTTATTGTCCAAATTGCTAATTACATTACCATATGCGTCTCGAGGTTAAATTAGTTTAGAGATATGTTAGCACATATTTTGAGATAACATCTCACACGTTTCCCATAACCGATCAAAACAAGGGTATTGAGATCACGATGACTTTTTAGATGCTGAAATATGCTTTGAGTTAACCATTAACTCAGATTGATTTTAAAAACTCAGAAAAAACGATAGGCTCACTATCTCACCGAGTTTGATTAATCTCCACGCTTATTCATAAAGTCGTCAATTTTTGCACAATTTCCATCTTTGGTCAATTTTGGCTTACTGCTCTTGATTTTTTTACGATTTAAGACTTTAATAAAGGTGATATTTTTGAAAAATTTAAATTTAAATTTTTATTTATTTTGAAGAAAAAAATATTTTTGGCTTTTCAACATTTTTCAATTTTTATTTTTGGGAAATTTTTGATTTTTTTTTTAAAATTTTCTAAAAAAACATACTTGGAACGAACATATGATCAAATTAATGAATCTGCACAATAAATGTGACAAATATTCCACACCCCCTAACTTAAATGTTGCACTGTCCTCAATGCGAATCAAGAACACAACATAAAGAGAGAAAAAGAAAGATAATACCCAAATGGAGCGATCCCCGACAAGTACGAATCCATTGAATTTACAAAATATGTTAGATCCAAGCATAGCAAAAAGAATAACAAAAACTTTAACTAGTGACACTAAACTATAATAAAAAAAAGGAAAAGAAAAAAAAAACTAATTATGTGCAACCTACAATTTTAACTTCTAATAACTCATACAATAGAAGTCAAAAAATTTGAGGGTCCACCCAAAATACAATTTGACTTTGAGGGACAATTGGTTAACCCTCAAAATTTTCATTTATGCCTCTCGAAAAATAAGAATTCCGTTTAAACAACGGAAGGCATGTGTAACCCGAAAGAAATGGCCCATCACTAATTAAAAATTTCAAGGGGATAATGAGGGATTTGGGTGCACAGGGGGACAAGTACCATTGGGATCCAAGAAAAATAGAATCCCCTCCCAAAGAATTTTCAAGTAGTATGGGAAGATGGGTACACAAAAAGGAATATTTCATCTTGGAGAACAATTTAAGCAAAGGGTCCTTGTCCTCAAAATCTTCTGCCCCCAAATTTTCAATTGGATCTGGTGGAGTGACACGTCTAAGTGTATGGCCCATAAGATTAAGCATCTCAAAATAACATTCTCATACAAGAATCGGATCAACGTCCTCAAGACATTCATCCAGTTCTTGTGATGGATTTAATGGTTCGATAATAGTGGGGACACAAGGAGACAAATGATCTTCAACCTCAGTTGATTTTGGAATGTTTATAAGAGATTGAGATTCAAAAGAACTTGTATCACTCTCAAGGATTTCGTCCTCAAAAGTGTTAGGTGAAGCACAAGTCTCGACCTTCTCTAAGCTGTCCAAATAATCATTAAACTCCTTGCAAGTTGCTCTCATTTTCAACTTTATAGCAGCAAGGTCATCAAATTGCTTTTTGCTAATAAGAAAGAGTTCTTCCAAAGTAGACTTCCTTGGTTCTAGCACCTCAAATTCCTCATTTGGTTGAAAACATTCTTCAACTTCAAAAATATCAAAAGAAAAATCCTCATTGGGTTCAAATAATGCATCCAACTCTTGCTCCCAAAAATGATTTTTTTTCCGATACTCTTTTTCAAGTCTAGCGTCTTCAAGCCTTTCATTTTTATAAATTTGGATGACCATAGCATTGGGATTGTATTTATGAGACTCATTTTTAGTGATATTGATCCAATGTTCATAAATCTTGAGCTCATCTTCCTCACTATTATCATAACAATTAAGGCCACCAAAAGAGTTAAAGTAAGACATTTCAAATTGGACAATCCAAAAACGTGACACCCATATTTTTGGAGGTCAAATTTGGGATAGACCAACCTAACCGAAAGTCTACCTAATTCCCCGACAATGGCGCCATTTTGATCGAAGTGGAAATCGAGCGTCCGTATAAATACGCTAGTCGTTATTATCGACTTCCAACCGCAATACAAAAACCTAAACTTTAACTACATTCTTATGGAGTATATCGGCGAGTCTGGGTATCGAATCCATAGGGAAAAAGTACGATCTCATTTTGACGACATAAGTGTAATAACCCGCCCTTTTGGAGACAATTAAATTCCATAATTAAGTATAATTTGGAATTTGGAGAATTTCTCGAAATAGTAATTTTTGGGATTTTTGAGGATTTAATGATTTTCGAAGGGTGTTATAAATTATTTTGGGACTATATAGGTCGAAGTAATTTAATTATATGTCGCCGTGGAGTATAGCGACAAAAGAGGTAAGATTTTGAGTAGAAAACCCGCATTTATTTATTTTGGGTTGGAATAGTGATTTGTGGTCAAGTACCTCGGATGGAAATTTCGACTGCGCCATGAGTCTCGGAATGTCCGAGATAGTCGAAAAAGAGTGTCCGATTGTCGAAATTAAGTTTCGGGTAATTTTAGAGGTAAAAGTAACTCGTAATTGGGTAAACGAGTCATTTTTGGGTTTTAAGGGTTTAAACCCTTTTTCTTTCTTTATAAAGAGGGAGAGGGGGAGAAAAGAGAAGAAAAAGAAGAAAGAAAAGAGAGAAGAGAGAAGAGAGAGAGGAAGGAGAAAAGTGGGGAGAAAAGGGAGATTCAGGCCAAACTCCGCCGGATTCGACTCGAGGTCGTCGGATTTCATCCTCCAGGCAAGTGTTTACTTGCTTTATTTACTTTTGTGCATTAATCTCATATCATAGTTGGTAAAAATATGATTTTGGGATTAGAACCCTTAAAATAAAATTGGGTAAAAGTTGATTATGAGTTTACATATTGATGTAGTGTAAACTCTTAATGATTTTTAGTGTTAAAACCATGTTAATGGAGTATAACATTGGGTTTAAATGTTAAGTTGAGGTTTTTATGGTTTTATGATTTAAAACTAAGAGAAATGATTCAATACCCCAAAATAATTGACGTGTTAGTTGTAAAACATAGATTAGATGTTTATTGAGTTGTTGGGTGAGGTTAGAAATAACAAAAATGGAGAAAAATGGAGTTTGGGATTTTGGGAAGACAATGAATAGTAACCCGTAAGCTTGTGGGGTTATTTTGACTAGGAAAAGAATTGATTTAGCTTTCGGTCAAAACACGAAAGTTGTAGATCTTTTCGATACGGTCGCGTGAGCGCCGACCGTGTATTTGTCCGATTTTTCTACGATTTGATATGATTTTTACAAGATGGCAGCTCCGGGTTGAAATCATCAACTCGGAAATCAAATCGGGAATTGGAAAAATACAAGCTAAGATTAGTCGTGTAGATGTTTTGGATAATTTTTGGGGTAGTTTAGAAACCCCGATAATAAAATTGGGTTGTTGGATGGAGGATTTGGAGGATTTAGTTTTGAGGACCTGGTGTGACCGGTCGACCGCGCCCCTAAGGCCGGTCGACTGCGTCAAGAAGAAATGGCCTACTGCTTTGTTTCGTAGGCTTAATTGCAACCCGCGGTCGACCGGGTGTCCAGGACCGCTTGACCGGTACTCTGTTTTCAGCCCAAAATTTTGGAGATTGTTATTACTTCTCCTCTTTGAGTTTAAAGCGGGCTTTCTAAAATTTGAGTATTAAAGAGGATTATGATCTAAAGAGATAACATAATCATATTGATCTTGGTTGAGTGAATCCTATGAGTGGATTAGAATAAATTTGGGGAGTATAGTTATATATTCGCTAAATGAGAGATGGTATAATTGGAGATATCCAATAAATCCTTAGATGGGATTGAGGTATATAGTAAGTATTAAATTAAGAAATATTTGGGTTTAGTATCATGCTTATATGAATGCATGATTATGATTCCTGGAGGGAATCTTTGGGATTATTGGTTATCGCTAGATGCTATAGGCCACTATGGCCGTTATTATATATATATTCTAGGAGGAATATATATAGGATATGTATATACTGTGTGATTTAGGTATATATATATATATATGTTATGATGGAAATGATTTTGAAAATATAAAAATGAATATTTTCAAAATGGAAAGAGAAATGTTTTTCATAATTAATAAAATATGGATTACACACCTCTCTAAATCGCTATCATAAGGGAAGTTGTGTACGTATGGTGAAGCCCCCTGGCTAATGAATGCAGGGTGGATATAGTCCTATAGGCCATGTGAGCGTTTGTTGATATATATTTTTCTGCGCTGGTTAGGAGATTTCGGGTGTGGTCTTGACTATCCCGCAGGCACATGGCCGCTTCCCGACGTCTTGCGATGTAGGATCCCAGGTTGTCTTGATGATAGGCCCTGGAAGATGATAGCCATTTAGGGGCGCGCACAGTGGGGAAACCCGGACGGGCGGTCTTAGAACGCGTTATATTAAAGCAATTCATGATAATGGATTGGCTTTAATTACATTTCCTGGATATAGGAAGGGAAATGGGTTATATGTTTAGCTTCGGTAACACTCCCGGATGGAAGAAGGGATGTGGAAGCATATGATATGGTAAAAGCATTTTTATGATAATAAAAATGGATTTTAATTACATTTCCTGAGTATAAAAAGGGAAATGGGATGATTTAAAAAGGTAAAGCATTTTTATGATAATAAAACTGGCTTTAAAAAGAGATATGATTTGTTAAAGCAATTCATGATAATGAATTGGTTTTTTAATACATTTCCTGGAAATGAGAAGGGAAATGGAAGGTTTTGAGATAAAAATGATAAGTATTGATAAATACTTTGTGTATAGAATACACCTCTGTCCGGGAGATAGATCCGGATGAGTATTATTAAGATGATGATAAGTAAACCTCAGTCCGGGAGATATTATCCGGATGTAATTGTAGATGTATATATATATGTAATTATGCATTTGTGTGTGCTACGGGCCTAATGGATCTCTACCATTAACCCTACCAAGTAGTACTGTATCGGGGGGGTTCCTTCTTTGGATTTCGCTTTGCGAGACACCCCACGCACGAACTTAGTGCAGTGTTGAGAATGGAGGGAAGTTTAGCCCTTAGCACTTGGACTATCTGGGGTAGATAGTAGACGGGTAAATTAGACTAGTTATGCAGGGATAGCTTGACTAGGGTATGTTGTTAGGATGCGTTAGGTGTGCACTATTAGAGGAGAGGTGAGGGGTATCTCATGGGAGTGCGATACCAATTTAAATATGAGATAAAACTATTTTTCTAAAAATAAAGCATTTATGCACTTGCAAAATATTTTCAAAATTCGGGCTCTGACCCGTTTATCTACTCTCCTTTCTTTCTATATATTATATATATATAGGTGTCCAGACACAGGGACGTCTGGATGGAAATTCTTTCGAGTCAGACGTCTGCTGCAGCAGTTGTGGATGCTTGCGGGTTCTTGGTAGACGCTTCTTTTCTTGTACTCTAGATAGGAGGTATTGTACAAACATTCGGGCCAATGGTCCAACTGATTTTATTTATTCTTCGCACTATATTCGATATGGTTGTGTGATTTGAACCGAGTGTTCGGTTATTTTTGTAAGGCCCTAAAACACGATTAGTAAGGTTAATTATACGATTAAGTATAAGTTATGAGTTATAAGTTATAAATTGGTTATGTGGTTAAATGCATCATGAAAATATGTTTCTAAATGCATCATTATGTTTATAAAAAGTAAGCTAGAGTGTTGGTTCGAAAGTGGCGATGTTTGGTCGCCAAATGTGAAAGTTATGAAATTTTGAGTAAATAATTACTCTTCTGTTCGAGCCCAAATTAGGTGTACTAGTTTTATGATTTTGGGAAAACACAAAACATGAAAGTTGTATATGTTTAAGTTATATACTCATAGACACAAAGTGAGAGTAAATCGGGGCCCGAAATAGTGAGTTATGGTGATTTTACGAGGCAGGACAAATCTGTCATTAACAGAATTGTCCTATTGAACCCCTTGCCCAACGAATCGCGTAATACCACCTTAAAGTGGTCACATAGCCACGTTTTTAAGATTATAAGGCAGAACTTATCATCTTTTTCATTTCCTATTACAAGCTTGAGAAAAATATGCTTATGGAGAGAGAAAAACAAAGTTAAGGAAGAATTTCTTTGAAAATTCACCATAAATCGAGGAATTCTCGTGATGTAATTACATCTTTATTAAAGTTTATCACATGGATGAGTTATATACTTGGCATGTTTTTATTTCTGATTTGTATATATATTTTAATGATACCCATATTGCTGAATTGTGTTGGAACAAGGATGGGTTAAGAACATAAGTTAGAACCAGAGCTAGGATCGTGAATGCATACTTTAAAGTCCTAAATTTACATCATCTTTTCGTAAAGCATTTTGATTTAGAAAATTCATGATTATGATGTATATTTATGCTAAAACATGTTTATTATATGTTTCCATGAATTATACTCAAGGTCAAGGTTATGTATGCTTAAAAATGTTAAGTTATGCCTTAATGTTGTATTTTGACCTAGTTATGGTAAAAATGGCATAAATCATGGAATACTTATTGGAATTGAGTAATTCAATTTGGAGAGTAAAATGCACTCATACATGTATAACATATCCGAACATTGTGTAAAAATACCAAGGAATGAACCCTTGGTGATAGTTTGAAGTCTTGGTTTAAAATCTGCCCTAAAGGAGCAAGAATGCATACCAAGTGTTTGACGTTTTGCTCGACATAGAAAATGAGCCCTAAAAATTATGAAACATTAAATTTGTATTATTCAATGTGTTTACTGATATTGGGTGGAATATCATAAAAAGTTATGTTGTACAAAAATTATGAGAATTCTAGGAAGTTGAAGTTGTGTTGTTATTTTTCTTGAGAAACGAATTGGAAAAGGCTGTAATAAAATGGGCATAACTTTGTCTAGAAAATTCGTAATTTAATTCTGTAAATTGTGTTAGAACCCTAATTAATTGGGTGTTATATAAATGTGAAGTGTCATATGTAATTCCTCCTTAGTTATTTCTGATTGACCAAATGATGTGATGTGTTACTGGGTTTGATGTTAATCGGTGTATTCAAATACTAACGACATTGACTTGTTAGGTGGGGAAGCAGCTAATACTACCATACCAAGGAAGTTGTTGGTATTAATCTTAGAACCAAATCCAAGGTGAGTGACCTTCCTTATGAAATATAAATGCTTATAATTTCATATGGAAATGTGTAGTTAAACACATGTGTGAAAATATTTATGGGAGTTATGTTGTATTTATGAAACATATGCATATGATTAAAAATGTTTAGCGATGTTACATAATGATATGGACTAGTGAGTCCTTTATCTAATGTTAAGGACTGTGGTGGGTCCTACGGGATGTGGTGTTCCTGTTAATCCAACTTAAATGTTTGTGTACTCGGGCCTAATAAAGGGATGTGGTGGTCCCTAATAACTGTGATGGGTTAATTGGACTGTGGCGGGTCCAGGCTTGCGAGAGTTTCACAATTCCTATTGGGTTATGGCATTAGAACAAAATAAAAATGGTTATATGTGTGGTATGTGGTCATTCACTAAGCCTTTATAGCTTACACTCCTATAATGTTTTGTTTCAGGTATGCTTGTAATTTGGAGTTCACTGCCAAGTTAGGACCTTAAAACGGGGGAGTGAGGGATATTAGTATGGTTTGAATATCAGGATTTCTTTTGTGTAATTATTAAACTAAGGATCTTGGTTATGTAAAGTTATGTAGTACTTATTAGTTATAAGTAAAGGCAGTTATGTTTTCATCTACACATACCTTTGGAAAAAAAAATCTTATGCTATTTTCCTTAGAGATTTAAATAAAAGCATTGTTTAAGCCAATTTATCTCTAATTAAAAGGATGAGTTTAACAAAATTAAGTCAGGGCGCGACAACTTGGTATGAGAGCGTGGTCAATAGGTTCTGGATAGGGTGTGAGGTCTAGATTGGCAGTGGACACTAGAAAGTGAGTTTGTTATGCACCTGGATTTTGACTAACAATGTTAATGTTAAATTGCTGCTATTGTATTTTGTTTAAATGAATTATATCGCAGTGAATGATGGATCCACATGAGCCACATGATGGAGCGGAGGGTGAGGCATCTTATGTTGCTAATAGTCAGCAAGGACATAGACATATTCAAGTGGAGGAACCAGAGGTGCAACAACAACCTATTGATGATGTGGGAAGAATATTACGTGTTGTGGCACAACTTATGGAACAAGCAAGAGGTGGAGAACATGGTGGGGATAGGGACAAATTACATGAGAGGTTCATGAAGTTAAATCCGCCTACATTTAATGGGACTACGGATCCGTTAATGGCAGAGGGGTGGATTCGAAAAATGGAAACAGTATTCAAGGTGATGGAAGTGTGAGATGAACAAAAGGTTTTGTTAGCAACCTTTAGATTGGAGAATGATGCAAAGTTATGGTGGGATGCTACAGAGAGGTTAATTACTATGATTGGGGGAGTAGTGCCAACAAATCCTCCACCAATTACATGGGAGAGGTTTGTGAAGGTGTTCTTTGAAAAATATTTCCCAAGGCTTTATAGGAAAGAGAAGGAGGAAGAATTTATCACGTTGAAACAAGGGAACCGAACAGTGGCAGAGTATGAAGCTTTATTTATATCCTTATCAAGATTTGCACCTGACTTGGTGAGGACGGAAGAAAGTAAATGTGATCGGTTTCAAATCGGGCTGAGTGTAGAGATAAAAAGCATGGTTGCTAATATGAAGATCGTAGATTATGTGGACTTGGTTGATAGGGCCATGGTGTCAGAAAAGTCAATGAAAGAAATGCAAATTGAACACTCGAAGAAAGCTAGACATGATGTTATAAGATCATATGGATGGGAGACGGGAACCTCAACTCAGAGTGTAGCACGAGGAGTACCTAAGGGACAAGAATTTAAAAATAATAGAAGTGCACGTGGAAGATTTCAAGCTCGAGGTGGAAGGACTGGGATGAATCGGTCAGAAAATGCATCTGTGTTGGTGCCGAGGGCTATATTTTGTTATAGATGTGGTGGTCAAGGGCACATGTCTCGAGAGTGTACAATAGCTGAGACGACACCTTTGTGTTTCCATTGTCATCAACCGGGGCACTTACGAAAGAAGTGTCCAGCGATGGGAGCTACAACATCAGTTGGGAGTGTGGAAGTAGGAGGTAGGAGTTCTACACAGAATGTACCCAGGGGAGGTAGAGGAGGTATATCGCAAAGTCAAGGTCAAGGAAGAGTGTTTGCACTGACGCAACAAGATGCACAAGCTATGCCTAACGTAGTGACAGGTAAACTTCCTATTGGTGATAAAGATGCTTATGTGTTGATAGATCCTGGTTCTACACATTCTTTTGTGTCTTTGTTTTATCTGTTGCATCTTAATAAACCATTATCATCATTAGATTTTGGTTTAGCTATTGTTACTACAGTAGGGAGGTTGGTTTTTATTGAGAGGGTATATAGGGTGTGTGTGGTGCGAGTGGGTGAAAAAGAATTACTAGTTGACTTATTACCTCTCGATATGCGCGACTTTGATGCAATACTGGGTATGGATTGGTTAACTTCATATCATGTATGTTTGGATTGCTTTGAAAAGGAGGTAGTGTTTCAGTTACCGGGTGAACCTGAATTTAAATTTATTGGGGAACGAAATGTCACTCCAACTTGTTTGATTTCTGCTACTAGATGTTATGAACTGCTAAGGAAAGGATGTGAGGGTTATCTTGCCCATGTGGTGGACATACGACAAGAGGCTGGAAAACTATCAAATATACCAGTAGTTAATGTGTTTGCAGATATCTTCCCAGAAGAACTCCCAGGGTTAGCACCAGATCGTGAGGTAGAATTTGCGATTGAGTTGGTACCAGGCACCGCACCGATATCTATTGCACCATATCGCATGGCACCTGCAGAATTAAAGGAGCTAAAAATACAGTTGCAAGATTTGTTAGATCGTGGTTTTATAAGGCCTAGTGTATCACCGTGGGGAGCCCCAGTATTGTTTGTGAAGAAGAAAGATGGAACCATGAGGCTGTGCATCGATTATCGTCAATTGAATAAGGTGACTATCCGTAATAAATACCCACTACCCCGCATTGATGACTTGTTCGATCAGTTGCAAGGAGCCAAAGTGTTTTCTAAGATTGATCTCAGATCCGGATATCATTAATTGAAAGTAAGAGATTGTGACATTTCTAAAACTGCTTTTCGTTCCAGGTATGGACATTATGAATTTCTTGTCATGCCATTTGGTTTAACAAATGTACCAGCCGTATTCATGGATTTGATGAACCGTATATTTCACCCATATGTGGATTCTTTTGTTATTGTCTTCATTAATGATATTTTGATATATTCTCGTAGTAGGGATGAGTATGAATGCCACCTGCGTATTATCTTACAGACCTTGCGAGAGAAGCAATTGTATGCTAAATTTTCTAAATGTGAATTTTGGCTAGACAAAGTAGTATTTTTGGGGCATGTTATTTCTGCTGATGGTATTTGTGTAGATCCCAAGAAGGTTGAAGCAGTAATGAATTGGGAAAGACCAACTAGTGTGACAGAGGTGCGTAGCTTTTTGGGATTGGCGGGCTATTACAGGAGGTTTATACCGGGGTTTTCTTCTATTGCATTGCCATTAACTAAGCTTACCAGAAAGGAGAACAACTTTGTGTGGAGTGGTGATTGTGATAAAAGCTTTGAAAATTTAAAGGGTAAGTTGAGATCAACTCCAGTATTGACTATCCCAACAGGTACAGAAGGTTTAGTTATTTATATTGATGCTTCGTATCAAGGACTTGGATGTGTATTAATGCAGCACGGAAAGGTAATTGCTTTTGCTTCTCGACAGTTAAAGATACATGAGCGCAACTACTCTACTCATGATCTTGAGTTAGCTGCAGTAGTTTTTGCATTAAAGATCTGGAGACACTACTTATATGGTGTTAGTTGTGAAATTTTTACTGACCATCAAAGCTTAAAATACTTGTTTACTCAAAAAGACTTGAACTTTAGGCAAAGAAGGTGGATGGAACTTATAAAAAATTATGATTGTACGATACATCACCATCCAGGTAAAGCTAATGTTGTTGCTGATGCTTTGAGTAGAAAATCTCTAGGCATAGTATCTTGTATTTATTGTATTCGAGTTGATCTGCTGAGAGAGTTAGCTTTAATGGGGGTGGAATTAACTTTGAATGAGTCTTATGGAATAGTGGCACATTTAAATGTTAGACCCACGTTGATAGACTGGATAAAACAAGCACAGGCAGGAGATACATAATTGGAGAAAGTTAGAGATAATATGAAAAAGGGTAAAGCAAATGAATTTTCTATTCGGGATGATGACATTGTTATGTACGAAAACCGTTTGTGTGTACCTAATGTGCCTGATTTAAGAAGAACAATTTTAGAGGAAGCCCACTGTTCTTTATATGCTATGCATCCAGGGAGCACGAAACTGTATAGAGATTTGAAACAATGTTATTGGTGGCCGGGAATGAAACACGACATTGCAGATTTTGTTGCTAGATGTCTAGTTTGCCAACAAGTGAAGGTGGAGCATCAGAAGCCAAGTGGTTTACTAAAGCCCTTACCTATTCCTGAGTGGAAATGGGAGCATGTTACTACAGATTTTGTTATAGGTTTACCAAAATCATCACGAGGGTTTGATTCTATTTGGGTTGTCGTTGATAGGTTGACTAAGTCTGCACATTTTCTTCCTGTTAAAACTACTTACTCCATGGATAGATATGCCAAATTATATGTGGATGAGATTATCAGATTGCATGGTGCACCTGTTTCTATTATTTCTGATCGAGATCCTAAGTTACTTCTCACTTTTGGCCTAGTTTACAAGAAGCTTTGGGGACTAAATTGAAATTTAGTACAGTTTTTCATCCTCAAACTGATGGGCAGTCAGAAAGAACGATCCAAACACTTGAAGACATGTTACGAATCTGTATGTTGGAGTTCAAGGGGAGTTGGGATGAACACTTGCCACTAATAGAGTTTTCTTATAATAATAGTTATCATTCGAGTATTGAGATGGCTCCTTATGAAGCTTTGTATGGGAGAAAATGCAGAACTCCAGTGTGTTGGACTGAAGTAGGAGAATGAAAACTACTTGGGCCAGAAATCGTACAGCAGACTACTGAAAAGATAAATCTTATCCATAATCACTTGAAGGTGGCGCAAAGCAGACATAAAAGTTATGCAGACAACCGAAGGAAAGAATTGAAATTTGAGAAAGGTGATCGAGTATTCCTACGTGTTTCACCTTGGAGAGGGGTTATGAGATTCGGGAAGAAGGGAAAGTTAAGTCCCATGTACATTGGCCCTTATGAGATAATGAAACGAGTTGGAGCTGTAGCTTATAAATTGGCGTTACCACCAGAATTTTCCCGGATACACGATGTTTTTCATATATCCATGTTACTTAAGTATGTGTCTGATCCTTCACATGTGTTTACTTCACAACCGATAGAACTTCAAGATGACCTAACCTACGTGGAGTAACCAATTGCTATTGTAGATCGAAAGGAGCAAGTGTTACGTAGTAAAACCATTTCACTAGTTAAGGTGATGTGGAGAAGTCAGAATGTGGAGTATGCCACCTGGGAAGGGGAGGATAACATGAAGAAGCAATATCCTCATTTGTTTGGTAAGTTTCTTATGCGTTAAATTTCGAGGACGAAATTTTTATAAGAGGGGTAGAATTGTAAGGCCCTAAAACACGATTAGTAAGGTTAATTATACGATTAAGTATAAGTTATGAGTTATAAGTTATAAATTGGTTATGTGGTTAAATGCATCATGAAAATATGTTTCTAAATGCATCATTATGTTTATAAAAAGTAAGCTAGAGTGTTGGTGCGAAAGTGGCGATGTTTGGTCGCCAAATGTGAAAGTTATGAAATTTTGAGTAAATAATTACTCTTCTGTTCGAGCCCAAATTAGGTGTACTAGTTTTATGATTTTGGGAAAACAAAAAACATGAAAGTTGTATATGTTTAAGTTTTATACTCATAGACACAAAGTGAGAGTAAATCGGGGCCCGAAATAGTGAGTTATGGTGATTTTACGAGGCAGGACAAATCTGTCATTAACAGAATTATCCTATTGGACCCCTTGCCCAACGAATCGCGTAATACCACCTTAAAGTGGTCACATAGCCACGTTTTTAAGCTTATAAGGCAGAACTTATCATCTTTTTCATTTCCTATTACAAGCTTGAGAAAAATATGCTTATGGAGAGAGAAAAACAAAGTTAAGGAAGAATTTCTTTGAAAATTCACAATAAATCGAGGAATTCTCGTGAGGTAATTACATCTTTATTAAAGTTTATCACATGGATGAGTTATATACTTGGCATGTTTTTATTTCTGATTTGTATATATATTTTAATGATACCCATATTGCTGAATTGTGTTGGAACAAGGATGGGTTAAGAACATAAGTTAGAACCAGAGCTAGGATCGTGAATGCATACTTTAAAGTCCTAAATTTACATCATCTTTTCGTAAAGCATTTTGATTTAGAAAATTCATGATTATGATGTATATTTATGCTAAAACATGTTTATTATATGTTTCCATGAATTATACTCAAGGTCAAGGTTATGTATGCTTAAAAATGTTAAGTTATGCCTTAATGTTGTATTTTGACCTAGTTATGGTAAAAATGGCATAAATCATGGAATACTTATTGGAATTGAGTAATTTAAGTTGGAGAGTAAAATTCACTCATACATGTATAACATATCCGAAAATTGTGTAAAAATACCAAGGAATGAACCCTTGGTGATACTTTTAAGTCTTGGTTTAAAATCTGCCCTAAAGGAGCAAGAATGCATACCAAGTGTTTGACGTTTTTCTCGACATAGAAAATGAGCCCTAAAAATTATGAAACATTAAATTTGTATTATTCAATGTGTTTACTGATATTGGGTGGAATATCATAAAAAGTTATGTTGTACAAAAATTATGAGAATTCCAGGAAGTTGAAGTCGTGTTGTTGTTTTTCTTGAGAAACGAATTGGAAAAGGCTGTAATAAAATGGGCATAACTTTGTCTAGAAAATTCGTAATTTAATTCTGTAAATTGTGTTAGAACCCTAATTAATTGGGTGTTATATAAATGTGAAGTGTCATATGTAATTCCTCCTTAGTTATTTCTGATTGACCAAATGATGTGATGTGTTACTGTGTTTGATGTTAATCGGTGTATTCAAATACTAACGACATTGACTTGTTAGGTGGGGAAGCATCTAATACTACCATACCAAGGAAGTAGTTGGTATTAATCTTAGAACCAAATCCAAGGTGAGTGACCTTCCTTATGAAATATAAATGCTTATAATTTCATATGGAAATGTGTAGTTAAACACATGTGTGAAAATGTTTATGGGAGTGATGTTGTATTTATGAAACATATGCATATGATTAAAAATGTTAAGCAATGTTACATAATGATATGGACTAGTGAGTCCTTTATCTAATGTTAAGGACTGTGGTGGGTCCTACGGGATGTGGTGGTCCTGTTAATCCAACTTAAATGTTTGTGTATTCGGGCCTAATAAAGGGATGTGGTGGTCCCTAATAACTGTGGTGGGTTAATTGGACTGTGGCGGGTCCAGGCTTGCGAGAGTTTTACAATTCCTATTGGGTTATAGCATTAGAACAAAATAAAAATGGTTATTCAAATTGGTTATATGTGTGGCATGTGGTCATTCACTAAGCCTTTATAGCTTACACTCCTATAATGTTTTGTTTCAGGTATGCTTATAATTTTGAGTTCACTGCCAAGTTAGGACCTTAAAACGGGGGAGTGAGGGATATTAGTATGGTTTGAATATTAGGATTTCTTTTGTGTAATTATTAAACTAAGGATCTTGGTTATGTAAAGTTATGTAGTACTTATTAGTTATAAGTAAAGGCAGTTATGTTTTCATCTACACATACCTTTGGAAAAAAAAAAAATCTTATCCTATTTTCCTTAGAGAATTAAATAAAAGCATTGTTTAAGCCAATTTATCTCTAATTAAAAGGATGAGTTTAACAAAATTAAGTCAGGGCGCGACAATTTTAGTTCATTTCATTTTCCTTTTAATCTCATTTACGCATTAAATTGTGGATGTTTTATTTTAATCGTTAAAAAGAGTAGTAAAGTTAAAATTTTGACACCGGCCTAATAGGTTATTAGTAATTAAATGGATTTTTCGACAGTGATGCTAAGAATGATCCATATGAGACTCCTGTTATAATTTAATATAGAAGTGATCGCCCGGTATTTTATTAGGCGGGGTGTCACAGATGGTATCAGAGCATCAGGTTCTAGTGTCCTTAGGAATCTGTGCGGACGTACTACGCTTTCAGCGTTGCTCTCGATTTGTTATAGAGCCTCAGGAATAGGATTGTTGATTTCTCTTGTGAGATTTCGTTCTCCCGCCATATTATGAGATTATAGAAATCTTTTGCGCGCTCGTTTGAGAATCGTGTGCGAAGCTTGGATGGCAGTAGGAGGTGAGGCTTAGCTGGAGCAGCTGGTAGAAGGTTGGGATGAGGACCTTATAGAGGTCACTCTCCCTATGGTAATTGTTAAGGATTTCGGTGGCGACTACTAAATAATAAGTAGTTATGAGTACCGCAGTACCGCTGAAGTGGAGAGTGGTACTAAAGTCGAATTCCTCATGGAAATTGAGGGTTCGAAAGGGATCTTACGGATAGTTCTAACCGTGAGTCCCCATGAATCAGCAGGATGAGAAGAGTGCTGTTTTGGGAATTATTCGCCTAAGGTTCAGCCAGAGGCCGACGGTGAATAAAGAGTATTATGGCGAAGTGAACCTTGTACCTAAGTGAGTTAGGTGCAATGAATATTGAGTCCTTTCCAAGAAGGATGGGCTCACTAAAGAATGGGTATGTTCGAGGACCCCATGGTTGGACATCCACTCGGGGAATTTGTTAAAATGAAGTTGTTGTTATGAGTTTTACCTCAATTGAGGAGTTATATTTTGCGTGACGAGATAAAGTCGCGGTATTAGTTAGCCCTAGACTCGTGTGTGTAATTTGAGTTATGGCGGTCACGATAACATAATAACATGTATGTCTATGTATTTTTCCGCGATAGTGGGATTTTGTTTTCCTTCACTCGTCATAAAGGCGGGTGTTTATATTTTATATATTGTATAAGATGATGGTATTTCGGAGCGATAGCAGGCTAAGAATGGCAAGTCTATCGTGTCCAAAGTTCCTGGAGGGAGCAGATTGTGGTTGCGGTGTCTCACCTGGATACAGGTTGAGTAGACCTTTGTTATTATGAATTTATGGAACTTCGATGAGTAGAGGTTTCATTATCATGATTTGGGTATATGGCGACCTTATGTATATGATTTAAGGCCGCAGGATTTTCGTTGAGCTGAACATAAAGCTCATTATTGTTTGCGCAAGGACTTAAAAATAAGTGCGAGCGCAGGGTGGTATGACTCTTAGTTAGAGATAGGAGTTCAGACCACCTTTTTTTTGGATTAGGGGATAGGGATATCCCGGTTGCATGTTGAAATGACGGAACTCCATAACCAACGAAGTCAAGGGTTAATGTGTGGAGGGGTTCCTTGTTTGGATTTCGCTTTGCGAGACACTCCACACATGACTCTTAACGGCGCCGGGCGTGGAGAACTGTTATGGGATGCAAGGATGTGGGTTAGTCTTATCGTGTGGATGAACCACTATAGACTATGAGCCCTGTGATGATGGTACGCTTATGGAAATATTGTGCTATGGAAAAGCACTAAAGTGGTCCCCTAGCCACAAGTGGGTGGGTGAGGTTGGACTTAGAGAAATTGATTTGAGGACAATAGTCAGGCCCTAATGAAAAGGCAAATTTTGAGGAGATACATTTTGGGTAGTATGTTCGTGACACTTTTACAAAAAGTGGGCACTTCGATTGATTAGGTTTCCTTCTGTATGGGCAGAAGGATAAGATAATAGAAATGCATTCGTAGGTTAGCGTAGGCAGGATTTAGGACGTCCCACTGGTGTGCCTTAGGCCGTTATATCTCGATAACCGACAACGCGAGGGAGTAGTGTAACGGGAGGGTTCCTTGTTTGGATTTCGCCTTAGCGAGACGTCCCACACATGAAACCAAGCAAATGTCGAGAGTCGGGAGAGGCCTTGGGCACTAGGGATATATTTAGGATACTCGTTTCACTTAGGTAGGGTAACACATAGATCGTAGCATCTGTAGGATGTAGGTTTGATAGAGTTAGTGGCGCCGAGGTTAGGAGGATTGAAATTTCGCGGGTTGGAAGAACCCATAGGTGAGTATTACACCGAGGAAAGGAGACCCTTATTGGGAGAGAGTGTTACGTGTCAGCCGTTCACTACGGATGTGCAGATGTGCACAAGTTGGAAAGGTGTATGGGCACCTTGGTAAGATAGTCTTATGTACCGCCCGAAATAGGATGGGCGTAGTATATAAGGTTGAAATTCATGCCAAGAGGCATTTTAGAGGATGGGTATTAAGTGACGTATTATAGTCACTTTATGATCGCGGTAGCCGCGTAGTACTCGGTTGGGAACCGTTGGGTTAGTGTCGTTCCCCTTGAGGTTTAGGATTTGTAGTGATCCTAGATATATCTGAATTTCGAGGACGAAATTCCGTTGTAAGGGGGGGAGTATGTAATAACCCGGCCTTTTGGAGACAATTAAATTCCATAATTAAGTATAATTTGGAATTTGGAGAATTTCTCGAAATAGTAATTTTTGGGATTTTTGAGGATTTAATGATTTTCGAAGGGTGTTATAAATTATTTTGGGACTATATAGGTCGAAGTAATTTAATTATATGTCACCGTGGAGTATAGCGACAAAAGAGGTAAGATTTTGAGTAGAAAACCCGCATTTATTTATTTTGGGTTGGAATAGTGATTTGCGGTCAAGTACCTCAGATGGAAATTTCGACTGCGCCATGAGTCTCGGAATGTCCGAGATAGTCGAAAAAGAGTGTCCGATTGTCGAAATTAAGTTTCGAGTAATTTTAGAGGTAAAAGTAACTCGTAATTGGGTAAACGAGTCGTTTTTGTGTTTTAAGGGTTTAAACCCTTTTTCTTTCTTTATAAAGAGGGAGAGGGGGAGAAAAGAGAAGAAAAAGAAGAAATAAAAGAGAGAAGAGAGAGAGGAAGGAGAAAAGTGGGGAGAAAAGGGAGATTCAGGCCAAACTCCGCCGGATTCGACTCGAGGTCGTCAGATTTCATCCTCCAGGCAAGTGTTTACTTGCTTTATTTACTTTTGTGCATTAATCTCATATCATAGTTGGTAAAAATATGATTTTGGGGTTAGAACCCTTAAAATAAAATTGGATAAAAGTTGATTATGAGTTTACATATTGATGTAGTGTAAACTCTTAATGATTTTTAGTGTTAAAACCATGTTAATGGAGTATAACATTGGGTTTAAATGTTAAGTTGGGGTTTTTATAGTTTTAGGGTTTAAAATTAAGAGAAATGATTCAATACCCCAAAATAATTGATGTGTTAGTTGTAAAACATAGATTAGATGTTTATTGAGTTGTTGGCTGAGGTTAGAAACAACAAAAATGGAGAAAAATGGAGTTTGGGATTTTGGGAAGATAATGAATAGTAACCCGTAAGTTTGTGGGGTTATTTTGACTAGGAAAAGAATTGATTTAGCTTTCGTTCAAAACACAAAAGTTGTAGATCTTTTCGATACGGTCGCGTGGGTGCCGACCGCGTATTTTTCTGATTTTTCTACGATTTGATATGATTTTTACAAGATGGCAGCTCCGGGTTGAAATCATCAACTCGGAAATCAAATCGGAAATTGGAAAAATACAAGCTAGGATTAGTCGTGTAGATGTTTTGGATAATTTTTGGGGTAGTTTAGAAACCCCGATAATGAAATTGGGTTGTTGGATGGAGGATTTGGAGGATTTAGTTTTGAGGACCTGGTGTGACCGGTCGACCGCGCCCCTAAGGCCGGTCGACCGCGTCAAGAAGAAATGGCCTACTGTTTTGTTTCGTAGGCTTAATTGCAACCCGCGGTCGACCGGGGGTCCAGGACCGGTCGACCGGTACTCTGTTTTCAGCCCAAGATTTTGGAGATTGTTATTACTTCTCCTCTTTGAGTTTAAAGCGGGCTTTCTAAAATTTGAGTATTAAAGAGGATTATGATCTAAATAGATAACATAATCATATTGATCTTGGTTGAGTGAATCCTATTAGTGGATTAGAATAAATTTGGGGAGTATAGTTATATATTCGCTAAATGAGAAATGGTATAATTGGAGATATTCAATAAATCCTTAGATGGGATTGAGGTATATAGTAAGTATTAAATTAAGAAATATTTGGGTTTAGTATCATGCTTATATGAATGCATGATTATAGAATCTTTGGGATTATTGGTTATCGCTAGATGCTATAGGCCACTATGGCCGTTATTATATATATATTCTAGGAGGAATATATATAGGATATGTATATACTGTGTGATTTAGGTATATATATATATGTTATGATGGAAATGATTTTGAAAATATAAAAATGAATATTTTCAAAAAGGAAAGAGAAATGTTTTTCATAATTAATAAAATATGGATTACACACCTCTCTAAATCGCTATCATAAGGGAAGTTGCGTACGTATGGTGAAGCCCCCTGGCTAATGAATGCAGGGTGGATATAGTCCGATAGGCCATGTGAGCGTTTGTTGATATATATTTTTCTGCGCTGGTTAGGAGATTTCGGGTGTGGTCTTGACTATCCCGCAGGCACATGGCCGCTTCCCGACGTCTTGCGATGTAGGATCCCAGGTTGTCTTGATGATAGGCCCTGGAAGATGATAGCCATTTAGGGGCGCGCACAGTGGGGAAACCCGGACGGGCGGTCTTAGAACGCGTTATATTAAAGCAATTTATGATAATGGATTGGCTTTAATTACATTTCCTGGATGTAGGAAGGGAAATGGGTTATATGTTTAGCTTCGGTAACACTCCCGGATGGAAGAAGGGATGTGGAAGCATATGATATGGTAAAAGCATTTTTATGATGATAAAAATGGCTTTTAATTACATTTCCTGAGTATAAAAAGGGAAACGGGATGATTTAAAAAGGTAAAGCATTTTTATGATAATAAAATTGGCTTTAAAAAGAGATATGATTTGTTAAAGCAATTCATGATAATGAATTGGCTTTTAAATACATTTACTGGATATGAGAAGGGAAATGGAAGGTTTTGAGATAAAAATGATAAGTATTGATAAATACTTTGTGTATAGAATACACCTCTGTCCGGGAGATAGATCCGGATGAGTATTATTAAGATTATGATAAGTAAACCTCAGTCCGGGAGATATTATCCGGATGTGTATATATATATATATATATATGTAATTATGCATTTGTGTGTGCTACGGGCCTAATGGATCTCTACCATTAACCCTACTAAGTAGTAGTGTATCGGGGGGGGGGGGGGGGGGTCCTTGTTTGGATTTCGCTTTGCGAGAAACCCCACGCACGAACTTAGTGCAGTGTTGAGAATGGAGTGAAGTTTAGCCCTTAGCACTTGGACTATCTGGGGTAGATAGTAGATGGGTAAATTAGACTAGTTAGACAGGGATAGCTTGACTAGGGTATGTTGTTAGGATGCGTTAGGTGTGCACTATTAGAGGAGAGGTGAGGGGTATCTCATGGGAGTGCGATACCAATTTAAATATGAGATAAAACTATTTTTCTAAAAATAAAGCATTTATGCACTTGCAAAATATTTTCAAAATTCGGGCTCTGACCCGTTTATCTACTCTCCTTTCTTTCTATATATTATATATATATAGGTGTCCAGACACAAGGACGCCTGGATGGAAATTCTTTCGAGTCAGACGTCTGCTGCAGTAGCTGTGGATGCTTGCGGGTTGTTGGTAGACGCTTCTTTTCTTGTACTCTAGATATGAGGTATTGTACAAACATTCGGGCCAATGGTCCAACTGATTTTATTTATTCTTCGCACGATATTAGATATGGTTGTATGATTTGAACCGAGTGTTCGGTTATTTTAGTTCATTTCATTTTCCTTTTAATCTCATTTACGCATTAAATTGTGGATGTTTTATTTTAATCGTTAAAAAGAGTAGTAAAGTTAAAATTTTGACACCGGCCTAATAGGTTATTAGTAATTAAATGGATTTTTTGACAGTGATGCTAAGAATGATCCATATGAGACTCCTGTTATAATTTAATATAGGAGTGATCGCCCGGTATTTTATTAGGCGGGGTGTCACAATAAGGTAGGTTAATTAATCCTAAAGTTGACTTTATAAAGGTAAGAAATGATGATTATGTGATTATGGGATTAAATCTACTAATTAAATTCAAACTAGATTAAACTACTAAATTAACTACGTGAGAAATATTAACTAACTAAGAATGAATTAATATGACTGAGGAAAAATAGGTTAGGAATTCAATCCCCCAAACCCTAATGTGTTTTCCAGTACAAAACTAGTCGTAAATTAATTAATTGATCAAACTCGGTCTTTAGTACTCCAAAGCGTTACATATATGAGGTTCAATCCCGCATCATACATAACCAAGAGATGGATAAAGCAGTGTCGTATTAGCTACACGCGTGTTACATTCTTAAGCATCTCGGTGACCTAGGACAAACGAGATCAAAAGTCCTACAACGGTTGTGATCACTGTACTACACGATCTAATCAATTATTGAATTTAGAGAACTAATTTTATGCCCATGTAAAGCACACCGGGTTGGGTTCATGCATTCCAGCCCTTAAGAATCTAGCGTAACGTGGTGAAGTTAGTGAAAACCCCGTTATCTACGTTGCATGAACTCATAATTACGTGGAAAGAGAGATTAAACGTGAGAAATAACAATAAAGGTACTGGAAATAAAGGTTACCAAGATTGAAGAACAAGACCATGTAAGAAGAAATCAAAGGTTGAAGAAAAACTGGAAAAGCTCTTGAATTAAAGGTGCAAAATATGTAAATTCTTCTCCTAGATGTTCCGACTTATTATGGAGCTTTTACATGAATGAAATATGAATAAAAAGATTCCTAATGACTAAATATATAGGTTAGAGGTCGTTTAGAAGAGTCCCCAGAACATAAAACTCTTTTGGCTAAAAGATAAGGACAAATTAAAAATCCCATATCTGGAAATTTGTCAAACTTAGAAAGCGTGACTAATTTTGTAATGGATCAGAAGCGTGACAAAATGCGGGCTGGTCTTTTTTATATTTAATTCGGATCGGTTCGCTTCACGAATTTAGACAGTGAGTTTCAAGGCTCCGGACTGGTTCAGTTTATTTTTCTTGCGATTTTCTCTCAACTTCGAATGACCGTAACTTCTTCACCGTAGCTCGGATTGAAGTGCTGTTTTTTCCAGTGTTCTTGTAATTAAAAGATCTTCAACTTTCCAGTTGGCCCCACCTCCGGAATATGGTTTAAAAATTATAAAAATTCCCTTCAAATTCCCGTTTCTTGATTTCTTTCACTATTTTGAGTTCTCTTTTCCATCTTTCTTGCATGAAATACCTGTAAAACACATAAGAGATACACAAAACACGAAATAATTGCCAAAAAGGGTTAGTAGCATAGATATGAGACAAATCCAAGCTATTTACACAACACGGGATCATAAAAATACCGAAATTAAGGGGATAAATGTGAAGAATTTATGCCTAATCACGGGTCAAAGCCCAAAAAATATTTGAAAATATTTTACAAGTATTTTTAATATTTTAAATAAAAACATGTAGTGTATTAACTTCATAATTAACTTATCGATCGCACTCAGATGAGGCTTATCCTCACCCCTCATCCACAGTGTGCACCTAACACGTTCATTTTATTATCCTAATTATGCTACTCGGTCCAACTAGGACAATAACCGATATCATAGCCCATCCCGCAAATAGTCACCATTAATAACATAGCTACACACGTGCTATAAATAAATTTATATATGATATATCATATACACATACATATATATCACTCGTTATACGTATAAACCGCATCCTTAGAGCTTGGACCTCGCGAATGCATCCCTCGTGTGCTATCGAGCTCTAGGTATACCACGTACTACAACTGGGCCACCAGGTCGAAATCTCACCATCGATCTCAAATGTAAACATAAACAAACAGAGGCGGACATAAACATATGTTCGAGGGTCGCAATCATACCACATCACACCCAATTGGTCTCCAAACCATTACATACCCTCACATATATATAGTGGCCATGCAACAGTACTATGACCCGGGGAATCAATCCAACACATGTTGCTCAATGCCAGGGTGGACTACCCGCTACGCGCAACCTCCTAACGATAACACTACCTAGTACGTATGTTCAATAAAAATACACAAGTATATATATAGTACTTACTACGTACGAATGTCCCACAACATACTAGTCTATCAATCCCGAAGTTCGAGTCGCCTTCCAGATTTTCCATTTAAGTGTTTCCTCATTTGTAACTTGATTCATCTCACTCGAAACCATGTAACCGTTGGCTAAAACATGCACTACTTGAAAATATTCCCTGGTAATCCCAATCTACCCCGGAAGCCCATACGCCCATTTACCAAACACTGATGGATTAAAACAATGCACAACAAAAATCGGGGTAGGCCAACCAACCGAACTGATTCTTTTAGCAGACCGATTTGGTCAAGCAAAACGATTCGCTCCCTCAGTGAACTGCTTCGGTTTGCTAGGCTACCCCTCGTCTTTAACCTTGGGTTTTCACCTCTTAAACCCTTCAATAGAGGTTCCAAGCCTCCCAAAATCACAAATTAACATCCCACATCAATACTTAATCCCAGAAGTATTCTAATATCGAAATAATCACGAATCCAACATCAAACCTCAAGGATTCCTAAACATTCATTTAATTTTTTCAATCCAGAATTTATAAATCTTATAGATTTGATGATCTAACAACCTATAAAAGTTCTTTATGTCCATATACATAATCCCAGAATTTAATCACAAAATTCTTATTTAATAATTATCAGTTATGATTATAGGTTAAGCATAAACCAAATCCTTTCAATTAATCTTCAAAACTTTTCATCTTTAATTTCCGGATTAGTTCCTAATTAATCATGAATGTAATTAACCACATAAATTACAAATCTAAAGGAAGTAAACACTTAACTTATTGGATTAACATTCGTAGTCTCGTTTCTTAGTGATGATTTGAACTCCGTTGATGTTCTTCCTCTCTTCTCCAAGCCTTATTCTCTATTTTCTTCCCTTTTCTATTCTCTTTATTCTCTCCTTCAATCTCCAATGTGCAAAGGCAAGAATGGGGCTATCATCCACCTTCCTTAACCTTGAATACCTCTTAATCACACTCTAATCCCATTTTTAGGTTAAACATTAATATTAAAAACACAACTATACTCTCACACGGGCCCTACTATGTCTAAAAAGCTCCCAGAACCCAACTATAACCCCCAGGTACCTATTCTGGACTATTTTGACCCATTTCGGATCACCTGTGCACTCAAAAAGACCATCCGAGTCATCCAACTAAAAATACAACATCATATATTTAATCAAGCGTGATATATACGTACAGTACTCATCGCTCACAACTATTTAGATTCGTCATTCTAACTCTCTAATGACATAATATAATAATCCATCGTTTTTCACACATAAGATGACAATAACAATAATTCTTATCTCTATTCATGCAAGTGAGTAGTAATAATCATAAATATGAATCCTAAACCCATTAATTAATATTTACCGAAACCAATTGAATTTCCCGAATTAAACTAATAAATCAAAGCACGTGTGGAAATAAAATACTCTCAAAAGTACGAGGTATTACATAATGTATGACAACGGTGATTTTAATTATATTTTGCATTAGAGATGTGTGTGTAAATGATTTTTTTGTTGCCAACACAACTCAAGGTTTCTAAAACTCTTGGCTTACTTAAGCATCTTATTATCGTAACATTTTCTTGAACCCCCCTCCCCCTCTCTCTCTCTCCAAAAAAAATTCTTAGTATAATAATAGTTTTGGGTACATTAAAATTATTGTTTACTTGAATTTTGTTGGAATTGTGTTTTTTTATTAAGTTGATAATGCATATCAAAATATTTTGACACCATCTGTTGACTAAATGTAAAAGGGATTGATTTGATTGTGGGATTTAGGGATAAAATAAACATATGAGTAATTGAGTATGATGAGGCTTTGCATAGCTAGGAAGTGTAAACTGAGTTGTGCCGTGTGAGATATCGATTTAAATAAATTCATTTATTCCAACTATAAACTTATTTAATTAGAGTCAACTTTAAACCACATTAAGTCAACCCCGAAATATGCAACTACGTGTGTGTGTCAAACCATCATAAAACAAATTGCTAACTCGCAGATTTCAGGAAAAAACACCTTCGGGTAAAATCTTTTATTTCACTATAATATGTAACAATTACACTTACAATGAAATCCGCAATGAGTTAATCGCAGAAAATCCACATAGACTGCAGCCTAAAGTCCGCTAGAACCGCAGTTCCAATTTAGCCTAGGAACGCCCATGAGCACTCCCTATTGACACACAGTCGTCTTCAGCCCAGTACTCCCCTCAAGAGCACCTAGATCAGCAGTAGAGATCTTCTTTATAAGAGAAACTTGACACGAGATGTGTTCTTGGGTTCCAAAACAACTCACATAAACTTATGGAATCTTGTCAATTGAAAACAAAAGGGATTAAAGCCCTAAAAATGAGAAGACAAAGTATTATGCCAAAGCAGTTTCGCGTATGGAAAATTTTGCAAGTCTTTTTAATAAAAACGAAGTTAGAAAACACTATTTATAAAAAATCTAAGGCGGCACGTCACTCGAATAAAACAGGGCTGTCGCTCGAACGACTTTGCGCGAGATGCCTCTGTCGCTCGAACGACGTGGCAATCTCGCTCGAACAACTGGACCGTAAATTAATTTTTTATTCTAATCCGCCTCAACACTTAGAACAAATATTTTGAAGAAAAACTTCGCTCCAACACTTAAAATTTTTTTTTAGAAGAAATATCCTAACACCTTAAGCGAACCGTTAAGGGACTAAAACACAACCTTACCAAAATCTGTCTTGCATAGGCTTTTCTTGTTGAAAAACTTGATATTCAGAATCGTTTTTGATGCATATGTGATCTTGAAAATTCTTTGACGTTTGTAGCGGTATACAACATACTCAATTGTGAACGAACATTTTTAAAATATATCCTTACAGGAAGCTACATAAGGCGAATTACCTTTATCGTCTAAATACATAATTGACCACAAGAATTTGAATTTTGTTATTTGTCTATAATTAGTTTGTGTGCTGATTCAAATATTTTGTTTATTTATTTATCAAATAATACCATATTTTTGTAAAGTATTGTGGTTGAGATATCAACTTTTGATGTTAAGTTTGTTTATTTATAAGTGTGTAGTAACTCCAATTTTTTTTAAACAATTGTGCAGAGAAAGTTAATCAACCAAAAGAAACGAGTTAGATTTCTGATGTATTGTTTAGTTTTGTTACATTATGGAGTATATCAATTCAGTGTAAACTCATTCGTGTCTCAGGTTATTTACTGCATATGCAATCATACTAAAGTTCATGGCATAATAATTTGATAGTATGGTGTACACTAATAGTAAGGACCATTGTTAATCGAACTGTGGAAAATCTATATACTTGGTTTTACATTATTTGCCTCTCCACCTTCAGTTTTTCTTGTTCAGCAAACATGTATGACAAAAAAATTCTTCTCTTATACCCTCAATTTTTCAAATATTATTTTTCAATAGGTGTATTCTTGGGATTGCCTTACTTTTTAACCACATAATTTCATATTTTTTGTGAATGTTGAAAAAATGTGCGAACGCATCTGTATGGACACCGTGTTGGTCTGTGCTATTTTTTGCATCGACATACTTGCTGATTAGGTTGAACATTGAATCGATGGCCTTGACTATTGAGTGGATACGTACATTATTTGGTTGTCGTATTGTGGTAATTTACTACTATTGACTTGGGCACTTTGTTATATTTTCTTAACCATTTGTGAATAAAACTCTCACTCTCTTTCATAGTCTTTAAACTTTTGTCACTTTTCTTAATGACCAAGGTACATTCTTCATTTCTTCTTATTTTGTTGTGCACATCCTTCAAGACTCTTGGTTCAGTTTATTTTTAGATAATTCTTATTCAAATGTGATGGTGATGGTTTGTGTTAGTTCATGGTGGTGTTGTGTACTATACGTGTGGACTCCGCTTTTTTTTTTTTTAATGTTGTAGTAGTAACCACGATGAACATATTTATGGTAAGCATGACGTGGGGGAATGGTGTTTTCCTATTTCTACTTATGTCTAAAAAAATTACAACGACACCTTTAGGCACGGGTTAACCCTATATTTATGTTGAATGGAACTTGGGATAATTCTACTAGTGGAATTCCCATGCCTGAAGGCATAGAGAAATTTTTTGAACTAGTACAACACATATTGAAACACTATGTATACTCCTGCAGTTTAAACCCCCTAAACAACCATTTTTTACGAAAAAGGAAAAAGAATAATTTTTTTGCTCAAAATTATCATTGTGTATTTTGTTGCAAAGGCCCCTATGTGTCAGTAATCATGATTTTTGTACTTTAAGGAGATTTTTTTGTATTCAGAATAGTTATATAATTTTTTGCCGAAATTGCAATGGATTTTAGTAAAAATAACAGCTTAACACTAATAGTATTATTTTACCAAATATGGTGACTCCACTAAATTTATGTAAAACACGGACTGTTGACTAAATTTTAAAAAAAATGACTTTTTACTAAATTGAACACGTTTTTGGGACGTACGACTATATAATGTATGTATGTTTCAATATACAACTGAACTCTGTATGCTCTGTTTGGATACGCATGATTCATTATTTGGTTGAAATATGTGCAAGGTATGACTTTTATAACGAACAATCGACCTTTTAAGGTTAGTATATTTTAATGTTTCATGGAAATATTAACTACAATCTTGACTAAAGAACACTAATTTGTTTGATTTTCGTTAATGAAGGTGGTAATCTAAGGATTTACATAAAAAAATTATCAGTACGATGAAGTCAGGAAAATTATTTGAACCTCCAGGAGGCCCAATAATTATGTCTCGGTTGTTAAAACAAGTTGATTTTGACAGTCTCTTAAATCAACCGTTAATTAAGAAAATATTATTTTAATCAAATTATGAATATATGTAATGAATATGGAGTAGAAAAGATATATAATTAATACGTACTAGAACATGTAATATATCATTCAAAGGGTTGTGTATCATTTTTTCATCATTCACGTATCATTTATTGTGAGAATTATTGGTTACAATTAATTATGATAATGGTTTTTTCTTACTTACACAATTGATTTTATTTTTAATTTATTTAAGTGTTCGAGGAACGGTATAACACATATAAGTGCTTATGATTTGGTTGAATTTTGTGCAACAGAATGGTGTAGTGAATTTAAGTGGTCCAAAGCGAGGGAATTATTTATTGTATTGTTTCAAGAGGAGTAGGGGTACTATTTCAAGTATTGTTTGTTGGTAAAAAAATAGGGGGTGGGTGAAAATTTTAGATTATTAAATTATATAAGGTTGGTAATTATTCATATAAGTTTTGTGCATATATTCATTTTTTGTTGTTAGCTTTTCTTAAATTGACTATTGATTTTTAATCGTGTCTACTCTGGAAGCATGGCACGATTATTCAATGAAGTTTTTTTATTTCTTAAATAGGGTGGATAGTCCTATTGATAAATGAAACTTTGCCCAAACTTTCTAAATTCTTTACACTTATTTGTGTTATAAAAGAAATTGACTTAAATTATACACGATACAAGACTTTATACATTTTTCTCCATGTCTTCTGGAATAGGCATTCCACTAGTGTATATGTGTATGTGTATGTGTATATGTATATGTATGTGTATGTGTATGTGTATGTGTATGTGTATGTGTATGTGTATGTGTATGTGTATGTGTATGTGTATGTGTATGTGTATGTGTGTGTGTGTGTGCGCGCGCGTGCGTGTGTATGTGTATAAGGGATTTAACTACTCATCGGAACATAACTTCACAACCATCATATAAAGTTTGTTGGAAGGTTCAATATATTTTTCAATGAGTATATATCGTCTTCGTATAGGGTGTTTTACTTTTGCAAGATCACCTACTTTTATCTTAATCAAGAATTTGATACTATTATTCATATATTATTTTACTGTGTTGATTTTCTATTTTTATCAAAAGTAATATAATGAATCTTTTTCAAAGTAATTTTTTTTTTCATATTTAAGTTGTTATCTCTTTTGGTTTCGAACTATGATGCAATTATAATAATTACTGGTCTGTTTGGTTATCGATTATAATTTTATTTTTCGTGTTTAAATACAATTCTGATAAGAATTTGTGTTTGACACATATATTTTTAAATACTGAATTATAATATTTTTGTGTTATAATCAAGTTTTTCAGAAAACAGCAAAATGGTGTTTTCTAAATTCTGTTTATTATTTTTTAACTCAAAATTATTCATTTTTAATATTTTTATGCATTTATACTTTAATATATAATATACATGCATAATACATGCATTTATGTGTGTAATTCAATAAATAAAAAATATAAATGTACATGTACACAAAATTGCATATATGTATATTTTATTAAGTTATATAAATATATTAAGATCCATAATATTATCAATACATACATGTTACTTATGTATAGTTTTATACATGTATTATTAATGTATGGAATAATATAAAATATACATATGGTACATTTGTAATAAATAATATTATCAATTCATGTATGTATATAAATTTATTATGGGTTATCCATGTAATATCATAATATAAACACACACACACACACACACACACACACATATATATATAGTCAAACTTTCCAACATAACTCATTAAATATACATAAATAGCTCATAATATATTTATGCATTTATGATGTATGTATGTATGAATGTTTGTATATTTACATTCATATATTATGTATGTATGTATGAAAGTTTTACATATGTGTTTATATATATAGACACATATATGTATAATATAAATATATATGTTTGTCACATTTATCAAATTTTCATAAAACTGTATTTTAAAACAAGTTTACCAAACGCACGCCCATATTTATAAACATAAAAAACTGAATTTTAAAATTGTATTTAAAAATAGCGTTTAAATTGAGTTTTCTAAATACATAACCAAACGGAGTATCTCTTATAAGTTTGTTTTATATTCATCAACTTTTGTTGAAATGCCTTAGAATATATAATATATGTATTAGTTGTTAAGTTAATTTTATAGCTTTTTAAGATCTATCTATTGTACCTTAACATCCAATATTATAATTGTAACTACACTAATACGATATTTTGTAATTTCATGTAATTGATGGTTCTCTTTATTCCTAAGAAGTATACAAACTAATTAATTCATTATTTTTCATTTCAATAGGTCATTGTTTAGTAAGAATTGAGAGAGGACGAATATAAAAGGAATGAATTCAAACTTCCACTCCATTAACAATTCAAGTTAGAATAAAAATTAAAAATATCCAACATAATCCAAATTTTCATTTTTATATTTTTTTTGAATTTCTTATTCATTAGTTCTCCATGTATACAAATTAAAGACATTTTTAAAATGTTGCATCTAGGAATAAATTTGTAATCACTTATGAATATAGGAGAAGAAATAACATTTTGATTATCTTTCTCTTTTACCATTAAGTTGTTGATTATTATTAGGGTAATACCATCCCTCTTTCAATTTAAGTAAAAACATCTAAATTTAGATAGTGACTCTCCTTATGAACCCTTGCTCCAAAATTTTATCCAATATAACCAACTCTATATTCCCTCCCTTAACATGCCATTTTAATAATTTTGTTATGATAATTTTAATGTTTCTTTCCTCAACTTAAACTTATGCATGTGTACAATTTATTTATATAAAGTCTTAATATTAAATAACCATGTTTATTGTAATTCATTAGAAGAAACTATTCGCTAATTATTAAAATTACTGGTGGCTAATGACAGAGAAAATGGAGGAATATTGGACGACGGTTTTTCTTTATTGGATTAATATGTAAGATTCATTAATGTTTATTATTACCAATGGATAAACTAGTAACGCGAGGGACGTGACTTCTGTAATTTAATTTAATGATAATTTTATCATGTATCTTTATAGTAATTGTAGATAAATATTGTTTGTGACTTCATATCCACATTTTGTGCAATATTAGTTTTACTCTTTTGAGGTTTATCTCACAGTCTTATGTTATGTAAACATTTTTTTTATGTTTTTCAATTAAGCACTAATCTTATACGATATTTTAAAATGTTAATATTATGCTTGTAATGTCCGATTAGATCGTGTTTAATGTTATCCATCTATTATGTATTAGTTTTACCCCCTTACATGTACAATATGTTGGTAAAAATATCCTATATTGATATTGTAATCCATGCCTTTCAAAAAATAATTATTATAAGTCAAGCATGGAATCGTATACATCAAAATCAATATTATCTTTAATTGATTGAGTTTGAGATCACAAAACATAATGTTAACATACAAAAAACTACAAGTCAAGCCATGTGATTTTGAAATATTATTATTCTTATGGTCATAATTTAAATTATCAATTTGTATATGAAAAAAATATTTTAAGTGTAGGACTATTATTCTAAAAATATTGTTATAGTTGGTTTTGATTTTGATGAATATCTTGGTAAATAAACATGTTTTCCCCTAAGAAATAATTGTGACACCCCGCCTATTTTAATACTGGTTGATCAGGTCTTTTTTAAAATAAAACTGGAATCCAGTATGATTTCATTCTTAGTATCACTGTCGTAACAAGTGATATAATATAAAACAAATGAAACCATACATATAATGAAATAACAGATTACTGATATGCATAAATATAAATAAATGTGAATCAAATAAACCATCGGTCACTACAAGTAATCACCCATCGTAAATAACAACTGATAGATAAATAAGATTTCTAACAAAAATAAAAACCTATCCAACTACGAGCAACACGCCCCAAAGGAAAAACTGAAATGTAATAGGATCCTATCTAGATATAAAGAAGTTGGGATGGAGAAATCATTCTCGTAGCATCCACATCTACTGTTCACAACGACATGAAAGATCTAACCCTGTTGTCCCTGCTGGTGCTGCACACTTGGGATTTTGAAAACAAAAATAGATTTTCCAGCGGGTTAAAGCCCGAAAACGTTTGAAAATATTTTTCAAGTATATAAATGCTTTAAATAAACATGCGGTGTATTACTTTCATAATCAATGTACCGATCGCACTCACATGAGATATATCCTCGCCTCTCACCTATAGTGCGCACCTAACGCATTCATTTTATTATTTTAATTATACATCCTAGTCTAACTAGGATAACAATCGCTATCAAAGCCCATCCCGTTAATAATCACCATTAGCTAAGTATATATTACTCTCACAAGGTATACATTCATTAATATCAACATAGCGACCCGCGTGCTATAATTAAATACTCACACAATATAATAGCATTGTTGCACCTGTGTCATAAATAAGTATACACACAATATATCATATAAACATACATATATATCGCTCGCTATATACGTATAAACCGTATCCCAGAGCATGAACCTCGCGGATACATTCCACGTGTGCTATCGGTTTCCAGGTATACCACGTGTCACAACTAGGCCACCAGGTCGAAATCTCACCACCGAACCCAAACGTAAACACAAATAAGCGGTCATAAACATACGTCCGGGGTTCGCAACCATACCACATTGTACCCAATCGGTCTTGAAAACAACACCTATCCTCACACATAGATAGTGGCTATGTAACAATACTATGACTTGGAGAATTAAATCAACACCTGCTGGTCAACGCCAGGGTGGATTGCCCACTACGCACAACCTCCTAACGATAGGGCACACTTATATATATATAAACTACTAACTTCGTACGAAATTCCCACCTTGTACTAGTCTATAAATCTCGAAGTTCAAATCGACTTCTTGATTATACATATAAGTGTTCACTCACTTGAATTCGTAGTCCGTCTCATCGGAACCCATCTAACCGTTAGCCTAACACACGTACCAAATCCTAAAAATATACTCCAGTAGTCCCAATCCACCTCGGAAGCTCATATGTCCATTTTCCGAGCACTAACGAGTCAAAACAACGAGCAATAAAAATACGGGCAGGCCAGCAAACTGAAACGGTTCGCTTGACCAAACCGATTTGCTCCCCTAGCAAATCAGTTCGGTTTGCTAGGCTGCCAATCCTCTCCTTCCTCGGGATTTCATCTGTAAAATCCTCCAATGAAGGTCCCAAGCCTCCCAAAACTACAAATTGATATCCCACATGAATAAATAACTAATCCAAAAGCATTATAACATCGAAATATACCAGAATTTGTAATCAAAACCCTAAGATTTCTAATCATTCATTAATTTAAACAACTCAAAATTAATCCAACCTTGAAATTTTATGGATTTTAACACCATATCAATGTTTTACATCTTCATACTCATAAACCCATAATTTAATCATGAAATTAGTAACTTTTAATTATAAATCGTCATTAACTATGATCACAAGTTAACACAAACTAATTTCATTTAACCAATTCTCAAAAGCTTTGATCTTTTAAATCTCAGATTTATATTGAATCAATTAGGAATGTAATTAACCACATTAATTGCAATTCAAAGCAAGTAAACTCTTGCCTTTTGAATATGAATCCGAAGTCTCATTACGTAGGGATGATTTGAATCCGGAGATTGTATCTTCTCCTCTCTTCTCCAAGTTCTCTTATCCCTTTCTTCCCTTTTCTCTTCTTTTAAGCTCTTCCTTAATAACAATTATGCAGGGGCCAAAAGTGAGGCCGTCATCCATCTCCCTAATCCTTATATACTCCTTAATTATACCCTAATATTATTTTTAAGTGTAGTCCTAAGGGTGAAAAGACACCCATACCCCTATACGAGCCCTACTATGTCTAAAAAGCCCCGAAAACCCGACTATAATCCCTGTGTACCTATTTTGGACTATTTCGATCCATTCTGAATAATCAGTGCACTCAAAAAGGTCACCCGAGTCACCTAACTAAAAATATACCATTATCTCATTAATCGGACCCGGTACGTGTATACAGTACGTGTTGCCCAAAAACTACATAAATCCGCCGATGTAACTCTCTATCGACATAATATATTAAATCGTCGCTTTTCACTCATAAATAATATATAATAACTCACATTTCTATTTACTTATCACACGCAAGTAAATAATAATAATAATAATGAATCCTTAACTAGATAATTAATATTTACATAAACTAATTTAATTTTTCCAATTAAATTAATAATTAAATGCATACATGAAAATTAAATACTCATAAAAGTACAGGGTATTACAATAGAGTTAATAAGAACACCAATTCAATCTATTATGTATAAGTTATATGATATAATATCATTATTTATTTTCAATTTGTTTATGCAAAAATTATTTCATATGTATGACAACCGTATGCAAAAATATTGTTATAGCTGGTTATGATTTTGTTCTTGCTAAATTTAACCTCTCAAGGTCAAATGTGTAATTTTGCGAGCATGTCAGGCAAGATTCCAGGTCTTGTAAAAAAAATATTTATTTAAAAAATTAATCAAGTGAGTGTGCCTTGTTCGAATGCTTCAATTAAGGAGACATTTTATGAAGGACTTTATTTTCTAGAATTAAACTAAAATAAAACTCTGAAGTGAGATTAAAAACTAAAAAAAATCAAGTGCGATTTACAAAAAATAAATTAAAATGCAATTGAAAGTGAAGGAAAATTAAATGCGATTAAAAGAAAAAGAATTGAAGTGCAAAGGTTTAAAATAAATATTAATTGAATAATAAATTACTGAAAGATATATTGAGATAAAAATCAAAAGTAAAGTTAAAATATAACCTTGCAAATTACTTCAAAAAATAAATAAAATAAGTAAAATATTTTTATGGTTGGAGAGTGCTCTTATATCTTTGACCTCAGATGGCTTATTTATAGTATAGATAGGGATGTCGACGGGGCGGGTTTGGTTTGGGGGATGCCCTCCCCACCCCAACCCCGATTTTTCCACCCTGCCAATGTAACACCCCAACCTAGATTTATGAGTTACTCATGGTCAACCCGGTCCGACCCGAACGCTAAGTGTGAAGTGCGATGAGACAACCTATATAATGTTGCTAGTCAAGTTTTATTTAACTAACCTTTTACTTGTTTAAAATGCGATTTCAATTTATATCAAGCTACGTGAGGGATCCATGGGAAGCTTCCCTAGAATCTAAGCATATAGAACTACTAATGTAAAATAAAAAGAATACTTACCTGTGTAATGTCCTCAAAATATGGAAATGCGCACAACCTTTCGTAACAAAGAGGAGGGAATGAGCCGAATGCCCAATGGGAAAATACAACAATGCAATATTGAATCGAACAGCAGAAAAGAGACTCTAACGCGTTTACCTATGTGCACATGTAATTACTTCGTACATACACACACACACACACACACACACACACATTAATGCATGAAATCATTTTATTCCAAAAATATTACTTATTCCGATGAATTCACCTTAATCCTATAAAATAACTCCTTTTTACTTGACTTGACATTTATATTCCGATTTAACGCACCCAGTTAAATACTTTGAACAAAATATCATTTGTTTAGGGAAAGGCACTTCTTTTATCAAAATTTTCCATTTACTTACATCAAATTTACCTTAATATTTTCCTTGAAAATAACCTTTCAACACATGCAAGCATCGTTTTAGAAAATACTTGGTTTTCTTTGAAAACCTCTTATAATAATGGGTTAAACCTCTTTAGGTTGATTAAGTACCCACTTAATCACTTCACTTTACCACTCCTTTATTTCATTGACAATAGTTAATTTCTCACATTACTTATCCACGTCATTTTTCAACCGGAACATTTATCAATTTCATTCAAGTTAGGCTGTCTTTTCTTATATTCACCACACAACCCATCTCTTGACATGTTCCACTTTTCATTATCTTTTTTCTCGGAATCCTCCAAATAACCACATACTTTAACGGGCTCCACACCTCCGGCTACGCTACCATATGCTCTGGCCAATGTTTTGGATCTTTCACCCTAGGGCTCAGTGACTTTCTTAATTCTTTCTTGATCGCATCCAAGTATATATTAATGTGTCTTAACATTGATAAAATGTCCACATTATTCCACTTTTACCGGCCAAAACCTGAGGATCTCACCCCACCTTGTGTTACACTTTGAAAATCACAATTTCTTGTCCTTTATACACTTACGTTGATTTTACTCCCAAAATCACTTTTATTAGGACCATTTTAACACCCTTTTCCCAATATTTTTATTTCATAAAAGTGTTGCACTTTACGTAAAATTACCATTTTATCTATTTATTTCCAAACTTGCCTTTTCCTCCATTCTCACAAGTGATATTTTCCCAAAACATTATCAAGTTATTTATACTAACTTATTTAATATTTTATTTATTAACACCCATTGCACACTTTGGAGTTAACACCCTTTTCAAGTTGAAAATCTCTTCATTTCATTACTTTCTTTACTCAGAAAATCCTTTGGAATTTTAAAGACTACTTTACAAGAAAACACCATTTTCCCTTTATTTTCACATGTAGTCTTGAAATACCCACTTATCACATTTCTACACTGATTCACACACTTTAAGGGCTAAAAAATTATTTTCTTTATTTAATATCAAAACTCATTAAAACCTTTGCTAAACTTTCTCATATACTCATTGTCAATTTATTACAAGTTTATATATATGAAATAGGGATTCTAAGTCCAAAAATCCAAGAAAGTGAGTTTAACACAGATTTATCCAAAAGTTAGCAAAAACATGATTTTTAAGACTAAAGATATTTTTGTTCTTCAAAAATTGAATGAATACCCAACTTCATAAAAATTCCATTTTTTACAAGAAAAATTCAAGACTTTGTATATAAAATATCTTAACAAGATAAATATCATTTCAAACATTTTATTTCATAAAATGTTTAATATGAAGTCTTCTTAAAGATATATCATTTTCTCAAACTTTGAAACCATTTGTAAAGACCATTACACTTAAATCATGAGAAAATAGCTATCTGAAACATGCATATATTATACTCTTAAAACTCTGCATACGAGATCAAATACTAGGGAAATAATGTTCTTAAACTTAAATAATAGAGTTTCCCACCTTATTAAAGCTCCAAAATGGTTGGATGAATATAGAATAAGATGGAAACCTCCCACCTCTTAAGGTGTCCTTAAAGCGATTTCCTTGCTCCACTAAGCTTGCTCCTTGAAAGCTCCATGAAAATTCCTTCAAGCTCCATAATTTCTTCTACTTTTCTTCTCCAAACCCCCCCAACACTATCTCCGTAATTTATTTCTTTCCAAACAAATGGTGTAGAACGGTTTTGTGGGCTTAACTACGTTGGAAAATGGTTAAACTATGGTGGTTTTAAGTTGAGGGAAGGCGGTGTATAGTGGTTGGTGGTGGAGAAGCTCCAATAACTAGAGAGAGAGAGAGAGAGAGAGAGATGATTAAAATTCCATAGAATGGGTTAAAATCTCATTTAAATACCCCCAAACCTTTGGGGGTCAAATTCTAAAAATGCCCAAAGCTCCAACCCCGAGTTGATCTGCAACCATGGGAGTGTCACATGCGTCTTAAACCAACGGTCTAGATTGTGACAATATTTTTTGAATCTGAGAAATCTGATTTTTACAGTTTGGTTCGACCAAGAATGGATCTCGTTCGAACTAGAATTACTATATCGTTCGTATCAAACTGGATCTTATTTAAATGAGGACTACATCTCGTTCGAACGAGGTTCTAACGAGATTGGATTTTCCAAACAGAGATTTTTCATTCGAAGGTCGTTAGAAGCATCGTTCTAACGAGATTGGGTTCTCCTTCGAACGACCCTGAATTTTCTTTTAAATCCAATTAATTGCACTAAGACCACTATATCACCTAAATTTGACCTATAATTCATCTCACAAGGTCTAAAGCTCAATTGGGTCACATAAAGTCATCGAATTACCCGGGTACAGTAAAAATCACTAGGGTGGGTGTTATATTCTTCCACCCCATTTAAAAAATGGGCGGGGGGACCCCGAACCTTCCCCACGCCCGAAAAAGTATGTAAAAATAATTTATATAATCTTTTCAAAGTGATTTTATATATGTATTCTAATGAATTACAACTAATTTCAAGTTTTGTAATACGTGAAAGACATGTCATTGTTTATAATTCTTGAACAAAAAATAAAAGTTTATTAACAAATTAAAGTTGTTCTAAAAAGTTAAAGTAACATTGACAACAAATATTTAAATACAAATATAATATATCCGTCTTGTTGTACTTAAAATATGTCCTCTAATACCTTATGGACGCGTGGAGTATATGTATACATAAGTTAATAAGGATGAGATCAAGTATCCATAAAAGGCCTCGTCCTGATACCATAATAGACTCTGAACTTTATATCTCTGCCAAGCACCAACACAATAGGCAACGGAGTTTACACCTCGACTATAAAACTGCCAATTGTCCACCTTTTATAAACATTCCCTCTTATCCTCAGGTCATGTGACTGGTGCATGTGAGTGTAACAACCCTCGATTTTTGGAGACTGAGAAATTAAATTTTGGGAAAATAAAATTTAATTAAATAGGAGAATTTCAAAATTTGGGAATTGAGGCCCAAAAATAGAGAATATTTAAAAGTATTTCGGATGATATTTTTGCGGGTACCATCGATCCCGGAAGGGTCGAGATAGTCAAAATGACTGTCATTCGGTCTTATTTCGGCTCCGAAATGTTTTTGAACTATTTTGACTTGAATTGGAGTAAACGAGTCATTTAAAGTGTGTATTAACATTTAAAGTTGGGATTTTGTTTTAAAATATTTGGAGGCTTACGGATTAAGCCACTTCTCATTTGAGAGAAAAGAGAGAAAAGCCCTAGAGGGAGAAAGAGAAGGAAAGAAGAAGAAAAGAAGAGAGAGCAGAAGAAAGCTTGGAGATTCCGGCCCAAAACCGCGACATCGAGGACGATCCAACCTCTACAAATCTGAGGCAAGTGTTTAATCTTGCTAAATAGCTATTTGTATATTTCATTTCATAATTTGTGGGGTAAAGAAATGGATTTTTGGGTATAATACCAAAACCTAGATTTTTGGGTTTAAATCTTGAAATCAATGTTATTCTATGGTTTAATCACATATAAATGGTTGGGATGAGATGTAGGATGGGTTTTCTTGTTAATAACATTATTGGGTTAAAGATTTGGGGACTTAGTGATGATATTTGGGTATTAATTTCGTGGGTTTGCTGAAATAGGGAAATCGGCCAGCTTAACTGGTATGGCCGGTCGACCGCGGTCTGGGGACCGGTCGACCGCGCCTTAAGGAAAAGCCTACTGCATTTCTTCGTAGGCAAAATTTGGACCCGCGGTCGACCGGGGGTATGGGACCGGTCGACCGGTCCCCTGTTTTTAGCCCAAAACTTGGATTTCTTCTCCCCCTTTTCTTTTGGAGTTTATTCTTAGGGGCTTCCTTAATGGGCTATTTTATGGGTTTCCTAAGATGACTTCTAGCCCTTTTTGGTTGGGTTTGTTGATTTGGGGTTCTTTCTTATAAAGTAAGAGATATCTTTTGGTGACTTATAGGGGGTCTCTCACTTAGTATCCAATAGTGGGAACTTCTTGGAATCATTGGATAAGAAATATCCATATATGTTGTGAAATTTCTAGGCCGACATTTATGTCAAATCCTTATAAGGATAGGATATTGTTAAGTTACAGATTGGGGCCATTTGGAAGAGAGTGGTCGCATACTCTTTAAAGAGTGAGGGGTCTTATATCCTTAGAAATGTTTAGGCTAAGGAACAATTGATAACTCTATAGGAGTAAGGGTTACCGAGATTTATTCGAACCATAGGTGACTTTGGGAACGGCTTGGGATCGTACTATCGACTAGAATAAGCAGTAGCATAAATTCTAGTTAGGATAGTTTACACGTAATTATGGGGATATGACCATTGAGATTCCAATACTTGGAATAAATTGAGGCTTTAGACTATTAAGTCACGTGTGTGCGCCTATGGTTAAATAGTACTAAGGTAATTATGTACTTTTGAATATGGATGAAATGTGTAGTGATGGATTCCTACACAAACTCTTGGGTGATAACCCTAATGTTGAATATATATGTATAGATATATACATATGGTTTTGGGAGACTATTCATCATAGGAAAAATAATTGAATATGTTTCAAGTGAGGGATTGTATTCACATATCGAGGTACATTTAATGGAAATTGTGGTGACGGCTTGCTTATTGAGGATTATGTATACTTATAGCCGGGTTTATATATCTTATACATATGAACGAGAATTAGTTTGTATATATATTGATATAGCGATGTGTGAATATATGTACATATATCTATGTATGAATATGAATATATGGATATATTTATGTTGTGGACATACATGGTATGGATATTTAAACCGTATATGATGGTTTATTATATTGGATCATATGATGGGATCATATGGATGTATGTATATTGCGTATGTGAGCGATATATATACTTATGTGGTTAAGCATACCCCGCTCATGCTATCATTGAGAAGTTTCCTCGCAGAGGGTGAGCATCCTGGCATATAGAGCAGGGTGTGGATATTCCCCAGGTCATAGTCGTCCCTTGTGTTATTATAAGATATAGATATATATTTTGGGATGAGACGTGGTGGGTATGTTTCGTCCTATTGCCGGTTGGAACTATGACCGCTTCCCGGGACGTCGTGTGTGTGAGTTACCACGAGGTGGGTGTCGTTGATCCCCACCAGGTGGTCCCCAGTTGTTACGTGAGCCAGACTCTGGGAAGATGATAGCATTGATGCAGTTTTATCGGCGCTATATATAGCCGGGTATTATATTTGCATGGCCATTGTACATCATATATGGTATGTACACTTGGTCATGGGTATGGATGTTGGTATGTATATATATATGGTGAGAATAAAATACCTATATATATATTTATATATCCTAGATGAAAGGATATAGAATCTTTGTAGAGTACATCTTGGATGATTATGGTGTACTACATTGATGGGGGTTGATGTATCGCATATAAAGAATATTTCGGTTACATCATCCCAAGGATATGATTGGAGATGTTAGTTGTAGTAATAGTATTATATTGTATATATGGCATTATGGATCTCTAGGATCGACACTGACATGGAGTAGTGTAACGGGGTGGTTCCTTGTTTGGATTTCGCTTTGCGAGACACCCCACGCATGAAACGCAGTGCAGTGTTGAAATTGGAGAAAAGTTCTGTCAGTTATGGTATGCACGGCATTATGGATCTCTATGATCGACATTGTCAAAGAGTAGTGTAACGGGGCGGTTCCTTGTTTGGATTTCGCTATGCGAGACTCCCCACGCACGAAATGTAGTACATTGTTGAGAGTAGAGAGAAGTTCTGTCGATATTTATGTGTGGCATGATGGATCTCCAGGATCGACGTTGACATGGAGTAGTGTAACGGGGTGGTTCCTTGTTTGGATTTCGCTTTGCGAGACACCCCACGCACGAAACGCAGAGCAGCGTTGAAATTGGAGGGAAGTTGTGTCAATAATAATTTTTCATGCTTATTAATTAGAATTTAAATTCTATGTCTCAACCCAATTGCGTATTGGGTAATCTTATTAAATTATAATTAGTTAAAGTTTAGACCGGAATCCACTAAGCCTAATAAGGCACATATGATTGAAATAAATACTTAATTGTGTTTAGAAAGAGGGGGTGGATTCTTGGGGTATATTAGGAAATTAGCTCTCGTGGGTATGGGCTAGGCCTATGATAAGTTAGGTTGTCCTAATAACTATTGGGTAATTTAACTAAAACTTGAGGACGCGAATAGGTGCGCGCCTTTAGATGAGAGGTGAGTTGGGGTTCCACGAGAGAGCGGTCTCACTTTAATTATGAGATAAAGTGCACCGATAATTATTATGCACGGTTAACACACTTGCTAAATATTTTCACATTCGGGGCTCTGACCCGTTTACTTTTCTCTCCTCCTTGTATATATATATATTACCTCAGGTATCCTACCGCATGGATGCCGGATGACTTTCTATCCAGAGTCTTGGGAGCCGTGACAGGTGCGGACTGTTGCAGGATGTTTCATGTAGCCGCTTCCTACTTCTTTAAAATTCTAGGTAGGATTCATGTTGTATATCGGGTTTGTACCCAAGGGATATTTATATACATGTTTATATTTATTCCATTTCAGTTATTGTATTGGCTGTGACCCGACAACTTATTCAGGTCTTCTTTGTGTAGTACATTCGGTTGTAGTTATTTAGTTCATTTTATTTTTAGCATTTCATTTATCTTAGTCCTATCATGCATCTTTTTCTTGTTGGTGGTGTTATAGTGTTAGTTTGTTGTTCGTTGCACGTTTTCTTTAATTTTCATATCCCGCTTAGGTGATTTCGGGTAGTTAATCCTATATTATATTGTACCGACAGTTGATGTTGAGACTGGACCATCTGAAACTCCTGATTTAATATAGTATAGGGCTGGCCACCCGTTATTATTTTAGGCGGGTTGTGACAGTGAGGCTCCATCCAAATCCTATAAATAGAGGTGCTCACTATTCATTTAGTAAGCAATAATAGAGTATCTAAACTCTACCAAATTCTTTCTAGCTTCTTTCTACACCCGAGTACCATTCCGATCATCTATTTTGGTAAGCCTAAAGCAACATAGTTGCGGCCTCTTTAAAGGTTAATGTACAAGGCCTTAGCCTCCATTACATAAAAGTATGTGACATCTCTCTTTATCTCTTATTTATATCGTTTTTGTACTTTTAATTATTGAGTATAGCTTAGATGGCATGATACATTAGTAAATACATTTTTATGCATCAATAATTTGGCGTCGTATGTGGAAAATGGTGTGTTCTACCTCGATTTTCATAATTTGAGTTAAGTATGCCTCATTTAATCCATAAAGGTCCACATATCTTCTTTTTATTGGTTAGAGGTGATGGCTAGACCAAAATATTCATAGAAACCCTAGTTAGAATTCATATACTTTTCAGATATGTTTTTGCCTAAGCCTTTTAAGAAGGCTATTTGGGCAGATTTGTCCCCCAAAGGGTGTCTCCTAAATAAATTGGGCAGAAATGCCTACAAGGCCCCGACCTTAAATGGACAGGGGGATATCAATGAAAGCATTCTCTATTTATCTAGAAATTTGGCCTAGTTAAAACCACGATAATAGGTACTTTATGTTATACCTTTATTTTCACATAAGGATGAAATATGCCTTAGGTTAACACCCCAAAGGCTCTTTAGCCTAGTGGTTAGGTTGGAAAACCCTATTTAGGATAAATCTGGGTTGTAATATGTTATTCTGTCCTATTATGAATTAAGGGTCCGTGGTCGTTCTGTTAGCATGAATTGGTCGCGGCGTTGTTGTCACAATTAAAGCTGAAACCTCTAGTTTTGGCATATTTAGCGTTTTGAATCAAGAATTATATTCTATATAGACCTAGAAAGTCATATAAATGCTTAAATAATCCCATAACGTATTTTTGTATATTTGGGGAGAGCTAAAGTGCATAAGGGTAGGTCCAACTATTGATCACCAATGATTCCTTGGGTAAAACCCAAAAATGCTTGGTACATAGGGGTTGGTGAAATCACTTGGGATAGACTAAGACGATGTACTAACTTTTCAGCGATCAAATTACTATTTTATCCAAAGGCATGTATGGTGAAAAATGTCCACAAGCTGGAACCGACTTATAAGAAAATCGCGTTTGATCATTCCTTGTGAATGAAAATAACCACTGCCTTAGTAGGGTTCAAGGCCATGAACACTTTATGGAATTGGCCTCTGTCCTATGATACTATGTTATATTGTGGTTCTGATTTTACTATGAGTGTTGGATTTCTCATTTTATTTAGTTCACCATAGAAAAAAAGGTGTTTCAAAGAACTAATTATTTAAAAAAAGACAACATGGAAGGTAACTCGGGAAGCTAGCAAATATATAACATCGTCACCTCATAACATGCATGAATCATCTCTACGAGGGACATACAACACTACAGGGCCAGATCAACCTCCTCTGTCGGAGGATTTTGATGCTAGATTCCATAACCTCCAATAATACAATAAAGGCCGGTGACCCAAATGAGAAATAGTAATAGGCCGATGCCTCAAAAAGAAAGAAAGTGCTGGCAGGAACAAAGAATAAAAAAAGTATGAGACCCATTCAAAACGAAAATTTTAACAATTCACTCATCTGAATTGTAAATTAGAGAGCATTATACTTAGCATCAAGGAAGGGGAATTCCTCATATGGCTTCCAAGAATTAAGACTCCTTGTGATAGAAGAAAGGAAAAAAATAGTGCGAATTCCACATTGACCATGGCCACATAACCAACGACTACTTCACCCCGAAGAATGAAGTTAAGAAGTTGATCATGCAAGGAATACTGAAAAGGTTCTTATAGGTTGTGACTTGGAATTAAGAAGCCGAGGAGGTCACAACCAAAGAATGATTTAAGGGAGTGTTTTTGTCAAAGTATATATTTGTAATTATAGCAAGGCAACATATAGGCCATTATAGTTTTGTACTTCTTCGAAGTTATTAATCAATGAGAAGTTACAGTTGACTCATTTCCTTTGCATTTTTGTTAAAAATCTTCACCAAATCTGCACCAGTCATAAACACCTCAAGACAACTACAAAGGTTGAGACCATTAGGTCACAAAAGAGGCAAGTCGATTAAACTACCACGCCCATCTAGGCCAAGTGCTATTAAATGGTCGCAAAGGCATTTATGTCTCAACTTAGATAATTGTGGGTTCGCTTCCTCTAAGGGAAGCCTCTTGCGAGGAGGAGGACCATAGATCTTGTGACAACCCGCTCCAAATAATAACGGGTGGCCAGCCCTATACTACATAAATCAGGTATCTCAAATGGTAAAGTCTCAACATCAACAACTAAACACTATAATATAAGGCTAACTACCCGAAATCATAAAGTGTGAATTGCCAAAAATTTAAAAATTTTATTTTTAACAACGACAACAAAATCAATAATGCACACAACCAACAATATACATCTACTATGATGCGAAATGTGCCTGCTCCAATAAAAAAAGAGTACAATGCATTGCACAACAAAATCTCAACAATGAAATACCCGAATATGCTGTCGGGCAACAGATAATACAATAATCTGATAAATAAAATATGAAAGTGTTAATCTACAACACTTGAATACTAACTCAATACAACTGAATCCTAATCTAGATGTACAATAGATAGGAATAGACTAAAGCAAAGTGCCGCAACAGTCCGCTACTGCCACAGCTCCACAAATCCTGAATGGAGGAATATCAAAGGCGTCCTTGCGGAGGAACACCTGAAGTAATACAATATATACATAGAGGAGGAAAATATAAACGGGTCAGAGCCCGAGTTTTGAAAAACAGTTTATAGCAAGTGTATTAAAATGCATAATAATTATAAATGCATTATTATATGATTTAGTTGGAATCGAACACTCCATAAAATTCAACTCACCTCTCATCTAAAGCGCGTACTAAGCGTATGCACGTGTCTCCAAAAGGATGTCCGATTCTAATTAGGTAAGAGGATTCTAACTTAAACCCAAATAAAGTATTTAAGTGAAACCATCTAACCTATCTCCCAATTCTACATTTATTTCTATACTTTAAGTTATATACATTATCTTTAATGCAATTGTTATAGTTATCTTTATAATGTTCATTTGTTAAACATATAAAGTTACATGATCCAATCATGTCCACATCATCACAACACATCAAAAATCTCATTTACTAGAATTTATGTTATAGTGATCCCCATATAAGGCATGAAACCATATATATAATTATTATAGATGAGTTATTAGCATCAAGAGTTAAGGACTAAACTCCTCCCGATTCTCAACACGGTACTGCGTTTCGTGCGTGGGACGTCTCGCCGAAGCGAAATCCAAACAAGGAACCCCCCGTTACACTACTCCTGACCGTATCGATCCTCGGGGCTCATTATGCCCTCAAAGAAAGATGCATGTAACCCAAATGATTATTATCCAATTTTAATTAATTAATATTCCCAATTCTCAACAGTACACGGCGTTTCATGCGTGGGACGTCTCGCCGAAGCGAAATCCAAACAAGGAACCCCCCCGTTACACTACTCCTGGCACTGTCGATTGTTGGGATAAGTGATATATTTATATATATAATTATGAGCATTAAGGACTAAACTTATCCCCGAGGTCCAACATTACACTGCGGTTCGTTCGTGGGACGTCTCGCCGAGGAGAAATCCAAACAAGGACCCCCCCGATACACTAATCCTGGCAATGTAGGTCATTGAGGTCCATTATGCCCTTGGCACCCAAGTACAAACACAAGCAAATAATAACCATCCAACCGAGCTATAACTCGAAGGACGCAGGCTCACATGCTATCATCTTCCAGCAGCCCATATACGTAGCAAACTGGGGCCACCTGGTGGGGTTCAACGACACCCACCTCGTGATCAACTCACGCACACAATGTCCCGGGAAGCGGTCATAGCTCCTAACCGGCAAGTGAGAGTGACACATACCCACGACCTCTCACCCCCAAAATAAATAAATGTATATATATGTCATTTGCTGACCACAAAGGGCGACTATGACCTGGGGAATATCCACATCCTCCTTTTCTAGTCAGAATGCTCACCCTCTACGCACGAAACTTCCCAATGATAGCAAGGAGGTGGTATGCTTAACATGTATATACACCATCATATAAGGTATACATACATCCCACATAATAAAGACATTCCATTATATAAGGTATACCTGCAACAACATATTTATTATCATTATACGCTCTTAGGCGTAATTTGATTAACATCATTGTTTAGTATATCCCTCTCTTGATACACTAACCGTCAATACTCACACATTTACCCCACTTAGTATATACTATACTAATTCTCGCTTGAAGCTCTCGTGTCGCTTCTAGTATGAATTGTCTTTCAATTCTACTTAAATATAAGATATCCTATGTCTTATTGCTCCTCAATTAATATTTCTCATTGTGTGAGATATCTCCCAAATCTATCATCAATAAGGATATTTCTATATCTATATGCACATTAAATAGCATTTATTATTTTCCATTCATAATAGGGTTCAATTCATTTTATGAACCTTTTTAAAGTTATCCCATTTGGGATTGGATCCTAAGATCCGACATCTCTAAGTTATTATCGTTCTCCGATCATGAAATTTATTTATTATCACCAAATAAAATCCCAAATAAAAGTGGGATTCCCCACTTAGAAAAAGTCCCAAAATCTCCAATCGGTATTCTATATTCCTCGAATACTAACCTCGATACTTAGAGGATTTTTTTTCCCAAATTGATATACTCTTTGGATTCTCACTTCTCAACATAAATCACTAAGACTCTCCGACATTTACATTTAGTCTTTCAATTATCAATTAGCCTCATATATCGTCTTTTGACTCTAAGGTCTATAATCCCCTTATATAATCACTTAATCCTTTATGATACTCTGATTATGGAAGTCCATTTATACAAGCCCAAAGAAGAATGGGATAACTTAAATTCTCAAACTTGAACCCAAAACAGGGGACCGGTCGACCGGTGCCCAAACCACGGTCGACCGCGTTTCTAAATTTTGCCTAATCTCGAAGACAGAATGCCCAACTTTGGAGGCGCGGTCGACCAGTCCTCTGTACGCGGTCGACCGGCCCTAACAGGTATTACGGCCAATTCCATTTTTACACATCTCCAACTTCTCAAAAACCCCCAATAATTACATTTAACCACAAATCTTCAACCCAAACATATTCATAACATTTATATTCATTCTAGAATACTTATAAACTGATTTTTATCATTAAATCAAAGATCTACATACTAAATCTAAGATTATACCCAAAAGTTAGGTTTTGTTAAACTAAAACTAAAACCCAAAATATCAATCCACAAATCATGCAATAATTGGTACACAACAATTATTTAGCAAGTTTAATCACTTGCCTCGGGTTCGTAGGGTCTGAATCCGCCTTGAGATCGCGTGAAAACCGGAAATATCCACTTTCTCTCCCTTTTCTCCTTCTTTTTCTTCTTCTTTCTTCTTCTCTCTTTCTTTCTAGGGTTTTCCTCTTTCTCTTAAGTGAGAATGACTTCTCACATGGCTTTTAAGCCTTAACCCACAAGACACACATCTTTAAATGATAATACACACTTTAAATGACCCGGTAACTTTAATTCGAGTCAAACGGTCCTAAATTATTTCGGAACCTAAATAGACCCCAAGTACAGTCATTTCGACTTTCTCGACCCTTCCGAAAACGATGGTGCCCTCAGAATCGACATTCGACACTCTTTCTGACGACTCTAAATTTTGACCTCAATTGCCAATTTAATTATTTCTCCAATGAAATATTATTTATTCCTCCCAAAATAAATAAATTGTCGACTCCAAAACCTCGGGTTGTTACAAACTTCCCCACTTACAAAAATTTCGTCCTCGAAATTTAGCTAAGCCTATTTCTCCAAAGCTCAACTAGTCCTATTATACCCAATCTTGCTAATCCCAACTCCAAACTTCTAACTTCCCACGACGAGTTCATTTTAAATTCATTTTATTATAAGTTAATTATGAATTAAATAAAACTAATTTCTGCAACAAGGGCGCCCATACACCCTTTATATTTGAGCTTTATGCTCACCACCAACCATAATGAGGCTTTATTTGCCTCGAAAGTTCCACAATTCCAACAATAAGTAATACTAAAATTTTAATAGAGTAAAAATTTTAATGGTCCAAAGAAATAACTCCACTCAATTCCTGACAATCGCCACTTTCGTGCGGGGGACGTCTCGCAAAAGCGAAATCCAAACAAGGAACCCTCCCAATACACTACTGTGTGGCGATGTCGGGGATTGAGAGTTTGTTAAATCCGGACTAGAGTTTGAAAATATGTTAGTGAAAAATTTTGTTTGAAGGGGCCCGAAGGCAAATATAAGTTTTATTTTGAAAATAGTTTATTTTGAAAACGGCTCATATATTATAATATAATATAAAATGCCTTATGTCCAACACAAGGTCTTTATAGATCATCATCTATATAACATATAGCTCGCAAATATTAACATACTTATGAGCTAAAATTTTACCTGCGTCCCATCAAACTACAATTAAACTTCCAAACATAAACAACATCTCACATCATTTCAATATATATAGCCTTTTTATAAGGCACATCCATATCTGGAATTCAACAATCATAATAGAATAAGAGCCAATCTTGCTCCAAATTTTCCCTTAGGGTCATTACATACCATACATAAACAAAAAGGGCTAAAGCACTACCCGATTCATATATATCTCCCATACGATATTCCAAAATTTCATATAGTAATAATCCTATTAATAAAGTAAAAATTACTTACAATATCCATATCTAGTCCGATTGCCCATCCTCATCAATGGGCCCCCAAACATAGTCCCCCGGTCTAAAGCGACCTCGAATCTGCTGTAGGGGTTGCACTTCCAAAATTTCATCAAAACGTGGTCCTTTACTTATATTAGGACAATCTCTCTTTTTGTGACCTATTTCTTTACAAAAGAAACACTTACCCATAAACCCTTTCTGCCCACTCACATTACTGGCACTCTCTTTGCCAAACTTACTTGATGAACTCGAATCTCCAAAGTTCTTACTCTTTTGAGAACGAAAACGATATTCATGACACTTTAGTAGTGCCGCATTCACTACCTCGATGAAAGTCATTAACTTAGGACTTTCTAACAAATGTTGTTGGATTTTCCAATTTAAACCTCGAACAAACTTCGATATAGGTTTCTCTTCCATATTTACCTCATTAGGTACTAATCTCGCCCATAGGGAAAAATCTTTTTCATATTATGCCACCGTCCTATTTCCTTGAAAAATCCCCATATCCTGAGTAGGGGAAGGCAAATACCTTCGATCAAAAAGTTCCCAAAATTCTTTTATAGGCAAAGTATCTCTCTGTTCAGATGTGGTGACAGACTCCCACCATTGAAGAGCTGCACCCGATAACTTAAAGGTGGCTAAAAATTGTTTCTGCACCTCACTACACTCAACCATACGAAGGTGTCTCTGTATAATATTTTTCCATTGACTTGCAGCCATCGCATCAACTCCCCCTGCAAACTCGGGAGGATGCCCCTTACTAAAATCTTCCTTCACTCTCTCCCATAAGGAAAATCCTAAATGGGGTGAGGCTGCTCGAGCGGAAGATTGCTGAGCCATCGTAGAAACGGCAGCAGTTACTGCTTGTGCCACTATATTGGCAACATCCTCCGTAGTCATGTTCCTTTGAGGCATTTGGGGTAGCACATTCCCTTTATTTGCCCTGACTGAACGACCTCCCTTCGGTGGCATCTGAAACAAGAACAATTGTATCAGAACGCCTTTCAAATACTTTCGAATCACAGAAAGATATGGACGTATGAATGTAATCGTCCTAATAATAAGGCTCGACATCAAGAACGCTTACGGAAGATCGTAGTAACGCACACAGATCCTAAAGACACTAGAACCTGATGCGCTGATACCACCTGTGACAACCCGCTCCAAATAATAACGGGTGGCCAGCCCTATACTACATAAATCAGGTATCTGAAATGATACAGTCTCAACATCAACAACTAAACACTATAATATAAGGCTAACTACCCGAAATCATAAAGTGCGAATTGCCAAAAATGTAAAACTTTTATTTTTAACAACGGCAACAAAACCAATAATGCACACAACCAACAATATACATCTACTATGATGCGAAATGTTCCTGCTCCAATAAAAAAAAGAGTACAATGCATTGCACAACAAAATCTCAACAATGAAATACCCGAATATGCTGTCGGGCAACAGAAAATACAATAATCTGATAAATAAAATATGAAAGTGTTAATCTACAACACTTGAATACTAACTCAATACAACTGAATCCTAATCTAGATGTACAATAGATATGAATCGACTAAAGCAAAGTGCCGCAACAGTCCGCTACTGCCACTGCTCCACAAATCCTGAATGGAGGAATATCAAAGGCGTCCTTGCGGAGGAACACCTGAAGTAATACAATATATACAAAGAGGAGGAAAATATAAACGGGTCAGAGCCCGAGTTTTGAAAAACAGTTTGTAGCAAGTGTATTAAAATGCATAATAATTATAAATGCATTATTATATGATTTAGTTGGAATCGAACACTCCATAAAATTCAACTCACCTCTCATCTAAAGCGCGCACTAAGCGTATGCACGTGTCTCCAAAAGGATGTCCGATTTTAATTAGGTAAGAGGATTCTAACTTAAACCCAAATACAGTATTTAAGTGAAACCATCTAACCTATCTCCCAATTCTACATTTATTTCTATACTTTAAGTTATATACATTATCTTTAATGCAATTGTTATAGTTATCTTTATAATGTTCATTTGTTGAACATATAAAGTTACATGATCCAATCATGTCCACATCATCACAACACATCAAAAATCTCATTTACTAGAATTTATGTTCTAGTGATCCCCATATAAGGCATGAAACCATATATATAATTATTATAGATGAGTTATTAGCATCAAGAGTTAAGGACTAAACTCCTCCCGATTCTCAACACGGTACTGCGTTTCGTGCGTGGGACGTCTCGCCGAAGCGAAATCCAAACAAGGAACCCCCCGTTACACTACTCCTGACCGTATCGATCCTCGGGGCTCATTATGCCCTCAAATCAAGATGCATGTAACCCAAATGATTATTATCCAATTTTAATTAATTAATATTCCCAATTCTCAACAGTACACGGCGTTTCATGCGTGGGACGTCTCGCCGAAGAGAAATCCAAACAAGGAACCCCTCCGTTACACTACTCCTGGCACTATCGATTGTCGGGATAGGTGATATATTTATATATATAATTATGAGCATTAAGGACTAAAATTATCCCCGAGGTCCAACATTACATTGCGGTTCGTGCGTGGGACGTCTCGCCGAGGCAAAATCCAAACAAGGAACCCCCCCGATACACTAATCCTGGCAATGTAGGTCATTGAGGTCCATTATGCCCTTGACACCCAAGTACAAACACAAGCAAATAATAACCATCCAACCGAGATATAACTCGAAGGACGCAGGCTCACATGCTATCATCTTCCAGCAGCCCATATACGTAGCAAACTGGGGCCACCTGGTGGGGTTCAACGACACCCACCTCGTGATCAACTCACGCACACAATGTCCCGGGAAGCGGTCATAGCTCCTAACCGGCAAGTGAGAGTGACACATACCCACGACCTCTCACCCCCAAAATAAATAAATGTATATATATGTCATTTGCTGACCACAAAGGGCGACTATGACCTGGGGAATATCCATATCCTCCTTTTCTAGTCAGAATGCTCACCCTCTACGCACGAAACTTCCCAATGATAGCAAGGAGGGGGTATGCTTAACATGTATATACACCATCATATAAGGTATACATACATCCCACATAATAAAGACATACCATTATATAAGGTATACCTGCAACAACTTATTTATTATCATTATACGCTCTTAGGCGTAATTTGATTAACATCATTGTTTAGTATATCCCTCTCTTGATACACTAACCGTCAATACTCACACATTTACCCCACTTGGTATATACTATACTAATTCTCGCTTGAAGCTCTCGTGTCGCTTCTAGTATGAATTGTCTTTCAATTCTACTTAAGTATAAGATATCCTATGTCTTATTGCTCCTCAATTAATATTTCTCATTGTGTGAGATATCTCCCAAATCTATCATCAATAAGGATATTTCTATATCCATATGCACATTAAATAGCATTTATTATTTTCCATTCATAATAGGGTTCAATTCATTTTATGAACCTTTTTAAAGTTATCCCATTTGGGATTGGATCCTAAGATCCGACATCTCTAAGTTATTATCGTTCTCCGATCATGAAATTTATTTATTATCACCAAATAAAATCCCAAATAAAAGTGGGATTCCCCACTTAGAAAAAGTCCCAAAATCTCCAATCGGTATTCTATATTCCTCGAAGACTAACCTCGATACTTAGAGGATTTTTTTCCCCAAATTGATATACTCTTTGGATTCTCACTTCTCAACATAAATCACTAAGACTCTCCGACATTTACATTTAGTCTTTCAATTATCAATTAGCCTCATATATCGTCTTTTGACTCTAAGGTCTATAATCCCCTTATATAATCACTTAATCCTTTATGATACTCTGATTATGGAAGTCCATTTATACAAGCCCAAAGAAGAAGGGGATAACTTAAATTCTCAAACTTGAACCCAAAACAGGGGACCGGTCGACCGGTGCCCAAATCGCGGTCGACCGCATTTCTAAATTTTGCCTAATCTCGAAGACAAAATGCCCAACTTTGGAGGCGCGATCGATCGGTCCTCTGTACGCGGTCGACCGGACCTAACAGGTATTACGGCCAACTCCATTTTTACACATCTCCAACTTCTCAAAAACCCCCAATAATTACATTTAACCACAAATCTTCAACCCAAACATATTCATAACATTTATATTCATTCAAGAATACTTATAAACTGATTTTTATCATTAAATCAAAGATCTACATACTAAATCTAAGATTATACCCAAAAGTTAGGTTTTGTTAAACTAAACCTAAAACCCAAAATATCAATCCACAAATCATGCAATAATTGGTACACAACAATTATTTAGCAAGTTTAATCACTTGCCTCGGGTTCATAGGGTCTAAATCCGCCTTGAGATCGCGTGAAAACCGGAAATCTCCACTTTCTCTCCCTTTTCTCCTTCTTTCTCTTCTTCTTTCTTCTTCTCTCTTTCTTTCTAGGGTTTTCCTCTTTCTCTTAAGTGAGAATGACTTCTCACATGGCTTTTAAGCCTTAACCCATAAGACACACATCTTTAAATGATAATACACACTTTAAATGACCCGGTAACTTTAATTCGAGTCAAACGGTCCTAAATTATTTCGGAACCTAAATAGACCCCAAGTACAGTCATTTCGACTTTCTCGACCCTTCCGAAAATGATGATACCCTCAGAATCGACATTCCACACTCTTTCTGACGACTCTAAATTTTGACCTCAATTGCCAATTTAATTATTTCTCCAATGAAATATTATTTATTCCTCCCAAAATAAATAAATTGTCGACTCCAAAACCTCGGGTTGTTACAGATCTAAGAGACGAATTTGACTTTTTTTTTTAAATAGATAAATCTAAGTCGTAAGAAGAAGACCTTAGTCAAAAGCTCAGACTTAGTACCGCATAGAGATCCAAAAGACAAGAACTTCATGCAACTGGGTCTTATTCAAACCTCCAATAATTCGGTTACCCCGATAGGAAGGAGTATCTTTTAAAAGAGACTTTATGAATCTAAAAAAATAACACAAAATTTCTTGAAAAAAATGGGAGAATTAGTTGTCGGTTGTGAACTTTTCCTAAGGGAATATTGAGCATTAAAGATGATTTGGACTTAAAATGTTATCTAAAAGGCCCCACAAGGGACTAAAAAGGACTTATTATTCAAATTTCATTCAGAAGGCCGCGGTCAATAATAGAAGACCGTGGACTATATGACTATTACTTAGAGGCCACAAACATAAATGGTAACATGTTAAGCACAAATGGTTGGGGGAAGTAATGTCCAATAGGTTACGGAGTTTTGATTCAAAACCTTTGGGCCTGACAAGCTACTAACGTTGCAACCCCATTCAATCAGCAATAAAGTGGAAACACACAAAATAAATATCAAGTACAAAAATTTAAACATTGCGACGGAATATCCATGAAATTCATGACAGATATTATCTATAATAATTCATTACATATGAAGCCACAGAGTAAATACGGAATGCAATACAAAAGTGAGTTTTATTGATTCAGAGTTCATTACATTTCATGTCACATGATTACAATAACGTTTAAATAAAAAATATAAAAGCCACGATAAAAGTTCGAGAGGTTGCGTCCTCCTCTAAAGTTTTCTTTGTCTCTTTATCTCGCTCAACTGTTACGTTAATCTTCCTTTGATTCATTTTTTACCCTCTTTGAGCTCAACCTCACACTGGTTATGCCCAGGATAATCAAATATCCATCAATGGATTGTATCATTCACATAAAGAGAGTTCTTGTCCACTCTCAGCCTAGTCTTCTTATAGCAGTGAATGTAAGCTCGATTTTGACCTAGCAATAAATCTTTTGAAGTTTTAAAATTGGCCACGGCATCCTCGATAAACTTCTTTAGGGACGCAATAAGTTATTCCTTGGCCTTTTTTATGGCCTCAGCATGACTTTGAATTAGGTATGAGATCTAGGCTTCAAGATCAACCATCTTCTTAGCATCATTCATAACCTTATTTCCAGTTTTATTGTATTTAGCTTCTGAAAGACGGAGGTACTCCATGACCTCGCTACGTTTTTGCTTAGCTTGTTACTTGGCCTTCTCAGCAACCTCCATTTTGGTCACGACATCTTATTTCTCATCTTGAAAGGCTGTGATCGCTGACTTCTTTCCAAACTCAAAGGAAGAAGATTTGATTACCTTAATCTCAGGCTTACGAGACTTTGAAAGTAATCTATAGACATAAAAGTGTTAAGATTAGAAATCTATTTTAAGCCTCTGGTAAAAACCCATTGAACTTCAAAGGTTAAAATATATACACAAGTTGAAATACACATACACACAAATGACAATTTAGGTCGGTGTGATGTTTAAAGTCTAACAAATAAAAATAGAGACATAATGAGATGATGAGAAGAGTTATGAACACAATATTTATTAACGAGGAACCTAGTGTATTAGTAAACCCCACGTCTTTTAGTTCCAAGGCCACGCATACCATAAGTCCACTATAACAACAGTTTTGGTGTAAAATACAGTTTACAAATGTGTAAATGAATTAGTACTCCCAATACATAAAGTATTCCAAGTCAAACATTAAACAATCCCATAAACTATTGAATGAGACCAAATAAAATAGTAGCCATGTAGATCAACACAACTTCACACTCAAATCCATAGTATCCAGTAAAGAGGTAACGACAATAGGTTTAATAAGTTTGAAATTCACAGATGGTTGAGAAATCAATTAAAAAGCCAAGAATATAAATGACTTACTTTATAAATTGATTTTTTAACCTTGTGAAAATAATTTCTATGAGATCACAAATAAAATAAAAACAAACCAAGTCTAGAGAATACATATGATTTGTACAATAAGGTTTAGTTTAAATGAGATCTCTCAACAATAATATATGAATATATATTTATAATAACATATTAATAGATCTTTCAAAGCTAAGTTTGTAAAAATTATAATTTTTTTTAAAGTCATTTAAACCCTAAATCACAGAAAAACACAATATAAGGATTTTGTATGTGAAACATGGGTTTAGAGATAGTTACCAACATATATCACAGGAATATGAAAGCTCCATAACGACACGAATGCCAAGCATCTCAACTCCATAAACCAGAAAACCCACAAACTTCAAAAACTCATCAACAACTAAACACTTATACTCACATATACATATACTAAAAAATATAGGATGAAAGTGTAAAGGAAAACTCTCAAATTAGGTAAGACATTGAAAATTTTTATGGAGAGAAAGTTACGAAGAAATTTCGACAGAGCTTCGCTTAGGCTTAAAAAATATTTTCTCTTTAAAAACAATGACCAGAACTCTCTATTTATAAAAATGGTGGAATGGCTAAGGTAGACTTGTAATTATTTAAACAATAAGGGCACATTGGTAATCAACCAAGGACATATACGGGAACAAACGACATCATACAAAATGTTAATCGGTGGGGGAACATGCATAAAAAACCGACGCACGGAGAGGGACAAAAGGGTCAAGCCACCATCAATAAAACGACAGAAGGTCTGCCCAATCAACACATGGCCAAGCCACTTACAAAACAAAAATATTGTCGTTTTAATTTGGAAAAAAAACCTGCCATTTTTTATATCTACTGAATTTAAATTACGAAACAAAAATATTTTTGATTTTGTTTCTTTTAAATAACTAAAACAACATTTAATAACTTCTAAAAAATTGTAAAAGAATAGGAAATATTTTTAAATTTTGGAAAATTATAAAACCAAGAAAAATAGTATATAAAATCATTAAATTTTAAATACATATAAAATGTATAAATACAAAAATATTCAATATATTACACAAAATTCAATTTAGGGTTTTATAAAATTAAAAAAATTGATTTTGAAATTCTTAATTTTTTTTAGGAATATGTTTAGAGTGCGCCATGAAACCTGGGGTATTAGGTCCGTTGTTACAAAATTGAGCCAAAAAAATACGAGGAATAAGAGAAGGTACTTTTAATCTCCCCACTTGGCCAGTATTGGGACAAACCAATATTGAGACTAAAAAAGATAAGTCTCACGCGCACAAATAATAACTCAACTATACATTTGTTTTTTTTTAAAAATAAGAGTACATAACTCAACTATACACATATATCCTAAAAATAAGAGTACATAGCCCAACTAAATATATATGTCCTAAAAGACTCGATACATAGAATAAACTAGAAAACCAGGAGTCTAAAAAAACTAGGAGTCTCACATTCACCCCATGTTTGTCACAAAGGACAAAGAGAAGACCCTGTAAAGTTGTTAGTACCTAAATAGGTACTAAAGTACTAATGTACAACTCTAATACATCAAATAGGTAAGACACAAACACTAATAGACATTCTAAGAGTTTCAAAACGTTGATTATCTAATGGTTTTGTAAAATTGTCTGCCAATTGATCTGTAGTGTTAAGGTATTCAATTTTCTTTTTCTTTTTCTCAATTAATTCTCTAATAAAATGTTCTCTCATTTTGATATGTTTTGTTAGAGACTAAAAAACAAGATTCTTGGAGTACTAATGACACTTTAATTATCACATATAATTAAACTATATGTTTCATTTAAACTATAATCACTTAACATTTGTTTCATCTATAAAAGCTGAGCACAACAACTGCTAGCACCAATGTATTCGTCTTTTGTTGATGAAAAGCGAGACGCAATTTTGATTTTCAGATGATTAAGAGACCAGATTACATCCTACGTAAAAACATCCACTAAAGGTGCTTTTGTTATCATCGGCATAATCAACCTAGTTAGCATTTGTATACTCAATTATTTTAAAGTTAATGTAAAAAGTGTACATGATACCATAGTTTATTGTTCCACTTATGTATTTAATAATACGTTTTACAACATGTAAGTGGGATTCTTTAGGATCACATTGATATCTAGTGCGCGCACACACATACTATGCATTGTATCGGGTTTACTCGCAGTTAAGTATAGTAAGCTTCCTATTATACTATGATACAAAGTGACATCAGTATTTCCAAAATAAGTCTTTCGATAGTTTAATAAATGATCTCATAGGTGTTCTAGCAGATTTAGTAGCATTTAAACTAAAACGTTTGATCAAATTAGTAGTATATTTAGTTTGAAAGATGAAGATATGATTAGGTTTTTGAGCTATTTGAAGATCTAAGAAAAATTGGAGTTCCCCCATCATAGACATTTGAAACTTAAATTTTATTATATTAGTAAATTTTTTAATTTTCAAGGGAGAAATGGACCCGAAAACGATGTCATGAATGTAAATTTATGCAATTAGTAAATAATTTTTGTTACGTTTTATGAACATTATTAGGTCAATTCCCCCACGGTTGAAACCATTTTCCATTAAGAAATTTTCTAATCTCTCATACCAGGAATGGGGGTTCTCTTTTAAACCATAAAGCGCCTTATTTAATCTAAATACACAATTTGGAAAGAAAGGATTTAAAAATCCTTTAAATTGTTCAACATAAACTTTCTCATTTAAGATTCCATTTAGAAAAGTGGATTTTACGTCCATTTGATAGAGTGTGAAATTTAAATGACACGATACAACTAGTAAGAGTCTAATGGATTGAAGTCTAGCAACATGATCAAAAGTTTCATTAACATTTATGCCATCTATTTGATAATAACCTTGTTGTTGATGTAAAAAACTAGATTATATCTAATTAATCAATCACAGATTAATAATGAATAATCAAGACAAAGGATTTTTAAAGTGGTTCAGCCTTATGAAAAGGCCTACGTCCACTATTTTGTATTGCTGACTGTTTACCTTGAATCTCGATAATAGGTTTACCAAGAGATCTAAAGTCCCCTTCTTATGAGGAGGTTACAATGTATTTATAGCCTTGAGGCTGTACATATGAAATGATAATGCGCTGTTATCTAGTAGACATATACATCTGTACGATAATAGTGCGCATTTAATGCGTAGTTGTCTTTTGATTCTCTTGATTTGGATACTCTGCACGCTAAGTAGCTCGGACCTCTTAAGTTGCTCGGTATGCTTAAGTTGCTCGGTATCTTTAAGTTACTCGGAGCACTTGAATATCTCGGTGACAGTATGTTTGTTCATTGAAAGTATTTGTATTTGCCACGTAGGTTGACAAGTGTCTTCAAGTGATTGGTCCATGTCAGCAGACTAAATTTGGTATCAACAGAAGCCCCCAATATTTCACAGTTGAGGTTGAAGGAGAGTGTGGAACATTTTGCTTGAAAACTGCTTGGATTACTGGTCTTCATGAATTTTAGGAAGGTTTTTATTGTACATAATTCCTTTTTGAGCGCATAATATCAAGCTTCGTAAATATTTTGAATTTTACGATCACTTCGATATTTGTGCCTTTTTCTTCTTTTAGCCGCCGAAAATGCAAACATTTTCCCTTGTAATCATTGGTTTTCTCTATTCCTGAGGTAAAGTATTTAAGAGCAACAGAAATTCTATCGTCTTCTACTTTTCAAATTTGTATCTTTGAACTCTTCATTTTCTCTCTATCTTGTGCCTTCGTTCTTTCCATCATCCATTGTCAACCGATCTCTCTTTCTTCTGTAAGATCTTCTTCCCTCTTCTTTATTTACTTTATTCACCATGGTTTATCTTGTTGAATCGTTGGATAAATTTTGGTCTGAGTTTTCAATCCCTTCGTGGGTTATTTTGGAAGAACTTTCTTGTCCTTCTAATTTATTTTCTTTGGCTGAGGGACACTGGTTCCCAAGTCTTTTTATAGCTGAGTGTGGATTTTCATTCCCGCCAAATCCCTTGTGTTTGGAGTTTTGCCAAATTTTGATATTGTACCTGCAAGAGTAGCTCCAAATAAATGGAGGCTAGTTAATGGCGTAATGAATCAACTTCATGGAACTCGTTCACGAATTCTAGAAATTATGTATTGCTATAGATGTGTTACCAGCGACACTACTTTCTATTTAAAAACTAGGTTTTCGAATAGAGCTTTAGTTGTCAATCTTTCCGATGCCAATAGGGACTATTTTGATCATGGGGTTGTGATGAAAAATTGGCAACACCCTCCATTAAATAGAAATGATGTGTACCAAGGTCCCAGGTGTCCACCTTATGGCAATGGGATAGGTTGTTTTTATTTTTGAAATCTTGTTTTCTTTGTATTCGATGAAATGCATCACTGACATTAATTTTGTTTGTTACAGTTGACAGTAAAAGGAAACCTCCAAAAGAGATTGACGTTAACATAAAATACTTAAAACTTATCTGGGGTTTGGATCAATCAGTTGTCGGAGAGCATGTGAGGTCTGCTTCATATTTGTTAAGATATAGAAGCTCCACTTCATCTTTCATTGCTCGTCCTGTGGTTGTTAATCTTGATCAGACACCGAGCTCCAAAACTAGTGTGAAAGGATCTTCTTTTGACTTAAGCATTCCTATTACTGATCTGATGAAGAAGAGGAAAACTCCTGCATTTTTTGACAAGTCTGCCTTTGCCACTGAAGAGTCACAGAAGAATAAACAAGATGTACCAGACAAAGGGACAAAGAATATAGATGTACCCCCCTCTACTGCTGATAAGGAAGCTGGTAAGAAGCCCACTGTTCCTCCAAAAGAGACATCACCTTCGAGTGAGACTGTTGTCATCTCACCAATTGAGATAGTACCTTTAATTGAAAGTGCTCCTGCTCCTCTGAGGAGATTGAAAAGAAGTTCTACTGAGAGACCTGTTGATTCTATATCCCAACCTTCAAATGTTGAAGGTGATGATCCAACTCTTATTCCTCCGAGCTCTGATGTTGGCTTGATCAAATCTTAGACTGTCCCAGAGTTCCAAGGCATTAAAAATACCTTTTCTCATGAGAGAATTACTACTCTGGCTGCTCAACACATTACGTCAGTAAGTATTTTTTTAGCCTGAGCCCTTTATTTTCTAGTATTATGTTCATATATTGACTTAAAATTCTTTTTTTTTCCAGCTCGTGACGTGTTTAACAACATTTTGAAGAAAGATGAAGCCATCAGGGCTTCCACCTCCTCGGGTGGGGTAGAAGAAACTTTTGCTGGATTAACTCAGTCTTTGAAGGAATCTCGTCAGAAGTACGAGGAAGACAAAGATGCTTGGGAGAAGCAATTCAAGTCTGTTGAATTAAATAGAGATCAAGCTGTGACTGCCTCCAAAGAGTTGGAGAGGAAATTAAAGGATGCTGAACAAAGTAACAAGGAGCTTGAGGTCAAGCTTAAATCTTCTGAGGAAAATGTTGCTAGGTTTCAAGATGTTGAGCGATATATGACAGAGGTGGAAGAAAAACTGAAGTCTGCCAAAGAGCTCCTTAGGGAAAGGACTTCCTCGGAGAGAGCAAAAAGGAAAGTTGCTATTAAAAATTCTTTCAGTGCTGGTTGGGACAAGGGTTGGAATAAGGGCCTGACTGTTATGTCTTCTCAAATGGAGTATGCCAGTGTTAAATATTTTAGGGATGAATGGGTAGCAGCCTTGAAGAAATTGAAGGTTGCTGAAAATTATGAGTTGTTCCAAGAGCATACTCATGGCCCTCCTCCCTCTCTTGGAGAAGAAGAAGAAGATGAAGATGCATTAGATGAAGATGCATCAGATGAATCTTCTATAATGACAGGAGAGCAGGTCCCTGTTGTTGCTATTGCCCAACCCTCCGAGCAAGTCCAAAGCACATCTGTCGAGCAACTTCCCTTACTCTCCGAGCAACCAACCCCTTCATCCAAACCGTCGGAAGAAGTCGTAGGAAATAAGGAGAAGGTGTAGATTTGTTCGGGTCTTTTTATTTCGTTTTTTTCTTGGATGTAACCCTGAACTGTGTTTTCCTTTATCGTAATGAATAAAAATGAATTTTTTTTGTTCGTCTGGAATTTCTCTCTTACTTGCTCTACTCGCATCATTGTTGATTTTGTTTTTCATTTTCTCTTTGCTAGTTTGTGGCTAGGATGTAACTCTTATCAGCTAATGATACAAAGTTGATGAAGAAGTGCAATGAATATTTCAAAGCTGGTCATGCAAACCTTACTGAGGCCCAGATAATTGACATCCTCGGATCAGGTGCTTCTGAATGAGCAGTTGATGCTTATCAGTACTTGAAGTGCCTAGTTGATTGTGCTGTAGCCAACAACGTGGCTTATTATGAAATGATTGAAGATCTTCAAGGAACGATCGAGGAAATTCAACAGTAGTACAAGGAATCCACTACACTTTTGCATCAAGGTTACAAGAAAAAGTACCAGTAATTGAGTGCTAACAAGGGATATGACAAATACATTTAAGCTCATGAGAAAAAGGAAAGTGTGTTAAAGCTTGAGATTGAAGAGAACAGACATATTACCAAGTTGCTGGAGCAAGAAAATATTGCGTTGTGGGAGGAAATAAAACAGCTCAAATCTGCTGCCTCTTCTTCTTCGGAAGCCTTAGTCCCCATTAATGATGATGGTTTTTTCCTTTTTAGAAGTAGAAAATGCTAACTTACGGGATGAGTTAGAAACTTTGAAACGAGCAGGACCTTCCACACCTGCTCGTGGCAGAGCAAGATCTTCTTCTCGTGGACGAGCAAGGGCTGGTCGGGTTACTATTGATAAACCGAGAACTCAATTGGCCTTAGAGAATCAAGCCGTTCAATTGATGGCGAAGAATCAGACTTTGGTAGACATGTCTAAGAAGATTCAGAGTTTCACCGACCAACTCTCCAATCAGATTTTTGCTTTGGAAAGTAAAGAAATTCTTATGAAAAAGCTCCACGAGCAACTTGAGAGATTAACTTATCAATTTCACAAACAGCCCAGTGAATTTTGGATGGCTGGGTATAATGAAGCTCTGTATCATCTTGATGCTCGTTTGCAGCAATCGAACAACGAAGGATATAAGCAGGGGTGGTTGAATGCTTTATGTGTCCTGAAGCCGGAGCAAGGTCATTTCTTGTGGGATTATTATGAACCTGGAGTTCTTGATTTACCTGTGCCTCCCTTCAGGCATGACCTTAATTGGATTTCATCCCGTGCTATTCCTCGAGTTTTTATCTCCAAGTATTTCGATGATTATAGTCTTCATTCAAACTTTGAGATATCTCATCCAGAGCACTTGCTTGATCGACCATCCATAATGAATGTCAGAATGCTGCGAGATATAAACTTTATAAACTCCCCTTATGCATTAGATGATCCTCCAGCTGGGGAAGAACCTGTTTCAAAAGCAGAGGGAAATAAACCCATATAATAGGATATTTGTAATGGATCAAATTTCATATCTTATGTAATCTACTTTGCTTTAATAAAGAAGATTTAGTCTTTTGCCATTTCATTTTCTTTAAAATAATTTGTAGAGTGTCCTCGTTTATTCATTGGTGAATATATATATATATATATATATATATATATATATATATATATATATATATATATATATATATATATATATATATATATATATCCTGTTTTTTTTTAGATAATGGAACTTGTCCCATTTGTCGTTTGATTATAGTGACTTGTCACTCTTTGGGCCTAAGCAATGGTTTGATTTTCATCCCATGTTCCTGCTTAGTTGTAGTAATCTCGTCTGGATTACCTTGTTGCCTAGACAGTGGATGCCCCGGGAGGTCATCCATCTTCTTTCCTAGTTTGGTGCCAACCAACCGGAGCTGGTGGTTATTGAATTACCGACCAACCAGAGTTGGTGGTTATTGAATTACCGACCAATCGGAGTTGGTGGTTATTGAATTACCGACCAATCGGAGTTGGTGGTTAATTAATTACCGACCAACTGGAGTTGGTGGTTATTGAATTACCGACCAACCGGAGTTGGTGGTTAACGAATTATCGACCAATCGGAGTTGGTGTTTATTGAATTACTGACCAATCAGAGTTGGTGGATAATGAATTACCGACCAACCGGAGTTGGTGGTTATTGAATTACCGACCAATCGGAGTTGGTGGTTATTGAATTACCGACCAACCGGAGTTGGTGGTTAATGAATTACCGACCAACCGGAGTTGGTGGTTAAATTACCGACCAACCGGAGTTGGTGGTTGATGCTCTGAATGTGTATGTAGTGTGTAGCACTAATATTCTGAAAAAATTCAACAAAAGAGAAAATATGGGCGAAACATACTTTTATTCATATTGAAAGAACTGTATTACATGTGGACTTTAATTACTGATAGTACTTGTGCAGATGCTCTGCATTCCATACATTCTTGAACTCTTCCCCTTCCAAGGTTTCAATTCTGTATGTCCCAGGACGAACAACTTCAGTTACTCTGTAAGGTCCATGCCAGTTGGCCTCTAATTTGTTATGCTTTTGTATCACTTTCTTCAGCACAGAATCCCCTTCTTTCAAATCGCACTGCTTTACCCTTTTGTTGTAGAATAAGGTTGTTCGTTGTTGGTATGCAACATTCCTGATGGCTGCTTCTTCCCTAACTTCTTCGAGCATATCCAGATCTAAACGCCTCATCAAGTCGCTTATAAGAGAATTTAAATTAAGCACCCTATGTGTAGGTAAATCCAATTTAGAAGGTATGACAGCTTCACTCCCAAATGTCAATACGTATGGAGACTCCCTAGTTGCTGTTCGTGGTGTAGTGCGATAGGCCCACAACACAGAGTGTAGCTCGTTGATCTAATTTCCCTTTGCATTATCCAGCCTTTTTTTCAAACCATTCAGTAGGGTTCTATTCGTCACTTCAGTTTGCCCATTGCTCTAGGGATGACCTGGCGCGGAGTGGATTTTTAGTACATTGGACTGATGATAATATGCATCGAATTCCTCATTATCAAATTGGGTTCCATGGTCAGTAATGAATGCGTGTGGGAGACCATATCTGCAAATAATACTCTTCCAAATAAACTGATAGACCTTGTCATATGTCATATCAATGAGAGGCTCAGCTTCCACCCATTTGGTAAAATAATCAACAGCAACCACGAGGTATTTGAATCTTCATTTGGTCATTGGAAGTGGCCTGACCAAGTCTATCCCCCACATGGCGAATGGCCAAGGGGACGTATTGGGTGTTAACAATGCATAGGGAGTTTTTCGAATGGAAGAGAAACGTTAGCATTTATTGCACTTCTTAGTGTAAGCGCGCAGTCAGCTCTCATTGCTGGCCAGTAATACCCCTACGTTGTTATCCTCTATAAAAGCGTTCGACCTACTACATGGGACCCATAGGACCCTGTGTGAACCTCTTCTATCAATTCTTTCACTTCGGAGGGATGGACACATCTTTGTAGTCATGCTATAACTCCTTGTCTATACAAAATGCCACTGGTCAATACGTAGCGAGCAACTTTAAACTTCAATTTCTTGGTTGCGAGTTTATCAGTTGGCAAAGCCCCCTCTTCAATATAGGCCCTGATGGGGTCCATCCAAGATGGTCCCAAGTCGAGGGTAATGAAGTTCATCATCAAATCTTCATCTATGCTCCGACCAGCCAGGATTTCTATTAGGATTGTTCTTCGTAGCTCGGTGCGTGTTGCTGATGCCAGCCAAGCTAGGGCGTCGGCTCTTGCATTCTCTAATCTCGGTATTCTGATCAATTGAACTGCGGTAAAAGTCGAGACAACCTCCATAGCCTTTGCATTACACTTGACCATTAGTTCTCCCTTTGCTGCATACAATCCGAGAATTTGATTTACGATTAACTATGAATCACTGAACACCACGACCTGCTCTGCCTTCATGGTTTTGGCCAAACTTAGACCCACGATTATAGCCTCATATTCAGCTTCGTTATTGGAGGCTTTAAACTGAAAACGTAGAGCATATTCTATATCAATCTCATCAGGACTATTTAAAATAATTCCTGCTCCACTGCCTATGGCACATGAAGAGCCATCCACATACAGATTCCATACAGGTACTTCATTATCAAACTCTTGATCAGACAGAGTTCCTCAGTGGAATATTTTATGCTTTCTTTTATCTTCCCCCGAAACTTCTCGATGCTCGTCGATTATCTTCTCTTGATCGTCCACGGATGGAAGTTGGTCGGGTGTTGAATTCGATGATCCCGTAACATCTACGGGTTAGTGTGTATTAAGCTCTTGCTCTTCAGAGGCATCAGAGTGAGTAAACTCTGTGATAAAATCTGCTACTACCTGCCCCTTAAGTGACGACCTAGGCTCATAAACTATATCATATTCACCAAGTTCTACTGCCCAGTACATCAATCTTCCTGATTTCTCCAGTTTATGCAGAGCTTATCTTAATGGCATATCAGTATACACTACTATAGTATGGGCTTGGAAGTATGGCCTCATCCTTCTGCTCACTTCGATTAGTGCTAGTGCTAACTTTTCCAGTCTTGGATATCTGATCTCTGCTCCTCGAAAGTCCTTGCTGGTATAGTAGATCGTTTTTTGTACTTCGTCCTCCACTCTTATTAACACCGAGCTAACTGCATTCTCTGAAACTGACATATACAAGTATAGTCTTTCTCCCATCACTGGTCTAGATAACAATGGAGGTGTTCCCAGATATTTCTTTAACTCTTCAAAAGCCTCCTCATATTCATCATTCCACTCAAACGTTTTTTGAAGTGTTTTGAAGAATGGGAGGCATCTATCTGTTGCTCGTGACACAAATCTGTTAAGTGCTACGACTCGCCCTGTGAGGCTTTGCACTTCCTTCTTCGTAGTTGGGGATCGTAGCTCCAATAGGGACTTAATCTCTTCAGGGTTTGCCTCGATACCTCGTTGGTTAACGATATATCCGAGAAACATGCCTTCTCGTACTCTGAATATGCATTTGGTGGGATTCAACTTCATTTGATATTTCTCTAATTGATCAAAAGTCTGACCTAGGTCAACTAAATGATCAACAACTTTCTTGCTCTTCGTCAGCATATCGTCGACATAAACCTCCATGTTATGACTGATTTGCTCTGCAAACACCTTGTTCATCAGTCGCTGATATGTTGCACCTGCATTTTTAAGTCCGAAAGGTATAACATATAGCAATAAGTTCCCCTTGGGGTGATAAAAGAGGTACTTTCCCTATCCTCAGGTTTCATTTTGATCTGGTTGTAACCAGAGTAAGCATTCATGAAACTCAATAATTCATGCCCCGAGGTAACATCCACCAGCTGATCGATTCGAGGCAAAGGAAAATGATCCTTTGGGCAAGCTTTATTAAGATCAGTGAAGTCCACACACATCCTCCACTTGTTGTTTTTCTTCTTTACCATAACCAGATTTGCTAGCCAATCTGGATATTTAACGTCCTCAATAAAAAAAGGCTTTCTATAGTTTCTCTACCTCTTCCTGTATAGCTTGGTTCTTTTCAGGACTGAACATTCTTCTTCGCTGCTTCACTGGCTTGATTTCCTTATTCACGTTGAGCTCGTGACACAGGAAACTCGGGTCTATTCCTGACATGTCTTCATGACTCCATGCAAAAGTCTATTTTTTATGCCTTAGAAATGCTACCAGTTCCTGTTTTAATGATGCATCCAACGACACACCAATTAGGGTTGTTCGTCATCCAGAACGATATTTTTGGTAGCTTCCATGACCTGGACTTTCACGATCTGAGACTCGTCTCTAGGATCTAATGTTTCAATCTCTGCATCTTCTATTTCATCCGCTTGATAGGTAGTAGTTTTCTTCCGGGATTCTTCTCGTTCTTCCTGTTCGGCAGATGAATAGTAGCATTCCCGAGCTACTTTCTGGTCGCCTTTCACAACTCCCACTCCAAAGTTGGTTGGGAATTTTAAACATTGATGTACATTAGATAGTACTGCTTCAAACTTTTTCAGACCTACCCTTCCCATAATGATGTTGTAAGCTGATTGCACATTTTTGTCCATTACAAAAAAGCTTATTCTTTCTGTTCGACAAGCAGGTCATGTACCAATAAGCATATCCAACTTGATCGTCCCAAGTGGAAAAACTTGTTTTCCAGTAAATCCGAGGAGGGGCCTATGATAGGGCTCCAACTGGGCTAACTTCAGATTCAAACTGTCAAAGCATGGGTAGAACATGATGTCTGCAGCGCTACCATTGTCCACCAGTACCCGTGAAATCACCACTTCCTTCATTCTCATCTTGATTACTAATGGGTCATCATGAGGATGTAGTACACCTGCCAGGTCATTCTTAGAGAAATCGATGACCAGTTTGTCCCTATTCACCTTCCTCGACGATCATCTCCAGCCAAGTTTATTGCTGTATGTACGAGCAAACTTGGGCCTCATTGAGGTAAGATTTTCTCTCCGCAGTTAGATCTCTACCTCCTGCATCTCCACCTGTAATGTCATTACATTAAAATGACTCAAAATGGATTAAAAATACCTCACGTTCTGGCTGTCTTGCTCTTTTGGGGAGATCGGGGTCATCTTCTGGATCATCTTCGTGATCTCTCTTCTTGTCTTCTTTGCTCGGCAAGGAAACTTAGATCTTTGCCTTCCTCGGTCGCTGGTCTTTCCACCATTTTGGCGATCAACATACTTAGCCAATTTTCCTCGCCTGATGAGTGCTTCAATTTCATTCTGGAGAGCTATGCAATATTTTGTCATGTGACCATGGTCTTTGTGGAATTCGCAATATTTGGACTTGTCCCTTTTGTCAGGATCTGCCTTCATTTTCCCTGGCCAGGCTAACTCCTCGTTGTTCTTCATCTCCTCCAGAATGTAATTTATATCTACCTTCAAGGGAGTATAATTTCCATATTTCCTCATCTGCTCCAGCACTTGCTTAACTTTCAACTGCTTATTGCCACCATTGTTCTTCTGATCCTTTTTCTCGATTTTACCAGCCTCAACCCTGGTCTCCTTAGTGTCTGTATTCTTCTTCGCAGCCATAGCTTCCTCAGCGTTCATGATCTTGGCTGCCTTTGCCATCAGTTCTGCCATGGTTCTAGGCGGATCTTTGGCCAAAGTGTAGTACAGCTTATCATGTAACAGTCCACTCATCAGAGCAGTAATTGTTATTTTTTCCTCGTAATCTATTACTTCAAGCTTCTCGTTATTGAAACGAGTAATGTAGTCTCTGGTACTTTCTTCTGGCTTCTGTCTAACACTCAGTAAGTGTGCTACTCATTTAACTGGTTTTGCTCCAAAACAGAAATTCCCTATGAAAAGCTCTGCCAGTTGAAGGAAAGTTGCAATCTTCCCCCGAGGAAGGTTGTTGTACCATATCTGAGCTGACCCAATGAGAGTTTTCAAAAATGCCCTGCATCTCATCTCGTCTGGAACCGCATAGATATCGGTAGCAACTTGGTATTGTTCTATATGGAGGACATGATCAAATTTTCCATCATATTTAGGTGTCACCACAGGAGCTTTGAATCTTGATGGTGTGGGAAAATCCACAATTGCCTGTACGAATGGTATCCCTTGGACAAAAGTTCTTTGTAGAGGATTCTTGGCCTTAGCCATTTCCCCTAATCGGTCCTTTAGTCTTTGAATAGAGCCTTTCCATGCATCATTTCCAACCTCGGGCCTATTTGTTCGAGTGACTGATCGCGTTGAGTTTTCCTCTTGGGACCGTTCATTATGGGCCGCTGGGCGTGATTGGGTAGAGCCTTCCCTTAGGTCAGATGGTCTTTGAGAGTTCCTCAACGCAATCCTAGGAGGACTTCTATTCCTTCTAGGGCCCAAACGATTAAAAGGAGAGACTCCACTCAGCCTTTCTAGAGCACTAGTCCTTTCTGGAGTGAGAGTGATATTCCATTAAGAGTCTGTAGCTTGTACTGATGAAGTCCGACCTGGTTGATACGAAGGATCATTAGTCCTCTCAGTACGGTGTGAGCCAGTACGTCTAGATTGAAAGATCTCCGGGAATAGCGTTCGTCTAGTTCTTGAAGATGGCACATGGGTATTTCTCTGAACACTTCATCGTCCTGATTGGGCCGGCACTCCACCTTGAATAGTTTGTATAAGTTGACACATAGTTTCTTGCATGGCCGTTTGCCCTTGGGCTAAATTAGCCATTATGTCAGCAAGATCTTAAATATTTGGGGGAGTAGAAGGGTTTGGAGGGACCCCAGTGTTGCGATTACTGGACTCCGGATTCTCAGCCATAGATGATGAATTGTTTTGGTGAAAAACGCTAAGTACAGTCGTTTCCCACATACGACGCCATTCTGTTGATGTAAAAAACTAGATTATATCTAATTAATCAATCACAGATAAATAATGAATAATCAAGACAAAGGATTTTTAAAGTGGTTCAGCCTTATGAAAATGGCCTACGTCCACTGTTTTGTATTGCTGACTGTTTGCCTTGAATCTCGATAATAGGTTTGCCAAGAGATCCAAAGTCCCCTTCTTATGAGGAGGTTACAATGTATTTATAGCCTTGAGGCTGTACATATGAAAGGATAATGCACTTTTATCTAGTAGACATATACATATGTACGATAATAATGAGCATTTAATGCATAGTTGTCTTTTGATTCTCTTGATTTGGATACTCTGCACGCTAAGTAGCTCGGACCGCTTAAGCTGCTTGGTATGCTTAAGTTTCTCGGAGCACCTAAGTAGCTCGGTGACAGTATGTTTGTTCGTTGAAAGTATTTTTATTTGCCACGTAGGTTGACACGTGTCTTCAAGTTATTGGTCCATGTCAGCAGACTAAATTTGATATCAACACTTGTGTTACTAATCTAGCCTTATTTCTCAAAACATTTTCGATTCATCACACTTATTCTTAAAAGTCTATTTTGTTCCAATTATATTAGTGTGAGTAAGACGTGGGACTAAATACCAAGCATAATGAAGTTTAAATTGTCCTAATTCTTCTTGCATAGCTAATAACCAAGATTCATCTATTAAAGCTTCTTTCACATATTTATGTTCAATTAAAGACACATAAAAAGAAAATAAAGCACTAATAGTTTGAGATCTAGTTCTTATGGGGTATGTAACATTTCAAACAATATTTTTCTTGGAGTTATTTTCCTTAATCCAATTAGGAACAACAGGTTCATCGGGTGGTAGAGAGTCAATATCACTATCCGTTGACCGAATAGGTAAATTTGTTTCATTTTTATTGTCAAATTTGTCAACAGGTATAGAATTTCACCTTCTTTCATATGATGGGAACTATTATCATTCGTAATCATATTTATAGATTCCATTATATATTTTATTCTTATATTAAACACACGATATGCATGGTTGTTTTATGAATAACCTTAAGGCCCCATTTGGTTCGCGGTAATATTTTGGATGGATTGCGATTACCAGGAAACTAATTACCAGGAAACTTTTTACCAGGATTCTAATTCCTTTTGTTCTGTTTGGTTAACCAATGGATTCGTATTGGGAATCAAAATTTTGTGTTTAGTTCATGCATGGAAAGTGATATGGTAATGTATCATATATACCCTTTAGCAATTATATTTATATATGTACACACGTGTATATATACACAATATTAGAGTTCACTATTTATAAATGTATGAACTCAAATATGTTTTTTTTCCTAAATATATATGTTTTCCAATATTTAACAAATATAATAATTTATTGTATATATGTGTGTATTATATTGTATGTTAATCAAATTAATTATTACATGAGTGGAAAAAAATGCCTTAATAAATTTTTTTCGATTTTAAATTTAATACAAATTGAGATAACTGTCATACCCCTCTAAATTCTGGCACCGGCCACCACCAAAACAAAGTCGGGCGCGAGTAAATAAAATGCCATTCTCAGCATGAGACATATATGAGACATAAATAAATCAATCCAAGTTATTTATAATTGAATCAATCCCAAATGATAATAACCAACTGTGCGATAAGATAGCCATTACATGCTAAAAATCCAAATAATAATCCAATCTCCAATAATATAAAGCTGAATAAACTCCAACTGAGTCCATAAAGAAATCTGAATAAAACCCATAACAACTTTGGAACCGAATGGCCCAATCAAAAGCATAAATTGTGTCTCAATGTAAATATAACATAAATGAAACTGAACTAAACTACTGAGCAGTAAAATAAAATAAACTCCAGCTGCACCTCCAAACGATAATCTCCAAATAATCCTCCGCAACTTCTCCAGACTTATCCTGAAAAAGTTAGTCAATGCACGAGGTCAGAGCCCCGAGCTTGAATACACACTACTCCCCTCAAATAGGGTCCGTGAACCCAGACAATAGCATTATACGCAATAAATATCACAATAGAGTATTTTACTTACGAATATAATTAAACGGGGAAAGATATATAACTAACCACCCCCAAAGATTTTGATAAAAATACACCAATATCATTGTAATTATCCCACAACCCCAAAGCGTTAATTTAATTAAATCAACCCAAATTTATTATTGTTCTCACTTTTTATTATGGCGGTGCTCCCGCCCCAGGTGGTAATCCACCAAAGTGTAACACTTCCCCTTGTTAATAGCCAGTCGAATCCGTTTAAACTGTCGATTCCCCGCAATATGACAAGGTTCCACACACAACACGACATAAATCGCCCAAGCTGACCCGTTTAAATTGTCGGTCCCTGACACATTATGTCGCCACAAATTTTAATACTCATTTTTATCTTAGGAATTAATTCTCATCTTCTCAAAAATATTAAGTTAGCAAATTACCCCACCCTTTTTATTGATTTGAGATCTTCAAAATACCCCTTAGTCCCATGCCTAAGGGTCCCCAAAGTACATATACGTCCTATCCTACGTATAAGATAAATTTTTAATATTTATTCGTCCTAGTCTCATGCCTAGGCTAGCGTGACGATAATAAAACATAAAAATCATCCCACCATCGGAATATAAAATTTTCACTAATTTACACTAATTAGTCCCATACCTAGCAAGCATAAATTATAACTAAGTCCTACCCACTAGTCCCGTACCTAGTAAGAATCCTACAATAGAGGTGAGAAAAAATACTACCCAAAAGCCCCTCGTCCCCACGATGGAAAAGTGAATAATCATAAATCACAAGATACACAATTCATAAGAATAACATAGCACGTAATCATAAAAATCCCAATTCAATTTAGTTCAATGAATAACACCGTCGTCGTTTTCAACATAATTAATTACGATTAAAAATGTTAAATTTTATTAACATGCAACAATATTCAATACGTCATAATCATTCTCTTTTATAAGTCATCTAATTTTTATAAGTGTGAGTGCGTCCCATTAACCATATAAATAATCCCATAAAAAGTCTTCATGAGAACCTACATCCAAAACCATAAAAATCCAAAAATCTAACCTACGCACCGGAGGTTTCAAAGATTAATTCATATTAAAACTTTTCACAACAATAATCCCAAAATTTAGTGTTCACTTCCTCTAATTAAGTTGATAATTGATTTTAATAAAAAATACGTGATTAAGGATTTAGGCGACACTTAAAACGCATAATACTAAAGAAAATGAATAGAGTATTCATGCATGTGATTTAGATGAAGAAGATCTGAGTTGACAGTTGGATTCCTCTAAAAAAATTAGCAAAGAGTCATTCTTGAACAATCTTGAGAAAACACCAATTAAGCCTTCAAATATTGAGTCAAACATTTGATTAAGTTTGGGGCTGAAGTTTGTAGATGAAAGAAAATAATTTTGGAGAGGTCTTCTGGTTGAAAAGTTGATGAAAAAGTGATTTGAGAAGCCAATCCACAAATTTGTTGTGATATAAAAATGATTAAGAGTTTGATTAAAAAAAGAGTTTTAATCAGATACAAACACAATTTTTTTTAAATGATCGGACCGTTGGAATTGGTTGAAATTTAAGGACATAGTATCTGAAGACGAGAGGAAGCTTCACAAAAAATTTCAGCTCGATCGGACGATCGAATATTTTTATAATTTTTTTCTAGAGAGTTTTATATTTTGAGGACTCTTCTAAACCGCCCCAAACTTATATATACTCATATTAGGAGTCTTGTAATCTAGCTTTCTGAATTCTGAATATAAAAAACCAACATATTTAATTGAAAAATAATTAAATCCAAATTTTTTTTTTCTAATTTTTGAATTAATTAAATAATTAATTAATAAAAACACGGGGTGTTACAATAACAAAATTGTCTTCATAAAATAAATATTTAGACCTTATTGGTAGTTTTTATAATTAAATATTTGTAAGAGCATTTTTGTCTTCACAAAAATTATTTGTAAGTATTTCCATGGGAAAGTAAGAATCCCACCATATTGGATGGATTTTGATTCCACACACTTTCCCACAACGAAGGTAATCTGATTCCATGGGGCCCACATTCCCATGAAACTTAATATCACCCCAAACGCTGTAGGAATGTTTGGAAGGAATCAGATTCCACCCAACTTTACCACGAACCAAACGGGGCCTAAAAGATAGCATGATTACCTTTGGAGTCAAATTTTAACAAATGTTCCGTATCTTTACAAACATAACATTCACTACTAAACACCCTAAAATATTTCAAATTTGGTTGTTTGCCATACTATATTTCATATGCAGTCTGTTTACACATGATTGATCATATAACATGCAGTTTATGTAACCTCACCCTGAAAATATTTTGTCAAAATTTTAGCGTGAAGCAAGATTGTATGATCCAGTTCTTTCTTTCAGCCATCCCATTTGTTGAGGGGTTTTGGTTGCAATAAAATCATGTTTATAACCATTCCCTACATATAATCTACAACTCTAGTATCTTTAAACTTTCCACCCCTATCACTTCGAATACTAGTTACTTGGATATCCTTTTCATTTTCAATCCTTAAAAGGATTCTTAAGAAATTTTGAAAAGTATGAGGTTTTTCTTTCATAAAAGCAACCCAAGTAAATTTAAGAAAATCCTCTACAATGACAAGAATATAGGAGTTTTCACAGAAGCTAATAGTCCTAAAAAGTCCCATTCAGTCCACGTGTAGTAATTCTAAAGGTTGAGTTATTAAAACATCTTTGATTTTCTTATGAGGGGCTTTGTGCATCTTTCCTATTTAACATGGTCCACAAACAGAATGTTTGATTTTTGGAATTTTAGATAGACCAAGAACTTGTTGTTGACTAGTTAATCTAGAAAGATGATCATAATTAAGACGCCCAAGCCTCTCATGCAACAAGTCTAAGTCATTAAGTCTAGCAGATATATAATTTTAAATATCTACATTTTGAATCACAACATAGAAATTATCAGGGGTTCTTTCACCACAAAGAATTGTTTTACCATCTAGATTTAAAATTTTGCAATAAGTTTTTGAAAAATTAACAGTATGATTAGTGTTACAAAACTGGCTTATACTAAGTAAATTGGCTTTAATACCTTCAACTAATAAAAATTCATCTGTGTTAGGAATTCCTTTACCTCGCATTGTTCATCTTTTTATGATTCAGAACATTTTGCCATCTGAAAAAAGTAACATTTCCTCAAACAAAAGTTTTTAAGGAAGAAAATTTTGTTTTGTCCTCAGTCATATATCTGGAACACCCAGAATCAAAGTACCACTAAGCGTTTTTATATAAAGCATTTAATGCTGATACAACAACATTACATCTAAGTTGATAGCTCAATTCATCATTCCTAATCCAAATTGCCTTAGTTTTGAAAAATAATTTTCAGATTTGTAAGGTATTTGCTTAGATGGTGTGTAGGTTTCTTAACAGCTTCAGTCTTAACAGTTATCCCATGTATATTAATTTTACCATTTTTCTATTTTGATTTAACTCTTTATAATAGAACTTCTCTAAATGTCCAATTTTACCACAAAAGTTGCAATGATAAATATGCCTAGCAGGATAGGGAACTTAAGTCTATTTTTTAAATGCGACATAGACATACAAACATTCTAGGATTTCGGACTATCTATATTTAAAGATACAAAATTTGTTTCAAAAACTTATTTTCCTTTAAAACCAATTCCTGTTTTGTCACCAGAAGACTTTCCAGAACTCAAAATTTATTTTACAATGATGCCAGATATATTGAAAGCATCAAATTTGTTCAAAGCTTTTTTTAGTTTAGTTTTTGATTCATCAAAATCATTAAAAAAAACCATTGTAATTTTGCTATAATATAGAATAACTTTAATTTATTTTGAAAATATTTTCCTCTAACATCAGTTTTCAGTCTTAATATATTCCACTTGCATAGAGGATTCATTAGATATATAACTAATTTGATTGTTAAGAGCATCAATTTTAGATAACAACCTAGCATTAACTTTTCCTAAGTGAAGACATTTTTTCATGGTAGACTTATATAGTTTCTTAAAATGCAGGTTATCATCATCACAATCACTATCAAAGGATTTTATCTCAAGGGAACATCCAATATCATCATCATTATCATCATTCGAATTAAAAGTAGAATCATCAAGAATTTTACTTGCAAAATCAAGAATATGAGCATGCACTGGAGTGTTAACATGTAAAGAATCAATTTCAGGAGGTAAATCATAATTATCAACAAATAATTTAGAATTATCAGATATAATAGATAGGTTATCAACTAAATCATCAGACTTATTCAAGCATGTAGAGGTCAAATCCATAAGATTGTTACAACTATCATTACAATCACTATTAGAGTTATAATTATCATCCTAAGTTTTAGACAAGTGTGTTTTTTGAGAAGATTGCCATTTAGGTTTAGGAAAATATTTGTTAGAATAATGACCAAACTCATTACATTTTCTACATTGAATGTGACTTAAGTCTTTGTTATGGTCATATTTATTAAAAGATTTCTTTTCAAGATATTTTTCATGCGACCTATTAGAATAATTAGGTTATAGTTGTTTAGAAGCAGATTTATTTATGAACTTAACAAAATTCTTGCAATATTTAGATAACAATAAAATATCATGATCTAGGGATTCATGAGAGATAGAGGAATAATCAACATCAGATAAAGAAGATTAATGTTGATACCAAATTTAGTCTGCTGACTTGAACCAACCATATGAAGACACGTGGATATCTACATGGCAACAACAAGCAATTCTGAGATGATCATACGATCCGAGGAACTCTTATGCACCGAGGAACAAGACCTCTCCGAGGAACTCTTATGCTCCGATGAACAAGACCTCTCCGAGGAACTCATTAACACCGAGAAGCTCAGGCGGTCCGAGCTACTCAGGCGGTCCGAGCTGCATCTCGAACAAAGCATTAATTGTTGGATAACCAACAGTTCAACTGGTTCATTAAATGCTTATTGTTGATGTAAAAAATTAGATCACTCTAATTATTCAATCACAGATAAATAAATGAGACAAAAGATTTTAAAGTGGTTCAGCCTTATAAGAACGGCCTACGTCCACTGTTATTTTATTGCTGAATGTTGGGAATTCTCAATTACAAGAAATTCCGTTCTGGATCCCAAAGTTTGGATTCAGGATTCGGGTCCCCTACAATGAGGATTGTACAACGTATTTATAGCCTTGAGGCTGTCATCTGAAAGGGTGATACATTAAATGATATACATATGAAAGGGTAACACATTTAATGCCCTTTAAGCGTGTGAGTCTAAATGATAAGCATTTAATGAACCAGTTGAACTGTTAGTTATTCAATTATTAATGCTCTGTTCGAGATGCAGCTTGGACCGCCTGAGCTTTCTGGTATTCAAGAGTTCCTCGGAGAGGTCTGTTCCTCGGAGCGTATGAGTTCCTCGGAGAGGTCTGTTCCTCGGAGCGTATGAGTTCCTCAAAAAGGTCTGTTCCTCGGAGGTGCTTGTGGTTGCCATGTAGATAGCCACGTGTCTTCATATAATTGATCCAAGTCAGCAGATTAAATTTGGTATCAATAGAAGCCCCCATTGTTTCATAGATTTGAGGAGTATGGAACATTCTTTCTCGGAATACGGTAGCTTTAAATAATTCTTCCTGATTTTTAGGATCATCTCCCTTGTATTTATTTCTCCATCTCAATTCGTAGAATCATGCTTTTTTGGACTTTTCTGCTCGTTTCGGTTTCCGTGTCACTTTTCGTCTTTTTAGCCGCTGTTGTTCACTTTGATTCCCGTGCCAATATTTAATGCATTTTTAGCCGCCGGTAATGTAATCGTCCTTTTTGTAATCATTACTTCGCCAGTTCCCAAGGCAAAGTATTTAAACTTCACAGAGACTCCCATCGTCTTCTATCTTTTCAGATTTTCATCTTTGAGTTTTTCATTGTCTTCTACTCTCTTGTGCGTTCATCTCTTCCGTCGTTCATTGTCAACAACTTCAGTCTTTTTTCTATAAGATCCTCTTTCTTCTTCTTCATTTCTTTTAATTTATCATCATGGTTTACCCAGTTGAGTCTCTTGACAAATTTTGATCTGATTTTTCCATTCCTTCTTGGGTTGTATTGGAAGAGCTTTCTGAGCCTTCTAATTATTTCAATTTGGCTGAGGGACATTGGTTCCCCAGTCTCTTTTTTGCTGAGTGTGGATTTTCTTTTCCACCAAATCCTCTGTGTCTGGAATTTTGTCAGTACTTTGATGTTGTTCCTGCACGAATAGCTCCCAACACATGGAGAATAGTTAATGGGGTGTATAAATTAAATCAAGTGCATGGAACTCGTATAGGAATTCCAGAAATCATGTACTGCTATAGATGGGCAGTTAATGATAATATTTATTATTTAAAAACTAGGTTTATAAATAGAGCTTTAGTCGTCAATCTCCCTGATGCCAACAGGGATTATTTTGAACATGGAGTTGTTATAAAAAAATTGGCAACATCCTCCTTTAACCGGAGATGAGGTTTACCAGGGTCCCAGATGCCCTCCTTATGGCAATGGGATAGGTTATTTTTATTTATTTTATTCATCTTAAATTCATGTTTGTTTTGTGTTTGATAAAATGTGTTACTGATAACAATGTATGTTTATTTGCAGTTGATAGCAAGAGAAAGTGCCCAAGAGAAACATATGTCAATTTAAGGCATTTGGGACTTATCTGGGGTCTACATCAAAGGGTTGCTGACGAGCACATTCGATCAGCCTCCTATCTGCTCCAATACAATAGCTATACAACTTCTTTCACTGCTCGTCCAGTGATCAGTGAAGCAGAGCCAGTACCACCCTCTGCAAGTTCTTCACCAGAATCTCACGTTCCGTTGAGCAAAAAGATGAAGAAGAGAAGGACTCCTGCTCTATTTTAGAAAACTGCCTCCGGTTATGGGGAGGTAAAAAGGGTCAGAATTGATGTCCTAAAGGAGGGGACAAAGAAGACTGGTGTAGTTCCTTCAACTGCTCCTGCTAAAGTCTCCGAGAAGGTTGCTGACAAGCCCGCAGTGGCTCCGAGCAGCTCTGCTGCTCCTGGAAAGGTGATTGTGATATCATCGACCAAGGATTCTTCCTTGGTTGTACCTGTTCCCCCGAGGAGACTGAAGAAGAGCTCCTCGGTTAATTTGGCTGACACCACCATTCAGCCCCCTGCTGCTGGGACTAAGGTTCCCACATCTGTTCCTTCGAGCTCTGACATGAGCTCGGTAAAGTCCTTGACCATTCCCGAGGTGCAAGGTAATGAAGATAACCTTACTCGGGATATGGTTACTTCTTTGGCTGCTCGTCATCTTGCTTCAGTAAGTACCTTTACTTTGAACTTTTCATATTTTCCTTTGTTATTTCTCATATCTGTTTCTGACTTTGCTTTCTTTTCTATTTACAGTTGACGAACTGCTTCAACATAATCCTCAAGAAGGAGAAGCAATCAAGGCTTCTTGCTCCTCGTCCAGTGTGGAGGGAGCTCTGGAAGAAGCTACCAAGTCCTTGGAGGAATCTCGCCAGAAGTACACTACTGATAAGGCAGTCTGGGAGAATAAACTTTCTTCCTCCGAGCAGGAGAAAACTCGGGTTGTTGAGGCCTCCAGGGATTTGGAGAAGAAAGTGAATGCCTTGGAGAAGGCTAATAAAGAGCTTGATATGAAGCTCAAGGCTGCTGAGGAGTTTGAAAATAAACTCAAGGATGCTGAGGAGAGGTTGGTCCAACTCCAGGAAGTAAATCGGCTGTAACACCCCGCTTAAAATAATAACGGGTGGCCAGCCCTATACTATATTAAATCAGGAATTCCAGATGGTCCAGTCTCAACATCAACTGTCGGTACTATATAATATAGGACTAACTACCCGATATCATATAAGCGAGATGTTAAATAAATTAAAACATGCAACATAACACAACCCAACACTACAAAATTTCTAATAAATAAGAGAGATGCAAGAAAGAACTATAAGAAATAAAAGAAATCCCTAACATGAATATGCCGTAAATAAATAAACCCGAATAAGCTGTCGGGTCACAGCAAATACAATAACTGAAATGGAATAAATATAAACATGTATATAAATATCCCTATGATACAAACCCGATATACAACATGAATCCTACCTAGAATTTTAAAGAAGTAGGAAGCGGCTACATGAAACATCCCGCAACAGTCCGCACCTGTCACGGCTCTCAAGACTCTGGATAGAAAGTCATCCGGCATCCATGCGGTAGGATACCTGTGGAAATATATATGTATATACAAGAAGGAGGGAGAAGTAAACGGGTCAGAGCCCCGAATGTGTAAAATATTTAGCAAGTGTGTTAACCGTGCATAATAAATACCGGTGTACTTAATTTCATAAATAAGTGAGACCGCACTCTCGTGGAACCCCAACTCACCTCTCTTCTAAAGGCGCGCACCTATTCGCGTCCTCAAATTTGAGTTAAATTACCCCCATTGATTTTTAGGACAACCTAACTTATCAGGCCTAGCCTATATCCACGAGAGCTACCTTCCCGTCATAATCTAAGGATCCACCCATTTCTAATCCTATTAGATTATGATTACAACAATTATGCCATAAAAGGCTTAATGAATTCCGATTAATAATCTCATGAATTATAATTATCATAATTCCTAAAACATTACCCCTATACGTATACATATATATACACACCTATAGGCTAAAAACGTAAGAATTAATATACTTAATAATATGCACATGGAATATTGGCAAGACTTCTCTCTAATCCCAAAATTGTACTACGTTTCGTGCGTGGGGAGTCTCGCAAAGCGAAATCCAAACAAGGAACCGCCCCGTTACACTACTCCTGACAAGGTCAAGACCAGAGATCCGTGATGCCACCTATGGAATTACTTCTCTCAAATCTCGACATGGCACTGCGTTTCGTGCGTGAGGTGTCTCGCAAAGCGAAATCCAAACAAGGAACCACCTCGTTACACTACTCCTGGGCAATGTCGATCCTAGAGATCCATAATCCTCAACATACAAGTTAATACTACCATTACTACTAACTATAACTCCTAAAGAAAGAAAGAAAGAAAGAAAGAAAAGAAAGAAAACAAATAAGATAAAATAAAAGAACCTCCAATAATATCCTTGGGATGATGTAACCGAAATAATACCTTATGTGCGATACATCAACCCCCATCAATCTAGTACACCATAATCATCTAAGATGTACTTCATAAAAGTTCATATCCTTTCATCTATAGGATATATATATAAATATATATATATATATATATATATATATAGGTATTTATTTCTAACCGTATATATATCATCATCAATCCAATAGCCAAGTGTACATACTACATATGATGTACAAGGCCATGCACATAATATACCCGGCTATATATATATCGCCGATAAACTGCATCAATGCTATCATCTTCCCAGTGCCCGGCTCACGTAGCAAAACTGGGGTCACCATGGTGGGACTAAACGACACCCATCTTGTGGTAAACTCACGCACACGACGTCCCGGGAAGCGGTCATAGCTCCTAACCGGCAATGAGACGAAACATACCCATCACGTCTCATCCCAAAATAAATATATATATCATATGGTAACACACGGGACGACTATGACCTGGGGAATATCCACACCCTGCTTTTCTAGCCAGGATGCTCACCCACTACGCGCGCAACTTCCCAATGATAGCATGAGCGGGGTATGCTTAACCAATTAGGTATATATATCATTTACATGCATAATATATATAATCCATATGATCCAATCATATGATCAAGTAATAAACCATCATATACGGTTTAAATCTCCATACCATGTATGTCCACAACATAAAGATATCCATATATCTATATACATACAAATGTATATATATATCAACACATATTCACATATCCTTATCTATATATATATAAACTAATTCTCGTTCATATGTATAAGATATATATATATATATCTGGCTATAAGTATACATAGTCCTCAATATACAAGCCGTCACCACAATTCCTTTAATTTACCTCGATACGTGAATATAATCCCATGCTTGAAACATATTCGATCATTTTCCTATGATGAATAGTCTCCTCAAAACCATATGTATATATCTATACCTATATATATTCAACATTAGGGCTATCACCCAAGAGTTTGTGTAGGGATCTTTCACTACACATATCATCTATATCTCCGAGTACATTAAAGAATCTAGTAATCATTTTGACTATCGGTATACATATAACTAATAGTCTATCGGCCTCAAGCTCATTCTTACAATCATCAAATAATCTCATTTCCCTCGGTTTCGACTATGGTTCGATCACTTTTGTGAATACCCTAATCTAAGATCCCTCTAAGAGTTCTTAGCCTCCCATCACATCTACACTTACTTTTAATCTACAATTAGGATTCCCAATCCCAAAGGTTTTCCCCCAAAATCTCTATACATAACTCCAAATACATACATGGATACATTTCTCCCAAATGACCCTAAGGAGTCCCCAAAACTCTAATGTGTGAGAAACTCCTTATGTGTCTCCAAGAACATATCTCTTACATCATAAGAGAAGGCCCCGAATCAATAAACCCAACCAAAAAGGGTTTGAATTCACTATGGAGAAAAATCTCAAAATGCCCTGTTTCCGAATCGATTCGGCCTCCCAGGCGAATCGATTCGGGTCCAAAGACCTGGGCTTCTGCAATAGGCCGAATCGATTCGGCTTGGGGTCCGAATCGATTCGGTCAATGTAGACCTGCTAATTTTACCAAACCGAATCGATTCGCTTGAGGGGGCGAATCGATTCGGACCTGCAATTTTTGAAGGTTTCATCTGTTTCTTCAAAACCTACGAATTCTAAACCCTAAATTTCTCATTCCAATCCCCAATCCTTCATCAAATCATGATTTTAAGCCCATTAACCAACCCAAAGTTGATCCCAATCATCTCTATGTCATTAATTCTCAATTTAATCATTGATTTCAAGATTAAACCTAAAAATCTAGGTTTTGATATTAATACCGAAAAACCATTTCTTTACCCCACAATTTATGAAATGAAATACACAAATAGCTATTTAGCAAGATTAAACACTTGCCTCAGATTTGTAGAGGTTGGATCATCCTCGATGTCGCGGTAGGGCCGGAAATCTCCAAGCTTTTCTTCCTCTCTCTCTTCCTTTCTTCTTCTTCCTCTTCTTCTTCTCTCTCTAGGGCTCTTCTCTCTTTCTCTCAAATGAGAAATGGCTTCATCCGTAAGCCTCCAACCTTTTAAAACAAAATCCCAGTTTTAAATGTTAATACACACTTTAAATGACTCGTTGACTCCAATTCAAGTCAAAACAACTTAAAAACATTCCGGAGCCGAAATAAGACCCAATGACAGTCATTTTGACTATCTCGACCCTTCTGGGATCGATGGCACACTCAAAATCATCATCCGGAATACTTTAAAACATCCTCTATTTTTGGACTTAAATTCCCAAATTTTAAAATTCTCCAATTTAATTAAATTTAATTTTCCCAAAATTAAATTTCTCAGTCTCAAAAGTCTTGGGGTGTTACAATCTTCCCCCCTTACAAAAATTTCGTCCGCGAAATTTAAGATATGCCTAGGACCTCAATATCATCTAGTCCTTATATCAATCCTCCAGATCACTATGCCGATCCTTTCTAGTTCTCACGTCGAACTATATAGATCCTTACCGATCCCTAAAATCAACTAGCTACCCAGGGCGCCCATACACCCTGTACCTGAGTTTCTACTCGTGAAATCTTAATCAGGCTCCATTAGCCTCAAATTGTAAGATAACCCTCGGTAACATAATCTATAACAATATACTAAATATATAAAAGTTTGAAAAATTCCACCGGTTGAACTCTCCTCAATTCCTGACGCTATCCACCTTCGTGCGGGGGAGGTCTCGCAAGCGAAATCCAAACAAGGAACCCTCCCAATACACTACTGTGTAGCTAGGTCGGGGATTGAGATTTGTTGAACTAGGGTTAAGGTTTTATAAAATAAAAAAAAAAAGATTTCCATATTTTAGATATTGCCCGAGGGCCTATACAATAATACAATATAAATATATTCCGCGTCTTTCGACACACCAAACAAACACCTTATGTTTAAGACACAAGGTCTCAACAAATACAATACTCTAGTCAATATCTAGTTCTCAAAACTAGCACAACTATGAGCTAAATTATCCGCTCCCCATAAATCTACCAAACTCTGAACCTCTCAGTTATGAAATTCCTATACATCATATTAACACCTTTATATAAAAATAAATCCTTCCCTCATTGGGATTCTAAAACTTCCCTACTATTTCGTTACGAAAAGGTGTATCATCTCCCAAGACGCCATACCAAGGCCACACTTGCTCACTTCCTTCTCTAGGAAAATTCCATACCCCCTAGCGGTATAGCGGCTAGCTACTCATCACACCTCACACGCGACGTTCCCACTATCGCACAAAGCGTAACTTAAACCCAAATAAAGGTATTCTATTTTATAGTTCCATAACCCAATGGTTTCCCCTCACCCTAGAATCTCAACTCAGGGTCCTCAACTCCTTCCAGGAAAATCATTATCCCTAAGCCTATTTCTTCACAAGAGAAACATCTTCCTCAAAATCCTTCCTAACCATATTGAAAGGCAAGGCGCGATTGCGACTGTCGGAAACTCCTTCAGTTCTACACAACGAAACTTAGTCTCCAAAGGCATTCTCCCTCATCTTAGAAGGCGATACTCCTAATATTGGGACAACTACACCAACCTCACCTCGGTAAGAGTCACTAACATTAGATTTCCTAACTAAGGTTAACAGATTCTCAATCTAAACCTCCCAAGGACTACACTACATACCTCTCCTCGGACTTTCCTCACTAAGACCAAGATTCGCTATTCGAGTAAATTTTTCCTTTCTTACTCAACCGTCGATAAATCACCTCGAACCACTGCTAGAAATATCCTCAATATTTCCTCCTGAATCGGGAAAAACAAATACCCCCGATTAAAGTGTACCCAAGATATACTATGGGTTCCGTACTTCTAAACCTATTCTTTCCTAGACGACAAAATCTAGGCGACGTCTGAAACAAAACAAGAGCAACTGTTATCAGAACGCCAATCAAGTGAATATACTTCACAGAAGAAAACAACGCAGTGAACACAACAGTCCTATTTATAGGGCTTTATGTCAAGAACGTTAACGGAAGAATGCAGAAACTCGCACAGATCCTAAGGACTCTAGAACCTGATGCTCTGATACCATCTGTAACACCCCGCTTAAAATAATAACGGGTGGCCAGCCCTATACTATATTAAATCAGGAATTCCAGATGGTCCAGTCTCAACATCAACTGTCGGTACTATATAATATAGGACTAACTACCCGATATCATATAAGCGAGATGTTAAATAAATTAAAACATGCAACATAACACAACCCAACACTACAAAATTTCTAATAAATAAGAGAGATGCAAGAAAGAACTATAAGAAATAAAAGAAATCCCTAACATGAATATGCCGTAAATAAATAAACCCGAATAAGCTGTCGGGTCACAGCAAATACAATAACTGAAATGGAATAAATATAAACATGTATATAAATATCCCTATGATACAAACCCGATATACAACATGAATCCTACCTAGAATTTTAAAGAAGTAGGAAGCGGCTACATGAAACATCTCGCAACAGTCCGCACCTGTCACGGCTCCCAAGACTCTGGATAGAAAGTCATTCGGCATCCATGCGGTAGGATACCTGTGGAAATATATATGTATATACAAGAAGGAGGGAGAAGTAAACGGGTCAGAGCCCCGAATGTGTAAAATATTTAGCAAGTGTGTTAACCGTGCATAATAAATACCGGTGTACTTAATTTCATAAATAAGTGAGACCGCACTCTCGTGGAACCCCAACTCACCTCTCTTCTAAAGGCGCGCACCTATTCGCGTCCTCAAATTTGAGTTAAATTACCCCCATTGATTTTTAGGACAACCTAACTTATCAGGCCTAGCCTATATCCACGAGAGCTACCTTCCCGTCATAATCTAAGGATCCACCCATTTCTAATCCTATTAGATTATGATTACAACAATTATGCCATAAAAGGCTTAATGAATTCCGATTAATAATCTCATGAATTATAATTATCATAATTCCTAAAACATTACCCCTATACGTATACATATATATACACACCTATAGGCTAAAAACGTAAGAATTAATATACTTAATAATATGCACATGGAATATTGGCAAGACTTCTCTCTAATCCCAAAATTGTACTACGTTTCGTGCGTGGGGAGTCTCGCAAAGCGAAATCCAAACAAGGAACCGCCCCGTTACACTACTCCTGACAAGGTCAAGACCAGAGATCCGTGATGCCACCTATGGAATTACTTCTCTCAAATCTCGACATGGCACTGCGTTTCGTGCGTGAGGTGTCTCGCAAAGCGAAATCCAAACAAGGAACCACCTCGTTACACTACTCCTGGGCAATGTCGATCCTAGAGATCCATAATCCTCAACATACAAGTTAATACTACCATTACTACTAACTATAACTCCTAAAGAAAGAAAGAAAGAAAGAAAGAAAAGAAAGAAAACAAATAAGATAAAATAAAAGAACCTCCAATAATATCCTTGGGATGATGTAACCGAAATAATACCTTATGTGCGATACATCAACCCCCATCAATCTAGTACACCATAATCATCTAAGATGTACTTCATAAAAGTTCATATCCTTTCATCTATAGGATATATATATAAATATATATATATATATATATATATATATATATAGGTATTTATTTCTAACCGTATATATATCATCATCAATCCAATAGCCAAGTGTACATACTACATATGATGTACAAGGCCATGCACATAATATACCCGGCTATATATATATCGCCGATAAACTGCATCAATGCTATCATCTTCCCAGTACCCGGCTCACGTAGCAAAACTGGGGTCACCATGGTGGGACTAAACGACACCCATCTTGTGGTAAACTCACGCACACGACGTCCCGGGAAGCGGTCATAGCTCCTAACCGGCAATGAGACGAAACATACCCATCACGTCTCATCCCAAAATAAATATATATATCATATGGTAACACACGGGACGACTATGACCTGGGGAATATCCACACCCTGCTTTTCTAGCCAGGATGCTCACCCACTACGCGCGCAACTTCCCAATGATAGCATGAGCGGGGTATGCTTAACCAATTAGGTATATATATCATTTACATGCATAATATATATAATCCATATGATCCAATCATATGATCAAGTAATAAACCATCATATACGGTTTAAATCTCCATACCATGTATGTCCACAACATAAAGATATCCATATATCTATATACATACAAATGTATATATATATCAACACATATTCACATATCCTTATCTATATATATATAAACTAATTCTCGTTCATATGTATAAGATATATATATATATATCTGGCTATAAGTATACATAGTCCTCAATATACAAGCCGTCACCACAATTCCTTTAATTTACCTCGATACGTGAATATAATCCCATGCTTGAAACATATTCGATCATTTTCCTATGATGAATAGTCTCCTCAAAACCATATGTATATATCTATACCTATATATATTCAACATTAGGGCTATCACCCAAGAGTTTGTGTAGGGATCTTTCACTACACATATCATCTATATCTCCGAGTACATTAAAGAATCTAGTAATCATTTTGACTATCGGTATACATATAACTAATAGTCTATCGGCCTCAAGCTCATTCTTACAATCATCAAATAATCTCATTTCCCTCGGTTTCGACTATGGTTCGATCACTTTTGTGAATACCCTAATCTAAGATCCCTCTAAGAGTTCTTAGCCTCCCATCACATCTACACTTACTTTTAATCTACAATTAGGATTCCCAATCCCAAAGGTTTTCCCCCAAAATCTCTATACATAACTCCAAATACATACATGGATACATTTCTCCCAAATGACCCTAAGGAGTCCCCAAAACTCTAATGTGTGAGAAACTCCTTATGTGTCTCCAAGAACATATCTCTTACATCATAAGAGAAGGCCCCGAATCAATAAACCCAACCAAAAAGGGTTTGAATTCACTATGGAGAAAAATCTCAAAATGCCCTGTTTCCGAATCGATTCGGCCTCCCAGGCGAATCGATTCGGGTCCAAAGACCTGGGCTTCTACAATAGGCCGAATCGATTCGGCTTGGGGTCCGAATCGATTCGGTCAATGTAGACCTGCTAATTTTACCAAACCGAATCGATTCACTTGAGGGGGCGAATCGATTCGGACCTGCAATTTTTGAAGGTTTCATCTGTTTCTTCAAAACCTACGAATTCTAAACCCTAAATTTCTCATTCCAATCCCCAATCCTTCATCAAATCATGATTTTAAGCCCATTAACCAACCCAAAGTTGATCCCAATCATCTCTATGTCATTAATTCTCAATTTAATCATTGATTTCAAGATTAAACCTAAAAATCTAGGTTTTGATATTAATACCGAAAAACCATTTCTTTACCCCACAATTTATGAAATGAAATACACAAATAGCTATTTAGCAAGATTAAACACTTGCCTCAGATTTGTAGAGGTTGGATCATCCTCGATGTCGCGGTAGGGCCGGAAATCTCCAAGCTTTTCTTCCTCTCTCTCTTCCTTTCTTCTTCTTCCTCTTCTTCTTCTCTCTCTAGGGCTCTTCTCTCTTTCTCTCAAATGAGAAATGGCTTCATCCGTAAGCCTCCAACCTTTTAAAACAAAATCCCAGTTTTAAATGTTAATACACACTTTAAATGACTCGTTGACTCCAATTCAAGTCAAAACAACTTAAAAACATTCCGGAGCCGAAATAAGACCCAATGACAGTCATTTTGACTATCTCGACCCTTCTGGGATCGATGGCACACTCAAAATCATCATCCGGAATACTTTAAAACATCCTCTATTTTTGGACTTAAATTCCCAAATTTTAAAATTCTCCAATTTAATTAAATTTAATTTTCCCAAAATTAAATTTCTCAGTCTCAAAAGTCTTGGGGTGTTACATCGGCAGAAGGAGGAAGCTGAATAAAAATTGAAAGCTGCTGATGTTTTGCTGTCCGAGAAGCTCGCCTTAGAGAAGGCCAAAAGGAAAGCTACCGTGAAGAAGTCCTTCAGCTCTGGCTGGGACAAAAGTTGGGATAAGGGATGTGCTGCCATGGTCTCTCAAGTGGATTATGGCAGTGCAAAGTATTTCAGGGATGGATGGGTTGCTGCCCTTCAGGAATTGAAGGTCGACGAGTCATCCGAGCTCTTCCAAAGACACATCCCTGGTCCCCCTCTTACTCCAGAAGAATTAGAAGAGGACGAAGCTACCTCTGAAGAATCTTCAATGGTAATGGGAGAGAATGCCCTAACCAGCTACATCCCAGCCCACGGGTCAACGATTCACATCGGGACACCGCCAGCCAAACACGGCAATAAGGCAACCCGAAAACGTAGCATATCCAACGTGGAAATTCTAAGGACAAAATTAGGAACATATGTAGACTAATAACACTCCTTATTATTATCATTGAATATGGATTTCTGACAATGAATAGTTTATACTATACACATCGTGTGAATAGTAAACGACTGTTCAGATGAACGGAGGTTACTATTACGAATAGGAATCTACTGTTCAGGTGAACGGAGTCTCAGACTTCCAAGTTCCCCTGTCCGGTAGGTTACTATTACGATAGCTTTCTGATCAACACTATAACCGGAAAAATCAACGGAAAATTCATGATGTCCACTATTCATACTGGAAAACTCAACGGAAAAAGCATAATTTCTACTGTTCACACCGGAAAACTCATGAGTTCTCCAGCTCACAGTACTATCTCCCAGATATTAACACTAATTTAGCCAATCATGGCTCTGATACCAAGAATAGAGGATCGTTAAGCTAAATATTATTACAGACTTATAATAAAAACAGAATTAAAAACTTACAAATGAGTCGCCGGAATGGTTACCGGATTATTACAAACCAGAGAGAGAGAGAGAGAATTCTAGAGAGAAGGGAGAGAGTCTGAGAAGTAGAGAGAGAAAGAGATAATATGAATGAGGGGTTAGCCCTCAATATATAGGGGGAAAAGGAATCCCCGAGTGGGGTCCATGGGGTCCATCACTGTTACAACGTCGAGAGAGTCTCCTGTCTTCATCTGTGGGGCCATGTGGGACCAGGTGGGACCAGGTGGGACCAGGTGGGACCAACAAACAGTACTTCTATCTTCGAAGCATAGGTGCCAGGTGGGCAATTTACCTCAAATCATCTAGGTCATCCGCGCCTTTGTTTGAGGAGGAAAGTTCCAGACGGTTTGCTGGAAAGGCTCTTTGATCGAGAGAGTTGAAGAAAGCTTGCATGACAGGGTCATTAGGGAAGAGTTCTTCACCAGAAGGGTCATCTTCAGGTTCTTGTGATTCTCCTGCTAGACAAAAGAAAGGATTACTGTCTTCATCTTTGTTTAGCGAGGACATTGATACATCATCATCTGCAGGTATCTTTCTGCTGGATTTTTCTCCGAAGGTTTTCTTGAATTGGGTCTGGGTATGTTCCATGATCTTCTTCAAGAGTTCCTGCTCAGTTGCCTTAGGAAATTGTTTTATCAAGGAGCTGAGGTTCACAACCTGACTTACTGGGTCGTGCATATGTTCAGGAGCTGGAGGGGAATCTTCCACCATGTTCATATAATTTCTCAGACTGGCTCGAATCTGACCAATGGTGCTACCAATATCAACACCGGACCACCAACGGTAAAAGTATATTCTTTCAAGTTGGGGGACATTAAGGTTGCTCATCTGACAACGAAGGTTCCAGCTAGAAATCCAAGGGATTTGCATTTCCGTAAAGAACAATAAAGTGTTGAGGCCAACCGGGGCCTTCTTTTTCCCCCTTAAAAGAGGATGAAATTGGCACCAAGGTAGAAAGAGTTTTTCTTGGGCAATTTCAGGAGGAAGAATATCAATTGCGGGACCAAATTTATCCCACCAATTGAATACCCATCCTGGGTATGGATTTTGAAAAGAGTTGGGGCACAAAACAAAAAACCATGTGTGTTTGTGCTTAGCATTTTGGTAGTAAAAAGCTTTAGTCCAAGCCTGGACATAAACAAAATAATTGTAAGTACCACCATTATGAGAACTTAATTTTCTCGTTTTTAAAGGGTGGATGCCCCAATCGCGGGGGGATAAAAAATGTTTCAACACCGCCTTGCTATAAGCAATGGGAGAGTGGGTATTACCCTTGTCTCGATTAGTGTGATTAAAAATCACAGAGCCAGTCTCGGCGAGTATCATCTCATATACCGTCCGGTATTTGCCTTCTTGTACCGCATAACCATGAGAGTCAAGGTACCGGGACTTAAGTTCCCAAGGCTTATCCATCTGGATATCATCCTCAATCTCGAGGAGAAGTACAAACTCCGAAGTCCTGTTATTAGGAAGGGGTTGGTACTTAATAGTTTCCAAGACCTCTTTAGCAGATTTCTTTTTGTTAAAGGGGTTAAGAGGGGGAGCATTCTTGTCCCTGTTTTTAGCGCTTTGGCATAAAAACTCAACATAATCCTGTATCGGAGGATATTGATCATCATTCGTGATGATAGGTGCTTTACCAGGTCTGCGAGAATTCCCGCGACCATGCCCTCTAGAGGGGCCGCTCATCTGTTCTGCAAAAACTCTCTTGTTTAGAAAATCGGGGAGAGAGTTATTTTCCCCCTTGATATGTTCAATATCAAAATCAAAAGCAGAAAGATTAGCTTGCCATCTGGCAAAAATCTGTTTGGAGACAATATTCTCAACATCTTTTTGAAGGACTTGCTTAATAGCGCTACAGTCAATTCTGAGCAAAAATTTTTGATTAAGCAAATCATCCTAAAATTTAGTAATACATTTGACTACCGAAAAAATTTCTTTTTTAATGGTAGAATAATTCTTGGAGGCATCTTTCCAAGATCCAGAGGTAAAACGAACAAGTTCTTCTTTGTTAGAAAAAGAGTTAAGTTGTTTTAAAATTCCTCCATAGCCAATATCAGAGGCGTCAGTCTCGACAATTTTAAAAAATGAAGGGTTGGAGACAACTAATCCATTAGTTTTAATAACATCTTTAAAAATTCTTAAATGTTTAAAGTGTTGATCAATTGAATTAGAGAAGATAAGAATATCATCAATATAAACAATTGAAAATTCTGAAAAAGGGTTAAAAATATCATACATGCCCATTTGATGGATTAATTCATAAATTTGAGATTCAGAAAGTCCATCAAGATTCCAGTCATAAATGGATTTACCGCAAAAGGTATTTTGCAAAACCTGACTTTCTTCAAAAAGTAGGTCTTGGGGAGTAGGTCGATGATAGTAATTCTTTCTTGGGCCAAGAGGAGTACTACCAAAAGTAACTCTGTTGATTTGGTTTTCAGGTAAACCAAAATGATGTTCAAAGTCTTGACCCTCAACAAAAGAAAATTCTGAATCAGATTCAGAACTGTCATGGGATAAAGTATTAATTCTTAATCCCTGAAGATCTTTTTCAATATCTTTTAATTTGGACATGAAATTAGCCTTAGTTCCTGATTTAAAGCCTTTAACCTCAAGAGGAGGTTGAATTAAAGGTTTGTCCAGACTTTTGACAGTAAAGTCAGTGGCTTTTGCCAACATGGCATCAACGTGATGCTGCTCAATTCTTTGGAGCTGCTTTCCTATCGAATTAAGGATGAGGTTAGTGTAGTTACCTTGTTTGACTATAGGGTTAAGATCTTTAGTATAAGCAAGGTTTCTAGTTTCTTTCTCAGCCTTGATAAAAGTAGTAGCTTCTAAGATAGGAGGAAGAGGGTCAGTACTGGTACTAGTACTGGGTTCAGTCTTCTGACTGGAACTAGTTTGGATAACCAAGGGTTCAGTAGGAGGGTGGACTGAAGATATAATCTCACCATGCGCAATAGTCCATTTGGTTTCAAAGGTATCAGGTGCTTTAGAGTCAAGAACAAAAAGTTCTTGTTCCCAAAGATCCTTATCCTTAGTGTATAAAAGAAACCAAACAACAAAGGATATAACAGTCTTGTTATAATCGATCCATTTATAAAATTCATTTTTATAAGTTTGTTGTTCTTTGTGACTAAATTTTTTAAAGAACCAAGTCCTAAATTTTTCCCATTTAGGTAAGTTGAACTCGGCACTACGTTCTTTCCTATTGTAAGAAAAATCCATAAAAAGGAAAGGAATCAAAGTCTGACATTCATTTCAGACGGCGTAGGGGAAGTTCTACGCTGAGAAGGTTCAGCTTTCTCATAAATACCATGTGGTATTTGATCATGAGTAAAAACACCATGAAGATTCATATCATCATGATATGAAGGATTCAAAAGAGGGGATTTTTCCTCTTCGACCGATTGTCTAGAGGTAGATGGAGGATAGGTGACGAAAGGTCTCCTGGAACTACTAGAGAGTCGAGTCCCGGAAGATTGGCACCTAGAAATCTTCCTGAAATTTAGGAAGACATCAATCTTATCAATTGGCATAAGTAAAGATAAAAAGGGTGTACCTAAAATTAGCTGCACATAAAGATCTTTTATGAGCAGAAAGGTACTATCTAAACAAAGTCCATTGTTACAGATTTCGACATTAGTTAATTTATACTTAATGCCCATGCTATCACCACTAGCATTAAACAAGGATTGAGTAGTCTTCTCAAAATATTCAGTAGGAATAATCCCTTCTTGGATACAATTCATGTCAGCTCCGCTGTCAACAAGGGCAATAATATTACACAAAGTAAATTCCTTATTGATGACCAAATTAATGGTGGTATACCATTTTTGGCTTGGAATCCTGTTAATTATATCCAAAAATCCTGAAGAATCAGGAGTGGAATTAGCAGATGCAAGTTTGAGATTGTTAATTTCAATTTGCATGTTATTCTGCTGGTTACGGAGTTGTCCTAACTTAGTTTTTAGATTATTAATCTCGTGCCTTAGATCATTAAGGTTAGCAGGCTTACTAATGTTACTAGTATTCTCAAGCCTATTAAAAACTTCCTTAAGGCTATAAGCCTGAGGGGATTGGCTGGTCGTGGGAAAGGCAGCTTCTTGAGCATAGCAAGCTTGGACCAGCTTGAGCTTAATATCAGGGTCAGTAACTTTGGTAATGATATCAATCATACCCTGTTGCTGACTGGTCAGGACATTAAGACTTAATCCATTTCTTTGGATAATAGACTGGAGATGATCGCATCTCTTAGTTAAGGTGTTACACTGACAATCATTGTCAGAAGAAATCAAACTACTAGAGCTTTGCAAATGATAAAGCTCATCATCACTAGAATTATCCTCTGAATCTTCAGAGGAATCAGACGAATTAAGTAAAAGTTTACTTAATTGATCCTTCAGGTGGTCATCAACCTGAAGGTTACTGATTTTATCTTTCATCTTGCATTTACTAGCATAATGGCCAAATTTGCCACATTTAAAACATTTAATTTTAGTTTTATCAGATTTCTTTCTGACATATTTCTTATGCTTTCTAACTGGTTTATCGTTAGTTGTAATAGTCTTATTACGTTTATACTTAGGTTTAGACGAAGATTTTTTCTTCTTCTTGGAGACCTTGTGAGAACTAGTCTTACCGGTGTCGTAAGCAAATTGTTCACAAAATTCTCCTAATTCTTTCTTTCCTGAAAGATTATGTTTTTTAAGCTGTCTAGACAACTTAAGGTCACTACAGAGGGAAAGACCCTCTTGGATGACGACACTTATGAGTTGGCCATAAGTGTAAAGGTCATAGGGGATAGAGATACCATCATGTTTATCTCTAAGCTTCTTTCGGACCTTTTCCGAAAAATTGGTGGGAAGGCCATCAATGAACTTAGCCTTCCAGTGAGTAGAGTTAACATCTTCTCTTTGAGTAACTCTGGCAAGAAAGACATCCTTATACCATCTAAATTGGCTAAGGGTAGGACATCTTAAGTTTTGTAACAATTCTCTGTTACGTTCACGTTGGTAATCACCACTGCCCACAAAATGATGAATGATAGAAAGCAGAAGGGTGTAAACAGAGTCTTGGACTCCATGATCATGCTGCTGTTCATCCTTAACAATTTTTGTGGCGTAGAGGATTTCATTCCTCTGCTGTTCAGTGAGAATATGCTCCCACCAACCTCTAAGGGTACCTGTAAATCCAGTAACGATCATTTTGGAAATGCTATGATCGGTGGCCTCATTATGCCTACACACTATCGGCACAAGATGTTAATGGACAAGAAAGACTTCCCTCCTCGAGCCTACTGGTTTGAACAATTAATCGTGTTGAGGTCGCTTCCTGGGATCTATCTTGTCGAGCAACTGGTTGTGATTGGGCAGAACCCTCTCTTAGATCAAATGGTCGTCGAAAGTTTCTCGACATAGCCTTAGGAGGACTTTCATTCTTCCTAGGGCCCAATCGATCAAAAGGAGAGACCCTACTTAATCTTTCCAGTGCACTAGTCCTTTTTGGAGAGAGAGTGATGTGTTGTTCAGTATCTGTGGCTCGTACTGACGAAGTTCGTCCCGGTTGATGAGAAAAATCATCAGATTTCTCAGTGCGATATGAATCGCTTTGCCTAATGCGCGAAGAAACTAAACGGGTATTTCTTTGAACACTTCGTTGTCCTGAATAGGTCGACGCTCCACCTTGGATAGTTTGCATGAGTTGTCGCATAGTCTCGTGCGTAGCCGTCTGGTCTTGAGCCAAACTGGCCATAATTCCAGCTAGATCTTGGACATTTGGAGGAGCGGATGGATTTGGGGGGTTTCCAGCGTTTCGATTACAGGATTCAGGATTATCAGCCATTGGTGATAAATTGTTTTGCTGAAAAACGAGAATTTCAGTCGTGTCCCACAGACGACGCCAATCTGTTGATGTAAAAAATTAGATTATGCCTAATTAATCAATCACAGATAAAAATAAATAAGACAAAAGAATTTTAAAGTGGTTCAGCCTTATAAGAATGGCCTACTTCCACTGTTTTTGTTATTGCTGGCTGTTTGGGAATTCTCGATAACAGGTTTTACCAAGAAATTCCGAGTCCCCTTACAATGAGGATGATACAATGTATTTATAGCCCTGAGGCTGTACATGTGAAAGGGTAATACATAGCTGTCCAATAGGCGTATACATCTATATGATAATAATCAGCATTTAATGCGCATTTAATCCTCTTAATTGTCTGGTAATAAATGCTCTGATCGAGGTGCAGCTCGGACTGCCTAAGTTGCTCCGACCGCCTAAGTAGCTCGGTATGTACAAGTTTCTCGGAGTATACTTGTTGCTCGGAGAGTCATAGTTAGTCGGGGAGATTGAGTTCCTCGAAGTCAGGGTGTTGTTCAAAAATATTTGTAGGCGCCATGTAGAGTGACACGTGTCTCCACAATGAGTTTGTAGGCGCCAAGTAGTAGACAAGTCTTTCTTGTCCATTAACATCTTGTGCCGATAGTGCACCTATGGACCTCGTAATGAAGTTTAGATAAAGCAATAAGATTACTCCTCCCTCAGGTGGAATCATCGTTTGAGGAGAGGTGAAAAATCCTTTAAGCTTGTCAAAAGCTTAAAAGATTGCTAGTGTAGTTCCTCCAATTTAAACTTTGTGGTCGTTCGCAAGATCTCCATCAGTGGGTGAGTTATCTCAGGTAGACCTAGAACAAATATCCTCAAGTAAGAAATATTTTTGAGCAAATTTTTTAGCTCTTTCTGGATCTTTGGACAAGGCATATCAGTAATTGATTTTAGTTTACTTTGGTCCATTTGTACTCTATGCCTATCAACCACAAAACCAAAGAATTTTCCACTCGTTACACCAAAGGCACACTTGAGTGGGTTAATCTTTTGCTTGTACTTTCTGCATCTGTTAAAAACTCTTCTTAGGTCATCTAATTGATAATCCTCTTTTTTTTATTTAATGACTCTATCGTCCATATAAAATTGCACAATGTAATGGAAGAGGTCATGAAAAAAGTCATCATTTTCCTCTGGTAAGTTTCCCCCGCATTTTTCAAACCAAAAGGCATTACATTGTACATGAAATTCCCTAAAGGATCCATGAAAGTTGTCTTCCCTGAATCATCTAGATCCATTTTGATCTCATTGTAACCAACTACAAATTTCTGCCGTTAACTGATTTTTAACAACAGTAATTTTCTGAGTGATGGTAGGGGACATTAAATTCTTATTAATGTTGAGGAAGAGAACTTCCTTCTGAAGGAAATTAAGTTGATTTTCTTTAGAAACAATATTGTTAGATAAAGAATTAATCCTTTTAATTTTCGGTTTTGTTATGAATTCAAAAACAATCTTTTGGTTTTGAATTGTGGTATATATGCCAGTTGGACGCCTTTTATACAGGCAATTGTGGATTTTCCCACACCATCGAAGTTCAAATCACCTGTTGTGACCCCTAAATATGATGGAAAAACTGACCCTGTCCTTCATATAGAACAATACCAAGCTGCTGTGCCAGACGAGATGAGATGCAGGGCATTTTCGGGAACTCTTACCGGATCTGCACAAATATGGTACAATAATCTTCCTTGGGGGAAGATATCAACTTTCTTTCAATTGGCCGAGCTCTTCATTGGAAATTTTTGTTTTGGAGCAAAACCAGTTAAACGAGTTGCACATTTGTTAAGTGTTAGACAAAAAATAGGTGAGAGCACCAGAGATTACATTTGTTTTCTGCTTTTTAGGAAAACTATCAATTCCTATTTTAGTGAGGCATCTAACGACGAACCTATTTGAGTTGTTCGTTCCGGGTGCTCGTCGTCCAAAATGATGTTTTCAGTAGCTTCTACCACCTGAACTTTCACGAGCTACGATTCGTCTCTAGGATCTAATGTTTCAATCTCTGCACCTTCATCCACTTGGTAGGTCGTAGTATTTTTTCTAGATTCCTCCAGTTCTTCTTGCTCAGCAGATGGGTAGTAACATTCCCGAGCTACTTTTTGGTCACCCTTTACAACTCCTACTCCAAAATTGGTTGGAAATTTCAGGCATTGATGTACCGTAGATGGAACTGCTTTAAACTTCTTCATTGGTTTATCAACAACGTGCGAGATTTGCAATTTGTGAATTTTCTTATTTTTTTTGCAAATAATAAATATTTTTCCTACCAGATTTGGAATTTATTAAGTTTCCTGATTTGTTTTCAAATAATATTTTTTTTATTAATTGAAAAATCTGGCACAGTTTAAAAGTGTACCAAAAACGTGCCAGAAAATGAAAATCTGACGCGGTTTTAAATCGTGCCAGAAGCATGTGAGATTCAATATTTGGCACTATTTAAAAATGTGTTTTATACCTTTTATTAAAAAAAAATCTATTTTGTCTATAAAAAGAACTATTTTTTTTTATTTTATAAAAGATGTTTTCCTCGGAAAACTGTTTTTATATGAAAAAAATTATTTTTATTGCAAACAACTTTACATTATTAGACTTTTGTTTACTAAAAATTAAATTTGTGCTATTAAAAAAAACTACACTTTATTTATTAGTTTATCGAACAGTCTTTCATTTTTAAATAGTGCCAAATATTGAAGCAGAGACGAAGAGTGTTCAGCCCTGAGAAGAACCAAGACATACAAGAGGAGGTCGAGAAGCTCCAAAAAGCTTCCTTTATTGACGATGTCAAATATCCAGACTGGTTGGCAAATGTAGTAATGGTGAAGAAGAAAAACAACAAATGGAGGATGTGTGTAGACTTTACCGACCTTAACAAGGAATGCCCAAAGGATCATTTTCCTTTGCCCCGAATTGATCAATTAGTGGATGCTACCTCGGGACACGAGCTTTTGAGCTTCATGGATGCTTATTCTGGTTACAACCAGATTAAAATGAAACCTGAAGACAGGGAGAGTACTTCTGTCATTACCCCTAGGGGAACGTATGGTACAATAATCTTCCTTGGGGGAAGATATCAACTTTCTTTCAATTGGCCGAGCTCTTCATTGGAAATTTTTGTTTTGGAGCAAAACCAGTTAAACGAGTTGCACATTTGTTAAGTGTTAGACAAAAAATAGGTGAGAGCACCAGAGATTACATAACTCGTTTCAATAACGAGAAGCTTAAAGTTATTGATTACGAGGAAAAAATAGCAATTACAGCTTTGATGAGTGGACTGTTGCCCAATAAATTGTACTACACTTTGGCCAAAGATCCACCCAGAACCATGTCAGAACTAATGGCAAAAGTGGCCAAGATCATGAATGCCGGCTATGGCTGCGAAGAAGAACATGGACACCAAAGAGACCAAGGTGGAGGTTGATAAGGCTAAGAAGAAAGAACATAAGAACAATGGTGGTGACAAGCAGTAAAAAACAAAGCCATCATGGGAAGTATTGAAGAAATTTGAAAATTATACTCCTTTGAAAGTAGACATAAACCATGTCCTGGAAGAGATCAAGAACAATGAGGAACTAAACTGGCCTGAGAAAATGAAGTCAGATCCTAACAAGAGAAATAAGGCCATATATTGCGCGTTCCATAAAGACCATGGTCACACAACCAAAAATTGCATAGCTCTCCAGAATGAAATCAAAGCACTCATCAGACGAGGAAATCTGACCAAGTATGTTGATCGAAGAAATGAAAGAAAAAGCAACGACCGAGCAAGACAGAGGTCTAGATCTCCTCGTCGATCAGAAGAAAACAAGAAAAGAGATCATGAAGATGATCCAGAAGATGACCCTGATCTCCCCAAGAAACCAAGACAACCAGAACGTGAGGTATTTTCAATTCGTTTTGGATTATTTGATTGTAACGTTATTACAGGTGGAGATGCAGTAGGTGGGGACCTTACTGCGGAAAGGAAAGCTTACCTCAATGAAGCTCAAGCTTGTTCATACATTCAGCGAATAAATCTAGCTGAGGATGATCGCCTGAGGAAGGTGAACAAAGAAAAATTGGTCATTGGTTTCTCCAAGAACGACCTCGCAGGTGTACTATATCCTCATGATGATCCACTGGTGATCAAAATGAGGATGAAGGAAGTAATAATATCTAGAGTACTGGTGGATAATGGTATCTCGACGGATATCATGTTCTACTCATGCTTCGATAGTTTAAATCTGAAGTTGTCTCAGTTGGAACCTTATCACAGGCCCCTCCTTGGGTTTGCTGGCGAGAAAGTTTTTCCACTTGGGACGATCAAGTGGGATATGTTCATCGGCACATGGCCCGCTTGTCGAACAGAAAGAGTACGTTTTTTTGTGATGGATAAGAATGTCCAGTCAACTTACGATTATGGGATAGAAAGACTATTGAATACAGCTTATTATATTCATTAATAGTATTGATTTTTGCGATTAATAGTTTACTTCTTATTCCTGATCGAATCTGGTATTTCCCTAAAAACCACTTAAACTTTATAATACACTATTTATTTATTGGACTCACGCCAAACCCTTTTCTACTGTCACTCAATCACTTTTGAATTTACAGTACTCCAGTATCTATTCCTCCAGATATTAACATCTTTATTTGTTGTTTTATGGATCCATATATGGTGGACACCATCACCCAACAACCACAAGAGTTCGTGAAGAACTCTTCATTAATGGAATTTGAGGTTCAGAAGAATCTCAATCGTTGGACTATACCCAAGGTACAACCCAAAACTATTTATAACACAAACTGGTATAACTTCAGAAGCAAGTATGCCATTAAAACTATGGAAGAAACCATTAGTTTTGTCTATCGTATTTATTACAAGGTAATGAATACCATAGCCCCAAACATTAAACATTTTAGCCCTTTTGGTAGAACTGTGTTAATTGACACCCATCTTATTGATTCTAATGTTCACACACCTAGAACCATAAGTTGGGATGAGATTAAATTCCCAGAGACTTGGGTCATTGAGAACGCTGTTCCTCCTCAACCTCGTCATAATCATGACATTGAGGATATCATCGAAGAAAAGGATGGGGATGTCTTCCTAAATTTCAGGAAGCTTCGGGAAGGTTTTGGGAGATAAGGAAAAGGTGTAGTGTTGTTCGGTTTTCTCTTTCTATTTTTCTTCTTTGTCAAGTGTAACCAAGATCTTTGTAACTCTGCACTATGATCTAATAAAATTTGAGTTTTCCCCTCTATACGATTGTATCTTTTCTATTTGTACTCTGTCTTGATCTTCTTTTTGATGATTGTCTTTTCTTTTTCTGCTAGTTTCTGGCCAGGATGGATATGCTATCTGCCAATGATACAAAGCTGATGCAGCAATGTAATGAATATTATAAGGCTGGTCACACAGACCTGAGTGCATCAGAAGTTGCCGACATCCTTGGTCATGATGCTTCAGAACAGGCAGTCGAAGCTTATCAGTACCTGAAGTGCATACTTGACCGAGCTGTGGCCAATAATGTGGCTTATTATGAAATGATCGAGGATCTTCAATGTACCCTAGAAAACCTTCAGAATCAGTACAAGGAATCAACTGCCCTGTTGCATGAAGGGTATGAGAAGAGGTATCAGCAGCTTTCTGCCGAGAAGGGTTACGAGAAGCTCTTTGCTGGGTACGATGTCAGGGAGAGAACCTTAAAGGGTGAAGTTGAAGCATGTAGACAGATTGCCGAGCTGTTGGAGCAAGAGAATAACAATTTGCAGAAAGAGCTAGCACAGTTGAAGTCTGCAGCCTCTTCTTCAACAACTATAATCCCAGTGATTGACGAGGGATTTTCATTTTTAGAAGTTGAGAATGCCAAATTGAGGCAAGAGTTGGACACCTTGAGGAGGCCAGGCACTTCCACATCTCCTCGGGGACGAGCAAGAGCTCCTCAGGGGAGAGGAAGAGCAGCTCGGGTTCTTATGGAGGAACAGAGGACATCATCTGCCTTAAAGAACCAAGCCTTCTAATTAATGGCTAAGAACCAAGCTTTGTCTGACATGTCAAAGAAAATTAGAGAACTGGAAAAACAACTCTCTGCAAAGAAATCAGTGTTGGAGACTAATGAGCTTTTCATCCAGAGTCTTCACGAGAAGCTTGAAAGGTTAACATTTCAATTTCACAAACAGCCCAGGGAGTTCTGGATGGCTGGATACAACGAAGCACTATTCCATTTGGATGATCGTATCCAGAATGCCAATAATGAGGGCTACAAACAAGGCTGGCTGAATGCCTTGGGCGTGCTGAAGCTCGAACAAGGACACTATCTGTGGGACTATTATGATCCCGGGTTGCTCGACTTGCCTGTGCCACCGTACAATTTGGACATGGAATGGATCCCAGCTCCGGCCATTCCTCGGAGCTTTATTGCGAAATACCTCGGTGACTATAATTTACATTCTCAATTTGAGGTATCTCGTCCCGAGCATCTTCTAGATCGACCTTCTGTGATGAACATCAGGGTGCTGAAGGATTTGAACTTCATTAATTCTCATCAGTCTTTAAATGATCCGCCTGCTGGCGAGGAACCCGTATCGAAAGCTGAGGGGAAAAGACCAATAGAATAGGAATTTTTGATGTAACAGTTAGTATACATATCCATGTAATTATCAATGTAACTTGTAATTTATTTTGAATTTTATGAAAGACTTTCATTCTTGCTTGCAAATCTCAATTGCTCTTGTAGTTATAAAATACTTTATATTCATTTATCCCTGTTAAAAAGATAATAATGTTGCTCGATCACTTAATAATAAAGTAATGAGTATAAAAATGCTTAAAAAATTTTCAACCAACCAAGGTTGTTAAATTGTGCTCGTCGACCAATTATAGTTAGTGAGAGTTTATCCCCAACTAACCATACTTGGTAAATTTTGGAATATTTCGTTTCCTAGCCAAACAGGTTGGCATTTTTAGGAATATTTCTCCTCGTCGACCAACAATGTTGGTACAGTTTGGAATATTTTCTCCTCGTCGACCAACTAAGTTGGTACAGTTTGGAATATTTTCTCCTCGTCGACCAACTAAGTTGGTACAGTTTGGAATTTTTTATCCTCGTCGACCAACTAAGTTGGTACAGTTTGGAATATTTTATCCTCGTCGACCAACTAAGTTGGTACAGTTTGGAATATTTTCTCCTCGTCGACCAACCAAGTTGGTACGATTTGGAATATTTTATCCTCGTCGACCAACTAAGTTGGTACAGTTTGGAATTTTTTGTTGAGTAGTCTGCCGAGCTTTGCCGAGTAGTGCATAGCACTAGTATTCCCCGAAAAATTTCAATAAACAGAGAAACTTGCAGAATATTTTTATTTTATTCATACCGATGGAAACTGTGTTACATATACATTACTGATAATACTTGCGCAGATGCTCTGCATTCCATGCATTTTTAAACTCTTCGCCTTCTAAAGTTGCTATTCGATAAGTTCCTGCCGAACAACTTCAGTTACTCGGTATGGTCCATGCCAGTTTGCTTCCAGTTTGTTATGATTTTGAATTACTTTCTTCAGCACATAGTCTCCTTCTTTCAGGTCGCACTTCTTCACCCTCTTGTTGTAGAACAAAGCTGTTCGCTGCTGGTAAGCAGCATTTCTAATGGCTGCTTCTTCTCTAACTTCCTCGAGCATGTTTAGATCCAATCTTCTCATTAAGTCGCTGATAGGGGAATTGAAATTCAGTACCTTGTGGAGGCCCAACTCGGCAGTTATGACAGCTTCACTCCCAAACGCCAGCATGTATGGTGATTCTCCAGTTGCTACTCGGGGAGTAGTTCGGTAAGCCCAAAGTACTGATTGTAGCTCGTTGATCTAGTTTGCTTTCGCATCATCCAATCTTTTCTTCAAACCGTTCAGCAGCGTCCTGTTCGTCACTTCAGTTTGACCATTGCTTTGAGGATGGCAGGTGCTGAGTGGACCTTCAAAATATTCGACTGATGACAATAGGCGACAAACTCTTCATCATCAAATTGTGTCCCATGGTCTGTGATGAAGGCATGAGGGAGACCATATCGGCAAATGATGTTCTTCCAAACAAATTGGTACACCTTCTCGTATGTCATATCAATGAGTGGCTCAGCTTCTACCCACTTAGTAAAATAATCCACTGCGACAACGAGGTACTTGAACCTTCCTCGGGTCGTTGGCAGTGGTCCAACCAAATCAATTCCCCATATGGCAAATGGCCAAGGGGAAGTTATGGGTGACAACAATGCTTGTGGAGTTCTTCGGAAGGAGAAAAAGCGTTGGCACTTGTCACATTTCTTGGCATAGGCTATACAATCTGCCCTCATCGTCGGCCAGTAGTATCCCTGTGTCATCACTCTTTGTAAAAGTGTCCGACCTGCTACATGTGCTCTACAAGACCCTTCGTGAATCTCTTCAATCAAATCTTTCACCTCGGTGGGATGTAGACATCTTTGCAATCCTGCCATAATTCCTCGTCTATATAAAACACCATTAGTTAATACATACCGAGTAGCTTTGAACTTCAATTTCTTGGCTGCAAGCTTGTCAATTGGCAGTTCTCCTTCCTCGATATATACCCTGATGGGATCCATCCAAGATGGTCCTAAATAAAGGGTGATAAAATTTATCTTCAGATCTTCATCTATACTCCGGCCAGTTAACTCTTCAATTGGGATTGTTCATCGTAGCTCGGTGCGATTAGCTGATGCTAGTCGAGCTAGGGCGTCTGCTCTCGCATTCTTCATTCTTGGTACTCTGACAAGATGAATAGCGGCAAATTCTGACAACACCTCCTTTGCCTTTGCATGATATCTGATCATTAATTCTCCTCTAACTGCATATACTCCCATCATTTGGTTTACAATCAATTGAGAGTCACTGAAGATCACAACCCGCTGTGCCTCCATAGTTTTTTCCAAATTAAGTCCTGCAATCATGGCCTCATATTATGCTTTATTGTTGGAAGCTTTAAATTGGAAACGCAAGGCGTATTCCATGTCGACCTCGTCCGGAGTGCTCAGAACTATCCCCGCGCCACATCCTGCAGTGCAAGATGAGCCATCTACATATAGCCTCCATATAGGTAACTCGTCTTCAAATTTTTGATCAGTCAGAGTTCCTCGGTGAAATATTTGCTGCTTCCTTTCATCCTCCCCGGATTTTTCTCGCTCCTCATCGATCATCTTTTCTTGCCCTTTTACCAACCGAGGTTGGTCTGATTTCGAATTTAATGACCTTGTAACATCCACTTGCCCTCTTACCAACCGGATTTGGTCTGAGCCAGTGTCTGTCGATCCTGTAACATCCACAGGTTGATCATCGAGCAACTTTTGCTCCTCGGGGGTATCAGGATAGGTGAACTCCGCTATGAAATCTGCTACAGCCTGCCCTTTTAGTAATGATCTGGGTTCATAAATTATATCATATTCTCCGAGCTCTATTTCCCAGTACATCAATCTCCCTGATTTCTCTGGCTTATGAAGGGCTTGTCTCAATGGCACATCGATGTATACTATTATAGTATGAGCCTGGAAGTACGGCCTCATTCTCCTACTCCCCTCAATCAGCGCCAGTGCCAATTTCTCCAGTCTCGGATATCTGATCTCTGCTCCTCGGAAGGCCTTACTTGTGTAGTAAATTGGCTTTTGTACTCCATTCTCCATTCTGATCAACGCCGAGCTAATTGCATTCTCGGATACTGCAAGGTACGAATACAATTTTTCTCCCATCACCGGACTGGACAACAGTGGAGGTGCTCCCAAGTATTTCTTCAAGTCTTGAAAGGCCTTCTCACATTGATCATTCCACTCAAAAGTTTTTGGAGTGTCTTGAAGAATGGGAGACATCTATCAGTTGCTCGTGACACAAATCTGTTGAGTGCTTCTACTCGTCCTGTGAGACTCTGTACTTCCTTCTTCGTTGTTGGAGATCGCAGCCCTAATAGAGCTTTGATCTTTTCAGTATTTGCTTCAATGCCTCTTTGATTGAAAATGTACCCGAGGAACATGCCTTCTCGTACTCCGAATATGCACTTCGTCGGGTTCAGCTTCATTTGATATTTATCTAGTTGATCAAAAGTTTGACTTAAGTCAACTAGATGATCTGTAGCTTTCTTGCTTTTTGTCAGCATGTCGTCAACATAGACTTCCATATTGTCACTGATTTGTTCAGCAAAGACCTTGTTCATCAGCCTCTGATATGTCCCACCTGCATTTTTTAAACCAAAAGGCATAACATTATAACAATAAGTTCCCCTAGGGGTAATGAAAGAAGTACTTACCCTGTCTTCAGGTTTCATTTTGATCTGATTTTAACCAGAATAAGCATCCATGAAGCTCAGCAACTCGTGTTCCGAGGTAGCATCCACCAGTTGATCAATTCGGGGCAGTGGAAAATAATCTTTTGGGCATGATTTGTTGAGGTCGGTGAAGTCTACACACATCCTCCACTTGTTGTTTTTCTTCTTTACCATCACCACATTGGCTAACCAATCTGGATATTTTACATCTTCAATGAAACAAGCTTTCTGGAGCTTCTCGACTTCCTCCTGTATAGCTTGATTCTTCTCGGGACTGAATACTCTTCTTCTCTACTTCACAGGTTTGATCTCCTTATTCACATTGAGCTCGTGACATAAGAAGTTTGGGTCAATCCCAGGCATATCTTCATGACTCCAGGCAAAAGTTTATTTTCTGCTTCTAAGGAAAGTTATCAATTCTTGTTTTAGTGAGGCTTCCAATAAGGAACCTATTTGAGTAGTTCGTTCAGGGTGTTCATCGTCCAGAATGATATTTTCAGTAGCTTCCACCACTTGACCTTTCACGAGTTGCGACTCATCACGAGGATCCAAGGTTTCAATTTCTTTACCTTCATCCACTTGATAAGTAGTAGTCTTTTTCTTTGATTCTTCCAATTCATCTTGCTCGGCGGATGAATAATAGCACTCCCGAGCTACTTTCTGGTCACCTTTCATAACTTCTACTCCAAAATTTATTGGAAATTTTAGGCATTGATGCACTGTAGATGGTACAGCCTCGAACTTTTTCAACCCTACTCTTCCCATGATGATATTGTACGATGACGGGACATTCTTATCCATCACGAAAAAGCGTATTCTTTTTGTTCGACAAACAGGCCACGTATTAATGAATATATCCAACTTGATCGTCCCAAGTGGAAATACTTTCTCGCCAGCAAAACCGATGAGGGGCTCCAATTGAGATGGTAAGGCTCCAATTGAGATAGCTTCAAATTTAAACTATCGAAACACGAGCAGAACATGATGTCTGCCGAGCTACCGTTATCGACCAACACTCTTGAGATCATTACCTCTTTCATTCTCATTTTGATCACTAGTGGGTCGTCATGAGGATACAAAACTCCTGCAAGATCATTCTTTGAAAACCCAATGGCCAATTTTTCTTTGTTCACCTTTCTCGGGCGATCTTCCTCCGCTAAATTTATTCGCTGAATGTACGAGAAAGCTTGAGCCTCTCCGAGGTAAGCTTTTCTTTCTGCAGTAAGGTCTCCTCCTCCTGCATCTCCTCCTGTAATGACATTACAATCAAATGACCCAAAGCGTATTAAAAATATCTCTCGTTCTGGTTGCCTTGGTTTCTTGGGAAGATCGGGGTCATCATCTGGATCATCTTCATGGTTTCTCTTCTTTTTCTCCTCTACTCGATGAGGAGATCTAGACCTCTCTTTAGTTCGGTCGTTGTTTCTTCTTTCACCTCCCCGATCAACACACTTTGCTAGCTTTCCTCGTCGGATGAGTGTTTCAATCTCGTTCTGAAGAGCTATGCAATTTTTGGTCATATGGCCATGATCCTTATGGAATTTGTAGTATTTCTCCCTATTCCTCGTGTCAGGGTCTGACCTCATTTTCTTTGGCCAATTTAACTCCTCGCTGTTCTTAATTTCTTCCAGGATGTGGTTGATATTTGCCTTCAAAGGCGTGTAATTATCAAATTTCTTTAAGACCTCCCATGACAACCTACTTTTAGAATGTTTGTCACCACCATAGTTCTTATGCCCTTTCTTCTTAGCTTTATCACCTTCCCCCTTGGTTTCTTTGGAGTTCATATTCTTCTTCGCAGACATAGCCTCCTCCGCATTCATAATCTTTGTTGCTTTTCCCATCAGGTCCGACATGGTTCGAAGTGGATCTTTGGCCAAAGTGTAGTACAACTTGTTTGGCAGCAGTCCACTCATCAAAGCGGTAATCGCTGTCTTCTCCTCATAATCAATGACTTCGAGCTTCTCGTTATTAAAACGAGTTATATAGTCTCTAATACTCTCACCAGCTTTTTGTCTAACACTTAACAAATGTGCTACTCGTTTAACTGGCTTTGCTCCAAACCAGAAATTCCCAATGAATAACTCGGCCAGTTGAAGAAAAGTTGAAATCTTACCCCGAGGAAGATTATTGTATCATATCTGGGCAGATCCGGTAAGAGTTACCGAGAATGCCCTACATCTCATCTCGTCTGGGACAGCATAGATGTCGACAGCAGCTTGATATTGTTCTATATGAAGGACAGGGTCAGTCTTCCCATCATACTTGGGAGTCACAACAGGTGCTTTGAACTTTGATGGTGTTGGAAAATCAACAATATCCTGGACAAAAGGTGTTCCTCGAACAAAGGTTCGTTGTAGAGGGTTCTTGGCCTTATCCATTTACCCTAATCTATCCTCCAGCCTCTGAATAGACCCTTTCCAAGCATCATTTCCTTCCTCGGGCCTATTGGTTCGAGGAACTAATCGCGTTGAAGTGGCTTCCTGGGATTTATCATGGCGAACAGCTGATCGGTCAGCAGATACATCTCGACGAGTAACTGGTCGTGACTGGGCAGATCCTTCCCTTAAATCTGATGGTCATCGAAAGCTCCTCGATGCTGCATTAAGAGGACTTTTGTTCCTCCTAGGGCCTAATCAATCAAAAGGAGAGGCCCTGCTTAATCTTTTCAATGCACCGGCCCTTTCTGGGGAGAGGGTGACACGTTGTTCAGTATCTGTGGCTCGCATTGACGAAGTTTGTCCTGGTTGATAAGAAAAATCTTCAGATTCCTCATTGCGATATGAATTAACACGCCTAGTACGCGTAGAAGGCGCACGGGTATTTCTTTGGATGTTTCCTGATCCGGAATGGGATGGTGCACCGCCATGGAGGATTTGGATGAGTTGTCGCATTGTTTCTTGCATGGCGGTCTGGCCCTGAGCCAAATTTGCTATTATTCCAGTCAGATCTGGAATGATTGGTGGTGCAGATGGATTTGGAGGGGTTCCGGCGTTTTGATTGCTGGATTCCGGCACATCAGCCATTGGTATTGGATTGTTATTGGTGAGAAAACGATATTACCAGTCATTTTCCACAGACGGCGCCAATCTGTTGATGTAAAAAATTAGATCACTCTAATTATTCAATCACAGATAAATAAATGAGACAAAAGATTTTTAAAGTGGTTCAGCCTTATGTGAATGGCCTACGTCCACTGTTATTTCATTGCTGAGTGTTTGTAAATTCTCGATTACAAGAAATTGCATTATGGATCCCCAGGTTTGGATTCAGAATTCGCTCCCCTACATTGAGGATTGTACAACGTATTTATAGCCTTGAGGCTGTCATCTGAAAGGGTGATACATTAAATGATATACATATGAAAGGGTAACACATTTAATGCCCTTTAAGCGTGTGCGTCTAAATGATAAGCATTTAATGAACCAGTTGAACTGTTGGTTATTCTGTTATTAATGCTCTGTTCGAGACGCAGCTCGGACCGCCTGAGCTTTCTGGTATTCAAGAGTTCCTCGGAGCGTATGAGTTCCTCGGAAAGGTCAGTTCCTCGGAGAGTAAGCGTTCCTCGGAGGTGCTTGTGGTTGCCATGTAGATAGCCACGTGTCTTCATATAATTGATCCAAGTTAGCAGATTAAATTTGGTATCAACACTTATCATTCAGACGCACACGCAAAGAGGGCATTAAATGTATTACCCTTTCATATGTATATCATTAAATGTATTACCCTTTCACATTACAGGCTCAGGGTTATAAATACATTGTACAATCCTCATGGTAGGGGACCGAATCCTGAATCCAAACTTTGGGATCCAGAACGGAATTTCTTGTAATTGAGAATTCCCAACATTCAGCAATAAAACAACAGTGGACGTAGGCCGTTCTTATAAGGCTGAACCACTTTAAAAATCTTTTGTCCCATTTATTTATCTGTGATTGAATAATTAGAGTGATCTAATCTTTTACATCAACAGATTGGCACCGTCTGTGGGAATTGACTGGTAATATCGTTTTCTCACCAATAACAATCCAATACCAATGGCTGATGTGACGGAATCCAGCAATCGAAACGCCGGAACCCCTTCAAATCCATCTGCACCACCAATCATTCCAGATCTGACTGGAATAATGGCAAATTTTGCTCAGGGCCAGACCGCCATGCAAGAAACAATGCGACAACTCATCCAAACCCTCCATGGCGGTGCACCAGCCCATTCCGGATCACGAAACATCCAAAGAAATACCCGTGCGCCTTCTACGCGTACTAGGCGTGTTAATTCATATCGCAATGAGGAATCTGAAGATTTTTCTTATCAACCAGGACAAACTTCGTCAATACGAGCCATAGATACTGAACAACGTGTCACCCTCTCCCCAGAAAGGGCCGGCGCAATGGAAAGATTAAGCAGGGCCTCTCCTTTTGATCGATTAGGCCCTAGGAGGAACAAAAGTCCTCTTAATGCAGCATCGAGGAGCTTTCGACGACCATCAGATTTAAGGGAAGGATCTGCCCAGTCACGACCAGTTACTCGTCGAGATGTATCTGCTGACCGATCAGCTGCTCGCCATGATAAATCCCAGGAAGCCACTTCAACGCGATCAGTTGCTCGAACCAATAGGCCCGAGGAAGGAAATGATGCTTGGAAAGGGTCTATTCAGAGGCTAGAGGATAGATTAGGGGAAATGGATAAGGCCAAGAACCCTCTACAACGAACCTTTGTTCGAGGAACACCTTTTGTCCAGGATATTGTTGATTTTCCAAAACCATCAAAGTTCAAAGCACCTGTTGCGACTCCCAAGTATGATGGGAAGACTGACCCTGTCCTTCATATAGAACAATATCAAGCTGCTGCCGACATCTATGCTGTCCCAGACGAGATGAGATGTAGGGCATTCTCGGGAACTCTTACCGGATCTGCCCAGATATGGTACAATAATCTTCCTCGGGGTAAGATTTCAACTTTTCTTCAACTGGTCGATTTATTCATTGGGAATTTCTGCTTTGGAGCAAATCCAGTTAAATGAGTAGCACATTTGTTAAGTGTTAGACAAAAAGCTGGTGAGAGTATTAGAGAGTATATAACTCGTTTTAATAACGAGAAGCTCGAAGTCATTGATTATGAGGAGAAGACAGCGATTACCGCTTTGATGAGTGGACTGCTGCCAAACAAGTTGTACTACACTTTGGCCAAAGATCCACCTCGAACCATGTCGGACCTGATGGGAAAAGCATCCAAGATTATGAATGCTGAGGAGGCTATGTCTGCGAAGAAGAATATGGACTCCAAAGAAACCAAGGGGGAAGGTGATAAAGCTAAGAAGAAAGAGCATAAGAACAATGGTGGTGACCAACTTTCTAAAAGTAGGTCGTCATGGGAGGTCTTGAAGAAATTTGATAATTACACGCCTTTGAAGGCAAATATCAACCACGTCCTGGAAGAAATTAAGAACATCGAGGAGTTAAACTGGCCAAAGAAAATGAGGTTAGACCCTGACACGAGGAATAGGGAGAAATATTGCGAGTTCCATAAGGATCATGGCCATATGACCAAAAATTGCATAGCTCTTCAGAACGAGATTGAAACACTCATCCGACGAGGAAAGCTAGCAAAGTATGTTGATCGGGGAGGCGAAAGAAGAAACAACGACCGAACTAGAGAGAGGTCTAGATCTCCTCATCGAGCAGAGGAGAAAAAGAAAAGAAACCATGAAGATGATGACCCCGATCTTCCCAAGAAACCAAGGCAACCAGAACGAGAGGTATTTTCAATACGCTTCGGGTCATTTGATTGTAATGTCATTACAGGAGGAGATGCAGGAGGAGGAGACCTTACTGCAGAAAGAAAAGCTTACCTCGGAGAGGCTCAAGCTTGCTCGTACATTCAACGAATAAATTTAGCGGAGGAAGATCGCCCGAGAAAGGTGAACAAAGAAAAATTGGTCATTGGGTTTTCAAAGAATGATCTTGCAGGAGTTCTGTATCCTCATGACGACCCACTAGTGATCAAAATGAGAATGAAAGAGGTAATGATCTCAAGAGTGCTGGTCGACAACGGTAGCTCGGCAGACATCATGTTCTACTCGTGTTTTGATAGTTTAAATTTGAAGCTATCTCAACTGGAGCCTTACCACAGGCCCCTCATCGGTTTTGCTGGCGAGAAAGTATTTCCACTTGGGACGATCAAGTTGGATATATTCATTGGTACGTGCCTGTTTGTCAAACAGAAAGAATACGCTTTTTCGTGATGGATAAGAATGTCCAGTCATAGTATAATATCATCATGGGAAGAGTAGGGTTGAAAAAGTTCGAGGCTGTACCATCTACAGTGCATCAATGCCTAAAATTTCCAACAAACTTTGGAGTAGGAGTTATGAAAGGTGACCATAAAATAGCTCGGGAGTGCTATTATTCATCCGCCGAGCAAGATGAATTGGAAGAATCAAAGAAAAAGACTACTACTTATCAAGTGGATGAAGGTAAAGAAATTGAAACCTTGGATCCTCGTGATGAGTCGCAACTCATGAAAGGTCAAGTGGTGGAAGCTACTGAAAATATCATTCTGGATGACGAACACCCTGAACGAACTACTCAAATAGGTTCATCATTGGAAGCCTCATTAAAACAGGAATTGATAACTTTCCTTAGAAGCAGAAAACAAACTTTTGCCTGGAGTCATGAAGATATGCCTGGGATTGACCCAAACTTCTTATGTCACGAGCTCAATGTGAATAAGGAGATCAAGCCTGTGAAGCAGAGAAGAAGAGTATTCAGTCCCGAGAAGAATCAAGCTATACAGGAGGAAGTCGAGAAGCTCCAGAAAGCTTGTTTCATTGAAGATGTCAAATATCCAGATTGGTTAGCCAATGTGGTGATGGTAAAGAAGAAAAACAACAAGTGGAGGATGTGTGTAGACTTCACCGACCTCAACAAAGCATGCCCAAAAGATCATTTTCCACTGCCCCGAATTGATCAACTGGTGGATGCTACCTCGGGACACGAGTTGCTGAGCTTCATGGATGCTTATTCTGGTTATAATCAGATCAAAATGAAACCTGAAGACAGGGAGAGTACTTCTTTCATTACCCCTAGGGGAACTTATTGTTATAATGTTATGCCTTTTGGTTTAAAAAATGCAGGTGCGACATATCAGAGGCTGATGAACAAGGTCTTTGCTGAACAAATCAGTGACAATATGGAAGTCTATGTTGACGATATGCTGACAAAAAGCAAGAAAGCTGCCGATCATCTAGTTGACTTAAGCCAGACTTTTGATCAACTAGATAAATATCAAATGAAGCTGACCCCACGAAGTGCGTCTTTGGAGTACAAGAAGGCATGTTTCTCGGGTACATTGTCAGTCAGCGAGGCATTGAAGCAAATCCTGAAAAGATCAAAGCTCTATTAGGGCTGCGATCTCCAACAACGAAGAAGGAAGTACAGAGTCTCACTGGACGAGTAGCAACACTCAATAGATTTGTGTCACGAGCAACTGACATATGTCTCTCATTCTTCAGGACACTCAGAAAGACTTTTGAGTGGATTGACGAATGTGAGAAGGCTTTTCAAGACTTGAAGAAATACTTGGGAGCACCCCTACTATTGTCCAGGCCGGTGATGGGAGAGAAATTGTATTTGTACCTTGCAATATCCGAGAATGCAGTTAGCTCAGCATTGATCAGAGTGGAGAATGGAGTACAAAAGCCAATTTACTACACGAGTAAGGCCTTCCGAGGAGCAGAGAGATATCCAAGGTTGGAGAAATTGGCACTGGCGCTGATTGAGGCGAGTAGGAGAATGAGGCCATATTTCCAGGCTCACACCATAGTAGTATATACCGATATGCCATTGAGACAAGCCCTTCACAAGCCAGAAAAATCAGGGAGATTGATGTACTGGGCAATATAGCTCGAAGAATATGATATAATCTATGAACCCAGGTCATCACTAAAAGGGCAAGCTGTAGCAGATTTCATAGCGGAGTTCACCTATCCTGATACCCCTGAGGAGCAGAAGTTGCTCGCTGGTTAACCTGTGGATGTTACAGGATCAACAAACACAAGCCCAGACCAACTCTGATTGGTAAAAGGGCCTGTGGATGTTACAGGATGTGATGAAGAGATAGTTAGGAGGACTCCGAACGAGAAACAAGAGTTGCTCGCTGATCAACCTGTGGATATTACAGGATCGATAAACACTGGCTCAGACCGACTCCGGTTGGTAAAAGGGCAAGTGGATATTACAGGATCATTAAATTCGAGCTCAGACCAACCTCGGTTGGTAAAAGGGCAAGAAAAAATGATCGACGAGGAGCGAGAAAAATCAGGGGAGGATGAAAAGAAGCAGAAAATATTTCACCGAGGAACTCTGACTGATCAAAAATTTGAAGATGAGTTACCTATATGGAGGCTATATGTAGATGGCTTATCTTGCACTGCAGGATGTGGCGCGGGGATAGTTCTGAGCACTCCGGACGAGGTCGACATGGAATACGCCTTGCGTTTCCAATTTAAAGCTTCCAACAATAAAGCAGAATATGAGGCCATGATTGCAGGACTTAATTTGGCAAAAACTATGGAGGCACAGCAGGTTGTGATCTTCAGTGACTCTCAATTGATTGTAAACCAAATGATGGGAGTATATGCAGTTAGAGGAGAATTAATGATCAGATATCATGCAAAGGCAAAGGAGGTGTTGTCAGAATTTGCCGCTATTCATCTTGTCAGAGTACCAAGAATGAAGAATGCGAGAGCAGACGCCCTATCTCGACTAGCATCAGCTACTCGCACCGAGCTACGACGAACAATCCCAATTGAAGTGTTAACTGGCCGGAGTATTGATGAAGATCTGAAGATAAATTTTATCACCCTTGATTTAGGACCATCTTGGATGGATCCCATCAGGGTATATATCGAGGAAGGAGAACTGCCAATTGACAAGCTTGCAGCCAAGAAATTGAAGTTCAAAGCTGCTCGGTATGTATTAACTAATGGTGTTTTATATAGACGAGGAATTATGACAGGATTGAAAAGATGTCTACATCCCACCGAGGTGAAAGATTTGATTGAAGAGATTCACGAAGGGTCTTGTAGAGCACATGTAGCAGGTCGGACACTTTTACAAAGAGTGATGACGCAGGGATACTACTGGCCGACGATGAGGGCAGATTGTATAGCCTATGCCAAGAAATGTGACAAGTGCCAATGCTTTTCCTCCATCCGAAGAACTCCACAAGCATTGTTGTCACCCATAACTTCCCCTTGGCCATTTTCCATGTGGGGAATTGATTTGGTTGGACCACTGCCAACGACCCGAGGAAGGTTCAAGTACCTCGTTGTCGCAGTGGATTATTTTACTAAGTGGGTAGAAGCTGAGCCACTCATTGATATGACATACGAGAAGGTGTACCAATTTGTTTGGAAGAACATCATTTGCCGATATGGTCTCCCTCGTGCCTTCATCACAGACCGTGGGACACAATTTGATAATGAAGAGTTTGCCGCCTATTGTCATCAGTCGAATATATTGAAGGTCCACTCAGCACCAGGCCATCCTCAAAGCAATGGTCAAACTGAAGTGACGAACAGGACGCTGCTGAACGGTTTGAAGAAAAGATTGGATGATGTGAAAGCAAACTGGATCAACGAGCTTCAATCAGTACTTTGGGCTTACCGAACTACTCCCCGAGTAGCAACTGGAGAATCACCATACATGCTGGCGTTTGGGAGTGAAGCTGTCATACCTGCCGAGTTGGGCCTCCACAAGGTACTGAATTTCAATTCCCCTATCAGCGACTTAATGAGAAGATTGGATCTAAACATGATCGAGGAAGTTAGAGAAGAAGCAGCCATTAGAAATGCTGCTTACCAGCAGCGAACAACTTTGTTCTACAACAAGAGGGTGAAGAAGTGCGACCTGAAAGAAGGAGACTATGTGCTGAAGAAAGTAATTCAAAAGCATAACAGACTGGAAGCAAACTGGCATGGACCATACCGAGTAACTGAAGTTATTCGGCAGGAACTTATCGAATAGCAACTTTAGAAGGCGAAGAGTTTAAGAATGCATGGAACGCAGAGCATCTGCGCAAGTATTATCAGTAATGTATATGTAACACAGTTTCCATCGGTATGAATAAAATAAAAATATTCTGCAAGTTTCTCTGTTTATTGAAATTTTTCGGGGAATACTAGTGCTATGCACTACTCGGCAAAGCTCGGCAGACTACTCAACAAAAAATTCCAAACTGTACCAACTTAGTTGGTCGACGAGGATAAAAAATTCCAAACTGTACCAACTTAGTTGGTCGACGAGGAGAAAATATTCCAAACTGTACCAACATTGTTGGTTAACGAGGAAAAAATATTTCAAATCATACCAACTTGGTTGGTCGACGAGGATAAAATATTCCAAACTGTACCAACATAGTTGGTCGACGAGGATAAATATTCCTAAAAATGCCAACCTGTTTGGCTAGGAAACGAAATATTCCAAAATTTATGAAGTATGGTTAGTTGGGGATAAACTCTCACTAACTATAATTGGTCGATGAGCACAATTTAACAACCTTGGTTGGTTGAATTTTTTTTAAACATTTTTATACTCATTACTTTATTATTAAGTGATCGAGCAACATTATTATCTTTTTAACAGAGATACATGAATATAAAGTATTTGATAACTACAATAGCAATTGAGATTCGCAAGCAAGAATGAAAGTCTTTCATAAAATTCAAAATAAATTACAAGTTACATTGATAATTGCATGGATATGTATACTAACTGTTACATTAAAAATTCCTATTCTATTGGTCTTTTCCCATCAGCTTTTGATACAGGTTCCTCGCCAGCAGGCGGATCATTGAAAGACTGAAGAGAATTGATGAAGTTCAAATCCTTCAGCATCCTAACGTTCATCACAGAAGGTCGATCTAATAGATGCTCGGGATGAGATACCTCGATTTGAGAATGAAGATTGTAGTCACCGAGGTATTTTGCAATTAAACTCCGAGGAATGGCACGAGCTGGGATCCATTCTATGTCCAGATTGAACGGTGGCACAGGCAAGTCGAGCACCCCAGGATCATGGTAGTCCCACAGATAGTGTCCTTGTTCGAGCTTCAGCACACCTAGGGCATTCAGCCAGCCTTGTTTGTAGCCCTCATTATTGGCGTTTTGGATACGATCATCCAAGTGGAACAATGCTTCGTTGTATCCAGCCATCCAGAATTCCCTGGGCTGTTTGTGGAATTGATACGTTAGCCTTTCAAGCTTCTCGTGGAGACTTTTGACAAAAAGATCATTAGTCTCGAACACTGATATCTTTGCAGAGAGTTGTTTTTCCAAGTCTCGAATCTTCTTTGACATATCAGATAACGTCTGGTTCTTCGCCTTTAGTTGGAAGGCCTGGTTCTCTAAGGCAGATGCTGTCCTCTGTTCCTCGACAAGAACCCGAACTGCTCTTCCTCGACCCCGAGAAGCTCTTACTCGTCCCCGAGGAGATGTGGAAGTGCCCGACCTCATCAATGTGTCAAACTCTTGCCTCAATTTCTCATTCTCAACTTCTAAAAATGAAAATCCCTCGTCAGTCACTGGGATTATAGCTGTTGAAGAAGAGGCTGCAGACTTCAACCGTGCTAGCTCTTTCTGCAAATTGTTATTCTCTTGCTCCAGCAGCTCGGCAATCTGTCTACATGCTTCAACTTCACCCTTTAAGGTTCTCTCCCTGACATCGTACCCAGCAAAGAGCTTCTCGTAACCCTTCTCGGCAGAAAGCTGCTGATACCTCTTCTCATACCCTTCATGCAACAGGGAAGTTGATTCCTTGTACTGATTCTGAAGGTCTTCTAGGGTACATTGAAGATCCTCGATCATTTCATAGTAAGCCACATTATTGGCCACAGCTCGGTCAAGTAAGCACTTCAGGTACTGATAAGCTTCGACTGCCTGTTCTGAAGCATCATGACCAAGGATGTCGGCAACTTCTGATGCACTCAGGTCTGTGTGACCAGCCTTATAATATTCATTACATTGCTGCATCAACTTTGTATCATTGGCAGATAGCATATCCATCCTGGCCAGAAACTAACAGAGAAAGAAAAGACAATCATCAAAAAGAAGATCAAGACAGAGTACAAATATAAAAGATACAATCATATAGAGGGGAAAACTCAAATTTTATTAAATCATAGTGCAGAGTTATAAAGATCTTGGTTACACTTGACAAAGAAGAAAAATAGAAAGAGAAAATCGAACAACACTACACCTTTTCCTTATCTCCCAAAACCTTCTCGGGAGGATGGGAAGAGGAGGCAGGTTGCTCGGAGGGAATGGTGACTTGCTCGGAGAGCACCAACTGTTGCTCGGAAGAAGAAACTCCTTGCTCGACATCATGTTGACTGGTTAGGGCATTCTCTCCCATTACCATTGAAGATTCTTCAGAGATAGCTTCGTCCTCTTCTAATTCTTCTGGAGTAGGAGGGGGACCAGGGATGTGTCTTTGGAAGAGCTCGGATGACTCGTCGACCTTCAATTCCTGAAGGGCAGCAACCCATCCGTCCCTGAAATACTTTACACTGCCATAATCCACTTGAGAGACTATGGCAGTACATCCCTTATCCCAACCTTTGTCCCAGCCAGAGCTGAAGGACTTCTTCACGGCAGCTTTCCTTTTGGCCTTCTCCAAGGCGAGCTTCTCGGACAATAAAACATCAGCAGCTTTCAATTTTTGTTCAGCTTCCTCCTTCTGCCGATTTACTTCCTGGAGTTGGACCAACCTCTCCTCAGCATCCTTGAGTTTATTTTCAAACTCCTCAGCAGCCTTGAGCTTCACATCAAGCTCTTTATTAGCCTTCTCCAAGGCATTCACTTTCTTCTCCAAATCCCTGGAGGCCTCAGCAACCCGAGTTTTCTCCTGCTCGGAGGAAGCAAGTTTATTCTCCCAGACTGCCTTATCAGTAGTGTACTTCTGGCGAGATTCCTCCAAGGACTTGGTAGCTTCTTCTAGAGCTCCCTCCACACTGGACGAGGAGCAAGAAGCCTTGATTGCTTCATCCTTCTTGAGGATTATGTTGAAGCAACTCGTCAACTGTAAACAGAAAAAGAAAGCAAAGTCAGAAACAGATATGAGAAATAACAAAGGAAAATATGAAAAGTTCAAAGTAAAGGTACTTATTGAAGTAAGATGACGAGCAACCAAAGAAGTAACCATATCCCGGGTAAGGTTATCTTCATTACCTTGCACCTCGGGAATGGTCAAGGACTTTACCGAACTCATGTCAGAGCTCGGGGGAACAGATGTGGGAACCTTAGTCCCAGCAGCAGGGGGCTGAATGGTGGCGTCAACCAAATTAACCGAGGAGCTCTTCTTCAGTCTCCTCGGGGGAACAGGTACAACCAAGGAAGAATCCTTGGTCGGTGATATCACAATCACCTTTCCAGGAGCAGCAGAGCTGCTCGGAGCCACTGCGGGCTTGTCAGCAACCTTCTCGGAGACTTTAGCAGGAGCAGTTGAAGGAACTACACAGTCTTCTTTGTCCCCTCCTTTGGGACATCAATCCTGACCCTTTTTACCTCCCCAGAACCGGAGGCAGTTTTCTCAAACAGAGCAGGAGTCCTTCTCTTCTTCATCTTTTCGCTCAACGGAACGTGAGATTCTGGTGAAGAACTTGCAGAGGGTGGTACTGGCTCTGCTTCACTGATCACTGGACGAGCAGTGAAAGAAGTTGTATAGCTCTTGTATTGGAGCAGATAGGAGGCTGATCGAATGTGCTCGTCAGCAACCCTTTGATGTAGACCCCAGATAAGTCCCAAATTCCTTAGATTGACATCTATTTCTCTTGGGCACTTTCTCTTGCTATCAACTGCAAATAAACATACATTGTTATCAGTAACACATTTTATCAAACACAAAACAAACATGATTTCAAGATGAATAAAATAAATAAAAACAACCTATCCCATTTCCATAAGGAGGGCATCTGGGACCCTGGTAAACCTCATCTCCGGTTAAAGGAGGATGTTGCCAATTTTTTACAACAACTCCATGTTCAAAATAATCCCTGTTAGCATCAGGGAGATTGACTACTAAAGCTCTATTTATAAACCTAGTTTTTAAATAATAAATATTATCATTAACTGCCCATCTATAGCAGTACATGATTTCTGGAATTCCTAAACGAGTTCTATGCATTTGATTTAATTTATGCACCCCATTAACTATTCTCCATGTGTTGGGGGCTATTCGTGCAGGAACAACATCAAAGTACTGACAAAATTCCAGACACAGAGGATTTGGTGGAAAAGAAAATCCACACTCAGCAAAAAAGAGACTGGGGAACCAATGTCCCTCAGCCAAATTGAAATAGTTGGAAGGCTCAGAAAGCTCTTCCAAGATGACCCAAGAGGGAATAGAAAAATCAGAACGAAATTTCTCAAGAGACTCAACAGGATAAACCATGGTGAATAAAGAAATAAAGATGAAGGAAGAAGATCTTACAGGAAAATAGTAGAGCTGATGACGACAGACGATGGAAGAGATGAGTACACAAGAGAGTAGAAGACGATGAAAAACTCTAAGATGAAAATTTGAAAAGATAGAAGACGATGGAAGTCTCTGTGAAGTTTAAATACCTTGCCTTGGGAACTGGCGAAGTAATGATGATAAAAAGGACAATTACGTTACCGGCGGCTAAAAAGGCATTAAATATTGGCGCGGGAATCATAGCGAACAACAGCGGCTAAAAAGGCAAAAAGTGACGCGGGAAACGAAGCGAGCAGAAAAGTCCAAAAAGCATGATTCTACGAATTGAGAGGGAGAAATAAATACAAGGGAGATGATCCTAAAAATCAGGAAGAACTATTTAAAGCTACCGTATTCCGAGAAAGAATGTTCCATACTCCTCAAATTTCGAACTACGAAACATTGGGGGCTTCTGTTGATACCAAATTTAGTCTGCCGACTTGAACCAATCATATGAAGACACGTGGCTATCTACATGGCAACAACAAGTAATTCTGAGATGATCATACGATCCGAGGAACTCTTATGCACCGAGGAACAAGACCTCTCCGAGGAACTCTTATGCTCCGAGGAACAAGACCTCTTCGAGGAACTCATTAGCACCGAGAAGCTCAGGCGGTCCGAGCTACTCAGGAGGTCCGAGCTGCATCTCGAACAAAGCATTAATAGTTGGATAACCAACAGTTAAACTGGTTCATTAAATGCTTATCATTCAGACGCACACGCAAAGAGGGCATTAAATGTATTACCCTTTCATATGTATATCATTAAATGTATTACCCTTTCACATTACAGCCTCAGGGCTATAAATACATTGTACAATCCTCATGGTAGGGGACTGAATCCTGAATCCAAACTTTGGGATCCAGAACGGAATTTCTTGTAATTGATAATTCCCAACATTCAGCAATAAAACAACAGTGGACGTAGGCCGTTCTTATAAGGCTGAACCACTTTAAAAATCTTTTGTCTCATTTATTTATCTGTGATTGAATAATTAGAGTGATCTAATTTTTTACATCAACAATTAAAAACAAGACTATTCACTAATTTTTAAATACTAAAAATGGTTGTGAAGTGTGTGCTTTTACTTTTCCTTTTTGATTACCACTTCAAGCGGTTTCAAGTTCAAAAGTCCTCATTTTACTACATAATAGTTTAGGTGTCATGTTAGGATAATCCATTTCTTCTATGGCATGTTTCTTCATGGAAAATGTATAAGGAAAAGATCTTTCAATTTTAGCACATATTTCAGAATCAACATATACGATACGATTAGCATGTGATTGATTTATTATATCTTGCAACCTAAGACATGAGTCATCAAAATTTTCATCATCTTTCATAAATATGGTATCATATATATGTACTAGCAGTTGAGACTTAGCATTTTTAACTTTTGCAGCACCCTCATGTGTAGACATTAAAATTTCCCAAACCGCCTTAGATGTCGTGCAGGCTCAGATACGTTAAAACTCAGAGTCACCCATTGCTTGGAAAATAACATTTCTACCTTTATTTTTATACTGTGAACTTAAACTTTCCTCTCCAGTCCATTCAGAAAGAGGTTTCCTTTCAGTTCTTTGAAAATCATCTTCAAAAATTACACGAGTAGGTACTGAAAAAGCATTTTTAACCATATCCCATACATCACACCCTAACTCTTGGATAGGTGCAATCATTTTAACTTTTCAGTAAGAAAACTTTGCACCATCATACTGAGGAGGACGTACATAACTACTCTTTCGACAATCCATTTAAAATAAGTTTAAAATAAGGAGTTCAGGATCTTAGAGAGTAATAAAAACTTTTAAAACAAAGCCGTCCTAACAGTTATGATACCATTTGAAATTAATCTATGGACACAAAAGTGTTAAGATTAAAAATATCTTTTAACTCTTTGGTAAAAACCCTTTAAACTTCAATGGTTTAAATACATACACAAAAAAATGACAGTTTAGGTTGGTGTGATATTCTAAGTCCAACAAATAAAAATAGAGACATAATGAGATGAGGAGGAGAGAGATGAACACAATATTTATTAACGAGGAGCCCAGTGTACTGGTAAACCCGGGGTCTTTTAGTTCCAAGACCACGCACAACACAAGTCCACTATAACAATAGTTTTGGTATAAATTACAGTTTACAAATGTGTAAGTGAATTAGTACTCCCAATACACCTAGTATTCTAGGCAAGCACTAAACAACCCCATAAAATACTCAATCAGACCAAACAAAATAGTAGCCAAGTAGATAAACATAACTTCACACACAAAGTTAAAGTATCCATTGAAGAGGTATCAACAACAACTTTAATAAGTTTGAATATCACAGATGGTTGGGAAATCAATGCAAAAGCCAATAACATAAGTGACTTACTTTATAAATTAATTTTTTAACCTTGTGAAAAACATTTTGTGTGAGATCAAAAACAAAACAAAAACAAACCAAATTTAGAGAATATATATGATTAGTATCAACAACAATATATATATATATATATATATATATATATAAAATAACATAATAGATCTTTCAAGTCTTGGGTTTGTAAAAATTATAAAACAGTTTAAATCATTCAAACCCTAAATCATAGGAAAACATAATATAAGGCCATTTCCAATGGTGGTTTCTATCCTTTTTAATTTCTATCTTAGAAAAGAAAGAAGAAAAAAATATCCTCCAACCACAATTTCTATCCGATGGAAGACATGATGCGGAAGCTGAGTCACTTAGAAAATTTCTATCACAATTTCTAGATGTGGAAATTCAGATACAATTATTCTATATGACATGGAATGCCATTATTTATTTTTACCGTAAATTTTGTTGGATAGAAACTGTTATTTATATCTGGCACCGTTAGATTGTTTCAAATCTAACAAACTTTTTAAAACAAGATGGCATATCATGTAGAATGGCTCCACCGATGGAGAAGTAAAATGAATAAAGGAGGTGTTCCAACTCAGCAAGAAAAGGCTTTTAACCTCCGTGTAGAAATAGACTTCGGAAAAAACAATTGGAGATGGTCTAAGGTTTTTGTATGTAAAGCGTGGGTTTGGAGATAGTTACCAACATGTATCATAGGAACGTGCAAGCTTTATAACCACATGAACTCCTAGCATCTCAGATCCACAAACCAAAAAAACCCCAAACTCCAAAAACTCAGGAGTAATTATTTACGTCCTCCTTAATTTGATGGTGCAAGGAGATTACGGTGGCCTCAGTATCCCAAGGAATATCAGGTTCATTGGCCGATGTTGAGGCCTTCACCACATAGAGACTGCTTTGCTTAAAAGAGTAGCAACATTATTTTTGATTGTGATAAAAGGATAAAATATGCTGCAGACAAATAGAGGTAAAGGCCTCAACCTCACCGTTACCTTCTTGGGATGGCTTCAGAAGTGTAATATGTGTTGGATAATAGACAAGTTTGTGCAAAACCCGAAGAGTGACCATGAAAAAAAGTCTTTCTTGTTATTTGGAATATCAACGTGACCTCAATATGATCCCTCTGGCATTTGGTTGGAGGAAAACCTGAATGAACTGGAAATGCAAAAAGTTAAAGTTAGCAAGAAAATCTAAGGATATTAATGAAAAAGTCTAGGCAATTAAAGCAAATGATTTTATCTTCTTATGGGGGATGCCCCCATGACCGCGGAATTATAAAGATATCTATTATTGCAACCCCACATGGTGTATTTCCTAGGTGTCCCTGAACATAAAAAATTACCTGCCTTTCTAGTTTTTGGTACTGGAAGGCTTGTCGGTCATCAGATACTTTGAAGAAATCCATGTTGCCATATAATAGCACTAAGAGTTATTTACGGTATCCTCTTTAGGCATGTAAAAGTAAAAAAAATATTTGGGAGTTATATCCTTCTTGCACTTCATCTTCTAGACGATGGGAGAAGTTAAGATTACCCTCCAGCCATTGGGATTAAACTAGGTCGGGGACAGGTTCAGTGCCTTCAATTTTTTTTTAATTGTAACATGAATAGGCATTCTAAGGCCGAGGATAAAGGCGTACAAAAGAACACAGATCCCATTATTTGGGACCGTGAAGCATGACCTCTCGTTCGTGGTAGGGGAAAATAAATTATACCTTCTAGAAATTTACTCACATTACAAAAACAAATACTTTTACTATGGAGGCTTTTGAGACGGTTAAAATTTGGGTCTCTAAAAGTTACCTTTTGAGACGGGTAAAATTAGCCGTCTTAAAAATGATAGTTTTTAAGACAGCTAATTTTACCCGTCTCAAAAGATATACCTTATGAGACGGCATATTAAGAGCCGTCTCAAAAAGTATACTTTTTGAGACGGCTAAAACAAATTTGGTTTCCCCCTTTACCGATTTGAACCAATTTGGTTTCCCCCCTCTTTCTATTAGCCAAAGAAAAAACAGAAAAAAGAAAGGAAAAAGAGACAAACAAAAACAAGTCAAGCGTGACTGATTCTCAGCGCTTCTTCGGCCACTCCGCTCCCCTCCCCCCCCGCGCGGGGTTCTCCTTCTTCTCCACGCAACTCTCTCTCTTCACTCAGCCTTCATGTTGATTTCCATCGAAGTTCTACTTATCTAGGTTAAGTAATTTAGGATCTACAAATGTATTTCTTTGTTTATGCATTTAAGATTTGTAGTAGTTAGCTTTTTGATTTAAAGTTATTTTTGATTTGCATCTGAGAATCTGAACAATGGACCCTTTCATTTCAAGATCTAATTAGGTATATTTAGTTTTGATTTTGTTTTGTGTCTTAGTATTTAGATTTGGTTTGTTGATTTTTTTTAAGGTATTAGGTGAAGTGTCTGTTTTAAATCTTACTCTATTGTATTTATTTTCTTACAAACAGCCACATTAGGTTTTGCAACAATTTGTAAATTATTTGTTTTCTCTTATAGGTTGATTTTACATAGTTGAGCATGTATCACCCATGATAATGTGTTGGATATATTTTGTTTTTGAATTCACCTCTGTAGATGCTATTGATTGTATTTGTATTTTGTAATTGGAAAATAGAAAACAATGAAATCATTATAGTATTGGTGAATAGTTTTATTATACGATCATTCATCATCTTCTTACTATGCAAATATTATCTAAAAGAAGTATAATACACAAATTAGAATTAGAAAGTTTCATATTGAATAATATATTCAACTTTATCCCGTGAGTTATAGTTCGAGCATGTAGATTATGGTAGTTTGTGCAAAAACACATTTGTTTTTCATATTTGGCTCCATCCCTGATACACATGTTTTTCATTTATGGGTATTTGACAGGGAGCTACTGCTTGCATTACCATTTTTCCTTCATTTTGAAACATATTATCGAAGCCCGGGCATTTAAGTTACAACATTGAATTGATACGGATACGAGGTAATTTCAGTTCTTAATTATTGATCTATATCATTATTTTTTGACAAAAACTTTTTGTACATATGATTTATAGTGATGATATGAAGTTGATGGTGAGCCAATTGAAAACTTGGATTGATTCGTAGGGGTGATAGGAGGTTGATGGTGAGCCAATTGAAAATCCGGATTGCCAATTGGTTGTTGTAGTATGTTTTTATATTAATATAAGATAATATTTGTTTACTAGTTTGTATGAATTTTAGTTAGATTATTGATATGTTTGTTTATAATTAATAATCTAATTCAACTGGGTGGGTTTTGGTGGGGACCCACGCCGCACTAGCTCCGAATGGGGGGAATTTTGGGTAAATAAACGGGTGGCCGGGTCGGGTTTGAAATAAAAAAGCGTCAAGTTCGAGGCATGGTGGGTTTTGTATGAAAAAAATCTTGTTTAAGGGTATTATTACAAGTATTCTAGTTAAATCTATACAACTTAGTTAGTTTGGCACATACTATTAGTTAGAGGACTTCAATTTTTTATTAGTTTGATATTAAAAAAACTTAAAATCCGTTAAAATACTTGAATAAAATAAGTTATAAAATATCATAAAAATGTTTTAGGGTGGGTTCGGGTTCCTCACGGGATTTTTAAACGGGTTTTGGGCGGGGGTGGAGCCAACGGGTTTGGGGCAGGGTAATGGGGTCACATTTGGCCAAATCCGCCTCACTGCCATGCCTAAGTGTTACACTTGTCAGTCAGTTAAAGCGCACCACTCCCAATGCTGGACTTTATACGCCCCTTCTAGTCCACCACCAACAGGATGAAATGGAAGTTTTTGCAAGTTCTTAACAATTCTATACATCAGATGTGCTTAGGGCGACAGTAAAATATGATTTTGAATTCTGTGTTCTAACCTACTGCTTAATATGCCAGGATGAACGCTGTATTGCTTAGGAAAGACAAAAGGAACAATTCCTTATGGAAGGATTTCTTGTAAATACATAGATTTTGTAAGTATCTATGTAAGTATCTATGTATTGCAGAAATTTGTTGAAAAGAAAGAAGAATATACCTACTATTGAATTCTAAGGCATACATTCAATTTTATGTAAATTGTACTGAGCTAAGACCATCTCTGGAGGATTATGAAAAATGATAAAATAATCACTCAATTTAATATTGTATTTTACAAAAAATGCAAAAATTTAGCTTAACGGTTGGCTTTTCGCCAACCAATATGCCTAAGGTCCATTTAGGCGACACTCTGAAGATGTCCAATATATATGATATACAAAAACATTCCTATGCAAACTTACTCAAGGACTTGGTTCAAAACGACATCATTTTGCACCAAAATGTGCATTCATTTTCTAAAAATAATAAATAAATAAAAGGGAAATGCTGATTTTGGTTTAAAACTAAGCCGCTTTGGACCAAGTCCGTAAGTAAGTCTGCACTCGAGTCAACTTCATAAGATATATTCCAAACAAGGCTAAACTAGCAAAAAATTAGTGTTTACCTTTCGAACAAAACGAACACACGCAAGATTTGATCAAATCAACACCGATACTCGAGTTAGAGCATCGATCACCCTTTTCTCCTATGAGAAATGTTAATTTGTTGACCCTATTGTGAGAGTTAACATATTAGAAATCCTCTGAGAAATCTTAATTTGTTGACCCCCATGCGATAGTTAAGAAGCCTTGAGAGCGTGGTAGTATATGGCCTCAAATATGTCTTTGTTCAGCTGTTGAGCCTACAATTCAAAATAAAATAAAATAGTACACTCATATGATCGTATTCGGATTTTTCAACTGATAAGGTAAATCACTGTATAGGGGATTAAACAGTAGTTTGGGCCTATCCTTGCATCGAATAGTGACAATAGAGTGTGGGTGGACCCATGGGAGACTATACTCTTGGCCTCCCTTGATTTGGTGCTGCCATTCAGCACATTGCATAGTAATTTCTTAATCATAGAGAGCCTCTTTGGGCCTTTGATTGCAGCACCAGTTTCCTCATCGGTTACCTGCATAACAGTTGCAGCCCGCGTGTTGTGGGTCCACACCTCAGCATTAAGCACATTGCATTTAAGGTGGGTGATCCCGCACTCACCTCCGAGAGTAACCATGGATGGTCGCTGTCGATTAACTCGATCGACGTGTAGTCCGTGGACGATTTTACCCCGACAAATCTTCTTATGGAGGAGGTAAAATTTGAATCTGATCCAAGAGCCTGAAGATAAACCAAAAGGTTAAGTCCATAGATTAAAACTTTTCAAATAAAAAATGACATAATTATTTATACCAGACATGTAAATTCAATCTAGAAAAGTTTCCAACATTTACAAAAAAAAAAGAAAGAAGTTAGTTGGAGTTGCCAAACATACCTTCCAAACTAAACTTTAAACCATAATTAAATCACATAAAAATGGCTCCTCAATTCAATCTACAAATAATGCCTAACAAGGTAGGCATAACTCACCTTGTGAATATAATCCAACACCTATTCCTCTGTGATTTTGTTCTCATCTTGATCAGTAACAGTGAAGACTGACCAAAAAAATAATAGAAAATGAAAAAAATTCTCAAAATAGAAAAGGTATTAGAAGCTCGAGTTACTAACCTGAGTTACTAACCTGAGTCATGTTGGGTGCGAAAACCATGTCAATAATTTTGGCATTCAATTTGTTAGATTCCTCTTGCTCAATGACATTGGCCACAAGATCGACTGCCCAATTACCAGTTTATATATATATATATATATATATATATATATATATAAACCATATCAATACTCTTTTATTACTTTAACGGGTGAATTGAATGGAATGAAATTATTACAATCATTGATGAATGAAATAAATGGTATGAAACTTACATAGACTTGTATGTACATTTAATCAAATAATAATAAAGAACAAGCCACTAATAATTGTATACTGAGTATAAAAGAATCTCCAAACCACTATATATAAACCATGTCAATACTCTTTTATTACTTTAACGGGTGAGTTGAATGGAATGAAATTATTACAATCATTGATGAATGAAACAAATGGTATGAAACTTACATAGACTTGTATGTACATTTAATTAAATAATAATAAAGAACAAGCCGCTAAGAATTGTATACCGAGTATAAAGGAATCTCCAAACACCCCAATCATTCACTTTTTGATGGAACATCATCATTATCAGCATCCCCATAACTGGCAGTAGCCATCTCTGGCTTGATCTCCCCCAGTTTCTGAAGAACTTGGGTAGCTTCTGGCCGAGCTGTAGGTGAGGGGTCAACACAGTGTAGAGCCAATTTTAGTGTATTAAGCAACTCATCACCCGTGCTAGTATCAGACGCATCTATCATAAGTTCCAAATCAAAAACTTCATTAGTCCACTCTTCTTTCACAATTGATGCCACCCATTAGGGAAAATCAAGGCCGTCGGTCCCCTCGCTGGGGGATTTCCCTATTAAGAGCTCCAATATGATCACCCTGAGGCTGTATACATAGGTCTTTTCATTGGCGTCCTTGAGCTTTGAGAACTCCGGTGCATGGTAACCTTGTGTACCCGCAGTGGCCATCGCATTGGTGTTGGCAGCATTAGTCATAAGATGCGAGAGGCCGACATCACCAATGTTGGGATTGTTGTGCTCATCAAGCAATATGTTGCTGGATGTAAGATTTCGATGAATTATGTTCTCTTGGGTGTGAAGGTAGCAAAGTACTTTTGTGATGCCCATAACTATGTTCATCCTTGTTGGCCATGGGATGGCTGTTTCAGGCCCTCTAGCTGCATATAAAAGAAATATACAAAAAATCAGTTAATCATTATTGAAACTGTATGTGAAGTGAACACAAATCTGACCCACATCGACCCACAGTGTTTAGCGTAAACTGACGTTAGTCCCCAAAATTTCCATTAGTTATAAGTTGATCCCAATTTTTACTACTTAAATCATGGCATGTGCTACGTGATAAGTGGCATTCAGCCAATTGCTAATTGTCCAAGAAATAGAAACTTAAATTGGTAATGTGAGTTATAAACTGAAGTTTAACACAAATGATCTAAATATATAAATAACTGTCAATCTTATGGCTGATGTTGATCTTATATATAAACTGGTAAATGATCTAAATATATATATAAACTCTCAATTTGTTAGATTACAAGTGTATTTTAAAATTTTCAACTCAATCGTGTATTATCCGTATACATTATACGTTGTAATATGCATATTACAGTTGAATATGGTATTGAACCTATATAAGAGTTAGGACTTGTATTGAACCTAATATGCAGATGCATATATGCATATGGCATATATGCAATATGGATGAGTTGTGTGCAATTGGATATCTCTCTCACGCATACACAATTTTTAAACACCAGTAGCGGTGGTGCATTAGAGGAGACTTGTTTAACCATCCCTACTTGTATGAAAGTATGAGAGGATCCTCTCCAAACATACATAAAAAGAAAGGTGATTTCTCTCTCGCTCTGATCAGATATGATCAATTTCATTTCTGATTAGATATGATCAATTATGGATTGTGTGTAGCGAGAAGAGCGTTGGGATAGTATAGATGCTGCAGTGGAAGTATCTTCATTTCTGGTTAGATACTGTAGTTTATGATTCTTCTTTCTTTTCTAAACTATAGAGCAGGTAATCGAACTCGCGATTAAATAAAACCTCAAAAGCAATTATTTGGTGTCCCTCAAATTAATCATGTTAACTTACTGAACCAACTTTTGTTTAACAGATGGTATCATATGCATTTAAGTTGTGCAGAACATAAACAGAAATAAAGAGAACTAAAGCTACGAAGCAATGAAGTCAATGGATTGAAGAGTAGTGGCAGCATCAATGAATATTCTGAAGCCTGCTGCATTGGTATTGGTTTGCCACATTCAGGTACATTGGTATTGGTTTGTGACATTCAGGTACATTGGTATTGGTTTGTGTAATACCCCGTATTTTTATGACTGTTAAATTTGGGGATTTATTAAAATTAATTAGAGATATTAATTTAATATTAATTCGAAAATTATTTAAATATTTACTAGCGTGATGAGAGTTAGTAATTATTAGAATTTTGTTGTAAATTACTTTATAAGTAAAGTAATATGTGTAATTAAATTTAGTAAAATTATCACGAGAATCTAATTTTATAATTTTGGAAATTTTATCGAGACGCGCTTGTGTCGTGTCGGGATTAAATTCGCATTATTAAAAGTGAATAAATTATAAGCCACCCGTATGGTCATTTTGAGTGTGTCAATGTGTCTAGAAGGGTCGAGATAGTCAAAATAATGTACCCGGGGGTTTAGTTTGGGTCTCGGGGCGTTTTTAGGCCTAATTAACATCCCGAGAGGGCGTTTTAGACATTATGTATTTTTGGGCATTTAAACCCACGAATTTTCTAAGGTTATATCAGATGTTAGGGGTTGTCTTCTAGGGTTAACATAATAAAAAAATAAAGAACGGCCATTGGAGAGGAAGGGTAGAAGCTTTCCAAGGAGTTTTAGGCCAAAAACTCGGCCATTCGCACCGCCGTCACCGCCAAATTATAGATCGCGCGGCGAGGAACACAACCACACCAATTTCTTCCACAAATAAGAAACAAAGATTTCCAGGCAAGTATCTATCTTGCTTTATTTTAGTTGATGCTTCAATTATGTTAGTCTAGGGTTGATTAAAACTAGTTTCATGAAAGAAAACATATATTGGAGACTAGAATTCGCATGTTATAGAGGTAATAATCACATTCTGGAAATCTAATTCACATGTAGAGGATATACCATGAATTTTCTTGGAGTTAGGAGTAGAAAATCTGAAAAAAGAATTGGAAGAATTAAGTTAAAGAAAATATTATGGTTCTTGAGGTTTATATAGATTTTTCCCTTTTTAATTTGTGATACTTGATGAAAACTCACATGTTTTACGTAGAAAATTATTTATTTGGGTATATCACACTTGTAGTATCATTTTTTAGGAGTTTGGTAGTTAAATATAATGATTTGGTTGAGTTTGGAGAACGATTTTCGTAGCTGGGTTTTCTGCAGATTCGCCATAACTGCTTGATCGATCGATCGACCAAAGAGCATCGATCGATTGACCCCCTTACATCGATCGATCGACCCCTCCTGGAAAACTCATATTCCTCTTTTAAATAGTGTATTTCGATTAAAATGAGTAGTAACCTTTGGACATTATTGTTAGAACATTTTGGGACATAAAGAGGACCAGTAGGACTTTGTAAAAAAATGGAGCATTTAATGTAAGATGAATTTAGGGTTAATGGGGGCGCGCGATTGCATTTAGAGTATGCAACAAGCCTTTAAACCCCTAGGTTATCCTAGTAGGACGAGTTGTGTCTCGTGAGGGTTTGCAGTGAATATACCCACAAAATTCGACTCAATGAAACTCAAAATATGCAAAAATTGTATAATTCAAACTTTTCTAGAAAATAGTCATCATTAATTCATGTTCAAGAGTCTCAAATCATAGTGCGCGTGTGTGAAGTCGAAGATTTAATCGCGAATTTCCACCGATTGACCATTACGTTACTTATCTGAAAATTCATTTTGATTTCAAAATCTCACGGAATACTCTCTCAAACGAATCATTTTGGTAAGATTTTAAAGCATACAAGTTCACTTCAAAATATTTTTAGATTTCACAAGTATTTAAACTTAAAATATCTCAAGAATATATTGAAGAGAAAAACAAGATTTTAAAACTTCAAAGAATACAAGATTCAACACCAAATAAGTTTTTTATCTAATGATTTTTCTTTCTTAAAATGATTCTTGTGGCAAGAAAAAATTTAGCTGAAATTTATTTTATCCATAAAGAAATCACAAAATTAAACTTACACACTCTCTAAAAAATGAAGCCCAAAACTTATTATACACACAAGCTTGCAAGAGAATATTGAGGGGATACATAGGTAAGAAGTACACTTATATGAAGTAACTTGGTGTAAAAAGTAGAAAAGATATGGTCAGATATTTAGTTTGCATGAGTATCAATAAAGATGTGCACAATCTAGTTCAAAAAGTTACTTTTGCACTAGACTGGCACTTGTCATCGGACCTTCGATGAAGTAAGATTTTTTCTCACTGTGGCGAACCTTCAACGATGGCATAAATTAAGCCATAGAAAAAATATTTTTGGCAAAAGCGCGAGCGAGACACTGTCACTGGAATGAGAAAAAGTCTTAATGTGATGAAGGTACGACGATAGATGTTAACAACCTTTATAAAATGCAGATTTTGATAAATATTTTTATTTGCATTTTATAAACAAGTCAAAAGATCCATATCAACACATAAACACACATAAAAAGTATTTCTCTAAAGAGAATAAGTGTCAGTAAAATGTACGTGAGTCTGCATGTCTGTTTACCTTCTTAATAATGGTATAAAAGGATATGAATGAAAGTGAGGATGTCCATTTGAATGAAGCTTTGATGGAATGACCTCGAGGACAAGACTTAAAGTATATTTGGTCAACAAAATAAGACAATCTAGTCCTAATTGTGCACATGAGTAAAAAGCATACCCTTACAGTATCCTTAGAGTAGGAGTCGTTGGTTCCTTATCGTGGTCATTGGTATTCAGGAGTTTTGATCTGAGGTGGTAACTATTGTATTCTATTTTATTTCAATTGAGACAATTGTACCAAATATATTTCATATAGTAGATTGTGTTATTGGATTTTCAGTTATTTCCATTAAGTTAATTATATTATCATCCTTTGTTGATATCGATGTTTTTTATTTATTGTAATTTTATTTATCGTTAATGCTAAGGATGATATAAAATGTATTAGTTCTCCCTGTATTTCATGTCCTACATTATAAACTGGGTGTGAAAAATCGGGGGTCTTACGGGGTACCCCTCTACAGATATTAAGGGATTTCTCGTGTACCCCTATATAGTGGTGATAAACAATTTACCCTTATAAACAAGGAGACAAGGATGATGATTATGATGACGATGACGATGATGATGATGAGAGCATCCTCAAATATGACAACAAGAAGAAATGTATTGGTTCAAAGTGACAGAGTCAAGATTGATAGAGAGAAATCATCATTTGTTTGTCTATCTTTTGATAATTGGAAACATTTCATCACTTAATTTGTGTATGGTGGATTTACCAAAGTTCACAACCTGATTTTAGATGTAGTTGCATTATTGAATGAGGAAACTTGGAAACAACCTAAGGATGTTATCGAAGGAGCATTTTTCTTCATAACTGAAGGATATTCTCCAACTTAGGAGTAATAACTACCATTAAATGCATATATCGAACATAGTCGAAGGTCCTAGGAGAGATAAATTTGCGAATGTGTTTGATGGCGGTGAATTTTTATAGAGTCGAGAGTGGAAAAGGTGACAAGGGAAAGCGAAAAATTTATAGAGACAATTTTGAAAAAAATAAAAGTTCCAAATTTTCGAAAGCAAATAAAAAGGAAAAGAGGAAAGTGGTAGTCATACAATTGATTAAAAAGGAAGAAACAAATTGCACAATAAAAAATTTTAATATTATTGATAAATCAATTGAGACCAAGATCAATAGGGCAGAGGATTGTGGAAATTGTAAAAGAAGTGGAATATTTATAGAAGTCAATTAAGAAAATATATGAGTAAAAAGAAAATGAGGTAATAAGAAATCTAAGATTTGATAAAAGCAATGTAGGTATTCCTCCTATTATTATTGTCTATTTATCTCTAATTAATGGGAGACTTCTATATGTGAAAGATTATGCCTTCAAAATATTAATTCACTATATATGGTGGGCTTACACCCTTACTCTTGGTCCCACCTATAAGAAGAGGAGTGATAAGGTGGTGGTTAAATTCTATTCTTTGATAAAGGAAATTCAATGTGTTATGGATCAATGCCCATGTCTCAATTGAGTACATGGTGATTATAGAGTAATGTTATTTATGAAGGGGTAGGGTGATCCTAATCTAATTCATGAACACTCTGCTTTATAGTGAGTATACGATGATCCTAGATAGTTGGCTCAGTTTGCTCCATTGGAAAATGAAAGTAAGAAATAAAGTCAAAAAGAAATCATGGAGGAAACTTCAATTTAAATTGTAAAAGTGGAGAAAAGTAACAATCAACAAGAAAGGAACAATAGGATAGCATTGTAAATCCTAATATAATTAAGGTTTTACAGTTTCTAAATAGTGTGGCCAAGTTTAAAGAGGGGAAACCTTGTGTTTTTTTTACCTATAGAATGTTATGGAAAAGGAGATGTATAAGATTACAAGTGGAATAAGGATTAGTTAACAAATCTTTGGTCATCATATAAGTTGAATAACATTACAAGTATAGTTTGGAAACCTCTATTCAAAATAAGATGGGTGATTAGTCGAGAGAGACTAACTTATGGAATGGTATGTATGGGAGTTGATGCTAAAAAAAGAACTACTAAATGTGATGAAGAGAACATGGATTTACCCCCAATAATTCATGTAACAACCTATTCATTAAGTGTGAATATGACGTTGTACTCCACTCCCATTGAGTCAACCACAAAGAATTCTTGGGACAAAGTTAACAAATTGTTTTTAAATTCTTTGATTCTTGGATCAAACGCAAAAGCTTTGTCTATTGTTGATAAAGAACGAGACACTATGGTGGATGGTATCCCTATGTATGCGTTAAAATAGTTCTTGGGATATGTTAATTTTTTCTTGAATTTAATTTCAATTAGTGAAATCAATTATTAGGTCTAATTTCTTAACACATATAAATTCAATTTTATCTCGTTCCTTTTAATTATTCAAAGTAAGTGAAACTTAAATAGACAAAATTAAGTAGAAATTAAAATCCCTCGAGAGACAAAATATAACTTGAAAATTCAATGTTGAAAAAACCAATGTGTGACCTAGTCTAAAAATCTTCACAATGAAAAAGGAATTACAAGAGATCATACATTCCACGAATTGACTCACATGTTATTTGAGAATCTATAATCTTCAACCTCTTTACAACTTCGGGAATACATTGTCCATGAATAACTTCATAATGCCTATACGCCATGATATCTCTAGGATGCCTTAATAACGTGATAAGGCCTATAGTGTTATTATGGAATTAGAAGAAAAATAGCTATTTATCGTGGTTTTAAATTAGTCATTTTCTCGTTTCAGGTTAAAATGACATAAGTATTAAAATCATAAATTTTATATCACATTTTATGAGTTATTGATGTTTTCATCACGTTTAGCTTTAAAAACTGCGATTAAAATATCTAATAAATTACCCCCCTTAAAATGCCCAAATATTTTCCATCTCCGTTTCTTAATATTTTATTACCACTTTCCCCAAAAAAGTGGGCCAATTTTTTTATGCCTGCGCTGCTTTCTGTAATACCCCGCACTTTTATGGGAAATTAAATTCTATAATTAAGAGTAATTTGGAAATTCAAGAATTATCGTGAATAGTAATTTTTGGAGTTTTCAAGGATTAAATGATTTTCGATGGGTGTTATATTTACTTTTGTGGTTAAGTAAATAAGTCGGAGTATTTTAATTGTATGTCGCAGTTGGGTAAAACGACAAAGGATAATATTTTAATGGGAATACTGCATTAAGTTGTGTGGGTTAAATTAATGAGATGCAGTCAAGTGCCTCAGATGGAGATTCTGATTGCGCGATGAGTCTCGAAATGGCCGAGATAGTCAGAATTGAGTATCCGGATATCAAAATTGAGTTTCGGGAATTTTTGGATTAATAGGGACTCACAATTGAGTAAACGAGTCATTTTTGTGTTTAAAGGGGATAAACCCTTATTTCTCCCAATATAAGGCACGGGAGAGTGGGAGAAAGGAAAGAAAAGAGAGAAAGAAGAAGAGAAGAAAGGAAGAAGGGAGAAGGAGGAGAGAAAAGGGATTTCCGGACCAAACTCCGTCGAATTCGACTCGGGGTCGTCGAATTTTATCCTCCAGGCAAGTGTTTACTTACTTTATTTAATTTTGAGCATAATTCTCATATCATATTTGGTAAAAATAAACCCTAATGATTTTGGGTTGGGTTTTCATGGATCAAACGGGTTTTTCGAAAGTTTAACGGGTAAAATCCGAATATTATGAAATTGGAGAAACTTAGAAATTAATCGAAATTAATGGTTGATTTTTGGTTTTAGGGTGTTTAGAACCTATTTCCTTAGTGCATATTTAGTTGGATGTTGTTAGATGTTGGTGAAAATAAAGGAAATTGAGTTTGGAGGTTTGGAAATGGTTGAAACAGGGGCCGGAGAAGAAGTTGTCCGTCATGATCGATCGATCGAGGGCCAAGGATCGAACGATCGACCATCGATCGATCAAGGGTCAAGGGTCGATCGATCGAGCCTTCAGGAATTTTGGCAATTTTTCCTAGAGTTAATTATATGGGATAAATTCCCAAATTAAGGGTTCCTAGCCTATTTAATTGAGGAAATAAATAGACTTAGCTAAGGGAAATATATTTATCCAATTGAGGAAATTTAAGGGGGGTTACGAGAGGGTCTTAAGTGTGCGAAACTAGAAATTATATTTTCGAGGAAAATAAATTAAATTGAGGAATTAAAGGGTTGGGGTTCCTAACATAGAGTGGGGACCTCTAAATTATTATTTGGACATGATGTAGTCCTTGGGTTCGTGGAAATGGAATCCTAGACTTATTTAAATTAATGGTGTTTGGTGAAGAATAATTATTGGGATAATTTTTGTGGGCATTTAGGCCGATATAATTATACGCGTAGAAAATATAATTATATCGATTGTGGTTGAGTACATCCTACGGGACTATTAGGATATATTTGGGAAAATGTATATTTACTTAGTGTGAGTTGATAGAGTTGGAGAAATTATATAAATCCTTAAGTGTGAATAAGGTACACGTTATTTATCAAGTGAGGGGATACTTTTGGGTTTAGTATCGTGAGTGTACGAGTACTCGAATATTATCAATTGTGAGAACTTTTAGGATTATTGGTCATCGCTATGTGTGATTGGCAATTATGGCCATTTATATTTGTTTAAGGAACTATGTGGATTATATATATACTATGTGAGTAAAGTATATATATATATATATATATATGTGTGTGTGTGTGTGTGTGTGTGTGTGTGTGTGTGGATGGTATATATATATATGTGAAGCATACCCCCTCTAATGCTATCATTGGGAAGTTGCGCGATGAGGGTGAGCACCCTGGCTTGAGGAGCAGGGTGTGGATAGTCCCTAGGTCATAGCGTCCATTGTTATATTATGTGATATATCTTTATTAGGGGTGAGTCGTGGTGGGTATGTTTCATCTCATTACCGGGGAGGAACTATGACCGCTTCCCAAACGTTGTGTGTGTGTGTTGGCCGCGATGTCGGTGATATTGAGTCCGACCGCTTGTCCCCAGGATGATATATGAGTGATGCCCTGGAAGATGATAGCATTAAGAGGCCGCATCCTCGAGTTATAGCTCGTTGGGATGGTTATTGTACTTGTGTGGATAGTACATTACTTGTGAATGAGAACAAGATATTATATCTCTATGAGAGTAAAGAGATAAATTGAATATGAAATGAATTCTCATTTCGGGAGATTATATCCGGAAGTGTAACATGATACGTATATAAAAGTGAGTATGAAAGATAAATATGAATATGATAATGTATATATATATATATATATATATAAATTGAGTACTGAGGGTCTAATGGATCTCGACGATCGACCTTGCTAAGTAGTAGTGTATCGGGGGGGTTCCTTGTTTGGATTTCGCTTTGCGAGACACCCCACGCACGAATATGGCATAGCGTTGAGATTAGGGAGAAGTTGAGCCCTTAGTACTTGGGTTGTTTAGGATTTCTATAGTTTGGGGTGATGGACTAGTTAGGCAGTGTGGGCTTGACTAGGATGTTTAGAGGGATGCGCTAGGTGTGCACTATTAGAAGAGAGGTGAGGGGTATCTCATGGGAGTGCGATACCAATTTAAATATGAGATAAAACATATTTTTAAAAATAAAGCATTTATGCACTTGCTAAATATTTTCACAACTTGGGCTCTGACCCGTTTCTATATTTTTTCCTCTCTTGCTATATATTGTATATATATAGGTGTCTAGATACCGGGACGCCTGGATGATGATCCCTTCGAGTCAGACGTCTACTGCAGCAGCTGTGGATGCATGCAAGTTTGATTTAGACGCTTCTATTCTTGAGAGCTAGATAGGAAGCATTGTAGTTACTTTCGGGTCAAAAACCTAAATTGTATTTATACATTCTTTCACCGCCTTTTAGTTCGACATTCGATTTGGTTGTATTATATTTGAACCGAGTGTTCAGTTATTTTATCTCTTTCCAGTTTCATTTATATAACTGTGTGGATTTTTATATTGTATAGTTGTTTAAAAAGATTAGTTAAATAAAATTTTGACGCCATCCTAATAGGTTATTAGTAATTAATTTGGTTTTCGACAGTGATGCTGAGAATGATCCACATGCGACTCCTATTTTAATTTGGTACAGGAGTGATCGCCCGATATTTTATTAGGCGGGGTGTCATAGATGGTATCAGAGCATCAAGTTCTAGTGTCCTTAGGAATATGTGCAGACGTACTACGCTTTCAGCGTTGCTCTTGATTGTTATAGAGCCTTATGATTAGAATTGTTGAATTCCTCTTGTGAGATTTCGTTCTCCTACCATATTATGAGATTATAGTAATCTTTTGTGTGCTTGTTCGAGATTCGTGTGCTGATCGAGGAAGGCGGCAGGAGGTGGGGCTTAGCTGGAGCAGTGAGTTGAAATTGGAGACTAGGACCGTAGTAGGGGTCATTCTCCTTGTGGCATTTGTTAATAATTGTGGCAACGAGTACTAAAGAATAGTAGTTATGAGTACACCAGTACCGCTGTAGTAGAGAGTCGTACTAAAGTTGAATTACCCAGTGAAGCTAAGGGTTCGAGAGGGGTCTTTGATAAGGACCATATTTGAAGTTCATTCATGCGAAGGCAGTGTAGAATTACTCAGTAGCGGTAGAAGGCTCAAAAGTTTTGACTTGGAGAAGGGTGGGGAAATACCCATATGTGAAAATTAGAGGAAGATTTTTCACTCATAGGAGCAATATTGAATTGGTGGGTGTGGTGATCACTATATTCGGGGGGGGGGGGGCATGATGTTTTGCCCCTAAAGGGATCTTACGGATAGTTTTAACCGTGAGTCCCCATAATTTAGCAGGAATGAGAAGAATGCAGTTTTAAATTATTCACATAAGGTTGGGTCAGAGGTCGATAGTGAATAAAAAGATTTATGGATAAGCGAATTTTGTACTGAGACGAGGTAAGTACAATGAAGAGAGAGTCCTTCCGAGGAATGATAGGCTCACTAGAGAAGTGTTGCTAACACTTATGGAGAATGTGTATGTTCGAGGACCCCATTGGTGGACATCCACTCGGGGAATTCATTAAAATGAGGCTGTTGAGGCCGGTGATGGAGTTTCCTTTTCATGAAGAAGTTAAGGGGAACTAGTAAAGTGATTGTCAGGATCGCGACTATGGAGTCCAAGATACTGATAACCTTGAAAGGGTCAGGGTGACCCGAGATGGGGCGTTGATTAAAGAAATTTTTGGTTCAGTTACGGCAAGTGTATTAAGTCCGGGAACCTTTTGGGAGTAGCTAGGGTGATAGGCTAAGTTGTTGTTATGAGTTTCACCTCAGTTGAAGGAGGCTTGTTCTGTGTGACGAGATTGAGTCACAGTGTTTTATTAAGCCCTAGATTCGTATGTGTGATTCGAGTTTATAAGTAGTATCGATAACGTTATGTAGTATATGTTTATGTGCTTTTCCGCGTTAGCGGAAATTTATTTTCTTTCATTCACTGAGAAGAGCGGGTGTTAGTATTTTAAGTTTATAGAAGATCGATAGTACTCGTTTTGTGTATGCTATAAGAGTGTGGTGTTATTTTGTGTAGAATATGATATTCATTGTTCGGAGCGATAACAGGCTAATGATGGAAAGACTATCGTGTCCGCGGTTCCAGGGTGGAATGGGTTGTTATTGCGATATCTCACCTTGATACAGGCTGAGTTCGCCTTTATTATGTGCATAGATGGAACTTTCGTGAGCAGATGTTTCATTATTGTGATTCGAATGCGTGGCGACCTTATAGGTGTGATTTAAGGTATGCAGGGTTAATTATTGAGCTATGAGTTTAAACTCATTATTGATTGCGCAAGGACTGAGTGTTAGTGCGAGCGCTTGGTGTTGTGGCTCCTGAATAGAGATAGGATTTCAGACGAAATTTCGTTGAAAGAGGGGATAGGGTTATCCTGGATGCATATTTCAAGTTAACAGACCTCCACGACAGACAAAGTTAAGTAGTAGTGTATTAGAGGGGTTCCTTATTTGGATTTTTCTTGCGAGACGCTCCACGCATGAACCTTAATGACGTCGGGAGTGGAGAGATGTTATAGGATGCAAGGATGTTGGTTTTGTGGATGAGTCATATAGTGTGGATGAAACACTATAGACTATGAGCCATATGATGATGGCATGCTTATGGAAATATTGTGCTATGGAAAAGCACTAAAGTGGTCCTCTCACCACAAGTGGGTGGGTGAATTAGGACTTAGAGAAATTGATTTGAGGCTTATAGCCAGGCCTTAATGAAAAGGAAAATTTTGAAAGGAGTATGTTTTGGGTATGATGTTTGTAACGCTTTTGTAGAGAGTGGGTGCCTCGATTAGTTAGACTTTCCTGTTCACCTAGGTGGAAGGATAGAATAGTAGAAATGCATTAATAGGTTAGCGAGGTAGGATTTAGGACGTCCCGCTGATGTGCCTTAGGTCGTTATATCTCGATGACCGACGATACGAGGGAGTAGTGTAACGGGAGGGTTCCTTGTTTGGATTTTTCTCTGCGAGACGTCCCACGAAGGAAATCGAGAAAATGTTGGGAGTTGAGAAAGGTCTTGGGCACTAGGGACACAATTTAAGATAGTATTATTTCTCATAGGTAGGAACGTTTCAATCTTAGAATTATTGGGCAGTGAGGCCAGTAGAGTTAGTGGCACCGATATAGAAATATTGGTTGGTTAACCTTGAGAAGGATGAGATTTTGCGGGTTTGGAAGACCCATGTATGAGTATTACGCCGAGGAAATAGGGTCCATTGTTTAGAAAGTGTGTACGTGTCGGACGTTTGTGATAGTTGTGCGGAGAGGCACGGGTTAAAAAGGTGTATGGGCACCTTAGTGAGTTAGTTCTATATACTGCCTGAGATAGAAAGGACGTAGTATATAGAGTTGAAGGGTATGTCGAGATGGAAGGATAATATAGTATAAACCTTGATAGAGGTGAGTGCTGATGTGTATACGGTTAAGAGATATTGGGTAGTTCCATTCCACTTTGAGGTATTAGGATGTGGAGTGATTCACGATCCTAGGTTAGTGTTGCTAGTATCGGTTATATCTGAATTTCGAGGATGGACTTTCGTTGTAAGGGGGGGAAGTATGTAATACCCCACACTTTTATGGGAAATTAAATTCTATAATTAAGAGTAATTTGGAAATTCAAGAATTATCGTAAATAGTAATTTTTGGAGTTTTCAAGGATTAAATGATTTTCGATGGGTGTTATATTTACTTTTGGGGTTAAGTAAATAAGTCGGAGTATTTTAATTGTATGCCGCAGTTGGGTAAAGCGATAGGGATAATATTTTAACGGAAATACCGAATTAAGTTGTGTGGGTTAAATTAGTGAGTTGCGGTCAAGTGCCTCGAATGGAGATTCCGATTGCGCGATGAGTATCGGAATAGCCGAGATAGTCAGAATTGAGTATTCGGGTGTCGAAATTGAGTTTCGGGAATTTTTGGATTAATAGGGACTCGCAATTGAGTAAACGAGTCATTTTTGGGTTTATTTCTCCCAATATAAGTCATAAGAGAGTGGGATAAAGGAAAGAAAAGAGAGAAAGAAGAAGAGAAGAAAGGAAGAAGGGAGAAAAAGGAGAGAAAAGGGATTTTCGGGCCAAACTCCGCCGGATTCGACTCAGGGTCGTTGGATTTTATCCTCCATGCAAGTGTTTACTTACTTTATTTAATTTTGAGCATAAATATCATATCATAGTTAGTAAAAACAAACCCTAATGATTTTGGGTTGGGTTTTCGTGGATTAAACGGGGTTTTCGAAAGTTTAACGGGTAAACCCCAAAAATTATGAAATTAGAGAAATTTAGAAATTAATCGAAATTAATGGTTGATTTTTGATTTTAGGGTGTTTAGAACCTATTTCCTTAGTGTATATTTAGTAGGGTGTTGTTAGATGTTGCTGAAAATAAAGGAAATTGAGTTTGGAGGTTTGGAAATGGCCGAAACAGGGGCCGGAGAAGAAGCTGTCAGTCATGATCGATCGATTGAGGGCCAAGGATCGATCGATCGACCTACCATCGATTGATCGAGGGTCAAGGGTCGATCGATCGAGCCTTTAGGAATTTTGGCAATTTTGCCTAGAGTTAATTATATGGGATAAATTCCCAAATTAAGGGTTATTAGACTATTTAATTAAGGAAATAAATAGACTTAGCTAAGGGAAATATATTTATCCAATTGAGGAAATTTATGGGGGTTACGAGAGTGTCTTAAGTGTGCGACACTAGAAATTATATTTTCGAGGAAAATAAATTAAATTGAGGAATTAGAGGGTTGGGGTTCCTAAAATAGAGTGGGTACCTCTAAATTATTATTTGGACATGATGTAGTCCTTGGGTTTGTGGAAATGGAATCCACGACCTATTTAAATTAATGGTGTTTGGTGATGAATAATTATAGGGATAATTTTTGTGGGAATTTAGGACGATATAATTATACGTGTAGAAAACATAATTATATCGATTGTGGTTGAGTACATCCTACGGGACTATTAGGATAAATTTGGGAAAATGTGTATTTACTTAGTGTGAATTGATATAGTTGGAGAAATTATATAAATCCTTAAGTGTTAATAAGGTACACGTTATTCGTCAAGTGAGGGGATACTTTTGGGTTTAGTATCGTGAGTGTGCGAATACTCAAATATTATCAATTGTGAGAACTTTTGGGATTATTGGTCATCGTTATGTGTGATTGGTAATTATGGCCATTTATATTTGTTTAAGGAACTATGTGGATTATATATATACTATGTGAGTAAAGTATATATATTATATGGTAAGAATATGTATATATATATATGTGTGTGTGGATGGTATATATATATGTGAAGCATACCCCCTCTAATGCTATCATTGGAAAGTTGCGCGATGAGGGTGAGCACCCTGGCTTGAGGAGCAAGGTGTGGATAGTCCCCAGGTCATAGCGTCCATTGTTATATTGTGTGATTTTTTTATTAGGGGTGAGACATGGTGGATATGTTTCGTCTCATTGCCGGATAAGAACTATGATCGCTTCCCAGACGTTGTGTGTGTGTGTTGGCCACGATGTCGGTGATATTAAGTCCGACCGCTGGTCCCCAGGATGATATATGAGTGATGCCCTGGAAGATGATAGCATTGAGAGACCGCATCCTCGAGTTATAGCTCGTTGGGATAGTTATTGTACTTGTGTGGATAATACATTACTTGTTTATGAGAACATGATATTATATCTCTATGAGAGTAAAGAGATAAATTGAATATGAAATGAATTCTCATACCGGGAGATTATATCCGGAAGTGTAACTTGATATGTATATAAAAGCGGGTATGAAAGATAAAGATAAAGATGAGGATGATAATGTATATCACTATATGAATATATATATATATATATATATATATATATATATATATTGAGTACTGAGGGTCTAATGGATCTCGACGATCGACCCTGCCAAGTAGTAGTGTACCGGGGGGGTCCTTGTTTGGATTTCGCTTTGCGAGACACCCCACGCAGGAATATGGCATAGTGTTGAGATTAGGGAGAAGTTGAGCTCTTAGTACTTGGGTTGTTTAGGATTTCTATAGTTTGGGGGTGATGGATTAGTTAGGTAGTGTGGCTTGACTAGGATGTTTAGAGGGATGCACTAGGTGTGCACTATTAGAAGAGAGGTGATGGGTATCTCATGGGAGTGAGATACCAATTTCAATATGAGATAAAACATATTTTTAAAAATAAAGCATTTATGCACTTGCTAAATATTTTCACAACTCGGGCTCTGACCCATTTCTATATTTTTTCCTCTCTTGCTATATATTGTATATATATAGGTGTTCAGACACATGGACGCATGGATGATGATCCTTTCGAGTCAGACGTCTGCTGCAGCAGCTATGGATGCATGCAGGTTTGCTTTAGATGATTCTATTCTTGAGATATAGATATGAAGCATTATCATTACTTTCGGGCTGAAAGCCCATATTGTATTTATTTATTTATTCTTTCACCGCCTTTTAGTGCAGCATTCGATTTGGTTGTATTATATTTGAACCGAGTGATCGGTTATTTTATCTCTTTCCAGTTTCATTTATATAAACTGTGTGGATGTTTATATTGTACAGTTGTTTAAAAAGATTAGTTAAATAAAATTTTGACGCCACCCTAATAGGTTATTAGTAATTAATTTGGTTTTCGACAGTGATGCTGAGAATGATCCATATACGACTCCTGTTTTAATTTGGTACAGGAGTGGTTGCCCGATATTTTATTAGGCGGGGTGTCACACTTTTTCTCGTCCGAAGAAATTTGAGAGATTGAGGCCAAAAAACCCACTCTAGGGAACCAGAGAAGCTCTCTCTCTCTCTCTCTCTCTCTCTCTCTCTCTCTCACGATTCGGTCTCCAGTTCCGTACTCTCTCTTAAGTTCCTTAACTCTCTCAAAGGTATTTCTCTGGAACCCTCACTCTCTCTAATTTCTCTGTATGTGTGTTTGTTAAAAGATCGATATGTGATTTCACTGTTTGATACTATTTCGCGAGATATCATTGGAGGCTTTTAGGGTTTGACAACCCTTGAATATATTATTGCTTTGTATATTTGGAACCGAATAAAGTCACCAAGAAAAACTGATTCTAAATTTATTTATTTAATATTGTTTGATACTAAGATAGCCGCTGGATAGTTCGAAGAAACCACTATTTGATTCTAAATTTATCAAAAATAGTGTTTGATTTTAAATTATTTAGAACCGAAGAAAGTCACCAAGAAAATGTAATTCTAAAGTGAAACAGTATCAAATAAACAAGATAGGAAATAGAAAAAGTAAATGAAAAAAGTCACCAGGAACAAATGAAACAAATAATGATACAAACCATTTATTACTAATATAGAAATGGACTCTAGATGGGTCGTCACATTATTATAAAGTCAATTAGGTAGAAATAAGTTTAAGATCAATTATATTAAGCACAATTGTAAATTTTATATCATTATAAGCTCTAAATAGTTTGATAATATTCAATTTATGTTCCAATGAAAATTTCCCAAGCCATTATTATCTCCACCTTGTACTCATTCATTTTTTCTCTCTCCAAAAATAGACTATCTGTTTTGGTTTCTTTCTCTGGTTTTTGTGAAATGGGGAATATAATTAGTGGAAAAGAATGTGGAAAGAGGACGTGTTATTGTATCAATTGATCGGGGAATGACCATTACCAGATTCATTATCTACGATTAAAACGCTCGTGCCATAGGATCACACCAAGCCGAGTTCACTCAATTATACTCTATAGCAGGGTAATCATATATTTATATGTATATATGGGATTAATTTTTCTTTTCTTGATTTAATGGGGTTCTTCTTTTTTAAATGATGTAGATGGGTAGATCACAATCCAATGGAGAGAGTGGAGAGTGTGAGGATGTGTATGGAAAAGGCTCTAGGCAATTGGTTCTAGACAAACCTCGTTTGGTTTGAGGTTTGGTAAGGAAAAGGCAATTGGTTTGACTTTTCCCTATTTATTGAATATATTGTTTGTTAACATTTATATTCTCGATCTTTTGCTTATTTGATGATGTTTGTCATATTTTTAATAATTTAGAATCAATTGATTCTAAAATGATTCCAAATCTTTTGATATATTATTTAAATTTATTCACTTTAGAATCGAAGAAAATAACTTTAGGATCATTTATTTGATATTGTTTCCCTTTGTTCCTCAATATTCTAAATTTTACTTGACGACCTAATTAAAGAGTATGTGATTTATTATTTCTTTGTATATTTGATTTCTCATTGAAGAGGTATGAACCATCATGGATTTCAATGAATTCATTAACAGTCTATATTTTAAGGAATAAACAAATCAAGATGCTATGGAATATGGTCGTACAGATAAGGTTTTTTTTATTCCTTCTGTTGTGATGATATTATCTTTATTTCTAGACCATATTTTTGTTTGATCACCCATGAAGAACATACTATATCATTCGAAACCATTATTTTTCCAAACAAAAGGAAATGAAGTACACAAATAAATTATTATTTTCTAACCCCTTTTCCAGTTAGTATGTATTTCACATAATAAATGATACTTCTCTTCATTTACGTTGTACCCGCTTTAGGTTACGACAATTTCATCGGCGAAGGCATTGAGACTGACTTTAAAGAAAAGTCTAAACAATGATCTGCCTAGATCCTACATCGGTGGCCCCTTTGATGGGGGAATTCAAGAGCCAACATGAGAGAATTACAATGGGAGACTCACTTCAATTTTAGTAGGAAGGTGTAGTCATTAGTTTAACACATGTGATTCAGTCGCCAATGTGTGAATCGTGGGTTTGAAAATCTTAATGACTCTTTGTATGAAAGGAATAATCAAATTCAAGAGTTATAGTGGATGTCAACAACATAATTTTAGATCTGATTTTTATCAACGAAAAATTCGGATCCACTAAACTCCAGATTCAATGATCGCTCGTAATCAGTTCTTCGGTGATGACCAAACTCAGCTCGGTGCTTGAGTTTAGACAATGAATATTTCATTACTGGAGGCAACAATAGAAACCCCATTCATGGATTCTACAACAACGATCATATATCAACCAAGATTTTGGCTTCATACTTTAAGACGGTCAAATCTGAATGCAAAAATGATGGAAAATGAAGGGTATGATCTCACAGATCATACACAAAGCCGGTTCTACATCGGCTCAAATGGCTTATCTTTGCAAGTCATGGAATCTTCCTAAGTTTCGTCTTCAATATGGACGAACGTCCCTTCTGGATCATATCTCAAATAACCAACGAAAATTTTAAGCGGTTCTCACTCCCTCTCGTTTTTATAATTCATACTAACACAAGGGTTAACCTTTAAGGTAACTATTTCCAAGTGTGACCTATGGTATAATACCACTAATCATTTGGAAATAAAAAATCGATGCGACTTGCATTTTTATGCTGATACTATTTTAATAATGCATGGGTCACGGGTTTGACTTTGGGTATAACTCGAGCCTTTGACTTTGACTTTTCTCGATTTGAAACTTTACACGGTGATAGTTTATTCATTTGAACTCCAACCCAAGCATATCTTAATTCAAGGCCTACAATTTTCGAGTTTTGTTCGAGTTCGAAATTAGTCATTTGAATTCACCAATTTTCTCTTGAAAGTGCATATGCGGTTATTTTTGCTCAAATTTCCTTGAATTGATGCATTTGAAACTGCAAGTATGTTTTTACCTATAGGATAGACAAAATACTAGTACAAGGCTAATTTATTGAGAAATAGCAATTAATATGCGTCTATTTGAAATGTAAATATAACACTTTTGGTTACTTATCAGCCTACATGGATCTTCCCTTACGCCAAGCCATTCATAAACTTGAAAAGCCATGAAGGTTAATGGCTTGGGGTGTGGATCTAGGAGAGTATGATATACAGTATGAGCACAAAACGATGGTGATGGGCTAGGCAGTAGCCGATTTCGTAAAAAAATTCACTTGTAAAGATAAATAAGTCGAGTAGACTTCTATATAAGAGAGTTTGATAATAAACCAGACGAGTAGATGATTCTTATCGAATATTGCACTTCTTTACCCATTTTTCTTCTACACTTTAGCGGTCTTGGATACATTAATTCCTATATTTATGATCATTAACCATGAAACCTCTTTTATGTATGTTTATATGATTTGCGAGGTATAATTGAGCTTTTGTAGGTATTAAAGTACTTAGCGAGAAGTTTGGTCGCATTTCGAAAAAGTTTCGTCATCAAGGGAAAATTCAAGGGCATTTGAATCATTTCATAATTTGAGTTTTTAACCCAATTCTTTTTACAAGTTATACCCTTTTAGTTAGCTTTGCGTAGCCTCCGGTTGCTCATAATTCCAATCTATAATGAAGAAGTTACGATATTTTCTGTATGTTGATCCAACATAAAGAATCAACACTCTTAGGGTAAATCGATTCTAAATTTTACCCGAATCAATTCGGCTACAGTAAAAGTACGCAATGTCTATTTTTTTAAGGGGAGGGGGGGGGAGGGTAGTTTTGTTTTGGGTATTTATGGGAAAACATTCCCTTAAGTTGGGGACTTCATTTTACATTAGTTAGATTTGATTTTTAGGGTTTATTTGGGAGCTTTCCCTCTCCTCTCGTTTAAGGTTTTATACCTACTTTGTAAGTAGCTACTATTCATCTTCTTTAATTTTTAGTCTAGTTTCATTTCCTTGTTTTTTTCTTTATTATCTATTTACTTCCTTTGTTAATTAGTTGTTTGCTTTTTTTAATTTGTTGTATTCATTGTTTAATCATGTTTAATACCTAGTTTAAGGGTTGGGGTCATATTTCCGTCATTAATGGGTGTTGAGATTTGAAATCTAGGTTTTGGCTACAAAAGCGTTTGATTTAAATCTCGTGTATTAAACTTGAAATATTAAGCGTTTAACTTCATTTGTCACACAACAGAAGTGTTTATAGAGATATTTCAAAATTAATCCATTCGTGACCATATTCGAGCAAAAGTTTAATATTTCATTGTTGAGTTAATTGAACTTGATGTTTATAATTAATTGAATATGCTCGATTAAATGTTTTCAAACCAAAATCCTTAATACGCGTTGTTTGGACCCTGGCAGGGATGTGATCCTAATCCCGTTTTATTAATCTTTGTTTAGTTCAATTGTGTAGTTATCTTTTTTCCACTTTCCCCCTTTTTCACTCCAACATCATCTTTTACATTTTTATTTGAGAAATAATAAATCAATTAACGTTTATCAAACATTTCCTATGGATTTTCGATACCGAGACTAGCTGCTATACTCCATAGGAGTGTAGATAAAGTTTAGGTTTTTTGCATTGCGATCGAAATACGATTACAACAATTAATGTATTTACACGGATGTTCGATTTTCACCACATCAAAATGGAGCCATTGTCGAGTAATGTTTTGTTTTAAATTGTAATTGATTTATTATTTCGTAGTATCTTTTTTTTCTTTATATTTATATTCTTTGTATTAACTTTCTTTTAAATTGTGCTGAATTATTTCGAGAACATTAAAATTTTGGTGCTTATCATGTATTTGAATTTCCCACTTTAAAATGTCTCACTATAACTCCTTAGATAGTGGTAATTTTTATGATAACACTTTTTAAAGTTATACTTCTAAGACTATGTGTGAATGCCTCCAAATTCTTAAAAATGAAAGAATTGCACGTGAAATAAAATTCTCCACCACCTATGAAATGGGTGATTACATGAAAATTCTAGAAAATGAGAGAATTCAACGAAGCGCTTGGGAAACTTTGCAAAGTGGTAATAAGGAATTGAATGATGAACTCGAGAGTTATGAAGTTTGGACAAATGAAAAAACGTCCAACTCAATGAACTGACTTCTTCTTCTAAAATCTTGGTTGAGGATGAAACTTTCTTTTCACCTCCACCCACTTTTGAAGAAGAAATCATTGAGAGTGATACAAGCATTTTTGAATTTCAACCATCATTTCCTTTCTTTCCTACGGTTATCAAACCATTGCAACTCTCGCAAGACACAGATGAAAGTCTTAAATAATTTGACCCGATTCTTGAACAAGAATATTACTTTAAGATGCTTCATCTCATGTGGTATCCACTCACACTTTCACCACCTCCCCTTCCAATTGAAAAATCTTGGGGAGTTGATTTTAATTTTCCCGAGATTAATTTGGTCTTATCCTCCTTAGCATCCAAACCTCCCTTCATCCTCCAAATTTTTATAATTGGTGATGGTTCATTTCTTACGTCTTACATATGCCTTCCATTGTTCAAACATAGTTCTTATTTTTTGGAAGGCATGTGTTCAAGGGAGGGTATGCCAATTATCCCTCAAAGTCAAATCGTGTTTTGGGTGGACCCTAAAAAATTTCAACTTCTAGTGTATAGTTAGTTAAAAGCTAATATGGTAGGTTATAAATAGTTAATTTTGTTTATTTTTCTTTTTACTTATTGTCTAGTGTAATTAGCTAAACTTTTTATTATTCTTTTTTGTTATGCTTGGTTCTAATATGTTTTGTAGATTCAATGAACTTGTGTTATCCGGAGATCGCTCCATTTTGGGTAATATCTTTTTTTCCTTTCTTTATGTTGTGTTCTTGATTCTCATTGGTAACAATGCAATATTTGTGTTAGGGGGTGTGGGATATTCTATCCATTCATTGTTTCTTTTCATTGATTTGATTACATGTTCTTTACCAAGAATGCTTTTGTTGAAAAAATTGAAAATTTCAAAAATATTTTCTTTTTGAAAATTTCAAAAATACTTTCTTTATTTTTTCTCCTTTGTTGGGCATTTTGCCTTTGTTTTCGATGATAAATTTCAATAAATGCCTGATCCAATAGACACTTCAATGATGAATATTCTTAATTTTAGAAGTTATTATACTTTAGTCTTCAAATGATTGATATTATGAATAAATTCAGGAATTAAACTTTAAACCCATGAGAACATGAAATTTTCTTGTTTTAATGATTTGGTTTAAGGCCTTTATAACTCGACAATCTTTTGTTGCATTGAGCATACTTACATCAAGTGAGGGTTGGGTTTTTCTTCATTTGTGAGTGTTATACATTACTCTTTCCCCCTTGAAAATATTAAATTCATCGATAATCTCACTATTTTTTCATTGATCATTCATGAATTGAGTTCATATTTTGAAATGTGTTACTTGAGCATGATTTTCAAAGTGGTTTTGACTCGAGAATTGGGTAAACTTTAGGAAAGGATCATAGTCCCTCTTTGTTATATCACCTATATTGACCTTGACCTCACCTTATATGTTTCCCCTTGTCAACCCATTTGTGACTTAATATAGCCTTTCATTTCATAGTCCAAAATCCCATAACCAACTCCAAATTGGAGTTACAGACCATATATATTACCTTCCATACCTTTGTTTGGAATGATAATTGGGATTGGATGATGTTCGTGTTATGTGGTTGTCATGTGAGGGTGAAAAACAAAAGAAAAAGGGAAAGCAAAAGAAAAGCAAAAGAAAAAGAAGAGAAAAAGAAGAAAAGAAAGAGAAAGAGAAAGATAAAGTATTTCCTTTATGTAAATAGTGTTTAATAACCTTTATCGCTTTTCAATGTTATATCCAATGCTTGTTATGGAAATCATATTCCAATTTTGAAATTGCTCACAATTTCCCATTATCCCAAGTGTTTCATCCCCAAATACCTTTGAATTCATAAATATCCCCTTCTTTCATAACCTTAACTCCAACCCTACATTACAACCCTTTAAAAGTCCTATGTGATCCTATGGTGAATTCGATTCAAAAGTTTAAATAATTGCATTAATCTGTGAAAATGCATTTTGCCTCCATTAATGAGCGGTATGCTTTCATTGACATTACAAAGTTTTGCATTTTATATATATCATTCTTCATTGATGACATGTGCGCGGTCTAATTTCCATTTTTATTTACTCTTTATTCCCGCATGTCCCGTGTATTACCTCTCGTTGATAGTGATTTCATTTGTTGAGTGTAATATCCAGAGAGGATTGATTCATGTACACTTTATGATTATCCAATTTATAAAAGTTTTGCCATTTCATACTTTGCATGTGATCGCTTTTCCTCCCACGATTAAGGTTTCAATTTGATGAAGTTGATTCTATAAAGTTAATAATTAGGAACTTTTGTGTGAATTAATTCAATTTGCTAATAACATGTTGAAATCATTTTCGTTAACTTTGAACATGCTTTATATGAATGATTGGGAATATTTTGAAGAAACTTTGATGTTTGTGGGTTTCATCCCTAAAAACCCTCACGAGACAACACTAGTCCACTAGGGTAACTTCGGGGTTTAATGGCTTATTACATATGTTAAATGCAACCATTCACTCGCGAAAGTGGAATTTATCTTTTTTTTACATATCTCATCTCTTGTGGTTTGCTTGAAGTCTTGTTTAGCAATGTGTAAGTGAGGGGGAGTGATTCGTATCGAATACTGCATCTATTTACCCCTTTTTCTTATACAGTTTTACCCCTTCGGCTACCTTAATACCTATTTATGCTCATTAACCATAAAACCTCTTTTATGCATATTTATATGCTTTACGAGGTATAATTGAGCTTTTGTATGTATTAAAGCGCTTAGCGTGAAGTGTGGTCGCATTTCGGGAACGTTTAATCATCAAGGTCAGATTCAAGGGCATTTTAGTAATTTCATCATTTGGGAATTTGGCCCACTGTCTCTTGGAAGTTGTATCCCTTTGAGATAGATTCGTATAGACTCTGACCACGCCTAATTCCGATCTATAACGAAGAAGTTAAGACATTTTTAGTATGATGACCCAAGATGAAGAATTAGCACTATGAGGGGCTAATTGATTCGAAATTTGACCCGAATCGATTCGGCTATAGTAAGAGTTCGCAAATGTCTATTTTTTTTGTGTGTGTGGTGGTGGGGTGGGGAGGGTGGTTGGTTGGGTATTTATGGGAAAATATTCCCTTAAGTCGGGGACTTCATTTTACATTAGTTAGGTTAGATGTTTAGGGTTTATTTATGAGCTTTCCCTCTCCTCTCTCTTAGGGTTTTATACCAACTTTGTAATTAGCTACTATTCATCTTCTACCATTTTTAATCTAGTTTCATTTCCTTGTTCTTGCCTTGTTATCTATTTACTTACTTTGTTAATTAGTTGTTGTTGTTTGCTTTCTTTTAATTTGTTGTATATATTATTTAATCATGTTCAATACCTAGTTTAAGGGTCAGGGTCATATTTACGCCATTAATGGGTGTTGAGCTTTGTAATCTAGGTTTTGGTTATAAAAGCGTTTAATTTAAACCTATTGTCTTAAAGATGGAATATTAGGCGTTTAACTTCCTTTGTCACTCAACGGTAGTGTTTATAGAGATATTTTGAAATTAATCCTTTTGTTACCATATTCGAGCAAAACTTTAATCTTTCATTGTTGGGTTAATTTTCTAGATGTTTGATGTTTATAATTAATTTAATATGCTCGGCTAAATATTTTTGAACCAAAATTATTAATACGCATTATTTGGCCCATGGCGAGGATGTGATCCTAATCACGTTTTATTAATCTTTGTATAGTTTAATTGCGTAGTTAACTTTTTTTCCCATTTTCCCCTTTCACTCCAACATCATCTTTTACATTTTTATTTGATAAGTAATAAATCAATTCAAGTCTATCAAACATTTTCTGTGAATTTTCGATACCCGGACTAGCCGCTATACTCCATAGGAGTGTAGTTAAAGTTTAGGTTTTTTCTATTGCAGTCGGAAGTCGATAACAATGATTAGCATATTTACACGGATGCTCGGTTTATGCCACATCAATTAGACTTCTTCGAAAGAGAGTTCAAGAGTTCAACCCATTGACCAAACTTATCTGGAAGATAGCTTTATAACTGTCACAATCGAACAGGTGGAAGATATGCCAGAGACATCAACTAAGTGGGAATTATTTACCTGCTACCTAGAATAAAGTTAAAAGGTGTTCAATTATGGGATTCTAGCTAAAGGAAATTTCAAGGAAGAACCTCCCGTTTGGAAGATGTATGTAGATGGATCATCATGTGCCTCTGGAAGCGAGGCAGAGCATATAATTAACACCCCAGATGACATAAATGTTGAATATGGCCCCATGTTCCAATTCAAATCCTCCAATAATGAAGCAGAGTACGAAGCACTGATAGCCAAGTTTGAATTAACACTCTCTCTGGGTGTCGAGCAGATACAGGTGCACAACTACTTTTAACTAATTGTAAACTAAGTGTTGGATGTCTACGGAGTCAAAGGAGATTTCATGAAAAAGTACGTAGCCAAACCCCAAGATAGGATATCCAAATTTTCGGCAATTAAAATAATTAAAATTCATAGGATTAATAATGGCTGAGTAGACGCACTTGCTCAACTCGCATCTGTGACTAAAAATGAGTTGAGAAGAACCATTACTGTAAAGATCCTCATGCATCAGAGTATTGACAGAGAGATCCTAAATATGATTGTACTGGATTTTGGCCCATTATGGATGGAATAATAGAAGTACATTGAGTAGAGCATCTTGTCGACTGATCCAAAGGAGGCTAGAAGACTAAGGTACAAAGTAACTAGCTACGTTATGGAAGGAGGGATCCTATAAATGAGAGTATTCATCATTTCGCTACCCAGATGTGTCCATCCGACTAAGGTACCAAATCTGATAAAGGAAATACACAAAGGTTCATGCGGAGCTCATTCAGCATGAAGATCGTTGGTCAGGCGAGTAGCTATGCAAGGTTATTATTGGCCCACTATGAAAGTAGATTGTGCCAACTATGAAAGACGTTGCGATAAATGCCAAATATATTCTACAATTCATAAGAAACCTGGAGCTATGCTCACATCGATTACATCCCCTCAGTCCTTTGCCATATGGGGAATTGATCTGGTCGACCCTCTGCCGAAGGCAAGAGGAAGGTTCAAATATTTAGTCGTCGCGATAGATTATTTCACCAAGTGGGTGGAAGAAGAACCTATGGTGGACATTCCTTATAAAAAGTTCTTTCAGTTTATATAGAAAAAAATCATTTGTCACCATGGGATTCCATCTGACTTCATCACTAACCATGGAACACAATTTGATAAGCAGGAGTTTAAAGATTACTGTATTCAATCCAAAATCCAAAAGTTTCATTCCGCTCTCGAACATCCGTAATGCAATCGACAGATACAAGTGACTCTGCTCGATGGAATGAAGACGAGATTGGGTGATGCCAAGGGAAATTGTATCAATGAACTACAAAGTGTGCTCTGGCTTATCGGATCACATCGAGAACTGCCACTGGTGAAACACCCTACATATTAGAATTTAGGACTAAAGCCATAGTCCCACAGAAATTGGTCTGCCCAATCATAGGGTACTCGGTTTTAACTCCCCTAAGAGTAATCTCATACGAAGGCTGGATTTAAATTTGGTGGAAAAAGTCAGAGAGCACACGACACTATGCGTGGAAGATATCAATAAAGAACTGGTTGGTTCTATAACAAGAAGGTTAAACTAAGCACCCTAAAAAAGGAGACTACGTACTAAAAAAGATGCTCCAAAAAGGAAACAAACTAGAACCAAATTGGCCTGGTCCATACCACATTTCTGCAGTCATCCGACCAGGCACGTATCGGCTTGAAACTTTGGAAGAAGAATAATTCAAAAAATCGTAGAATGCCAAGCATCTGAGGAAATATTATCAGAATCCAACAAAATCTAATCTCTTATTATTTCCTGTAACTCATTTTTGATTCTCAATAAAGAACATCAAGTTTCATAAAAGATTTTTTGCCTTTTTATTTTTTCCCGGAGTGGGAGATGTGCTAAGCTAAAGCAATCAATCCTAAATAACAATCTCAACCAAACTTTAAAAAAGGACTTCATGTATGGCTCCATCTTTGGACAAGACACTAACGAGATGCTCCAAGAATAAAGACTTAATATATGGCTCCCTAAAGTCAAGAACAATAAGTTTTACCAGACCAAATTAAGGAACATTCCTAAAAAATTGGTTTTTAATGGTAACTAACACTAGAACTTGGTCAAAACAACAAGATCCATTTAAGCGACCACAAATAAAAGCACGTTAGTAGAATATAAGGTGGGACAATATGAGTTCATCCGAACAGGTAATACGTAAAGCAAATTGGTTGGTTTACCACCGACTACACAATCATAATACAAAACTATTGTAGGCCACAATCACATAACAAAATAATCAAGGAGTTTATTCAAATACTCGAAATGGAATATTTTCAGTACATAAAAACATTGATCAATAAAAACAACAACTAAACATAAACTACTCAATCGTAAGGTTTTCCCAAAGCCTTTTCCATTCCAGCAGGAGAAACGTCCAGTGCAGAAGGAAGAACTGTTGTGCTAAAATTCCTAAGCCTTGATTGGCTGTTGGAACTAGCTCTGTCAGTAGATGTAAAGGCCGACTAAGAACATTTTTCATCTATGGGGATCCAAGAAGTATCGAACTTTAAAGGAGGGATAGGCTAATCCAAACATCCAGGGTCATGATAATATCATAGTTTTTCTTCTTTCAGCAGCTTCACCACAGTAAGAGCATTCAACCAACCCCAGTTGTAAAGTTATTTCTGGGCCTGCTCAAGTTCCTCACTCAAAAGTTCCTGTGCCTCACCATAACCATTCATCCATATCGTGTAATGACGTTTATGAAAACGATAAGTATGGCGATCAACCTTATAATTTATCCCCTTAATGGTAGCTGACTAATTTTTATGAGACTTTCTTGATCGACTAGTTCTCTTATCTTCCACTGATGGATGAGCTACAACCACCTGCTTAGAAGGCTGACCTCCCTTTGGTTTCTTCAATTTCTCCAACTCTTCCATCATATGAGCATTTTCCTTCTCCAAAAATGAGACACCTTCACTCTGATAAGTTATGGATGCCTTATTCATGCCCTCTAATTCATCCCTCAATAAATTATTTTCCTTCTCCAAAGGACTGCCTACCTCCCGAGAACTCTTCATGTCCGATTACAGAAAAAATTCTTTCTTGAAGTATGCCAAGGACAAGTCCTATAATTTTTTTTTATCAAATCCACTATCACTCTGAAAAGTGGAAAACTTTTTCTTGTAGTCAGCAGATAAATTAGAAATTACGTCCTTATGAGCATATTGAAGTTAGAGAATCATATCATAGTTGGAGGAGTTGGTCACCACTGCCTGATGGAACAACCTGCGCATATGGAAATATGAATCGCTAGCTTGATCATAAACATCCATGCCGAGCAATTCCTCCATCTCCTTTCCATCTAGCTCTTCATAACCAACACCAAACAACTGACTACTCTTTCAGAAAAGTTCACTTTCAATAACAACCAAATTAGCCTTTCTGGATTTAAATTGTAATGAATATGATATTACATAATTAAGGAAAGAAAAGGGATGTTCTAAACTGTACAACATCTTGAATAGAGAAGGTGAAATTTTATTGAAACTGTAGAATTATTACAAATAGAGAAATATGGCAACTACATCAAAAGTTCATAAAGGAAAAAATATAAAAGTCTTATCCATTACAACTTCTCCTTATCTTGGGTCACCTCATCCTTTTGGTCGGGCAACCACCACCATCTGCTCCTAGTGAACGTAGGACTTAGCCATCCCCTCTTCATCATTAAACTCCTTCTCAATTTATGGTAGAGCGCCCGAATTGTGTTAGTGGAATAGGTCAGAGCCAACAATAGTGCCGACCTGGGTCAGATTTGCATCCCAACCCTCCTTGAAGGAGGACTTTTTCAGATACTCAACTTGAATGGCAGTAGTGGAGAATGCCTTATCCAATCCTTGAGTATAGACATCATCCTTGTCCTTTTTGTCCTTGTCTTTCATCTCTGGCACCTAACCCTTGACAGCCTCTACAACCTTCTCAGCATGGTCGACTTTCTTCATAGCGTCTCCAATAACTTTCTCATCTTGGTTCTTTCCATCCTCAACCTCCTTGATAGTATCTGCCAGCTTCTTTTTATCATCCTTGTGAGCCCGTTTGGTAGCATTCAATGACTCATGCATGCCTTTGAAGGCCTCTTCCATGTCAGTAGAGGATTCATTTAGCTTGTTGTCTCTCCTCAGCAGTTGGTCATAGTCAACCAAGAACTGTAAAAATAACATTCAAAAGCATTAGCAGCAGGTAAAAGTGAAATGTGATAACAAGAAAACATAAAGTAGTACTTACCAGAGATAAATTATGATTGGCTCGTTCAATTAACCTTGCTTGAGGAAAAGAAGACACAATAGCCTCGTCGGTTGGAAGGACCCCTGCTCTAATTAGACCGCGAGCAAGACTAGAATTCATAGCAACTGACCGGGCAGTACCCTGGCCCTTATCGACCTAACTTTTCCTAACCAGCTATAAAGTGGGGGCTGGACCCCTCTTTAGCCTCTTGAACTGGGGTTCTTGATTTTTTCCCCGAACAACAATAAAAAGTATCATTTATGTCAGTTTGAAAAGTGATGTTATGTCAGACAAATGTAAAATGACAAAAGTGATATACATTAATGTCACTTTGGCTTTATAGGTAAATTTTTATTTAAATTTAAGTATACCTGGGATGAAAAAACAAACCATTTATCTCATATTTATATATAGATGACATATATATACCCCTTTGTAGTTTTAGTTACTTTAGACTTGAGTTAAAAACTAAGATAAAAGAAAAAATGCGGGATATTTTTTTTCCATTCCCGCCCCATTGAATTGGCACCATATCAAACTCATTCTCCCAAAACAAAAGGGTGGATTTCTCACATCCCTTTCTCATGATCTAATACGCAGGGTACATCTCTCATATCTCTTAAACAGGGCAACAACACATTTCTCACATCTCTCTCACACGATCCACCTCTCTAGGCAGTATTGTCGGCATCGACGAGGCTCCATATCCACAGTAGGTACAAAGAACAACTCATGGTTTGTCCTTAGGATTAATTCCTAGGGTTTCCAAAAGCTACACGATTTGTTCAGTGAATCGATTTCTTCAGTGAATCGATTTGTTTAGAGTTGTCCAACTTGAATCGATTTGTTGAGTGAATCGATCTCCTAAAAAAACTAATATAAACATAATTGATAGTTAAGGTATCTTCTCTCTCATTTTTCTCTTTTAATTACAAAAATTGAGTTTATGGACATGTTTGTGCTTGAATAACTACTAGTCAAAGTGACGGATCCTCTTTGCATTTATGTTTTTTTAACCTAATTTGATTTTTCAGATTTAAGGCAAAGCTCCTTATTACTGTTGATTTGTTGACATTTAATTATTAGTTAGTACATAGTTAAATTTCCCTCATTGAATTCATTTTGAAAGGGGTCAGTGCATGCTTGTAGTACTATATTATCAAATTATGTGGTGTTCTTTATGAAAGTTCCTGTTTTATAGTGAAATTTTTATTTGTGAAGTGAAGAGGCTTGATTTCCTTAACTTTGGTATATCTTACATATGAAATAATATGCACTATATAGGAACAACAACTATTATATGATTTCATTGTATTGGCTTATATAACAATATGCACGAACACATGTACCTCTACAAACTAATTCTCCCAGCTCTCAATGTCCATGCCTGCACTGATAAAGTAGCGTGAAAAGAATTTTGGTAGATCCGGCAACTGATACTTAGGTGTGACCGCCATACAAAATCTATCCGATAGTCATGTGAATAGCATTACGGGGTTATTACCCAGGAAGTCGGAACGGACTTCCCGCCAGGCATCCAAACAGTTCAGAGTCTCCGCTAGTATCACCGCCGCAGGATTACGATGGTACGTCATCTAGGAAGCAATATCTAGGAGTTGTGGGTCCATCAGCAGTTCCCCAGTCACCACTAGAAGTTTTGAAATCAAGCCCAGAATGACGGCTTCAATATAGCCAACATCACCAATATCTTGCAAATGCATAGAATGCAGCACCGCGCGAAGAGAAATCATTATTCCCGTAACCAGTGACCTAGACACTGAAGGTGAGATATGGAGGAGTCCCACTAATAACTCCCTAGGGGACCGCAAAAATTCAGGCATAGCTTCCGCAACACAGGGATTTATCCCCAATATGGCAGAGAACACTTCATAGGTAAGATAGATTTTTCTAAGTCAAAGGTTTCGAGTTAGTTAGCAAATCCAAGGTTTCGAGTTATTTAGGAAATTCAACACTGCCAGGGAGAGCCATATCGCAAAATAAGTAAGAAGAATGCAAAAGAGAAGGAATGTGGAGGTGTGAAGAAAATGCTCCACCCTTACCCCCTATTTATACTTGGAAAACACCAACCAAAGACAAAAACCCTACAAAAATCAGAGAAAAACTTACCGCGCCAAGTGCCAAGCAATTGAAGAAAGTGAAATAAAATTCTTGGATTAATTAGATTGGATTGACATACTGATAGGCATGACAAGGGGCATGCCGATCGGCAACCCCTTATTTTTGGAAAATTCCATTTTTCCTTTTTTGTCAAAATCAAAAATACTACATAAAAATAATCCTTATTCTTAAAAGAAATTCTGAATTTCCTTATCCTTATGAATTTCCTTATCTTGTTTTAAAATAAATCATTTTTAATTACGATCTCAGCAACAAAGTAAAAATAGCATGTGCATTAAGTCACTAGAAGCAAAAACCAACAAAAAATTCATTTTATTTGCATAGATATTGGTGTGTTACATCAATTTTGTAGGAAGAAATAAAAATACAACGAAACTCAACCTGAACCCACATTTTCTCTCTCTCACCTACCATCACCTACAACCTCTCTACCTTTCTCTCTCTCTCTCTCTAGAAGCCTCCTTCCCTACGGCGGGCTCTCTTCCCCTGACGATGATATGACGTACCTCCACTCCTCGAGCCAAACCCTTCCTTCGATGAGGCAGACGACACCAGACAGAAGGAATCGAGATCGCCTCACGAATGTGAGCGATCCCTGAAGCTATCCAATCCTGAATGTCCTTCATCCAGGTGGTCGATACCTGAATGTGCTGCAAGAAAAATAGCAAAAAAAGCAAATCAACCAATCTAAGGAAAAGAAAGATATCAAAAAATCAAAAGACAAAGAGGTGAAGAGTATACTATTGGTTGGAGAACCTCCTTTGTTAAGTCCAACCCCTCTGGATCCATTGCATTAGGATGGTGCAGCATATGCACAACCCCTCATTAGATCGTCGGATGTTATAAGAAGTAGGAGCCAACCGCACAAACGGAGGTCGTCATCGTCGTCAATATCGACGCACAACTTGCGCTGTGAGGAGATCCCATGGGTTGAATCGAAACTGGCATGGGGGAGAGGCATCATGTCATATATACTAGGCAACATCAACCAACTCGACACAAAATCCAAATAGTCATATGTCACCACCGTGTCGGTATATGACGAATAAGGCTCGCCCATCATCACCGCTACCCGCGCATAATTCGACATCCCTCGCACTTGTCGTATGTACATCAGGAGCCTTTCAGGTGGCACAATCATCTCCTCCTCCACAACCAGTCAGACTGTTCTCTCCCCAAGGTACCAGGAGTAGACAAACTCTTGCGCCAACAGACGCCGCATCTGCACATTCCCCCCAATCAACCCTATATGCATGATGGCCATCCACTAAGGATAGAAGGTCACCTATAAAATCCCCAATGGAGAAAGATCAATATCGGAAAGGATAATAAAGGAAAAATGGTCTTAGAAAATAAAGAAGGATTTACCCTATCGCTCGTTAGGCCATTCAAGACCTGACGCACCGCCTCTAAGGGGAGAGACCTATTCGACTACCGATTGCACCTCCCCATCGGTACATCCGACATAATTCCCCAACAAACTCATCCTTTAAAGATATCAATATGGTGTTAAACCCAATCATCTCATATAACCTCTTTCACCAAGATTTTTTTTACCACACTCATTTCACCGACGAAACTCTTACCCACCCTAGTGGAATTACAAAAATCAATTGGATATCTCCCCAGTAATGTCTCCAAAGGACACCACAAAATCCTTGAATTAATTACTCTTCCCCGGAGGAACCAAAAATTCAAAATCAGATGCTTCCCCAAAATCCCTAGTGGAGACTCCGAATTCCCCTAAGATATCTACAACTTAATCGCTCAGAAGTGGCTTCGACTCACAAAATTGATCACCTTTACTTAAGCCCTCACAATTGGCTTCGACTTGCAAAATTGGTCATCTCTACGTAAGCCCTCGAAATTGGCTTCGACCTACAAAATTGGTCACCTCTACTTAAGCCCTCAAAGTTGGCTTTGACTCGAAGAATTGGTCATCTCTACTTAAGCCCTCAGAATTGTCTTCGACCCATAGAATTGGTGACCTCTACTTAAGCCGTCAGAATTGGCTTTGACTCGTAGAATTGGTCACCTCTACTTAAGCCCTCAGAATTTGCTTCGACCCGTAGAATTGGTCATCTCTACTTAAGCCCTCATAATTGGCTTCAATACTCATAATTGGTCACCTTTACTTAAGCCCACAGAATTGTCTTTGACCCTCATAATTGGTCACCTCTACTTAAGCCCTCAGAATTGGCTTCGACCCTCAGAATTGGTCGCTCCTACTCAAGCCCTCAAAATTGGCTTTGACCCACAGTATTGGCCGCTCCCTACTTTAAGTCCCCAGAATTGACCTCTCTCCATAGAATCATCCATCCCAACATTTCCTTAGGTCCTCAGAATCAGCCTCGACCCTCTAAATCGGTCATCCTCATCCCTTAGGTCCGCAGAATCGACCTCTTTCCTAAACATCATGTGGTGTCTATTCGACGGTTTTCATTTGTTCCAAGATCACCTGTCGAGGGGATCTATAGACACCATATAATAGGACCCCCTAAGTCTCTCCTTAGGTCCCTATGACCTCCTCATTTACCTATGAACCCTAGTTCATACTTCGAGTACCGATCCAGAGGCCATCGCGTGCTCTCAGCCCCGTTTGACTCCGATATACTCTATCGTGAGAGCAAAATATCATTGAATCTTTGAAGGGATCTAAATACAATTTCCACTGGTCCACCCCATACATGAATCGGCATAACGGTTCGAACCAAACGAACTATTTTACTACCGAAAATTGATCTGGAGGCCAACGGGCGCTCCCAGGCCCCGATTTGACCCCATTCAACTTTATCACCAGAGATAAATATCTTCAATGAAACCCCTTCCCAATGATCCAAACCATGCATATAACGACATAATCGTTCAGATGAACGATCCGTTTTCCCCCCAAAATTGATCCAGAGGCCATCGGGTGCTCCCAAGATCCATTTGACCAAGGTCAACTCTACAACTCAAATGAGACTGAATGAATATTAGAAGGGAACTAAATACCCTTTCCAACAGTCTGCCACGTGCACAATTCTGACTTAATGTGCGAACAAATGATCCGTTTTACTTCGAGAGGTCACCGAGCACTTTCGGTCCCCGATTGACCAAGTTTAACTCTCCGAACCAAGCAAATATCTTTAGAATGTCGAAGTACATCTCCTAAACTTTCCACCAGTCCGCCCCGTGCATGATTCTGACTTACCGTTCAGACGAACGATCCGTTTTCATCTGACAATCTCCCGTCTAAAGGATCGACAAGCGCTTTCAAGCCACATATGACCCAAAGTCAACTTCCGGACATGGAAGTAGTCTAAAGGACTCTTGAAAGTCTCTGAATTACCTTTCTAACGAATGACTTGTGCACGATTTGGATTAAGAGATTGCATTCTACGACCATTTTTTGGGGAAAATTTGCACGAGATTGCCAATTGGCAGGTCCATTTCCCTGCTTATCGGCAGTGGGCCAAGGGTTACCTGCTGACCGGATAGGCTAGGTCCATGTCGATTGGAACCCCCTTACCCTATATATAGAAGGCATGACCTCACTCCCAAGACACCTCAGATCCATCAGCATCAGTGATCTCATCAGTATTCTCTCGAAATCAACGAAGTTTCTTCATGTGAAATTTCATTCAAGCTTACATTCCCATCCTTTTCATACCCAATTTGGCAAAAAATCTCATTCTCTCTCATCCAACCTTCATATCACATTTAAGGTAGTTCATCGAAGATCAAATATTCAAGCTTCAAAGAAGTTCCAAATCCTTCCCTATCTCTTTAAGTTTCTTATTTTTGCATAAATTACATTAGATTTACAATCTAGTTCTTACTTTAGTTCATACATATTAAACTCTCACATTTTTAGTACTTATATTTCACATACTTTATTTTCTATAAAAAAAATCCAAAACAAACAAAAAGAGGGTTACGCCCATAAATTTCAAACGGGATTATCCATCACACTTTTTCAAAACTAAAATACATTTTCTACACACACACATATAATAAAATCCCGTTCGAATCTATGGAATAAACTTCACCCATATTCTTCATGTGAACTGAGTGAACTTTAATGCCTTTATAAGGCTATGTAGGCTTCTCAGATTAAAACTCGAGACTCGAGTCAAACTTTCCAATTTTTCTAAAATCCCCCATTTTCGCATTTATCATATTCTTACATTATTATACATATTATGTTTGTTATACTTGTTAGCATTTTATCTAACATGTATTATCGTTTCACCATAACGATCAATATCACGATAATGCCTATATCGTATTTTATATAGAATATTCTAGGAACATTCCTATGGATGACCTCACTCTATCTCTTCTATGGTATGAGTTGGACAATTCAAATCTCCATTATACACACACACACACACACACACACACACACACACACACACACACACACTCTTGACGGAGAAATAAAGGAAACAATAACATAAGCCCATGAGAGACCGAAAGGGCGGGACGGGTGCCTAACACCTCCTCATTCTACAATTTATCCCCCGAACCCTTCGAACTATTTGTTTCATAAGCATAAGTTTGTCTTTGATGTCGTTCTCTCGAGGAAGCGACATGTTCTTTTGCCTGTTTTGTGCAAAATAGGATGGCGACTCCATATCTTTACATTTACCCCACATCGATGACGGTCGAAGTGTTCCTAAATAAAAAAGGGCTCAAGACCTTTCATCCCCTCTTTCTTTCCCCATCTCCTTTAGGAAGGAGAGAGGGAGGGGCACACATTTTTTGATAAGGATGCCCACAGGTGGGTAACCTCTATCACAATAGGGGAAGTTCTATACCTCTTTGGCATCCCTCTCATATAACCATGACTGAAAGATTTTTTTAAATCCACATAACTCATTTCACACTAGACTACAATATCAAAATGAAAACCATGGGAAATATTTTATGATACCTTCTTCTAAAGGTTTTAGGATTTTTTTTATATTGTACAGTAGCTGATCACATTACTTCACATGTTTGATGGACAAAATCTAAAGTCACTTTGGCTACAAACTAAATTGTTTTCGCTTATTTTAATCACTAAGTGTGTATATTCCTTTCTATTTTTAAATACAAAACGTGTCATTATAATTACACATATTGCTCATTCAATTTGCATGAAATAACTATCAATTAATCAAAGCTTGTATTCGCACATGGAGAAACTATTTTTATGACAAAATATTATGCTTGCAACCACACATATTGTTCATTCGTTATTTTTGGTGATCCAAACATTAATGACATTTTATCAAATAATCTTTCCCTTTATCCATGAGCTCCTATTAAGAATTCACATGGTCCAACGGATTTCAAAAGTATTAATAGTACACGAGGGATGTTAAACGACGAGTTAAATAATTTTAGTAAATTGTTGTCAATTTTATAAAATACCGCAAGTGCACGGGCTATTATAGAATAGTGAGTGTAAGTACGGGTCGAACCCACAGAGATTTATCAATTTTTTCTTTAAAAATAATTGTGACTGTCCAGCTAGACTAAATTGGGTTGGAGATGAGATGTAATATTAAACTAAGCAACACAAACAAGAAATAGGAGTACGAGAGATATAATCAAGGTAGCGTGAAAACTAGGACGTTGGATCCATTTATCACGTTAAATTAACACTATGCAATAATTTAAATTCGTCATTCCCGATTTTATAACTCAAATTAAACCGACTCTCGTCGTATATAATTCGGAAAAATAATACATGAGAAGTCCAAAATAAAATTTAACGTCTCTAAATTTAGACGCCTAAAATCCCTATTCCCTTAAAAAGTTCGCTTTTAAATTTCAAAATATAGTCTTTAAGCATGGGCTATCAATCAATTTAATAAAAGTATAACCCATCAAAAAGTACACATACTTAAAATATAAAAATGATTTTTTTTTCAAACAATGCCGAAGGTTTAAAACGCACTCTCGTGTCGTTTTAAATGAATACCGAAATTTTAAAACGTTTAGCACATATCGAGAAATAAAGACGAAATTAAATCACACATGATAAATTTCACCTAGTCCTAGTGAGAAAATTAAGCTAGCATAATTGTAGACATAATAAAATTGCAAGAATGAATACTCAATTCCATTAAATAAACAAACTTACAATTGATGTGTCATAAATAATCTTGACAAAAATTCCACTCACAAAATAATTATTAGCCCTCTCTAAAGCTCTCTCTACAACTCCCTTAAACTGTCTACGAAATTATGAGCCCAAGGGTCCTTTTTATAGGACAAGTGGTGAGGTATTTGAGTTGTGGTGGGAATCTTTCTGATTGGCCGAATGGTGTTGGTAGCTACCTCTCCACCTCTTCAATCTTGGGATCGTGATAAGGGACGGAATTTCCCCCCACTCGAAAACTCTTATCTTTTCTTCCTGAATACGCATGCTGAGTTTGGCCCAAACCGGAGAATAAAAATTTCTGACTTTTTTTAGATTCCACAAGAATATTATAAAATCATTTTTTTCGCGCCTTTTTTGAATTGATCATCAATTTGCACCAAATTCCATCATTATCTGCAAAAATTTCACTAAGCAACTTTTTTCACAAATTAGCACAAGAATATTATAAAATTATCAAAGTGCCCATTTTTGACTTAAAATTGTCATTTTCAATATAAATTCAATCATTTTCGCATTTTTTTCTCTTTTTAACAAAATAGTCCCAAGAACTTATTAAATACACTAAAATAGGACTAACAAAGTATAAATTTGGGTATAAAATATACAAAATAATGCACTCATCATAAATCATATGTTATGGCAAGTCGGATTACTTAAGTTAGACCCTACGGAGAGTCACGATAAATTCCTATTGATGTATTGAAATTTTTTGTTAAAAAATCATGTGTGTATAACTTCATAATATGATCACTTAGTGAATAGAATGATTTTAATGTTTAAATCATATTTATAAATTCATAACATGATCACATTTTAAAAATATACCTAAAATATATACTTTTTCCATATATATATATATATCAATGAAAGAAAATAGAATTTGTTCCATAGAAAACATAATCAAAACAAACTTAACATGAAATTTAATAAAAATAACTACAACAAAAATACAAATTTAAACAAAAAACATATAAATTCAATAAAGGAAATAATAGAATGAATATATTCACGATAACCCTCCCTTTAGTTGAGTACGGGTGGACTGTTTGCAAAAGATAGGAATTGAATTCATGTGTGCAAATCATTAGTCATGGGTGGGGCGGGGGTATAAGATTTTCGTGATTTAGTAAGGACCTTCTTGGAAAATTGGTGTGGAAATTCCCACTAGAGTAGGGGAGGATATGGCATAGGATGGCAGCGACGGCTAGAATTGGTGTAAAGGGGTTAGGCTGGTGTTTGGGCCAGTTTAGGGTTCCACATTAGGTTGGATTTTAAAAGCACATCAGGGGATAGTGGGAGTGGTTGAAATCATAAAAAAATGACGCAATATAATTTACTCTGTTTTCGATAATATGAGATGATTGAAATTGATTTATTTGCAGCCTGCCTAACATTAAATTTATAAACTAGCTTGCAACAGAATATAATTTGTTCTCTTATTCTTGATGAACACACACACACACACACACACACACACACACACACACATATATATATATATATATATATATATGGTGGTTTTATTATTTATAATTCATTCATATTAAAAAAATTACAGGTTTCTTTGGGTTTTAGTTCTTGTCAATCACTCTTCCATGATTGTTTATTAGTTAGACTCAAAAAATACTAAACCAACTGAACATGGAAAGTTTTATATGACTATGTGAGTAACTTACGATAGTTACTTTCTTTTAAATTTATTGTAACTAGAAATGTGTGTGCGCAATTAATCATAATATTTTTTTAAAGTGGGCTGAACACATTGGGCATTGATGGGAAAATATACACACCAATTTGGAATTGTACTAAGGTAAATAAATAGTGTAAAATTTATTTGTTGTACTAATTTTTTTTTAAAAACTACTAAGTACCTTTACAATGCGTGTCTTAATCTAGTGTTCAATACAAGAAAAAAAGAGTCTTACGTGTTGGATATTTTGTGATGTTGTTCGTGAAAGATTTGACGGAGGATGCTTCCACATATTTTGAAACAAAGGTAATTATATTTTACATTAGTTTTGTTATATTGACCTTTGAAATCTTTAAAGGTCTTATTATTTGGTTATTTAAATTTATCAGATGAGGATGTTGAGGAATAAACAAATGTACACAATTGATGAGATAAATGAAGGTAGAATCGAGTTCATTGAGTTCATTTATAACTATATTAGGTAACTTCTTAACCTTAATATTAAATTTAATTTTGTTGGGGCATGTGGGTCGATGTTTTTATTAATTAGACTTTGCCTGTCCATGCGCGCTTTTGATTTGAAACTGTATTTTTTTAGAATTTTATACTTGGACATGAGTCCGATGATTGGAATTTGAACTATTCATTTTCTTTTGGAAGTTATTGTGTATATTCTTGATAAAATGAACAGGTTGATTTCATGTAAAAACACAAAAGACTTTACTGATATTTTTAAAATGTCACGAGTTAGGATATTTACTCTTCTAGGACGTACACATTGATTTATTATTTTTTATTAACTTCATTCAATATTATTTTGTTGTTTGTATATATGCATATTTAGACTTGCGTTTCGAAATTTTAAACTACAACACGCGTCCATTGATTGAAATTTAAATCGTCGGTTTATTTTGAATGCGTATATTCTTTATCACTAAACTAGTTTGTTTCACGTAAAAATAAAGGAGACTTTGCCAAAATTTTCTAAAATGTAAAGAGTAGGATATTTAATTTTTTGGGCCATGCATGGTGATTTTTTTTTATTAATTTCATTCTATATTTTCTTTGTTATTTGTATATGTTATGATGGTGATGCAATGGTTCACATATTATCATTGTAGAGTTGATATGAATTATTTTACATATTATCAATTGATTAATTATTAAATTTGTTGAATCTAGTTAATTTAGACCATCGACGTGGGTGGTTATCAAGAAGTGAATTTGTTGAATGCAGTTCATTTCGATCATTGAATGCAGTTTTTTTTTATACAATACACTTCTTTTTGTGTGAATTATGTTAAATAGTTCGAATTTTTGTTAGATATTAAGTAGTATTCATTAGTTGTGGATTTATCAATGGTAGTTGTGGTATATATATGACTCATTGGTACTTTCGAATTAGTATATATTTTGGTTGTGGCACTTTAAGTTGAATTAATGTTGGGTGATATAGTAACTTTGGTGTTAAATTATTACATTTATTTTTCTTGTGGTTGTAGTTAATTAGTGGATGAAAGACATATCTCTATGTATAATTGCAGGTTGGTTTAATGAAAAACGGTTTATATGTAAAAAATTATATGACCTTTTTAAGTTGTTGTTACGACAAAGGCATAATCAAGACTCTCTTAGAAAAACTGTGATAAAATATATGACCTTTGTCACACTTTACCTTGCTAAACTGAGATAAATATGACACGACTACACTATATTTTATCATTGTTTACATAAAAGTTTAATAAAAATGACTTTTCTTTTATCACACTTTTACGAACATTTATGTCACCCCTATTTATCATAATTTTTGAAAATTTAAAAACCGTGATAAAGGCTTTTTATTATAGTTTTTAACCATGATAAATAACTTATTTTCTTCCAAAATGGCTATGTTTGGTGTGGATAAGGGGGAAGATGGATTCTATATTATGGGGCTTGGTGACCCCAAAGGGGACTGGGGGCCAGACACAATTATGATGATCTTACTGGTGATCTTTTGGGGAGGATAAGGTGGAGGTTGAATTTTATTTATTATGGGGATTAGTGACCCCAAAAGGGTACTGGAGTTAGGCATACTTATGATGATGTTATTGGTGGTGTTTGGGGGTGGATAAGGTGATAGTTGAATTTTATTTGTGATGGGGATTTATTTATGTTATGATTTATTTTTTATTTCACATGTGTTGGGTGTTAGGTACGTTCACGATTTTAAATAATGTTTTATTTTATTATGGAAATTAAGAATGAAAATGTAAAGAATGGACGGTATACATAGAGACTATCTTTTCTCTGGTTTATGCAATTATTTTTTGCAGTACTTGATTTAATTGTTTGGTTTTTCTCATATACTAGACATATTTATGATTTATATTAGAGCCATATACCTATATACTTGTGATTTGGGATTTTATGTATTAAGTATAATGGAGACGTATATGCTACATTTGTGGAAAGAGATTGCGTTGGACTAGTAAACGTGAGATGATCTTAAAGTAAAAGGTTACCGTAGAATAAATTAGTTTTAGTTCAATAGGTTAATTTAAGAATGATAATGTAAAGAATATGAAACTAAGAGATGAACTTTATTCACATGGGTCATACAATGGTTTAGGTATAGAACCGTATGTTTACTTTTGATTATTTGGGTTGGGTAACTTAAAATCCATTTAAAATGGGGAAAATATGTATTATTATTATGGACCACCTTTAGTTCAATTATTATTCTTTACAAACTTGTTGTTTACATTATTGTTTACTGTATTTTTACATGTCTTAGGTCGTTATTATAGACTTGGGTTAACACGTTGGAGGAGTATCTTTAGATACATTTTATTCAACATTCTTAGGCTGTAGGAGTAGAGCAGTATAGATCATATTACTTACTCGTATTCATTTTATACTTCAGTACAGACAGTTTGTAACACCCCGTGTTTTTTAGGATAAATAATTTATTTAATTTGGTGAATTCGAATTTAAACTCAATTGATGATTTGGAGACATTATTTAATTTGGAAGACACAATTTATTTAGAGAATAAGAGTTTAATTAATTCAGGTTATTTCTTTTAAAAATACATGTGTCGTAATTTGAGGTTGAAATTGGAGATTTTAGTTTAGTAACTCGAATGAGGATTCTGACTGCATGGTTGGTTCCGAATAGGTCGAAATAGTCAAAATTGTGTACCCGGGAGTTGTGTTCGGGTTTCGAGAGCTTTTTAAACTAATTAGAACTTATTTTGGTGACTTTTGGGAATCTTAATGGTAGATGAAAAATAAAAAACGGGATTAGACTTATAAAATGAAAGGTTTGGGCTTAGAGAGTAGTTGTTTTCACAAAACCAAAGGTTAGGAGACTTATACAAAGAGGTAGAGAGAAAGTGAAGAGAATTGAGAAGGAATTTCAAAAGTCTAGGGGATGATTTGAGGAATTTTTGCAAGAAGATTCTTGGAGTGAAGATTTGGGAAGGAAATTCTTGGAGTTGTATCAACATGTTCACCAAAATCAGACACTACAAAATTATCTAGGCAAGTAGTTAAACTTGTTTTCATTTGATTTGCGATATTGCGATTCATATCATGGTGGGTGTAAACCAAGTCTTTTTTTTGGTGAATAATTTCATTAAAATGTGTTTTGGGTGAATTAACCATTTTGATTGATATGGATTGATGATTAGTACGAAATTGATATTATGTAAAGATATATAACACTATTACCTTGCTGGAAATTAAAGTTAGATTCATTAATTCAGAATTGTAGAATCGAATTGAAGAGAATGATTGAATAAAAGTTATAAAACCCAATTCGTGAAATCGTGAGTGATAATCAAAACCATTGAAGTTTAGAGATTGATATGATGATTAAAACCTATTTAGTATGTGTAATAAACATTGGGTATGATTGGGATGAGTCGTGAGAAGAAATTATGAAGGTTTGATGTGTAAAAATAGAGGAAAAACGAGTTAGAGAAGAAGGAGGTTCGCTGTTTAGCAGCAACGAACCATTCCGGTTTTGAGGCCGAACCAGTCCGATTTAACTATTTGTCAAAAAATAAAATTTGTATATCTTTTTGTTACGATTGCGTGGGCGCTGATCTCGTACTTTTCTGATTTTTTTTAATTAGGTATGATTTTTCTACGGAAGGGTGTCGGAAACCAAAATCCTTTGTGAGAAATAAAAGTTGGATTATTTAGGGATGTCCATAGATGAGCGTAGGACTCTGAAAAAAAATTTAGGAACGTTATTTTTACCTTTAAATTGGATGGAAATGAATTCGAGGTATGGATTTAGAGTGTTTAGGATGAACAACTCTCGAAAATATATGAACGGATTCGTATGGAAATTTCGGAAGAAATTAGGATACGGACTAGATTGAGATATATGTAGTATCTTGAAATAAAAATATGAATGTAACTTAATACTTATAGAATTAAGAATCGGGGTCGAGACTCAGATATTTTTAGGCTAGTCCGATGGGAGTTAGGCACAGAGTAGTCGGTTTAATTTATTATAGATGTATATAGTAAATTATCGAATATTGAATTTAATAAAGGGTATTTTACCTAATAGTGGGACTTGGTGTAATACATTCTGAAGGGTGAAGGTACGAACCGAATGAGTGTGTTGGGATATTGTAGTTGGGTGACACTAGATTAATAAATTAGTTAATGTGAAATTGATTAGATGAATCGGTGTAATGTAAAAGGTAAGAAATTCGGGGAATAAGGGAATCTATGATTTAAATCAGTAGGATATGAGTGAATTACCTATTAAAATATTTTAAAGTGTAATTGGCAGATTCCGAGTAGTGAGGGATACTCGGGAATATATGATAAGAAGTGTAATTTGAATTAAATAATACGTAGGATATTCGGGAGATATATATGCTACGTATGGGATATATGATATAGGTTTTGTGTATACCTATACTGATTTGTATGATTTATTATGTGTATGACGTACCTGTGCTACTTGCTATCATGGGAGGTTTCGCATCGTGGAAACTCTTATCCTGATGAGCCCATTGGGTGGGTGGGTGGGGGTGGGGTGGGGTGGGGGGGGGTTAGACTTGTACCTCAGAATATAGAACCTAGGAAAGGCATATCTGAAAGAACGATAAGGTGGCGGTTATATGGGTGCATATGTATGTGCATAAACCATAGGCTTGGAACTATATTCGTCTCCAATATATGTGATTTGTGATGATGGTTTGAGTGAGATACTGAACCAATAGTCCTTTATACAGTGTGTGATGTACCAGGACTTGATAACAAAGTATGCATGCACCGCATGTCTCAACCTAGGGGTGCCGTATTGTATATATATATATATATATATATTTAGAATAATACATATACTAGTGGTTTATTTTATTATGCGTGCTTGGGAGATGATGTATTGGGTTTGTATGTATATAACAAGGTGATAAATATACACTTTTGACTTATTCTACGGTGTGTAATTAATAAATGAGAACGATAGAGACATCTAAAATAACTTTAGTGGGTGGAGGATTAAGCATATAATGAGAAATTCATAATTGGCTAATTGATATAAAGAATCCAATAATGTATTGAATGGGAAATACGAGTGGGCACAACAAGTTAGCATGAAGAAAGAGACTTGATACAGCTAGTTAGGAGGGGTAGCGTAGCTAGGAAAGGTTAGTAGACAAGTGTTAGGTGTGCACATTAGATGAGGGGTGAGTTATACCTCAAGAGAGTGCAACACTAACTTAAATATAAAGAGTGTACATGCATATTTAATTACTGCAATTTAGCTGCTTGCTAAATATTTTCAAAATGTCTTACTTAGGCTCTGACTCGTGTCAAAATATTTTTCAAAATTTTTTAGGTGTCCATCCACAGGGACGCACAGTTTGAATATTCTATTCACGGATGCGAAGCTGCAGCTCATGTGGAAGTTGTAGAACTTGCTATAGCTGCTTCGTTCATTTGTTCCTAGTGTAGGACCTTTACTCCATTATTCATTTGGGCATGCCACCCTCAGATGTTGTATTCAGTTATTTATTTGACATTGTGTATTCCGGTTATTGTTTCAATTTACTGTTGTATTTTATTGTTGAAGCAATAGTTGATTCAGTTTCTTGTATTTATATTATTCATCTGTGTTGGATTTATTTATCAGTTTGTGATTGATGGATTAATTATTATTTACCTTCGCATGTTGTTAAGCACTAGTCTAATTAAATTGCTAGGTAGTTAGTAACTAAAAAAATTCGATGATGATGCTAAGAATGAGCCATATGAGACCCATATTTTATTTTGATCACGGACCGACCACCCAGTATTTTAATAGGCGGGGTGTCACACAATTGTATTCTTATAGTTTATCGCTAGTCAGAGATTCTACTTGTGGTGCTTTTAGTCAAAGATGAATATTATTGTTGAGATACATTTTATATTCCAGATTTGGATGTATTTATATTGGAAGTTGAAGGGTATCAAAGATAGTTTTTAATTATATTCAGTATTTTGTTGTCACCCAGTTTATTTACTCTTTTAGTTTTATTTACTTCATTATGCTAAGAATTTTACCAAACACTTTTTATTCCAGTGATTTTTTGTATTAGACTTGATCAATCTAATTAAAAATTTTACGGGGTGTCATAGTTGGTATCAGAGCATTCCAGGTTCTAGTGTACTAAGGTCTTGATTGTGTCCGTCGCCTTTCTACACTGTGTTCGTTGACTACTTTAGAGCTTTGCTATTTAGGGTTTGTACTCTTGATAAAAATGATCGCTTAGGAGGTTTTGCACCGTTTTTCTTAAATTTTTTTTTGAATAAATTGAAGTATATGGGGAGGTTTACTATTTGTATTTCCTTTATAAGACGTCCCATGTATGAGATCGACTTAGATCGGGAGTTTGAGATTATCAGGCCTAAGACCTATAGTAAATGTTTTACAAATGTCTTGAGGGGAAGTGTTTCCACTCACCATTCATAAAGGCATTAGAAATAAGTTTTTGGAAGACCTCTCTGGGCAACCACATGGTATAGAGTATGATGAGAAGTTCAATTATTTTTTCTCTGCACTGAGATAGATTAATACGGAAGTGAAGAAGGATAATTGTGTTATCAGCTACAACATGATAATACTTTTTTATGTTATTAAAAACCTTATGTGAAAGGTTTAGTAGGTGTTATTGGGTAACCCTCTCTTCCCCATTTGCTCTCAGGTGGTGGAAGTTACCTTCCTACATTAGCAGGATCTTCAAAACTATCTGAAGGATAAATATTCCTGATATTGAGAAGATTAGGGATATATTAGGTTTGAAATAATTTAAATGGTGTGGCATTATCCCGACTCGGGAAGGATCCCACCAGTAGAAGAAAACCTCCCACGGGGTACCGAACCCAAGAGGTTTCCAAAAATAGGCAATCGGGAGTGGATATGTCTAGTGGAACCCAAGGAATGTAACCATTGGGGTCATGACCAATGTAAATAGGGTTGATGTTACTGGTTTTAGAAAAAATGATCGTAGAGGAAAGGTAAACAGGGCCACAGTAGGGCTACCTTTTTAGGGTTACTTTAGAGAAATCGTTACACTTGTGGCGAGTGAGGCCACTTAGTTAGTAATTGCCTTAAGGTAACCTGAGTTATTGGGGGTACCACCGGGGTATGTGTACGATTATGTTTTCGACTCATGCGCACGAGTCTTGTGTTGAAATTTAGTAGTTTTCATTCCTTTATTATGCTGTGTTGCTATGATATCGGAGTGTATATATTTTATCCCACTTTTTTATTATACTTGGCTACCTGACGGGTAGGGGTGGTTCCTTATGTCGTGGTTCTAGAGATGTAAGAGTTGTGATTGGTCATTTTGGCTTTCAGTCGTATTATTGAGTTTATACATGTGGTCTTATGATTTTATTATGGAACATTGATTAGTATATATGTATTACGTGTATTTTGACTACCGCGGGTAGGCTTTTATGTTGCAGTTTTTTGGCAGGGGTTATTTCTTATGCGTATGTATAGGCTCGGAGAGGGCTAGGGCATACTAGTTTATAGATAGACACAAGCATATTAAAAGGGTTTATAATTTCTTAGAGAAGTAAATGACATTCCATGATTCTTCCAATTTTATTCGAAAAAGCACCGAGTTACAACCTACATGAGAGATTAATTTTAGCCTTAGTGTTAGCATTGGCATTTGGCCGTTATGAGAGAATCTTGTTAGTTGGATCCATTGGAGATGGAAGAGTGTCATGAGAACAGACACCATAGTTTTGAGCTAATAGTTTTTCAGATGAGTAACTCTCCATGGGGAAGATTCAGTCCTATTTATTGAGGGATGAATGGTTCACTAGGTTTATATGTGGACCCTCGAGAGATGGACATGGTTATGATACGGAATGAGAGTTCATTACTGTATATCGACACCCTATTTGAATAGTAAGGAGAGCATTTCCTTCTTAAATATTGAGTGGTTAGAGAGTCATCACCAATTGTGAAATTGGGAGTATGATAACTCGAAAGTAGTTCTTTTGACATAATATGGAGCATGTGTGTTCAGCTCATGCTAGTGAACTGACCAATGCTCCATTCATGTTTATGAAGTTACAATTTAGTGCATTTTAATCATAAATGGATAAGTTTGTTGTGGTTAATGACAACATCTTGCTGGAGCAGGAGTTGCATAGTAGTGGTGGCCGGTACACCAAAATTTGTGTTGTGAGTGGTTATGGCCTAAATTTATGTTGTGAGTGGTATCGGCCCAAGCGTTTCTTTTCCAAAGGAGATTATTTTTGAAAGGACAAATTTTCAATTGAGTCAATTTGTATGTATTGGCTTAATTTCGAATAAAACATTTTGAGTTATAGGTTAGGCTTTGTATGTTGACCTTTTAAGCCTATTTGTGTTTGATTGAAGATGTAGTGACAAAGCTTTAGAGAATACATATCGTGCCATGTTTTGTGTTGCGTTTCATTTTCGTGTTTTCAAGGATCTCTCAGTTATGAATGCATATGAATTTTGATCCATGGAAATATTATTTTGGGTATTTGTTTATATAAAATTACTTGGAGCTATTTTTAAAAGATTTTAAAATAAAAATATTTTTTTTGTTTTACAGTCGTTCGAACGACTTTATGGGTTTCGTTTCGAATGAGTTTAGCAGTACGTTCAAAAGAACACCGAACGAGTTTGTCTATTTACAGAACTAATATCGTTTGAAGCTCTTTCAAATCTAGCTTGTACAAGATTAGTTGTTCGTCCGAACGAGTTTTGGTTCGAACGAGTTTGCAGTTTTGTTAGAATGAGGCCTTATTTTTGTTCGAATGAGCTTTCTCGAAAAACGTGCCGCCTCAAAAAATGTGTTTTCTATATAAAATGGTTCAGGTATTTGTTTTTAGAGTGACTTTTGGCAAAAATCGTTTTCTTATACATATCCAAACGCTCCCAAATCGTAGTTTTCCCCAAAGTGTTTAAGATCCAAGTTTCATCATTATGTATACTTTGAGATCTTGTTTGTGGGCACCATAGGTTGTTTCTTGCATCATCTTGATCGGGAAAAGTTTTGTAAGGTGGACTCTGTACACAGTTTTCTATTTATATACGGTGGAAACCATGGTGTGGTGATATGGTGAACAAGTAGTGGACTCCGTGTTTCGTATTCATAGACAGTTGTTGAGCCTGTTCGGTAGATACTGAGGTGTTTGTGGACTCAAATGTTAGGGAATCTTGCATGGGTGGAGTCATGCATTGTCACTGTGGAGGAGAGGTTGAAAATCAAAGACGCATTAAGACTTATGAGGGCGCCGAGTCATTGAGTAAGTCATTTATCGGCTTTAATAAAATCTTATCATAGTGAATTTGCGTGGTTAGGCCATCCAAGGTTTTTCCCGTTATGGGTTTTCCAAGTACATCGGCGTGTCGTGTGATTGATATTATTTTATATGTTGTCACCTAGATGCATGCTTTAGGATAAGATAAAATTGGTTAATCTTTTAATCATAATAATTTGGTTTAAAATTGGTGCTAAATTTTATTTAGGTTAATTATGTTTAAGTTTAACACTTAATTTAAAAATTAAAAAAGTTTACTTTTGTTGTTTATACCATCCCTCCCTATATTGTTCTTTAGTTTTATAAGGATGACAAGCTACGCGATGTAGTTTTGGCCGAGATGCATATTTTGTGGTTCACTTCACATTCTAGAAGCAGTCGGATGTATAATAAATTGAGGAGGTAGTATAGTTTGTTTCTATACATGTTACTGCCAATAGAGAAACTAGAGCACCGGAGACATTCGATAGGTTCCATTATTCTAAATCCCAGTGTAAACCCATTATTTTTTATAGGGTTTAGGGGTCCCAAGGATTACATGGGGCCAATTGGGGTCATTTTATTTAGATTGACCAAACATATTAAACCTAAAAGATTAGAAATCTAATCATTTTAGGTTGTATTCGAGACACTCCGGTGGGGGTGATGTTCACAATAGAGCATATGAATATTGCTGGAGTAGGCAAAGGATATTGTTAGAGTAGAGAGGGAACATCGGATTGGCTGAGATCGGTGCCATTTGAACTTACCCGATCACCGTCATCAAGTTCACAATGTTTCCATGGGTACATGATGGAAGGAGTTATTGAGGGATAAGTTAATGTTTTTTTATAGTTAGACTAGTTTGGTTTGAGTTATAACTAATATGATTTGCAACGAGAGCAACCTTAGTGTGTTAGGTCCATGATTAAATAGATTACTTTATAGTTAGTGTGAGGAAATTATGGGCAAGATATTCTTAGACTTTTAAGTAGGTTTATAAAGAAATCGAATTTTGAGGATGAAAAATCTCATTTCGGGGGGGGGGGGGGGATGTAATACCCAGTACTTTCAATACATTATTTAATTGTGAAATTTAATTACATGTTCTTGGTGTGACATGTGATTTCATCATTTATATTATATGTGTTATATAGCTCACGTTTGAAATCGAACTTAATACACAGTAATTCATTAATTAAATATTTGGAAGTGACTGAGTATTATGGGTGGCTATGGAATGGTCAGATATTAAGTATTAAGGGTTTCCATGTTTGGATTATACCATCGGTGTCAGGTCCCAATGATCGTGAAGTAGTTTCTTATAATTTCATGTCGCTCTTAACTAAATAAAATAATTAAACAATTGATAATTGACTCTACCGACTAATATATTAATTAATCAGATAATTAAGTTAATAAAAATTATCATATCTTATTTTGATGTTTAGGACGTGTAGGATGTTAGCTTTTGGCTTTAAATAGTGGGTTTTAAGTCTATTGGGTTAGTATATGGCTTTAGTAGAATTTTAGGTCATTTGGAAAGGTTGGGGCTTCAGTGAGACTCAAGTCCAATTTCATGGAAAGCTAAGTTAAGTGGTCATTAGATATAACCTAAACACATGTTAGACATTTGGAGAAACCTGAGGTAAGGAGAGGAGTCATGAAAGGGTTGAAGATATTTAGGGAAGTTGAGGATTTATTTCTCAATTAATCCATAAGTAAAGTTCATATTGATTAATAATTTAATTGGATTTGTGTTATAGTAGTAGTAGTCGCTAAAATTTAGACTAAAATTGTGTAATCCTTATATGTGGTTTAATTTCCCTAAAGTTGGTTTGTTTAGGTTATTAATGTTGTTATACACCTTAGATCTGAAAGAGGATGGAATTTAGGTTGTTTAAAGCTTTAAATTTCAATTTTGGGTTATTAATGGCCCTATTTGGCACTTGGAGTAGATGAACTTTGCATCATATTTGTTAAATGGATAGATTGTACACCTGTTATTAAAACATGAATATCTCCTAGAGTAAAAATGATATTTAGGTCATTATATGTAACTGTGAAACTAGATTCACATACCTTTTTAACCATGTATGGTACAACACCTAACTAGTTCCCAATTAGTACAAATTTATTAACAAAATTGACCCAAAATCTAAGGTTATTTTCTAGACAGATTGTACACATATTACTAAAACTTAAATAGATCATAGAGTATAAATGATTTTTAAGTTATCCCAAGTTCATATGAAACTATATTAATATACCTTTACAATAATATATTGTGCAAAACTGTAACACCCTATAATTTTGAACCAATAATAATTTTAATTTAAATTCGAAATTGGGGAAAATAATTTTTTTTGGATTTAATAATTTTTAGCAATTTAATATGTTAGATTTTATCTATGGAAAATAGGACTTTAATCTAAATTGAAATCGGGGGAGAAATTGGGTTTTTATTTATATGCATTCATTTTTGGGCGAACTGGGCACCTGACCCGGACCGAATCGATTCGGCCTGGAGGGCGAATTGAGTTAATAAAAACCCTTAACCTTTTTTCCATGTTAAATTAACTCAGGGTTAGACTCTTCTAAACACTTTTTTCACCAAATTTTAAACCATAAGTCTTCCACATCTTTACCACCTCTCATCTACAAACCCTAGCTCCAAATTAAATCAAGATTAAAACCAATTTTGAAGGCTCAAACAGTGTTTTCTCATGATTGTAAAGAGTCTTTATTAATTTTTTCGAGAGGAAAGTAATCATCTAATCAGAATTTTCAATCGACTTTTCACTAGGCATGAATACTTATATTATTTCTCTTTAGTATTGTGAGTTTTAAATATCGCCTAAACATTAAACTACACGTTTTCTTAAAATAAATTAAAAACCTTAATTAGGGAAAGTGAAATCTATATCGGGACTATTTTTATGAAAAGTCTTAACATGAATTAAGACTCATAACCCTTGTGTGTTTATGATAGAGGTTGGATTCTTGTTAGTATGGGTGTAGGTCTACATGTAGAAAACTATAGTGGCTTTATTTAAATTGGGAAGGACTTGTGAATTCACATAAAATTATGTAAGTGTGATAAAAGGGAAATTTTGTTGTGCGCCCCATTAACTGGCACGATGATGAAATTATATTAGTTGCGTATAATAAGTTGTTTAATAATGAAAATGGATTCAATGAATTAAATTAGATTTAATTGTGATTGCATGAGAAATTTATAGAATTGTTGATAATATGTCATATGCAAACTATTGATTTAATCATAATTGTCACCACGGGTACGAAGGAATTTTGGGTAGTTGTGCTCTCACCTTAATGTTAGGAGCACTTTCTATGTATGGGACTAGTAGGTATGTCTTAGGTATGGATAACACTTTCTAGGTATGGGAATAGTTGGTGTAGATGTTTACGGATGAGATGTTCCGGGGTGGGGATGATTTTTAGGTCGTTCCGTTGATTCGCTAGTCTAGGCGCGAGGCTAGGAGGAAATTAATGGTAGAGATTCATCCTGCATGATAGGGTAGGACATAGTTGTGTTTTAGAGACCTCTAGGTATGGGACTCATGATAGGTTTGAGGATTTATGCTCTATAATAGGGTGGAGCAAAAATAAAATAATAAGAAATTGATAACTAATACCTAAGATAATAAACGGGTATTAAAAATGGATTTTGTTACGCGAGTATGTGCAGGGATGACAGAATACGGGCCGACTGACTATAGCCACGTGGGTATGTGTTGGCATCACAAGTATGTGCGGGCCTAACAGAATACGGGCCGACTGACTATAGTGACGTGTCGTGCGTGGAACCTCACGGGTATGTGCAGAACTAACACAAATCGGGTTGACTGGCTATAGTGAGGGGAATGGGTGTGATGTGTAGAACTTTAAGCATGCCAAAAGTGTATGCAGGACCGATAAGGGGTCGATTGGCCATAATGGTGTCGCATGAATATATAATAATTGAATAATTAAATTAAATAAGGATAAGAGCTAATTCTTAAATAATAGTAATAATGGAATAATTGGACTTACACTTTGGGGCGGCTTAGTTACATGAATAAATGATAATAGTTTATTTTACGCGCATGTTAACAATTATATCGTTTAAATCAAAATACTATATTGTGGTGTTTATTATGTATAATGCTACTGTCTGGGTTCACGAACCCTAATTGGGGAGAGTAACTTGTATTTACGTGGTGGGCTCTAACCCATTCCGTTGACTAACATTTCAGGTATAGCACTGGAGTAGCTGCATAGGAGTGATTGGAAATATTTTTGGAGATGCATCTGGAGTTTCATTTTTAGATTCTTTATTAGTTAGGATTTACTTTTCTTTCCATCGTATTTATTATGAGACTTTATTTATGAATTTGGTGGGCTAATGGGTTCCACGGTTTTTACGGTTTATATCAGATATTCAGAGTTGGATTATTATATTGGAGTTATATTTATTTTGAGATAATTTTATTTTGGAGGTTAGCATGGTGATGGATTTTATTTTTACATGAATGGTTATATTTATTTGATTAATTTGATTATTATCTTATGGAATATATTTTTATATGTCTCATATATCTGTCATATGCTAAGAATGATATTTAGTTTAGTAATTCCCAGCGTAGTCTTGGTGGTGGATGATGCCATAATGTGCGGGGGTGTTACAGATGGTATTTGAGCATAGTCTTAGGTCTCATAGGTTGTGAGTCCATTTAGCTTACGCGTCAACGATCTTTGATCCCCTTTGTTGGTTCGTACTCCTTAAAGTATTAGGTCTAGCATACGTGTTAGCTGTGTTTCTTGGAGATATGGAGTTTTGTGTTAAGGACGTTGTAGGCATTGAGGTTAGAGCTAGTAATCTCGATGTGAAGATACTTATAAGTGATTTGAGGAGATGAGATTTATGTTGGATATAGTCAGTACAGATGTTAGGTGTCGTAAATATCAATTTGGTGATGTGATTTAATTTGAGGAATTGAGTATTCAATGACTTTTAGAGAGAGAATCGAGTGGTGATATGTGGGAGGGCATAGTACATCGTTATTTTCAAATATATATTTATATATATAGTTGAGATATATGTTGTATTTTGTTCACGGGGTAAGTGCGTGTGGAATTGGGTGTATGGGCGCCTAATTTTGATATTCTACAGGTAGGCATATGTGAGCCTTATTTTATTTTATGCATTTACGCTTCGTCGAATTTTGAGGACGAAATTCCTATGCTAGTGGGGAAGTATGTAACACTCCGTAACTTTGAACCAGTAATAATTTAATTTAAATTTAAAATTCAGAAAAATAAATTTTTTTTGGATTTAATTATTTTTAGCAATTTAATATGTTGGATTTTATCTATGGAAAATAGGATTTTAATCGGAATTGAAATCAGGGGAGAAATTGGGTTTTTATTTATATACATGCATTTTTGGGCGAATTGGCCACCTGAACAGGACCGAATCGATTCGCCCTGGGCAGTGTCAGTAGGTTTGATATTTTGTGAGAGTTTGAGTTAATTACAACTCTTAACCCTTTTTCCATATAAAACTAACCCGGGGTTAGACTTTTCTAAACACTTTTTCATCAACTTTTAAACTAGAATTCTTCTACATCTTTACCACCTCTCAGCTACAAAATGTAGCCCCAAATTAAATCAAGATTCAACCCAATTTTTGAAGGCTCAAACTGTGTTTTCTCAAGATTGTTCACGAACGAGTCTTTATCAATTTTTTCGAGGGGAACGCAATCATCTAATCAAAATTTTCAACCGACTTTTCACCAGGCATGAATACTTATATTCTTTCCCTTTAGTATTATGCGTTTTAAATATCGCCTAAACATTAAATTACACGTTTTCTTAAAATAAATTAGAAATCTTAATTAGGGAAAGTGAAATCTATATCGGGACTGTTTTTATGAAAAATCTTAATAAGAGTTAAGACTCATAACCCTTGTGTTCTTAGGATAGAGGTTGGATTCTTGTTAATATGGGCGTAGGTTTGCATGTAGAAAACTATAGTGACTTTATTTAAATATGGAAGGACTTGTGAATTCACCTAAAATTATGTAAGATGGATAAAAAGAAAATTTTGTTGTGTGCCCCATAAACTTGCACGATGATGACATTATATTAGTTGCGTATAATAAGTTGTTTAATTATGAAAAATGATTCAATGAATTAAATTAGATTTAATTGTGATCGCATGAGAAATTTGTAGAATTATTGATAATATGTCATATGCGAACTATTGATTTAAGTATAATTGTCACCATGGAGACAACGGAATTTTGGGTAGTTTTGCTCTCACCTTAATGTTAGGAGTACTTGATAGGTATGGGACTAGTAGATATGTCTTAGTGATGGGTAACACATTCTAGGTATGGGACTAGTTGGTATATATATTTACGGATGAGATGTTCCGGGGTAGGACTGATTTTTGTGTCATTTTATTGATTCACTAGTCTAGGCGCGAGGCTAGGAAGAAATTAATGGTAAAGATTCATCCTACATGATAGGGTAGGACGTAGTTGTGTTTTGGAGACCTCTAGGCATGGGACTAGGGGTAGATTTGAGGATTTATTCTCTATAATAGGGTGGGGAAAAAATAAAATAATAAGAATTTGAGAAATTGAGAATTAATACCTATGATAATAAACGGGTATTAAAAATGGGTTTGTGGCGTGAGTATGTATAGGGATGATAGAATACAGGCTGACTGGCTATAGTGATGTGGGTATGTGTTAACGTCATGAGTATGTGCGGGGCTGATAGAATACAGGTCGATTATCTATAGTGACGTGTTGTGCGTGGAACCTCACAGGTATGTGCATAGCTGACAAAAATCGGGTTGACTAGCTATAGTGAGGGGAATGGGTGCGATGTGTAGAACTTTAAGCGTGTCAAGAGTGTGTACAGGACCGATAAGGGGTCGACTGGCCATAATGGTATTGCATGAATACATAAAATAATTGAATAATTAAATTAAGTAGGGATAAGAGATAATTCTTAAATAATAGTAATAATGGAATAATTGGACTTACACTTTGGGGCAGCTCAGTTACATGGATAAATGATTACTCGCATGTTAACAATTATATCGTTTAGATTAAAATATTCTACTGTGGTGTTTATTTTGTATAGTGCTACTGTCTAGGTTCACACACCCTAATTGTGTAGAGTAGCTTGTATTCATGCGGTGGGCTTCGACCTATTGCGTTGACTAACATTTTAGGTATAACTTTGGAGTAGCTGTATAGGAGTGATTGAAAATATACGGTGATGGATTTTATTATTGCATGGATAATTATATTTATTGGATCAATTTGATTATTATCTTGTGGAATATATTTTTATATGTCTTATATATCTATCATATGCTAAGAATGACATTTAATTTAGTAATGCCCAGCGTAATCTTGGTGGCGGCCGACGCCAGAATGCACCGGGTGTTACAAATACCTAATTAGTTGCCAGTTTTGATAGATTTATCTGCAAAGTTGACTAAAAAATAGAGGTTTTTTTTATAGACATATTATACGGCTATTACGAAACATGAATATATCCTAGAGTATAAATAATTTTTAGGTGATTCCAAGTTCATATAAAATTAGATTCACGCAATTGCCAACCATGTGTGGTAAAACACCTAATTAGTTCCCAATTAGTATAGATTTATCTACAATGTTGACCCAAAAACATAGGCCATTTTTATGGACGGTCTGCCCCTGCTTTACTAAAATTTCAATATCTCCTAAACTGTCAATGTGATTGAGGAAATTCAAGTTGGGTTATAAAATAGATCACTAATCTATACTTGTGTCAGATGTGGTACCTTAATTTGTGGTAATTTGATCTGGGTGAAGTTTTGAATTCCGAACAGGGGTACTATCATAATAAGTTAAAAAGTAAAACGTTCAAATACATTAGTGACATGTGGGTCTAAATTGTGGAATTATATCGAGAGTGGAAAAATATTACTCTTATGTTGATGACCTTATGCATGGATACACTTTTATTATACTATTATTATGGTCATGTTTAGGGTGTATAAGGGACGAAGTTGAATTTCCTATCACGGGTCTTTGTGACTCTAAAGGGGACTAAGTGCTAGACACGATTACGATGACCTTATTGGTGATGTCTTGAGTGGAGATGGTGGAGGTAGAATTTTGTTTATGATGGGAATTTATATATGTTATTGTATTGTGGGGCCTTGTGACCCCAAAGGGGGGTGGGAGACAAACACAATTACGATGATCTTATTGGTGATATTTTAGGATCGAAAAGGTCGAGGTTGAATTTTGTTTATGATGAGAATTTCTTTATGTTACAATTTCTATTTTATTTCACATGCGTGGGGTGCTAAGTACGTTCACGATTTTAAATAATATTTTATTCTATGGTGAACATTAAGAGAGAAAATGTAAAGAATGAGTGTTTGATGAGTGCATTATTTTATATGAATTATGCTCAAATCTAGACCTTGTTAGGCCCATTGTATCTTAAATAATGAGCTTTTAAAGTCGTTTTCGTAAAATAAAATAAAAATGCAAGTTTGAATAAAATTCAAGTTCAAAATGCAATTTTATTAACCCGAAGGGATGAAATCATAATTTTACAAACTTTATGGGCCTGAAAATAAATTTTAAATGTTTATCTAGGCAAAATAAAGTTCTCTCTGAAATTTAATTGAATTCCAAATTAAAGCGGGCGATTTATAAATTTCGAGGGCGAAAATACAAAAAAAAGGTAATTCTATAATTTTGTAAATATTAATGTAACAACCCGCGATCCGAGATAAGGGGTGGCCAACTCGATACTCAAACGTAACAGGAATCATGGATGGATATCATTCTCAGCATCGCAAAAATAAACTGAGTATACGAGAAAACCACCGAATAAATCAGAAAACGGGTTGCCAAAAAGTGTAAAATTTTAAAAATGCGGTTAAGAAATTTAAATTTAAACAACCTAATCTGATAAGCAAGTGGAATTCCACAAAATGTAAATATCATACAATTAAAACGAATGTATACAAGTGGACCAAATAGGCTGTCGATCCACAGCAACATACAACTCCATACAACAATTTAATATCTTATGTAATACATTCATTAATAAAATACAAATGTTTGGGCCACACGCCCGAGAGAAAAGACAGATCATATCTAGAATAACAAGAATAAAGCGTTTAATTCAAGGTCCTGTAATAACCCGCAAAATCTTACAGCTCGTCAAAAGAAAAAGAATAAGAACATCAAAATGGGCGTCCTTGCAGTGGAGCACCTGAGCGGATACAATCATATACACAACAAGGAAAGTAAACCGACCAGGGCCGGGTTATATATGATCACTAGAAGAAATAAAAAGCATGATAGAAATGACCAGTTGTGCATGAATGAAAAGGATGATAATATGACAATGATATGTTATCTACATTACAATTCAACTAATAATGAAATGAATCGACATTTACATAAAAGAAAGAAAAGGAAATAACTTAAATTTAAAACCTTTCCTAATATATCCAGTTACCATTATCTTTTATATTCCTTAATAGCAATAAAACCATTTATTAACTATCATAGTTAATTTTCTTACCATTACATCTTTCCATTCCTTAATAGGAATATCATAAATATCAAGTGCTCTCTATGGCACATATCTCATTAATCTCATTTCCCGTGCTCTTTATGGCACGTATCCATGCTCTTTATGGCATATACCCATCAAGTCCCACTTGATGCAGAAAAGTTATATTCTTATACATATAACAATTTTAAGACCGCCCCTTCGAGTTTCCCCACTGGGCGCGCCCCTAAATGACCATCATCTTCCAGGGCCTATCTATACAAGACAACCTGGGATCATAACGCAACATTGGGAAGCGGCCATATGCCTGCGGGAAAGTTAGGACCACACCCGGAAACCCCTAACCAGCGCAGAAAAATATATAAAAACCCCGCATATGGCCTAGGACTATATCCACCCTGCATTCACTAGCCAGGGGGCATCACCAAGCGCGCGAACTTCCCTTATGATGTCATTTAGATAGGTGTGTTTAAGTAAATTAACATTTACCATTTTAATCTCATTTTCATTTCAATTACCATTACCAATATCCATGTGTTTGGTTCTTTTTATTCGAACCTATCATAATTAAACAACCGGGTTCATTTTATTTGAACCAATCATCATTAACATGGTTCATTTTAGTGGAACCTATCATCTTTAAATAAGTTGGGTTCATTTTATGCGAACCTAATTCCCATCGAATATTATCATTAATATTCCTCAATTTCAAGTCCCAACTAAATCTCCAAATGATCATTATGATCCTACAAGTCTCCAAAGTTCATATAACTTTGATAAGCCCTTAAGTCTCCAAGTTAGGGCATTTAACTTCCTAACTTCTAAAAATTTGAATAAAAGAAGTAATGCCTTAACATTACTTTAAACCTCCCCGGAATAAACCCAGATGAACCCATTTCAAGTCTAGGGTAGCGACCAAACTCAATAACCACTCTAGGACTCTAAGTTTACTTTTTTGAAGAAGGTTCCTAGGTCCTAAGCCTGAGGAAAAAGATCAAAATTTGAAAAGAAAACAAAAGAAAAATGTAGGGTCTCCGAATTGATTCGGCCAGGAAAAAATGGGGATTCTTCATAACTGCCGAATCGATTCGGCCAGGCCGAATCGATTCGATTATGCAAATTTGCCAAATTTTGGCTATGGAGTTTTAAACTCCAAATTTCTTTCCTACACAAATCCACCCAACCCAACCTCAATTTCTTCAACTTATACATCATAAACGTATATAACAACCATCATCAACAACATTTATCATCCAAATCAATTTCTAAGGGTTAATACCTAAATAATTTAACAAAACCCTAACTAAAATAAATCATAACAATCCACAACTAATCATGCTAATTAATCCACTTGAATCATATTATAGCAAGTAAGTTACTTGCCTTGATCATGCAAATGCAGATTTGATTTGGTGAAAGCAATGATCCAAGCTTGAATCTTCAAATCTCTTTTTCTCCAAAGCTCTCTTCCTTTCTCTTTCTCTCAATTATATAAAATGGAGGAATGGGAATAGGGGTAGGGAAAATAAAACGGGGCTTAAGTCTAAAAAGCCCACTTAAGTGACTAATACGCGATAAAAAAATAAATCGCAACTACACATTTAAGCTACAACCAGTCAAAAGTGCCCGAAATACCAAAATGCGATATGGCACTTATTTTGACTGTCTCGCACCTACCGGGACTAACTGCACCCTCCAAATTATCATTTGGAAATTTTATAACTCATTTTTAGTTCCGGTTTCATATTACACCAAAATGTCATTTTAAATCTAAATGACACAATAAGTCACCACATGGATATTTTTACCTACTCATCAGGTAATCATACAACATTTCAGTAAATATTAACCTTTTCCATATTAAATTAATATTTACTCACATCCATCATTTTATAATTAATTACCACACCTAGTAAATAAATATAAAATATGCTATCAAACGTGAGGGTTGTTACAATTAATGACCCTAAATTTGAATTAATTATTTTTATTTTGAATTTTTACAGGTACCCCAAAAATTTGGACAGCAAAGGAGTCGATGTGCAAAACTTGTCAGGACACGACACGACACGACACGACACGACACGACACGACACGACACGACACGGTTGACACAGTTGTACTAAATATTTTTTTATAAAATCACCCGTGTATCCGTTGAGGCCATGCAATAGCTTTTTGAAAAAGTATTGACAAGACTCACAACTTTGAAGTTCGGATGAAAATGAGATTTTGAAGTTTTAGGGGTAAAAAATACGACTAAAACTGGTGTTATGAATAGTATCATGAATAGTGCCAAAATTGGGGATAATTATTAAAAAAAATAGACTTCTCAACTATCTCCAACTCTTCCCAAGACTCCAAGAGATAATTATCAACTCAACTACAACCAATCAAATCGAGTTTCATTCCAACTCAAACTCTTCTCCCCTTGCCCTATAAAAAGGACCCTTGGGTGCATAATTTCATACGTAATTTTGGGGAGAAATTTTTTAGAGATTGCATTCAATTTGAGGGAAAATTTTATCATTTTTTTTAAAGTATTGGGATATTTGTGAGAGAACTATTTGTAAGTTTGATTTATTAATGAAAATATCTACTCATTCTCACAATTTCTCTTTCATTATGGTAGCGTAATTCTTCTATTAGGATTAGGGTGAAGTTTATCATAGTTAGCTAATATTATCACATTAATTTAATTGTTGGTTTTTCCCTACTTGCTTTAATTGTTATCAAATATTCGGTATTTATTTTAAAACGACACGAGAGTGTGTTTTAAAACCTTCAAAATTATTTTGTGAATCAAGTTTTGAAATTTAAAAATAGTATTTTTTGATGGATTATGATTGCACTTTGATTGTTTGATAGTCCATACTTATAATACATTTGCGAACTTTAAAACTTGTATTTTGTAAGAGAATAGGGATTTTAACCGTCTATTAGAGACATTAAAAATATTTTTACTTCAATGTTTTATTTTTCAAATTAAATGCGACAAGAATCAGTTTAATTTGAGTTATAAAAAGGGAATGACAGCTTTAAATTAGTGTGCAATATTAGTTACGGGATAAATGGATCCTGAATCTTAATTGTTTGATATTGATTACAAATCTCGTGTGTTACTCCCATTATTCGCAGTTGTTTTTATTTAGGTTAGTTCATAACACTTAATCTAGTTAGACAGTTGCAATTCTTTTAAAAATAAAATTGACAAAAATCTCTGTGGGTTCGATCGTACTTACACTCGCTATTCTATAATAGCCCGTACACTTGCGATATTTTATAAATTAACAAACAAGTTTTTGGCGCTGTTGTCGGGGATTTGTTTGATTTTTTTAAAAGAAATTGTGACTTTCGGAATAGTTTCTTTACTTTTCGCATTTTTGTTAGTAAAAATTTCATTAAAAAAAATCAAAAACTAATATTTCAGTTTTTTTAGGTAAAAAAAAATCATATTTAACCTTTTTTTAGTAAATAGTACGTTTAGCACTAGTATATCACGAAAATACGTAAAACAAATTGAAAAATACTTAAAAAAAACGAAAATTGAAAAAATATTTTTTATTACAAGTATTAATTTTGCTATTTCCAGAATATAAAAAAATTAAAAAATTAAAAAAATTGTTTCATAAGTGTGCTTTATTATTTTTTACATTAAATATACCACTAGTGTCGTGTTAATTTTTTTTGCTTCTTTTCTTTATTTTTATTTTTGTGTCACACTTTAAGTTTGGTGTAGTTTCTTTTGTTTGTTTCTTTAGAAACACATAAAAAAAGGAAAAACAAAATAAAACAAAAAAGAAAAAAATTGGGCAAAAGTGAAGAAAAATTTGAAAAAGTGTGGAACGGTGAGCGAACGTGAAGAAAACTTGTACAATCTTTTCACTAGCACAAGGAACTCTCGGGGACGACTGAAATGTAAAAAAAAATTTCCCCAATCGACGTGAACTTAAACTTCGACCCGACGTAAATAATTGACCGTAAAAAGTCCACTTCGAATGTATGTTATATGTGCTCCTACGTGGTTTAATATCACATTTTATTTAGCACGTTGCATAAATTGAGTTAAGGGTGGAAATTTCATCACCCTTCCTCGGCTCGAAAATCACTAATTAACCAAGCATTTGCATATCCCGGGCCATCACATTTTTGTTGGACCAAAAGGCTCCCAAATTTAAAATTCTTTGTACTTCACAAAAAGATATTTCCTTTTTAAGATGTGGAAGCGTAAGATGATGGTTCAACATAAACAACTAATTTTTATTTCTTTTCAAATTAAATTTAAACCAAGTGAAATTAAATAAAAACACACATAATTTAAATTTCACTTAAACATAATTAATTTAACCCAAGTCCTAGAAATTTGCCTAAGTTATATTTTCAATATTTCCAAATTAGGCCAAACCAAATTTTACTAAATTAAGTTAAAGACTTGAATTAAATTAACATAAACATTACCCAATATTAATGTAGCACCAAATTAAACATAAGTAGTGATTAAACCAAATTTTATCTTTTTACCTAAGCATGCGTTCTAGGTGATATAGCAAGATAAAATTAAATAATGAATCACTACGCCACGATGTACAAGGAAAAATCCACAACGGGAAAAAACCTCGGACGTCCCTAGCCTCAAATCCACTAAGTATGGGTTTTACAAATACAAGACAGTAGACTTACAACACTCGACTCGATCCCTCTCAAGCCTCGACGCTCCTTCTTGTATACACCTCCGCCTAGTGAATAACCACGAAGCTCCACCGCGGTCTCAGAATCCACCGATCGGACTTTATATGGTCAACGTCACCCGAACTAGGAGCCTTTCTCTAAGTGGGTAAATCAACGCAAACTTCTTCTTCTTTGTGGGATATAGAAGCAAACCCAAACAATCTCTTCTTCAATATGTAGAGATAAAACGATGCCAAACTCCAAGCAATGTATATATATATATATATATAAAGAAGACTTGGAATAAACAATATGGGTGAAACAAAGTGTTTAAAGGATTTTTCTTTGAAAAATGAACACTTAAACTTGAACTTTTTCTTAGGAAAGATGAACTCTCAAAACTCTCTCTAGAAGATGTAGGATAGTGAAAAAGTTAATTATAAAAAGTTAATTTCCGCACTTAAGAAGTTGTGTCAAAAGATAGTGGGAAAAACAAGTGGGAAAATGGGAAAAACTGTCAAAAACTACCCAAAAACTGTTCCCGCCAAATCTCGTTCGAATGAGATTTTCGTTCGAACGAAGTCTCGTTCGAACGTGCTTCTAACAAAGTTCCAGTGTGAATTCGTTAGAAATCTCGTTAGATATCTCATTCGAACCATAATTTTCGTTCGAACGATACTTCGAACGACATTCCAGTGGCCAATCGGGGAACTCGTTAGCAAACTCGTTTGAACGACATTGTTGTTACAATGACAAACTCGTTCGAACGAAACTTCGAACGAACTTTCAGAAAGTTTGAAAAATTCTATTTTTAGCCCACAAACTTTATATACTTTATATTAAAGTTTTAATAAAATCTTTTTAAAAATAAGCAACAGTTTTAAATAAACGTTCTCCCAATATAAAATGTTCCAAGCTCCTATATATATATATATAATGCATTCATACCTTAGGAGAAATTGGAACTATGTTGGTGACATAGAAACGAGGAACATTAAACTCGGCATTTGATGAAGCTTTATACTCTTGGCCGCTACGTCTTCAACAAACACGTCATAGGCTTGAAGGATGATCAATTAACTCTATCCTATGACTCTAATGCTTTTGTCCGAAATTGAGCCAAAACTTACAAAGGACTCAATTGAAAATTTGTGTCCTTACAAATCTCCCCCTTTGGCTATTCCAGGACAAAAACCAAATAAAAATCCTAAAGGGTCGTCAAGCTCTACTAGACTGACAAAAATGTCCCACCCAAAATAAAAATACAGTGCTTGACTCTAAAAACCCAAAGGATCAAAATCTTTGCCGGTGAAAGTTGCCACTTAGAATATAATTCCTGCACACTTAAGCAAACACATTAAACTTATAGGGAATATCAAAATATTAAATGCAATTAAATAATTACTCCCCCTAAGTTAATTCTCCCCTTTATCAGACAAATGGCCTACTTAGAAAGACGTCTTCCCCTAAGATAATTCTCCCCCAAACTAAGATACGATTATAATAGGAATAGATACCATTTCTCCCCCTTTTTATTCATGAATAGACAAAGGCTAAAGAATCAAAGATTAACTTATTTCCCCCAATTAAAGCATATACACCCTCTAAACTAAACATGGGATAAATAGAATGGGATAACAAGCTAAACATGCAAGAGTGCGTAAAGTGATGAGAACATTAAAGCACAAAGGCAACAAAATCATAGCTAATCCATACAAATGAATACCAACTATGATGCGAAAACAAATGATACCAAATTGAAAAATAAGATTCTAAGCATGTGATATCAAACGAACTACGCAACAAACAAGGTATCAATTATGAATTGAAGCATAAATGGACTAGATAAACATGGCAAAGACTTAAACAAAATATCATATATATGTATACTCAATAGATATAAGATAAGAATAAGTACAGACATATATATATAAACACCAAAATGACACAAAACAAAGATAAGCTTGTCACACTCATATGGCAAAAATGTGTCATATGGAAACGGAAGTGTTGGGGTGTGAACTAGTAACAATTAAATTTAGACCCAATCACTTAAAACATGTTCACGGAGTCCTCAATTGATTACAAACTTCATCACATTTGAATATAACCTCATGTGACAATATAAATTGAACTCAATGAACAAACATACACAATGCATACAAGCCTAGACTTTTGATAGTTCTACAAACCAATAGAGTCATGACATTGAAAGTACAACTAGGATAAGCGGACATTGTGCAAACCGTTGATATACCATCCAATCTCCCTCAATAAGCATATATTATTTGAATGAATATATCAAACAAAAATAGGCCTTGGCAATTATTTTTCTTTTTAATTCCATAATTCTATTTTAGGCCTTTGGATCGCATATTTCTTTTAGGTCCAATCAAACGGTGGCTTACTATTCGCAAAGGATAATAAATCCTTTCGGAGCCCTTCCCCGTGCACATTTATATTTATCATTTTTAATTTCTAACAAATCTCACGTACAACGGATTTTGACATGCACTAGTCCTCCTAGGTCACAAACATGTAGATGCAAAGATTCGTAGGAGAACACCTCATAAAGCTCAAATATACACATGAAGTTAAAATTTCAAAAGAGCTCGTGCATGTGTGAATAGAGGCATATAAAAATAGAATCCATTATATCAACACAAAATTCAAATACTCCATGTAAGCATGGTAAAGAACACAATAAGGATTGACAATCTAAACCAAAAGTTCTAGCCACATGGGAGTGAAAAAGATGGAATTCTAACACAAGTATATGCCACATAAAGTGTGTCAAACTAAAATACACATAACAAATATTTTTGAGTTTTTGAAATTTTTAACCAAAAATAAAAATATATACTCAAAAGACAAACACAAATCATTTGAATTATGTTGAACTTAAATAATCAAGAGATAAAAACCTAAATGATAAACAAAAATCTATTTGTATTTTTCATTTAATACAAACGAAAATGAAGGAACTATAATACAAAAGATAAACATGTCATGATTTCTAGCATAAGATATGAAATAAGGCAATGACTAGAAAATGACTTAACATGCATACACCTAGCAAGGATATATAATATGAAGTACAAAAAGCTAGAGTATGCAAATAAAACTATCACATTCAACCTTTAGATTTTGCAAGGGAGGAAGCATGTGAAAGTAAATGAGAATAAAAAACCCTATCTTGTAAAGCTACCAAGTCAGATCTCCTAACCCAAACTAATGATGAGTGACTATCTCGTGGGGTAGGAATCTTGACTACCTTGGTTTCCTTACGGTGGGATTTTCTAGGACCTCGTTTAAGATCAAAACAAAATTTCCTAAGATGACCTTTTCGACCACAATGAGCACAAGTAAAAACATATTGAAAATTGGTACCTAAGGATTGATCTCTAAAGGTTTTCCTAGGTGATTCTCTTAAAACATTGGTTTTGTCTTTATGAGTAGATTCATTACAAGTTTCGAAGCCTAAACCACAAGTGTCATTTTTTATTTGGACCGTGCCTAAGATTTTATCTAGTTTCTCGGACCTACACTCCAAATAAATTTGACTTTTCTAGAGTCTTTTAATTTATTTTTCAATTCTAAAATATTAGACTCTAATAAAACATTTCTCTCTTCAAACTCGAGAAGCTCCTTTTTCAAGGATTCCATTAAACCTCTAAGGCTATCTCTCTCGCCTTCTACATATTCAAGCTTCTCTCGAAGAGTTCTCTCCCGTGTCCTAAGGTCTTCCACTAACGCACTCTCATCAACGACCCTGACACGCTCTTTTAAACAAGCTTTTAACTTCAAATTTGCTCTTTTTAATTTAATAGATTCATCATATAATTCTTGAAAAGCATTTTGAAGTTTGCTCAAATTAACCTCTTCTTCATTTTCACTCTCTCTTTCTTCTTCACTCTCACTACCATAAAAAATAAGGGAATCATAAACTATGACCTTGGAAGTGTCATGTGTTAAGGTTTAATCAATAGACGAGTTCTCACTATCACTCACATGACTAGCCATAAAAGCCACAAAGTTGGGCTTAGTGGGGGAATCGGGTCCCTCTTCATTATCACTATCACTAAGGGTTGCACTAAAAGACATTGGTTGCTTACCCTCTCTCCTTAGTTTAGTGGGGCACTCAGAAGCCCTATGGACATACCCTTCACAACCAAAACACCTATTTGACTCGTCCCTATTTAAATTTTCTTTAGAAATTTCAGGGATCCTCTCGGCTCTGTCATGCTTGGAAGTTTCAAATTTCTTAAAGTCATTTTTAAATTTATCTTTGTTAATTTTAAGAAACTTTCAAAATTTCCTAGCAAACAAGGCCATATCTTCCGAATCACTATCACTCTCGCACTCCACTACTTATTTTTCCTCTTTTCAGGATTTTAAAGCAACGCCCTTTTCAATTTTCTTTTCAGTTTTAGAGGGAAACATGTCCAGTTCATAGGTTTGTAAATCACCTACAAGCTCTTCTAATTTCGTAGAGGCTAAAGTTGGTAAAGAATTTAAAACGTTCACTTTTGGAATAAATCTATCATGTAGGGACCTTAAAATTTTCTTTACTACTCGGTTGTCGGGTATTTTCTCTCCCAAGTTAAAGGATGAATTAACAATATCGGAAAGTCTAGAATAAAATTCATCAAAAGTTTCTTTTTCGTTCATTTTGATGGTTTCAAATTGAGTGGTGAGGTTTTGGAGTTTCGAAGCTTTTACGACACTTGTACCTTCATGAGTGAGTTGTAAAATATCCCAAGCTTCTTTAGCGGTTCACACGTCATAATGCGATGGAATTCATCTAGTGTGACAGCGCTAAACAAGGCATTTAAACTACGGGAATTAAAATTTGAAAGTTTAAATTCATTTTCACTCCATCTATTGGCGGGTTTGGGAACACGCACATTATCTACTAAATGAGTAGGTGGGGACCACCCGTTAACAACAGACATCCAAACTCTCTCGTCGATAGATTTTCGTGTCGATTTCATTCGCACTTTCCAATACGCGTAGTTAGAACCATCGAAAATAAATTTTTTTGAAAATGGGGAAAATTCCATTTTAGCCAAAAATATTTAAAGGATCTTTAACGAAATAATTTATCGTTTTGGCTCTGATACCACTTGTTGGAACAAAAGGCCCCCAAATTTAAAATTCTTTGTACTTCACAAAAAGATATTTCCTTTTTAAGATGCGGAAGAGTAAGATGATGGTTCAACATAAAAAACTAATTTTAATTTCTTTTCAAATTAAAATTAAACCAAGTGAAATTAAATAAAAACACACATAATTTAAATTTCACTTAAACATAATTAATGTAACCCAAGTCCTAGAAATTTGCCTAAGTCATATTTTCAATATTTCCAAATTAGGCCAAACCAAATTTTACCAAATTAAATTAATGACTTGAATTAAATTAACATAAACATGACCCAATATTAATGTAGCACCAAATTAAACATAAGTAGTGATTAAACCAAATTTTATCTTTTTACCTAAGCATGCGTTCTAGGTGATATATCAAGATAAAATTAAACAATGAATCACTACGCCACGATGTACGAGGAAAAACCCACAACGGGAAAAAACCTCGGACGACCCTAGCCTCAAATCCACTAAGTATGGTTTTTACAAATACAAGACAATTGACTTACAACACTCGACTCGATCCCTCTCAAGCCCCAACACTCCTTCTTGTATACACCTCCGCCTAGTGAATAACCACGAAGCTCCACCGCGGTCTCAGAATCCACCGATCGGACTTTATATGGTCACCGTCACCCGAATTAGGAGCCTTTCTCCAAGTGGGTAAATCAACGCAAACTTCTTCTTCTTTGTGGTATATAGTAGCAAACCCAAACAATATCTTCTTCAATATATAGAGATAAAATGGTGCTAAACTCCAAGCAATGTATATATATATAAAGAAGACTTGGAATGAACAATATGGGTGAAACAAAGTGTTTAAAGGATTTTTCTTTGAAAAATGAACACTTAAACTTGAACTTTTTCTTAGGAAAGATGAACTCTCAAAACTCTCTCTAGAAGATGTAGGATAGTGAAAAAGTTAATTAGAAAAAGTTGATTTCCGTACTTAAGAAGTTCTGTCAAAAGATAGTGGGAAAAACTGTCAAAAACTGCCCAAAAAATTGTTCCCGCCAAATCTCGTTCGAATGAGATTTTCGTTCTAACGAAGTCTCGTTCGAACGAGCTTCTAACGAAGTTCCAGTGTGAACTCGTTAGAAAATATCTTTGGATATCTCGTGCAAACCATCATTCTCATTTGTACGATACTTCGAACGACATTCCAGTGGCCAATCTAGGAACTTGTTAGCAAACTCGTTCAAACGACATTGTTATTGGAACGACAAACTCGTTCGAACAACACTTCAAACGAACTTCCAGAAAGTTTGAAAAATTCTATTTTTAGCCCATAAACTTTATATACTTTATATTAAAGTTTTAATAAAATATTTCTTAAAATAAGCAACAGTTTTAAATAAACGTTCACCCAATATAAAATGTTCCAAGATCATATATATATATATATGTAATGGATTCATACCTTGGGAGCAATTGGAACTATGTTGGTGACGTAGAAATGAGGCACATTAAACTCTACATTTGATGAAGCTTTATACTCTTGGCCACTACGTCTTCAACAAACACGTCATAGGCTTGAAGGATGATCAATTAACTCTATCCTATGACTCAAATGTTTTTGTTCGGAATTGAGCCAAAACTTACAATGGACTCAATTGGAAATTTGTGTCCTTAAAAATCTCCCCCTTTGGCTATTCCGGGAAAAAAACCAAACAAAAATCCTAAAGGGCCATCAAGCTCTACTAGACTGACAAAAATGTCCCATCCAAAATAAAAATACAGTGCTTGACTCTAACAACCCAAAGGATCAAAATCTTTGCCGGTGAAAGTTGCCACTTAGAATATAATTCCTGCCCACTTAAGCAAACACATTAAAAGTAGGGAATATCAAAATATTAAATGCAATTAAATAATTACTCCCCCTCAGTTAATTCTCCCCTTTATCATACAAATGGCCTACTTAGAAAGGCGTCTCCCCCTAAGATAAATCTACCCCAAACTAAGATATGATTATAATAGGAATATATACCATTTCTCCCCTATAATTTTAATTTAAAATCAAGTAGACATTGACCTTTGGATATCACATAGCTTATGGGAAACCTGTTAATGAGATTATAATTAAAAGATACTCCAATGCGAACCTGTCTAATCGATCCCGTTTCACCTTGTCTAGGATTGGTTATTTTTAATGAGTCTTCATATCGACCACCTACCTGGAGGAAAAAACGGGATTTGAGTCGATAACCGTAGTTAGTCGTCTTTTAAATTCTCCCTTGTCAAGGAGTAGGGGCCATCTAATTAGGGAGATTAATTCGGAGACCCCTGTTGTCGTCGATTAATCTCGGAAAAACTATATTTTAAAATTGAACTTTCCCTCACCTAAATTAAATAAATTTCAATTTGCTTTGTGTTAGCTAGGAATTACGTGGTTTGAGTAAAATATTTTTTTTAATTCTCTTCAAATAAAAAAAATAAAAAATTCGAGTGAGCTCAGTGTATGTGAAATTTGTTTCAAGATCATACCAGTCGTTTGTCGAGTGTGGAGTCTAGCATTCCTGATACTTACGTAGGTCAATTTTTGATATTCACTAAGATGGGAGATGAGTTAGCACCACGTGCCCTTAAAGATCACCTTTATTCGATTATGTCTAGTCAACCTTCGTGTATATGTGTATCCGAGCACACCACGAATAATTTCCAATTCCATTCAAGAATATTCTAATTGTTACCCCTATTGCGAGGCACAGAGAAAGAGGATCCCTACCTTATTGTGCATGAATTCTAGGAGATATGTGGGACTATTAAGTACCAATAATTCACCGACGATATTGTAAAACTTAAATTGTGTCCATTGTCGTTGAAAGACAAAACTAAGAGTTGGTTTAACTCATTAGAACCCAAATCAATCACCACTTGGAACCAAATGTGTGTCACCTTCCTGGAAAAATTCTTTCCCAACCAAAAAATGGCATCGATATGTCATGCCATCAATACATTTATCCAAAAGGAGGGAGAATACTTATGGATGTATTTGGAACGATTCAAGGACTTGCTACTGTAATACTCGAACCATGCTTGAGTCATTATGTAACAGTGATTTTATCGAGAAAAGGGAGATCGATGCGTGGATGTTCCTAGAAGCCATAGCCAAAAAGTCCCAGCGATGGACACCTAATAGAGAATCTAAGTCCACCACGTCCTTTGAGGGGTTCACTCACGAAGTTGAACAAAGTTGTGATTTATATGCAAAGTGGCCACATTAGTTTGACGTTTAGAATATTTAGAGATGAGAAAATAGGGTAATTTAACTGCACCTACGGTCGTTCAACATGTAGGTTCCCCTATGTGTATACTTTGCGATCAATTTGACCACTTAGTCTATAATTACCCCACCCTTCTGGCCCACAAGTCACTCACCGAGCAAGCTATTGCCCTCTATCAAAATAGGCCAAAGTATGACCTATATTCCACTACGTACAATTCAGGGTGGCGAGATCACCCCAATCTTTCATGGTCTAAGGGTCAATACCAGGAAAGTGAAGGTCAATCTTTTGTTAACCCGCCCTCGGGTTTTCAAAAGAATGCCACCTCACCATCGAATCCATCATCCCCAAAGATTCAATCTTTAGAGGATTCGATGAACCTTCTTGCCCAAAGTACCCTTCAATTCCAAAAAACCCCTTAAAATCTCCTCAAAGCCACCCAGCAAAGTATGCATGCGAACACTTAAGCCATTACTAAACTCGAGGTTCAAATGAGCCAACTAGCGAACGCGTTGAGTGAAAGGAATAAGGTAACATTCCCAAGTCAACCCGAACCCAATCCGAAGGGTAACATTCCTGGTTCAATTTTTTATTCAAGACGACACGAGCGTGTCACACACCCAAGAGCATGTGAAAGCCATCATCACGCTTAGGTCCGACAAGGAAGTGGAGAAAAATGTTTCACCACCTACCGAGAGTGAATTTGAGAAATTTAAGGAGAAGGAAAATCCACCCATGGATCCAACTTCCTCCTCACCGTCATCGTCCAAGCCATCTACAGAGACTTATGTCCCAAAAGATCCGTTTCCCCAACGATTGGTGCTATAAAACAAAAAGGCATAGGTTGATAAGATGTTGGAGTATTCAAGCAAGTACAAATCAATATCCCACTGCTTGATGTTATTCAACAAGTTCTATCCTATGCCAGATTTATGAAGGACCTTTGTACCTTCAAGAGAAGCACCAATGTACCCAAAAAAGCTCTTCTCACTGAGCAAGGAAGCTTGATCATTTCTTATCGAACTCCTATCAAGTATAAGTATCTTGGTACTTCGATGATCTCTATCAAGATAGGGGAACACCTCATTGAGAAAGCCCTTATAGATTTAGAAGCAAGCATGAACCTTATGCCTTACACCGTGTACGAGAAATTAGGTTTAGGGGAGTTGAAACCATCTAGGATTACCTTTTCCTTGGCCGACCATTCTGTAAAAATCCCAAGAGATATTATTGACGACGTCCTAATTAAAGTGGGTGACATTATATTTCCTGTCGACTTTGTTGTCTTGGAAACCCAATAGGTGGAAAATCATATTGCATAAATCCCTGTTATTCATCATATCCTCGCCACATTTGATGCCATCATTAGGTGTCGTAGCGGCCAATTGAACTTATCCTTTGGGAACACGACTATGGACCTTAACATGTTCAATTTGGCCAAATAACCACCCAATGATGATGAACCATGGATGTATACATGATTGATAGTATCGTCCAAGAGACTTTCAAGAAAACTTATAATGATGACCCTTTAGTAACATGTCTTGCATTTTATGGGTCTGAATTTGATGTCGAAGAGTTAATCAAAGAATTCAATACCCTCCTCGACGCCCCCCTATCATGGAAGTAGGAAGTTGGAAGTATAATCCTAAACCCCTCTTCACTTTCCACTTCACCTATTCCACCCTTGATTGTGAGATCTCTCGAACTTGAATTGAAGCCACTGCCTAAAACGCACGAGTATAGGTTCTTAGGAACTTTTTAATCCTTGCCTGTTATCATCACGCCTGACTTGGACAGAATAGGAAGGTAAACTGTTGCGTGTTCTCAAAGAACACAAGGAAGCCATAGGATATGCCATAGCCGACATTAAGAGGATAAGTCCCTCCGTGTGCATGCATAGGATACACTTAGAAGGTGATGATAATATTCTCTAATAGGCAATGAGTCAGACCCGTTCAAGTGGTCCCGAAGAAATTCGGTGTTACAGTGGTGAAAAATAATGATGATGAGTTAGAACCCACTAGGATTCAAGTCAGTTGGTAAGTGTGTATTGATTATAGGAAGTTGAACTCTGTTACACGAAAGGATCACTTTCCTCTTCCTTTCATAGACCAAATGCTAAAGAGATTAGCCGAACATCCATATTACCGTTTTCTCGATGGTTATTCTGACTACAATCAAATTCCCATCGCTCCCGAGGATCAAGAGAAAAACACTTTCACTTGTCCATTTGGTACTTTTGCTTACCGACGCATGCACTTTGGGTTATGCAATGCACCCACTACCTTTCAACAGTGCATGATGAGTATCTTTTAGGTTATGGTGGAGTGTTTTCTCGAAGTCTTTATCTATGATTTTTCTGTATTTGGGTCTTGTTTTAATGAGTGCCTTCATCACCTCACCCTCATTCTGAAGAAATGTGAGGAAAAGAACCTTGAGCTTAATTGGGAGAAGTACCACTTCATGGGAAAAAAGGCATAATGTTAGGTCACATCATTTTTGAAAAGGGTACCAAGGTAGATAAAGATAAAATAGATCTCATTGCTAATCTCCCACCCCTAAAACTATGCATGAAGTTCGGTCATTCTTAGGAAATGTCGGTTTCTATCAAAGATTTAATAAGGATTTTAGCAAAATCTCTCGACCCTTGTGCAATCGTTTTGCCAAGGACACACCCTTCGATTTCATTGATGAATGCCTTCAAGCCTTTGAAAGGCTAAAGAAGGAATTGACCTCTGCACCTATTACGAGACCCCCCGACTAAAGTCAGACATTTGAGATCATGTGTGACTCTTCTGACTATGCCATAGGTGCGGTTTTTGGTCAGCATAATGAGAAACCCCCTCACATCATCTACTACGCTAGTATGACTCTTAACGATGCCCAATTGAACTATTCCACGACTGATAAAGAGTTCCTTACTGTTGTTTTTGCTCTTGAGAAGTTTAGGTCTTACTTTATAGGATCCAAATTTTTCATTTTTACCGATCACACGGCCCTGCGATACCTTTTGTCTAAAAAATATGCTAAGGCCTATCTCATTAGGTGGATCCTATTACTACAAGAGTTCGACCTTGAAATTTGAGATAAGAAAGGATGTGAGAATGTAGTGACATATAACTTGTATAGTTTAACCATTTAATTATCTGATAACATGTTGTCACTAAATGAGTCATTTCTTGATGAGAAACTGATGCTTGTCTCTCAGCTTCCATGGTTCGCCGATATTGTGAATTATCTCGTGATGTGCGAAATGCCTCTACATTGTCCTAAACAAGATCATTCCAAATTTTTAAAGGAATCCAAGGATTTCTTTTTGGACGACCCGTATCTTTTTAAGTATTATCCCGATCAAATCATTCGAAAGTGCGTACCCGATCACGAGATTCAAAGTGTAATCTCTTTATTCCATGACCAAGCCTATGGAGGTCATTTTAGTGCTAAGAAGACCGCTGCAAATATTTTGCAATGTGAATTATATTGGACCACCATTTTCCATTACTCGAACGATTACAGTAGGAGTTGTGACCGTTTCCAGCGGTTAGGAAAGATCACATGTAGGAATATGATGCCCTTAAATCCCATTCTTATTATTGAGGTTTTTTATTGTTGGGGCATTGATTTTATGGGTCCATTACCAAATTCCTACGGGAATCTCTACATTCTTTTGGCAGTTGACTATGTGTCTAAGTGGGTAAAAGCCATACCGTGTAGGACTAATGACTGCCACATGGTGGTCAAATTCATTCAAGAAAATATTTTCTACCGTTTCAGTACACCTCGAGCCATCATTAGTGATCAGGGAACCCATTTCTGTAATCGATCCTTCGAGAGTCTCATGAAAAGTATTCGGTCACGTACAAAGTAGGATGTTCTTATAACCCCCAAACCAGTGGTCAAGTAGAAGTTTCCAATAGGAAAATTAAGAAAATCATCGAGAAGAGAGTGAATCCAAATCGAAAGGATTGTTCCGTAAGGTTGTTCAATGCACTTTGGGCTTAACGTATTGCCTACAAAATGCCACTTGGTATGTTCCCATATAGTCTTGTCTATGGAAAAGCTTGTCACCTTCCAGTAGAGTTAGAACACAAAGCTTATTGGGCCATTAAGACTTTCAATTCGATTTACCTGTTGCGGGTGAGGTTTGAAAACTTCAACTCAATAAGTGGAAGAAATTAAGAATGATGCGTACGAAAATGAAAAATTGTACAAAGCAAAAATGAAAATGTTCCATGACAAGTTCATTCTACGGAAGTCATTCGAACCTGGAAAAAACGTTTTCTTATACAATTCTAGATTGAATCTCTTTCCCGGTAAGTTGAGCTCTAGATAGTCCGGTCCCTTTATTATTAAGACAGTCTACCCACATGGGGCGGTTGAGATATAAAATCCTAAAAATGGTGAAATTTTTAAAATTAATGGTCAAAGTTTGAAGCCATATCTGGAATTGTAAGATAGGGAAGTCGAGGACATCCTCCTCTAAGACCATGTGTAGCACGAAGGAACATGAAATTGGGTCATTTTTATTGTATCATAGTTTTTGTTTTGCAGGAACTGTGCATTGGAAAAAGTCCCCCATTACGATAATATCTTTCATATCTTTCCCTCCTTTCGCAATTTTTGTCTTGTACATTGAGGACAATGTAGAAATTAGGTTTGGGGGTATTGAGGTCATTTTTCTCCGCTTTGCAAATAAAATAATAAAAAAATCATAATTTTTTCAAATTCTCAAAAAGATTTTCAATATAATTGCGTTTTGAAATGATTTATCAATATACAATTAATTCATGGATCTCTCAACTTATGAATTTGTACACATTAGTCGTATAATAAGATCAAAAATGGATATTGAGGCGAAAGTTAATATGTATAACGAATAAATGTGGAGATTTTAGCCTAGTGAGATTTGTTGTTCCATTCATCGTTTCTGAGATATTTAAATCAATCCGAATTAAAATAACTCAAACTTTCTTTCAGTGATAAATTCGTTGATAATCTCAAATTCTTTGTTTTCTTCGATTATTGAAAACAAAATGTCAAAATGTGAATCTTAAGCACTAGAAGTCTTAGTAAGTCATCTTGAGACACAAACCAACTTAATTATACTTGAGAAATCAGATTAGGCCATCGTTTGAAAGACCAAAATTAAGCCTAAACTCCAATCTTTTTACATTATTCAGTTGCAAGACATTTGAACAAAAAAGAAAATATGTTTATTTTTTTGTTGAAAGCCCATTATCCTACCCAACTCTAACTGGAAGTTTAAATCCCATAAAAAGAGGCCATATCCATTTTCTGAGAAAATTAGGGTAAAATGAAAGAATGAAAAAAAAGAGTACATAAAAAAAACGAAAAAAAAGAGAGAAGAAGAAAAGAAAAACGGAGGTTAAAAGAAAAAGTGCCTAAAAGTTAAAATACCGAAAACCTCTATATTCTCAGAAATTTTAAACTCCAAAAAAAAATTATTTCTAGCCAAATTCGAGCCTACAATATAACCAAAGACATTCCTAATCAATCTCATGTGAAGTTAGTTAAAGTGTGGAGAGAAAATGAATAGGATCTATGGTGTGATTCAATGTTTTCAAAAGTAATCGATGTTCCATTCATGAGATCATATTCATTCATTATACAAGTCCGTTTTTGATCATGTATATGTGAAATCTGTTCATTTAAATTTACTCTTATATTCACGTATACCGAGAGAAAATAACCCATTTCGAGTGTTCGATTGAGAGTGAATTTTGTGAGATTTTGAGATCAAGATGAACTTTCAGATAAGAAATATAACAATCAAATCTTTTGAAATGGACGGTTATAATGGTTATGCACACACACACACACGATAAGTTGAGTGAAAAGTGAAGTTCTACTATATTTATAAAGTTTGCATTAAAACTTAGTTATATTAGTTTTGAGTCTTTTGTATTGAGTCAAGATTTTGAATTGTATGGGTATATTCACTGCAAACTCTCACAAGACAAAACTTGTCCACTAGGATAACCTAGGGGTTTAACGGCTTGTTCCACATGCTAAGTGCAATCGTGATTCCTATAAAAGTGAGTTAGATTTTAAAATTTTAGTTTTGCTCGAGGACTAGGAAAGTTTAAGTTTGGGGGTATTTTATGAGTGCATTATTTTGTATGAATTATGCCCAAATTTAGACCTTGTTAGGCCCATCCTATCTTAAATAATGAGTTTTTAAAGTTGTTTCAGTAAAATAAAAGAAAAATGTAAGTTTTAATAAAATTGGAGTTAAAATGCAATTTTAATAACCCAAAGGGATGAAATCATAATTTTCCAAACTTTATAGGCCTGAAAATAATTTTTAAATGTTTATCTAGGAAAAATAAAGTTCTCTTTGAAATTGGGTTGAATTCCGAATTAAAATGAGCAATTTATGAATTTCGGGGGGTAAAATGCAAAAAAGGGTAATTCTGTAACTTTTTAGATATCTATGACCCTAAATTTGAATTAATTATTTTTATAGGTACCACAAAAAATTGGACAACAAAGGAGTCGATGTGCAAAAATTGTCAGGAAACAACACGACACGACACGGTTCACACAGTTGTACAAAATATTTTTTATAAAATTACTCAAGTGTCTGTTGAGTCTATGCCATAGCTTTTCAGAAAGGTCTTGAGAAGACTCACAACTTTAAAGTTGAACGAAAATGAGATTTTGAAGTTTGGGGGGTCAAAAATGCGATTCAAGCCGGTGACGTGAATAGTGACATGAATTGGGGATAATTATTTAAAAAAAGACTTCTCAATTATCTCCAACTCTTCCCAAGACTCCAAGAGACAATTATCAACTCAACTATAGCCAATCAAATCGAGTTTCATTACAACTCAAATACTTCACCCCTTGCCTCTAGAAAGGACCCTTGGGCTCATAATTTCATATGTAAGTTTGGGGAGCAATTTTTTAGAGATTGCATTCAATTTGAGGGCCAAGTTTTATCATTTTTTTTAAAGGATTGAGGATAATTGTGAGAGAACTATTTGTAAGTTTGATTTATTAATGAAAATCTCTACTCATTCTTGCAATTTCTCTTTCATTAGGGATTTTAGCGGTCTATTAGAAACATTAAAATTTTTTGACTTAAACATTTTATTTTTCGAATTAAAATCGACGAGAGTCAATTTAATTTGAGTTATAAAAAGGGAATGACAACATTAAATTAACGTACAATATTAGTTACGTGATAAATGGACCCCGAATCCTAATTTTTTCACATTGTTTACAAATCTCGTGTGTTACTCCCATCATTCATAATTGCTTTTATTTAGTTTAGTTTAGTTCGTAATGATTCTTTACCCGAGTTAATCTAGTTGGACAGTTGCAATTATTTTAAAAATAAAAATTGACAAATCTTCGTGGGTTAGATCCGTACTTACACTCGCTATTCTATAATAGCCCATGCACTTACAGTATTTTATAAATTAGAAAACAATGTTATACCTAGAGATTATTTGTTCTTTATTTTCTGTGATTTTGTGTTGCGATACTTAAGTTGATTGCACCGATTTAATCTTATACAAGACGCGTATATGATTTATATTAGAGGCGTATACCTATATACTTATGACTTGGGATTTTATGTAACAAGTATACTAGAGACATATATGCTACATTAGCAGCATGAGATTGTGTTGGACTTATAGACTTGAGGGACATATTTAGAATCGGAATTTGAGACTGTTAGTGATGCTTTAATTAATTAGAGATATGATCTTAAAGTAAGATATTACTGTAGTCTAAATTAGTCTTAATTCAAAGTGTTAATTTTAGAATGATAACATAAATAATATGGAACCAAGAGATGAACTTTATTCACATGGATCACATAAGGGTTCAGGTGTACATACATATGTTTAATTTTGGTTGTTTGGGTTGGGTAACATAAAATCCATTTTAAATGGAGGAAGATGTATTATTATTATTATTATTATTATTATAGATTTTTTGGCTTTAGTCCCATCTCTAAATATTTGTTAGGCTCCCCTCCCATGTTCTTTTAAAAATTATAACAAGTCACATAACCACCCATAACTTCTCTATAACCACCCATTTTTTCTTTTTGCATAAAATGACACTTATCCTATGTTTATTATAATAGGACCAATGTAGAAGTCGAGCGATGTAGCTCATTTTAGTTCCTTATATTTATTTTATATTTCAGTACAAACATTTGTATTCTTACAATTTATCCTTAGTCAGAGATTATACTTGTGGTACTTGTATTCAAAGATGAATATTATTGTTCAGATACATTTATATTCCAAAGTTTGTTGTATTTATATTGGCAGTTGTAGGGTATCATATATGGTTTTTATTTACTCAGTATTTTATTGTCTCTCGATTTATTTACTACTTCACTTTTACTTACTTTGTCATGCTAATAATGTTACCAAATGTTTTTTATTCCCACCATTTTTGTATTAGAATTAATCAATCTAATTACGAATTTTACGAGTTGTCACTCCCCATTCCCAATACTCCATCGCAAACCACGATTAAGAAGTTTCCTACTATCAATGAGGTTGGATCATATTGTAGCATTATTTCCCAAATGTAGGGATTTTAACCAACCTCCTTGCTTGTTTGGCCAAGAGGGCATAGTCAAAACTTTTGAAGTTTCTAGAGTCGATCCCCCTATCTTATTTAGGTAAGCATACATATTCCCACTTCTTCTAGTTTATTTAGCTTCTATATTCTTCACACCCCATAAGAATTTTCTTATAAGGGCATCTAATTGTTGAGGATATTACTAGGGAGGACACAAGACATAACATAGCTATAAATAACTTGAACCATTGATTTAATGAGGACCTCTCTACCACCCCAAGTTAATAAATTTTACATCCATCCTTAAAGTTTGCTAGTAACTCTCTCAATAATGTATGAAAAGGCCTCCCTTTTATATCTTCACTAATAGGATGGGAATCCAAGACTTTGGGTCCACAAGCTTAACATGCATTAAGTTTTCTACAAGCAAACGAGATTCAATTTTAGTATTGGATGAGAAGAAAAAGATAAATTTATTAAATTTTAAGATTTGGCCCTTAGCTTTCCTCTTGTTATTAAGAAAATCCATCACTTTCAAGAATTATACCTTCTATACTTTAAGAAATAATATTGAATCATCAACAAACAAAAGATAGGAGATGGGAGGGAAATTATTTTTCAGGCTAACACTTAAAATGTCATTCACCTCCACGGACCTTTTGATCATCTTTAATAAAAACATCTTTGATAAATGGAAATAAGTACAAGGAGAGGGGTTCTCCTTGAGTAGGTCTCTACTTAGGTGGAGAGTGCAAGCTTGGTCCCCATTGATCCTAATAGAGTAGGAAATTGTTGAAATACATTGGGATATCAACTATGTCCATTTCTCACAAAACCCCATTTTCCTCATAACTTCCACCAGGGAATCTAATTCAATCCTATCAACTCTGTGTTGAGATCATGCTTTAAGGCTAATTCATTTTTTTTAGTTCACCCTTCTTCATTTTCATGTAATGGAAAATTTCATGAGCCAATATTATGCTGTCTTGGATGAGTCTTTTAGGCACAAAGGCAGCTTGGTTGGGAGCGATTTTTTTATTTAGGAAGGGTTTGTGCCTATTAGCTAGGGTTTTGGATATGATTTTATATTTGAAGTTTCATAAGCTAATACAATGGTATTGGTTTAAATTTTTAGGGGTTGGGGCCTTTGGGATTAAAAACAAGTTAGTTATGTTCATTTCTTTGAGGATAACGTTTCCCTCAAAGAAGCCTTTAACATCTTTATAGCTGTCAGCCCCCATAATATCTTAATACTTTGGGAAAAATAGGCCTTGGAAACAATTTGGGAGCAAAGATTTGGTAGAATCTTCTTTCGTTACATGATGACACAAAATTACATTCATATCCTAAGGCACCACCTTCTAAACCATTAAAATCTCCCTATCAAAATCTCTTGTGCCTTGGCTTTTGTAGATAGCTGAGAAGTGTTGATGGATCTTCGCTTTAATATCACTTTCCACAGTTAACCACCTCACATCATTTGATTATAGCCTTATCATATTATTATGTCTCTTTTGTAAAGTTTAAGAGTGGAAAAATATGGTATTTTGGTCCCCATGCCTTAGCCAACTGATTCTAGATCTTTGGAGCCAATATAATTCCTCCTTCTTCATAGTCTCATCCATCTCTGAAATAATTCTCCTCTTTAATTCTCTACTTTCCACCATATTAGGGGTTGCTTGTACATCAATTATTTTGGCGTTGAGGATTTTAAGCTTTTTCTTGTTATTCCTAGAATGAGTTTCCCTCATTTCAATTAAATTGCTAGAAAACTTTTTTAACTTACTATAGAGGAAAAACATGCTTGAACTACTTACATTTTCAGCCTAACCCTCTCTAATTGCATCCTCACGAAGCAGAGCTCCGACCCACATAAATTTAAATTTAAAATTACCTATAGGTCTCTTAGGGGTAGGAGTAAGATGGAAGACAAGAGGGTAATGGTCTGATCCCCTTATGGATTCGTGAATAAGTTGGGCATTTTGGAATTGATCATTAAACTCCTCATTAACAAAATCTATCTCAACATGTTCTCTAATAATGGATACATCTTGTCTACCATTGCACCAAGTGTAGCATGGCCCTTTAAACTTGAGGTCCACCATATTTCATTCAAATAGGAGGTTGTTATACTCTTCTATTATATCCCCGTCCCTTTCCTAACTAGCACTAATAATGTTCAAATCCATTACAAGAGCATAAGGCTGATTTAAATTACTAGCCACTAACTTTAATCATAATTGTACACTATCTCTTTTCCCCATATAGGTAGTATATTTTTTTCATAATTTTCTAATCATTTGTACTTTTTGACAAAAAAATCCATTTTTTGACAAAACGACACAATTTTACCAAAATATAATCTCTTATGATTATCATACCTTTATAATTTTTGCAATACAAAATTTTACTTATTTTGTATTTTTAAATCGTAATATAATGATTCTTTGTAATAGAGTATTTTAACCTGGAAAAATACCAGATTTTGGTACATAATTGACTTGACCAACTTCAATTGCGCCTGTGTATCCGTCATAGTCGGAATTAAAGTTAGTGTAGTTCGTTAGTTGGTACTATTCATCATAAAACTCATTTTGATGGTTCTCGAAGAGGTGAGAGGTGGTGGACTAGAGCAAACTCTTTTTTTTAACTCTAAATGCATGGTTTCAACCATGATAATTGTGGAGAGAGAAAGAGCTATCAGGTTCCCTCTTCCAAAACTCTTATGCCTTCTTATAGCCAAATAAACCAAGTGGGTTGCCACATGTCAATTTCACTATGGAGACATGTGTCCAACAACTTAAGGTGGCAAGTGTCCTAATTTGGATGGAATGTGTCCCATAACATATGTTGCACCCTCAATTATAGAATATTGTCTAGTTAATGCATAAATAATACTCAAATACACGCGATATGTTGGACGCGCACAATAATACTTTAGTCGCCTAAACACATGGACTTTTATCTATATTAATCATCTCTAATCTCATTTGATGATTAAATGAGTGGTTTATCGTTAAGCCTATCCTATATTTGCCCCTTTGTACACATAGTTGACGTGTTAATGCCTGGCTAAAACACATCAATTGTGTGTACGAAACATTTTTAGTCGATTTTTAATATGTTCAATCAACCTGTGGATTATGGGTATTTATATCATATTTCACACTTTAATTTGATAATATCCTGTAATCTCATGTCTCATATTATACACTTTGATCTCATGGGTTGTTTCGACAGACCTCATGGTCATTTTTATGCGAATGATATACTTTGAGTTTGTCTGGTTGCCCCTATTTTGATTTAGAGGAGTGTTTGGGGGTTGCCCCTATTCCTCTCGAATGTACATATATATCTAAAAACAACCTCAGATGATTCTCCCCAAAAAATGCAAAGCACGAAAGTGAAAAACATGAGGACCCCCGAAATTTTCTAGATCAATGCTCTGATACCAATTTGAGAACGCGAGTTTTTCTAAATCAATTCTCTGATAGAACTTGAAAACGATAAGACCCCAATTTTTAAAATCTTACCAAAAGTAATTTCTTTTTAAAGCTATGCGGAAGCGAGATGGTTCAATTTAAATAATTACATAAACACTAAATTTTAATTTCTTTCAAATTAAAATTAAACAAACTCAAAGTGAAATTAAATTAGACAACAAATACATTTTTCACTTAAACCAATTTAACCCAAGTCGTAGAAATTTGCCTAACAAAATAATTAATCCATTTATGCAAATTTAGGCCAAACCAAATTTTATCCAATTAAAGTAAATGACTTGAACTAAATTAATTAAACATTATCCAAATTAATTTTAGCACCAACTTAAGCATGAGTAGTGATTTGAACCAATTTTATCCTTTTACCTAAGCATGCATCTATTGTGAATTTTTCAAAAGATAAAATAAACAAATAACCACTACCCCGCGATGTATGAGGAAAAACCCACAATGGGTAAAAACCTCGGACGACCCTAGCCTCAAATCCACTAAGTATGGTTTTACAAATACAAGATAGTAAGACTTACAACACTTGACTTGACTCCATCCAAGCCCCGACGCTCCTTCTTGTACACACCTCTGCCTAGCGAATAACCACGGAGCTCCACCGCACTCTCGAAATCCTCCGATTAGACTTTTAGGAACCCATCAACCACACATAGTGCCTTTCACCGTATGAGAATGCCGTAGCAACAAAGAAGTCTTCTTCTTTGTGGGGTGTAGAAATAAACCCAAACTTCTCTTCTTCAAGGTGTAGAGATAAACCGGTGCTAAACAAACTCTCTAAGCAAGATGTATATATATATATATATATATATATATATATATATATATATATATATATATAGAGAGAGAGAGAGAGAGAGAGAGAGAGAGAGAGAAACTTGGATTAAAACAAACAACTGGGTGTAAACTTGGCTTTGTTCTTTGAATAAATCAATTTGACTAACAAATACCAAGTGAACTTTTTATGAAAGGATTAAGCTCTCAAAAACTCTCTAGGAGATGGACAAAGTTCTTAGAAAAATTTTGGTCCCGAAGTCATTAAATTCTATGAAAGAGTAGTGGGACAAAGTAGTGGAAAAGTGACAAAAATTGTTCCCACTAAAATCTCGTTCGAACGACATTTCATTCGAATGAACTATCTAACGAAGTTCCAGTGGAAAGTCGTTAGCAAACCTCGTTCGAATGATATTCCCATTCGAACGAAAAACTCGTTCGAACGACAATTTCGAACCAACTTCCAGAAAGCTTAAAATTCTATTTTTAGCCCATAAACTTTATTTTAAAGTTTTAAAGAAACCTTATGAAAATAGTTTAAAATAAAATACACCTTTATAAAATTATTCCAAGTCTCCCTATATATATACAGAAATGCATTCATACCTTTTGGAGACTATGGAATATGATGTTGATGACGTAGAAACATGGCACTTGAAACTCGACAAATGATGAAGCTTTATAAGTGTTGGCCGCTACGTCTTCAACTCTTGCATGTCATAGGCTTGGAGGATACTCACTCAATACTATCCTATGACACAACTGTTTTTGTCCGGAATTGAGCCAACACTACATTACGACTCAATTGGAAATTTGTGTCCTTACAGAAAGTTGTCCAGAATAAAATTTTACATCTCGTTATATTTTTTCATAATTTTTTGAGCATTTTCACGTTTCAACAAAAACCCATTTTTCTGACAAAACGACACAATTTTACCAAAATATAGTCTTTTATAATTTATCATACCTTTATAATTTTTTTAATACAAAACTTTACTTAATTTGTATTTTTAACTCATAATATAATGAGTCTCATATAGTCACTTTTATAAAAATAGTAATATTGTACTCAAATATTGTATTTAAAACTATCAAATAATACTTAACACACAACTTTTTCATTTACACCCATACAATCGCCACTTAATTAGTATTGAATTAATTAGTATCATTATCGCTATAATTACCTAGTCAATATCCATTTAATAATCCCGTTATACTAATTTGCACTTAGGACCACCTTGATAATTACATTAATTTAATTGTTGAACATTATTTCTTATATTAGCTAATTCATATAAAATCAAAGGTATACGAAAAAGGACATACTTTTTGAATAATAGCATAAAATATAATTTATCCAAATAATATTTGTACTTCGAATGCAAAGTAACATTTTTGCTTAATAAGTATTATTTAAATAAAAAATTTATTTAATTTATGAGAATTTATAAAAATTGGTCCATTAAATAGAAACATATATATATATATATAGGGAGAGGTTCACAAGTGGACCAAAAGAATGGACTTTTTAATGGACCTTAACAAAAAACACATAATAACACATTAATTTTAATTTTTATAGTGTAATTGGTCCGCGCCAGCGGCACCCGAGACCACACCTTCACCCCCCCCCTCCCCCCCGCCCCCACCCTCCCAACCCCCACCATCACCATAACAGCCCTTGTGGCAGCCCTTATGACAGCAGGGCTGCCATGGGGGTGGGGGTGGGAGGGTGGGGTGGGGGATCGATCGACACGCGTATTTGGTGCCGCTGGCGCGGACCAATTACACTATAGGAATTAAAATTAATGTGTTATTATGTGTTTTTTGTTAAGGTCCATTAAAAAGTCCATTCTTTTGGTCCACTTGTGAACCTCTCCCTATATATATATATATATATATATATATATATATATATATATATATATATATAGAGAGAGAGAGAGAGAGAGAGAGAGAGAGAGTCAGGCTCTTATACATACCAAGTTTACTTACCAAATTTTTTTAAATAGTAAAAGAATTATTTTTGAGTTGAATTTTTTTATATGGTATTAAAACATTAAAAGGGACCCGTATAAAAAAAACAGTCAAAAATAGTTTTTTTTTGCTATTTTTAAAAAATCGGTCAAACTTTCACAGCTTTCAAAGTCCTTTAAAAGTTGTGAAATTTGAGCCATTTTTTAAAAATAGCAAAAAAAATATTTTGAGCAAATTTTTTTATATGGGTCCCTTGAAATGTTTAAATATCATATAGAAAAATTCAACTCAAAAATATAATTTTTAGTATTTTATTAAAATAGGTTTGCACCAGCAAGTATGTAAACTTTGTATGTATGAGAGCTTCTCTCTCTCTCTCTCTCTCTGTATATATATATATATATATGTATATATATATATATATGTGTGTGTGTGTGTGTAACACCCCGCACTTTTGGGGATAATTAAAATTGATAAGTAAGTGTAATTTGGGAATTTAAGAAGTTATCGTGAATAGTATTTTTTAGAGTTTTCGAGGATTAGATGATTTTCGATGGGTGTTATATTTACTATTGGGATTAAGTAAATAAGTCGGAGTATTTTAATTATATGTCGCAACTGGGTCAAGCGACAGAGGCTAATATTTTAATGGGAATGCCGCATTAAGTTGTGTGGGGTTAAATTAGTGTTTTGCGATCAAGTACCTTAGATGGAGATTTCGAGTGCGCGATTGGTCTCAGAATGGCCGAGATAGTCAGAATAGAGTATCCTGGTGTCGTAATTGAGTTTAGGGAATTTTTGGACCAGTAGGGACTCGTAATTGAGTAAACGAGTCATTTTTGGATTTAATAAGGATAAACCCTCTTTTCTTGCCCTATAAGACATGAGAGAGTGGGAGAAAGAAAGAAAAAGAGAGAAAAGAAGAAGAAAAGAAAGGAAGAGGAGAAAAGAGGAGAGAAAAAGGATTTCTGGGCCAAACTCCGTAGGATTCGACTCGAGATCATCGAATTTTATCCTCCAAGCAAGTGTTTACTTGCTTTATTTCTTTTTAGCATCAATATCATATCATAGTTGGTAATAACAAATTAGACGATTTTGGGATTTGGGTTTTCGTGAATCAAATGGGTTTTTCGAAAGTTTTACGGGTAAACTTCGAAAATTATTAAATTGGAGCTACTTAGAAAATCATATAAATTAATGGTTGATTTTTGGTTCTAGGATGATTAGAACCTATTTCCTTTGTGTGTATATAGCTGGGTGTAGTTAGATGTTGGTGGGAAAAGAGTTATAAAGTTTTGAGGGTTGTTAATGACTGAATTGGATCCGTGGAGAAGAAGCAGTTTTGGCTGCCCAGTTTGATTGACCGATCGATGTCCTGGGATCGATCGATCGATCCTACAGAAATTTTGGCAATTTGTGTTGGTTCATTTTATGTGGGATAAATTCCCAAATTAAGGATTTCTAGCCTATTTAATTGAGGTAATAAATAGACTTAACTAAGGAAAATATATTTATCCAATTGGGGAAATTTATGGGGGCTAAGACAGTGTTTTATGTGTGTGACACTAGAAATTATATTTTTGAGGAAATAGAGAAATTGAGGAATTAGAGAGTTGGGGTTTCCCAAAAGTAGAGTGGGGACCTCTAAATTATTATTTGGACAAAATGTAGTCCTTGGGTTCGTGGAAATGGAATCCACGACCTATTTAAATTAAGGGTGTTTGGTGACGGATATTTCTTGGGTTAATTTGAGTGAGCTTTTAGGCATACATAATTGTGCGTGTAGAAAACGTAATTATATCGTTTATGGTTGAGTACATCCTACGAGACTACTAGGATAAATGGGTATAGTTGGAGAAATCATATAAATCCTTAAACTCTAATAAGGCACATGTTATTTATCAAGTGAGGGAATACTTTTGGGTTTGGTATCGTTAGTGTGCGAATGCTTGAATATTATTAATTGTAAGAATCCTCGGGATTATTGGTCATCGTTATGTGTGATTGGCAATTATGGCCATTTATATGTATCTTTGAGGAACAATGTGGAATATATATATATAGATATATATATATATATATATATATATATGTACTATGTGATTAAAGTATATATATTATATGATACGGAAATGTATATATATATCTATGTGTGGATGGTATATATATATTTATGTGAAGCATACCCCTTCTATACTATCATGGGAAGTTGTGCGATGTGGGTGAGGCCCCTGGCTTGAGGAGCAAGGAGCGTATAGTCCCCAGGTCATAGCGTCCATTTTATATTGTGTGATTTTTATTAGGGGTGAGACGTGGTGGTTATATTTCGTCTCACTTTCGGGAAGGAACTATGACCGCTTCCCATACGTTGTGATTTGTATTTTACCAAGGCGGTGTGAGATTCCGACCGTTGGTACCGAGGGTGATACGTAAGTGATTCCCTGGTAGATGATACCGTAGAGACCGCATCCTCGAGTTATAGCTCGTTGGGAAGGTTATTTTACTGGTGTGTATAGTATATGTAATACCCCGTATTTTTATGCTATATTAATTTGGGGATTTATTAAATTTAATGTGAGTTAATTATTTAATAAAAATCCGGAAATTAATTATGTTATAATTATTAACGTGACGAGAGTTAGTAATTGTGGGAAATTTGTTGAATATTACTAATGAGCAAAGTAATACGTAATATTGATTATCTTGAATGTCACGAGTGAATAAAATGACAATTTTGAAAATTTGAGTCAGGACGCGCCCGTGTCGCGTCGGAACTAAACATTGATAAATAAAAGTGAATATTTTATAAGCCGTTCGTATGGTCATTTTGAGTGCGCCAACGCGTCCGAAAGGGTCGAGATAGTCAGAAAAGTGTACCCGGGGATTTAGTTTGGGACTCGGGGAGTTTTTAGGCCTAAGTGGTACCCCGGGAGGGCATTTTAGACATTTTACATTTTTGGGGAATTAAACCCACGAAAATTCAAGGGGTATATCAGATGTCTAAGGTTGTATTCTAGGGTTAGAACAACCAAATACAAGTGACGTCCATAGGAGAGGGAAGGAGAGAGCTTCCAAGGCAATACAAGGCTAAAAATCCATCTGGTTGCACCGCCACCACCACCAACGCGTAGATCGCGCGACGGGGAACGCAACCACACCAAAATCATCTGCAAATCAGAACACCAAAAACCCCAGGCAAGTGTTTATCTTTCTTATTTCGTTGGTGCATCTTTCATATTAGTTTAGGAATAATTAGAATGAGTTTTTATGGAAGAAAACCAAAGATTTAAGATAGGAATTGCATGTAGTGATGGATAAATTGATAATTCTGGAAACCCTTGCAATGTAGAGGAATTACCCATGAAATTATGATGTTTATAAGAAGAAATTTCTGGAAATACTTGTTAGAACCATGTTTAAAGAGAATTATAGGGTTCTTAATAATTATGATAATTTTTGGGCTGTTAATCCATGTATAATGATAGAAATCCACATGCTTTACGTTGGAACTACCTAATATGAAGATATAATGTTAGTAGTATGAATCTTTGGACGTTTGGGAATGTAAAACTTGAATTTGGATGAAGATATATGTTAGAACCCGTAACTGCAAAACTGCAGAAATCGCAATACCTGCTTGATTGATCGATCGAGCCCAGAGCTTCGATCGATCGAAGGTTCGATCGATCGAGACCCAGACCTCGATCGATCGACCCCTCCTGGCAGACTCCTATTTCCCTTTTTAAGTTAGTTAAATTCAAATTAATGTGAAATAATTCTTGGGCATCCTTAATAAAATGTTTTGGGAGATAGGGAAGACCAGTAGGACATGTGAATAAATTTTGGGACCCTTGATGTCGGGCAAAGATTGTATTTTGGGATAATTACATAAGGGTCGGTAAATTTATGATTTAAAGAGAGAGACACGTAAGAGAGTTACTTTGGGAAAAATGTGTTTACCTACTGAACTTTATAATTTGGAGAATAAAGCCATGGGAGTTGTGTGATACGTTGGAATAATACCGAATCAAGGTTAGAAACGAACCGTTATAAGTGTTTACTAAAATATGATAATATGGATAAAAGTCGTAACTATGGGATTTGAGAATATACCCAATACTGATATGGTAATATTAGTACAGTTATATGATTGTGTATGCATATGCTATCTATGTGTGAAAAACATACCCACGCTACTTGCTATCCCCGAGGTTGCCACGTTGGGACGATCTTATCCTGTGTTGCCTTATGGGGGATATTGACTCGTACCCTTGGAGATAGATATCCTTGGTACAGGCTATCGATTTGATAGTTCAGACGGTCCTAAGAGACGCGGGTATGTGCCATCCTCTTAGAGACTTGGAATCTATGCTTCGCCTCAATATTGTTGTGTATGTGTTAATACAATTCGAGAGTGATTCCGAATTTGTATTCCCCTTAATACGAGTGATACGGGGTTTAGATAGTAGAGTATGCCCGCACCATAGTTTTTATTTGGGGTGCTGTTATGATATATATATTTTACGAGTAGTTAATATATATATGAAATTCTGAAATCTGGAACTGCCTACTGTGATTTGATAAGTAGGACATGGTTGATGACTCAAATTGTATATACTTGTTTTGAGAAAGTATAATATGACACTGGAAAACTTTATTGATCAATAAATTTAAAATGAGAACTTCGGTTACTAATAGAAATATTCTTTTCGAACAAATGAATCGTTAAATTTTGAATCCTGCGAATAACCTAAGATAAGTTAAACAATTGGGAAAGGATAGCGTGATATATGATGAGATAGACCACTGTGAAGGTTAGTGCGATAGGTGTGCACATTATAAGAGAGGTGAGAATTTCTCAAGAGAGTGTCGCACTAATATGTTGTTGCATTGGCCTGTATCAATTTAAATACTTGCTAAACAATTTTTAAATCATATACACTATCGGGCTCTGACCCGTTTTTCTCTCTCTCTCTCTCTCTCTCTCTTGTATATATATGTATGTACTACAGGTGCCCAGCCACAGGGGCGTCTTGCTTAGGATCCCTTGGAAGGAACGTGCTGCAGCTTAGGTGGGAGTTGCAGGCCACTTGCTTAGACGATTTCATTTACTTGATTCCACTCCTATGATTCTCAGTTATTGGGGCTTGTGTCGCCCTTTTCACTATTTATCTGTTTTGTTGGGACATTTGTATTTCAGTTATTTCTCGTACTGTAACTTTGGGGTTTATTCAGCATGTATGTTTTACATTAAGTTTTAAATGTTGGGATTTTGGATGTTGAATGTTTAAAGTAATTGGATTATGTTCCAGGATAATTGTTGTGTGGTTCTTACTTATTGAAACTGTTGTTACTAATTGAATAAATAATTTTCCTTTTTAAAATAAAATTGGTCAGAAATGTTGAAAAATGGTTTTGACACTTAGCTTAATTATGTAGGGTGTTAATTTGGAAAAAATTATTTTCACGATAGTGATGCCAAGAATGAACCAACTGTTCACCTTGATTTTAATTTAATAAAGGAGTGATCGCCCGATATTTAATTAGGCGGGGTGTCACAGGTGGTATCAGAGCATCTGGTTCTAGTGTCATTTAGGATCTATGCGGCTTATTATGCTTTCAGCGTTGCTTTCTTTGATATAGTGCCCTATTTTTAGGATTGTTGTATTTCTGCTTTTACGTTACGTCTTCAGCTATTTTTGATTTTATAATGACTGTAGACTAATAAACTTCTCCACATTTCAGATGCCTCCGAGACGTGCACCGAAGGATAGGCGTGCCCAGGCCGAGCATCCAGCAGCTCCGGCACAAGGCACTATGAATGCAAATGAAGTAGCTGCCATTGTTTCTCAGGCGGTGAATGCCGCGCTAGCGGTGGTTCAGCAGGCTCCACCCCAGATTCAGGCAGTGGCACCAGTACCAGCACAACTTCCCTCTGCATAGGAGAGGGTTAGGGATGCTTTTCCGAAGGCGAATCCCCCTGAGTTCTTTGGTAGCTCAGATATCATCACAGTCAGCCAATGGAAGAAAGACATCCAGCGACATCTTCGTATGTATGAGTGCACTGACGTGAAAAGGCAGTTATTGGCTTCCTTTAAGCTGGTGGGGGCCGCTTTGCAGTGGTGGGAGTCCACTACCACTTTGGAGGAGAGGGACACGATCCCTATTCAGTCGTTCTGGGAGCGGTTTGACCGCAAGTATTTTCCACCCGCCATGCAGACTGAGATGTGGCAAAAATTACTGAATTGTGGCAGGAGAATTCTACCATAGCTGAGTATGAGGAGGAGTTCACGAGAATTCTCACCATAGTGCCAGATGAGGCACCCACTGAGGGCAAGAAGATTATGTTGTTTATGGACGGGTTAACTTGGAGGATCCGCCAACACCTTATAGGGAATTTATCTCTGAGTACTTTCACTGACGTACTCAATGCTGCGTTACTACATTGCCAGGATCACCGCTTCCATCTGCAGGGAAGCAAGAGAGCAGGAGAGTCCAGCCAGCAGGGCAGGACCGGGGGTAATAGTGCTAGTGGGGCACCATCTCATGGACAGACTCGTCAGCACGAGCAGAGTTCCCATCAGGGGGACCCTGCTAAGAGATTCCGTTCAGGTGATTCCAGGCAGGGATTTGGGGGTTATAGGTAGGGTCAGCAGGGCCAGCCTAATCATCAGGGCCAGCAAGGCCAACACCGACAGCAGGGTCAGCAGCAGGGCCAACAGGGCCAACAGCGTGTCCATCAGGGCCAACAGGGCCAGTGGCGGGGAGGTAACGTCCAGCAGGGCCGCGGTCAACAGGGTCAGAGGGGAGGTAACTTCAAAGGCCGATGTTTTGGGTGTGGTAGACACGGCCATAGGCGCCAGGATTGTCCGGAGGGAGATAGGGCCCCACAGCAGCAGGGTACCCGTAATGAGCCACATATACCACTTTTTTCGGCTGCCCTCCCAGCTCCAGCCCAGGTGCCAGCCCTACCAGCCATTCCAGCAGCTCCAGTTCCGCAGGGGCAGTTACAGTACGGACGTGTCTACAACGTCCACCAGGCAGCAGCCCCACAGGCACAACCCGCTAATTGAGGGTATGTTTCCTATCCATTGTACTATGGGTCGGGTTTTATTTGATACCGGGGCGACGCATTGTTTTATAGCTACGCATTTTGTGAAGGCCTTAGGGTTATTAGCCACAGCAGAGAGCACAGTGACGTGTGTGGACTCACCACTGGGGAGTGGGTCACTTATCTTCTTTATATGCCGGGGAGTGGGGGTAGATATTGGTGGTTTGGTATTACCTGCAGACATGTTAGTCTTAGATATGCATGAGCATGATGTTATTATTGGTATGGATTAGCTCGCAGCTTATAGAGCCATGATTGATTGCTTCGGTGGGAGCATTGTTTTTGCCATTCCGGGGCAAGAGATGTTTGTAGTGGCGATGCCTCGCCCAGAGGGAGGTTCGACCGCTCATTTGTATTATATAGAGGAGGATACCTCTAAGGAGGTTGTGATTCCGTTAGACTCGATTCCAGTTGTTCGTGAGTATTCCGATGTGTTTCAGGAAATACCAGGCCTACCCCCCAGTCGAGTGATAGACTTTGTTATAGATTTATTGGCAGATACTAGACCTATAGCACGCGCTCCATACCGTATGGCTCCGGCGGAGATGCGAGAGTTACGAGATCAGATAGAGCAACTATTAGGTCAGAGCTTCATTCGCAGGAGTACCTCACCTTGGGGCGCTCCAGTTCTGTTTGTGAAGAAAAGAGATGGTTCACTGAGATTGTGTGTGGACTACCGGGAGTTGAACAAGGTCACGATACGTAATAAGTATCCGTTGCCTCGAATCGATGATCTGTTCGATCAACTGAGGGGAGCAACTTTCTTTTTGAAGATAAATCTGAGGTCGGGGTACCATCAGCTACGTATTAGAGAGCAGGATGTTTCAAAGACTGCCTTCTTGACGAGATATGGGTCTTACGAGTTCAGAGTGATGCCATTTGGTCTCACAAATGCTCCAGCCGTATTCATGGACTTAATGAACCGAGTATTCAGAGAGTTCTTGGATCAGTTTGTCATCGTCTTCATAGATGACATTTTGATTTATTCACACTCCGAGGAGGAGCATACCGAGCACTTGATGCAGGTTCTTCAGACTTTACGAGAGCATAAGTTGTATGCTAAGTACGAGAAGTGTGGATTCTGGTTGCGAGAAGTACAGTTCTTGGGGCATGTTGTTTCTGAGCAGGGGATAACAGTCGACCCGAGTAAAGTGTCAGCGGTGAGGGAATGGGGACAGCCCACGACACCGACGGAAGTGCGTAGTTTCTTGGGGTTAGCCGGATACTACAGGAGATTCATTCGGGGATTCTCCAAAATAGCGGGTCCATTGACGAATCTGACTCGCAAGGGGGTACCATATGTTTGTGATGAAGCTTGTCAGTTGGCTTTCGACGAGCTGAAAGACAAGCTTACTTCAGCACCAGTTCTTGCTTTACCGAAGCCGGGTGTGGAGTACCTGGTTTACACTGATGCCTCTTTACGGGGACTTGGGGGAGTACTTCAGCAGGAGGAGAAGGCTATAGCTTTTGCCTCCCGCAAGCTTAAGCCGCATGAGAAGAATTAACCCACCCACGACCTGGAATTAGCAGCGATCATTTTTTCATTGAGGATATGGAGGTATTACTTATTGGGGGAGAAGTTCCGTTTGTTCACAGACCACAAGTCACTGCAGTACCTATTCACTCAGCGAGAGCTGAATATGCGACAGCGCAGATGGTTAGAGTTTGTGAAGGACTATCAGTTTGACATACAGTATCATCCGGGGAAAGCCAACGTAGTTGCTAATGCGTTGAGCCGTAGACCGGTAAATGAGGTAACGGACGTCTGGAAAGCGAAGTGGAAGGAGTTGGGTCACCAGGACGCAGTTGCCCCTTCCTTCGTATCTGTTATGACAGTCACACCCGAGATTGTTATGAGGGTAATACTGGCCCAAACCACAGACCTGTTTTGCCAGGAGCAGATTGTACAACTTTTAGCCGAGGTTGCTGAGTCCTATTCTGTTAGTTATGATGGGGGTTTGAGGTTTAATGGAAGGTTAGTGGTTCCAGAAGGGGCAGAACTACGTCATGTAGTGATGACCCAATCTCACGGGTCCCGATTTGCGGTACATCCAGGAGGAGATAAGATGTACCAGGATATAAGGAGGCAATACTGGTGGAGTGGGATAAAGAAGGACATTGCTGAGTTCGTGTCCAAATGTTCTACCTGTCAGCTGGTGAAGGTGGACCATCAGAAACCGTCAGGATTGCTTCAGCCATTGGAAGTACCCGCGTGGAAGTGGGAGAGTATTTCCATGGATTTTATTACAGGGTTGCCTACATCACAACGGGGCCACGATTCTATCTCGGTGATTGTAGACCGTTTGACCAAGGTGTCTCATTTTCTGCCAGTGCGGACAGACTATACCACGGGTCAGTATGCTCAGTCGTTCATTGCTGAGGTTGTCAGATTACATGGGGTGCCCCTGAATATTGTGTCAGATAGAGACAGGATTTTCGTGTCACGTTTCTGGGAAAGCTTTCAGGAGGCTATGGGTACTGAGTTGAGGTTGAGTTCAGCTTATCACCCACAAACAGATGGGCAGACAGAGCGTACTAATCAGATGTTAGAGGATATGCTATTTATGTGTGTTCTTGATTTTGGAGGAGGTTGGGGGCCACATCTTCCACTGGTAGAGTTTGCTTATAATAACTCTTATCAGTTTACGATTGGTATGGATCCATTTGAGGCTTTGTATGGCAGGCCTTGTCGTTCTCCAACTTGTTGGCTCGAGGTGGGGGATAACAAGTTGCTAGGACCGAAGATGATTTAGGAAACCTCCGCGAGGATTGAGATGATCAGGAGTCGCATTCGAGTAGCCCTGGACAGGCAGAAGAGCTACGCTGATGCGAAACGGTTCTTTCGAGAGTTTAATGTGGGGGACCAAGTGTTACTGCGTGTATCTCCTATGAAAGGAGTGATGAGGTTCGGGAAGAAAGGGAAATTGGCCCCGAGGTACGTGGGACCATTTCCCATCATTGAGAGGATTGGGCCGGTAGCATACAGATTGGGACTGCCAGAACATTTGCATCGCATTAACGATGTATTCCACATCTCCTCGTTGAGACGGTATCTTCGGGATGATATGGCCCATACTCACATTGCGATAGATGAGATAGACTTACAGCCTGACAGCTCTTACGAGGAGAGACTGGTGGCTATCCTAGACTATAGTGAGAGGGGATTGAGGTCGAAGATAGTTCCACTTGTGCGAGTCCAGTGGGAGCATCATAATATGGAGGAATCCACTTGGGAGCGCGAGGCCGATATGCGCGAGAGATATCCAGATTTGTTCTTACCAGGTACGCCTTATTTTTCGAATTTCGGGATGAAATTCCGTTATTAGGGGGGAAGTATGTAATACCCCGTATTTTTATGCTATATTAATTTGGGGATTTATTAAATTTAATGTGAGTTAATTATTTAATAAAAATCCAGAAATTAATTATGTTATAATTATTAACGTGACGAGAGTTAGTAATTATGGGAAATTTGTTGAATATTACTAATGAGCAAAGTAATATGTAATATTGATTATATTGAATGTCACGAGTAAATAAAATGACAATTTTGGAAATTTGAGTCGGGACGCGCCCGTGTCGCGTCGGGACTAAACATTGATAAATAAAAGTGAATATTTTATAAGTCGTTCGTATGGTCGTTTTGAGTGCGCCAACGCGTCCGGAAGGGTCGAGATAGTCAGAAAAGTGTACACGGGGATTTAGTTTGGGTCTCGGGGAGTTTTTAGGCCTAAGTGGTACCCCGGGAGGGCATTTTAGCATTTTACATTTTTGGGGAATTAAACCCACGAAAATTCAAGGGGTATATCAGATGTCTAAGGTTGTCTTCTAGGGTTAGAACAACCAAAGACAAGTGCCGGCCATAGGAGAGGGAAGAAGAGAGCTTCCAAGGCAATACAAGGCTAAAAATCCATCCGGTTGCACCGCCACCACCACCAACGCGTAGATCACGCGACGGGGAACGCAACCACACCAAAATCATCTGCAAATCAGAACACCAAAAACCCCAGGCAAGTGTTTATCTTTCTTATTTCGTTGGTGCATCTTTAATATTAGTTTAGGAATAATTAGAATGAGTTTTTATGGAAGAAAACCAAAGATTTAAGATAGGAATTGCGTGTAGTGATGGATAAATTGATAATTCTGGAAACCCTTGCCATGTAGAGGAATTACCCACGAAATTATGATGTTTATAAGAAGAAATTTCTGGAAATACTTGTTAGAACCATGTTTAAAGAGAATTCTAGGGTTCTTGATAATTATGATAATTTTTGGGCTGTTAATTTATGTATAATGATAGAAATCCACATGCTTTACGTTGGAACTACCTAATATGAAGATATAATGTTAGTAGTATGAATCTTTGGACGTTTGGGAATGTAAAACTTGAATTTGGATGAAGATATATGTTAGAACCCGTAACTGCAAAACTGCAAAAATCGCAATACCTGCTTGATCGATCGATCGAGCCCAGAGCTTCGATCGATCGAAGGTTCGATCGATCGAGACCCAGACCTCGATCGATCGACCCCTCCTGGCAGACTCCTATTTCCCTTTTTAAGTTAGTTAAATTCAAATTAATGTGAAATAATTCTTGGGCATCCTTAATAAAATGTTTTGGGAGATAGGGAAGACCAGTAGGACATGTGAATAAATTTTGGGACCCTTGATGTCGGGCAAAGATTGTATTTTGGGATAATTACATAAGGGTCGGTAAATTTATGATTTAAAGAGAGAGACACGTAAGAGAGTTACTTTGGGACAAATGTGTATACCTACTAAACTTTATAATTTGGAGAATAAAGCCATGATAGTTGTGTGGTACATTGGAATAATACCGAATCAAGGTTAGAAACGAACCGTTATAAGTGTTTACTAAAATATGATAATATGGATAAAAGTCGTAACTATGGGATTTGAGAATATACCCAATACTGATATGGTAATATTAGTATAGTTATATGATTGTGTATGCATATGCCATCTATGTGTGAAAAACATACCCACGCTACTTGCTATCCCTGAGGTTGCCGCGTTGGGACGATCTTATCCTGTGTTGCCTTATGGGGGATATTGACTCGTACCCTAGGAGATAGATATCCTTGGTACAGGCTATCGATTTGATAGTTCAGACGGTCCTAAGAGACGCGGGTATGTGCCATCCTCTTAGAGACTTGGAATCTATGCGTTGCCTCAATATTGTTGTGTATGTGTTAATACAATTCGAGAGTGATTCCGAATTTGTATTCCCCTTAATACGAGTGATACGGGGTTTAGATAGTAGAGTATGCCCGCACCATAGTTTTTATTTGGGGTGCTGTTATGATATATATATTTTACGAGTAGTTAATATATATATGAAATTCTGAAATCTGGAACTGCCTACTGTGATTTGATATGTAGGACATGGTTGATGACTCAAATTGTATATACTTGTTTTGAGAAAGTATAATATGACACTGGAAAACTTTATTGATCAATAAAGTTAAAATGAGAACTTCGGTTACTAATAGAAATATTATTTTCAAACAAATGAATCGTTAAATTTTGAATCCTGCGAATAACCTAAGATAAGTTAAACCATTGGGAAAGGATAGCGTGATATATGATGAGATAGACCACTGGTAAGGTTAGTGCGATAGGTGTGCACGTTAGAAGAGAGGTGAGAATTTCTCAAGAGAGTGTCGCACTAATATGTTGTTGCATTGGCCTGTATCAATTTAAATACTTGCTAAATAATTTTTAAATCATATACACTATCGGGCTCTGACCCGTTTCTCTCTCTCTCTCTCTCTCTTGTATATATATGTATGTACTACAGGTGCCCAGCCACAGGGGCGTCTTGCTTAGGATCCCTTGGAAGGAACGTGCTCCAGCTTAGGTGGGAGTTGCAGGCCACTTGCTTAGACGATTTCATTTACTTGATTCCACTCCTATGATTCTCAGTTATTGGGGCATGTTTCGCCCTTTTCACTATTTATCTGTTTTGTTGGGACATTTGTATTTCAGTTATTTCTCGTACTGTTACTTTGGGGTTTATTCAGCATGTATGTTTTACATTAAGTTTTAAATGTTGGGATTTTGGATGTTGAATGTTTAAAGTAATTGGATTATGTTCCAGGATAATTATTGTATGGTTCTTACTTATTGAAACTGTTGTTACTAATTAAATAAATAATTTTCCTTTTAAAAATAAAATTGGTCAGAAATGTTGAAAAATGGTTTTGACACTTAGCTTAATTATGTAGGGTGTTAATTTGGAAAAATTTATTTTCACGATAGTGATGCCAAGAATGAACCAACTGTTCACCTTGATTTTAATTTAATAAAGGAGTGATCGCCCGATATTTAATTAGGCGGGGTGTCACAGGTGGTATCAGAGCATCAGGTTCTAGTGTCATTTAGGATCTATGCGGCTTATTATGCTTTCAGCGTTGCTTTCTTTGATATAGTGCCCTATTTTTAGGATTGTTGTATTTCTGCTTTTACGTTACGTCTTCAGCTATTTGTGATTTTATAATGACTGTAGACTAATAAACTTGTCCACATTTCAGATGCCTCCGAGACGTGCACCGAAGGATAGGCGTGCCCAGGCCGAGCATCCAGCAGCTCCGGCACAAGGCACTATGAATGCAAATGAAGTAGCCGCCATTGTTGCTCAGGCGGTGAATGCCGTGCTAGCGTTGGTTCAGCAGGCTCCACCCCAGATTCAGGCAGTGGCACCAGTACCACCACAGCTTCCGTCTGCATGGGAGAGGGTTAGGGACGCTTTTCAGAAGGCGCATCCCCCTGAGTTCTCTGGTAGCTCAGATATCGTCACAGTCAGCCTTGGAAGAAAGACATCCAGCGGCATCTTCGTATGTATGAGTGCACTGACGTGCAAAGGCAGTTATTGGCTTCCTTTAAGCTGGTGGGGGCCGCTTTCCAGTGGTGGGAGTCCACTACCACCTTGGAGGAGAGGAACACGATCCCTATTCAGTCGTTCTGGGAGCGGTTTGACCGCAAGTATTTTCCACCCGCCGTGCAGACTGAGATGAGGCGGATATTACTGAATTTGAAGCAGGAGAATTCTACCGTAGCTGAGTATGAGGAGGAGTTCACGAGACTTCTCACCATAGTGCCAGATGAGGCACCCACTGAGGGCAAGAAGATTATGTTGTTTGTGGACGGGTTAACTTGGAGGATCCGCCAACACCTTATAGGGAATTTATCTCCGAGTACTTTCACTGGCGTACTCAATGCTGCGTTACTACATTGCCAGGATCACCGCTTCCATCTGCAGGGAAGCAAGAGAGCAGGAGAGTCCAGCCAGCAGGGCAAGACCGGGGGTAAAAGTGCTAGTGGGGCACCATCTCATGGACAGACTCGTCAGCACGAGCAGAGTTCCCATCAGGGGGACCCTGCTAAGAGATTCCATTCAGGTGATTCCAGGCAGGGATTTGGGGGTTATAGGCAGGGTCAGCAGGGCCAGCCTAATCATTAGGGCCAGCAAGGCCAACACCGACAGCAGGGTCAACAGCAGGGCCAACAGCGTGTCCATCAGGGCCAACAGGGCCAGTGGCGGGGAGGTAATGGCCAGCAGGGCCGCGGTCAACAGGGTCAGAGGGGAGGTAACTTCAAAGGCCGATGTTTTGGGTGTGGTAGACACGACCATAGACGCTTGGATTTTCCGGAGGGAGATAGGGCCCCACAGTAGCAGGGTGCCCGTAATGAGCCACATAGACCACTTTTTCCGGATGCCCTCCCAGCTCCAGCCCAGGTGCCAGCCTTACCAGCCATTCCAGCAGCTCTAGTGCAGCAGGGGCAGTTACAGTACGGACGTGTCTACAACGTCCACCAGGCAGCAACCCCACAGGCACCACCCGTGATTGAGGGTATGTTTCCTATCCATGGTACTATGGGTCGGGTTTTTTTTGATACCGGGGCGATGCATTATTTTATAGCTATGCATTTTGCGAAGGCCTTAGGGTTATTAGCCACAGCAGAGAGCACAGTGACGTGTGTGGACTCACCACTGGGGAGTGGATCACTTATCTTCTTTATATGCCGGGGAGTGGGGGTAGAGATTGGTGGTTTGGTATTACCTGCAGACATGTTAGTCTTAGATATGCATGAGCATGATGTTATTATTGGTATGGATTAGCTCGCAGCTTATAGAGCCATGATTGATTGCTTCGGTGGGAGCATTGTTTTTGCCATTCCGGGGCAAGAGATGTTTATAGTGGCGATGCCTCGCCCAGAGGGAGGTTCGACCGCTCATTTGTATTATATAGAGGAGGATACCTCTAAGGAAGTTGTGATTCCGTTAGACTCGATTCCAGTTGTTTGTGAGTATTCCGATGTGTTTCAGGAAATACCAGGCCTACCCCCAGTCGAGAGATAGACTTTGCTATAAATTTATTTCCAGATAGTAGACCTATAGCACGCGCTCCATACCGTATGGCTCCGGCGGAGATGCGAGAGTTACGAGATCAGATAGAGCAACTATTAGGCCAGGGCTTCATTCGCAGGAGTACCTTACCTTGGGGCGCTCCAGTTCTGTTTGTGAAGAAGAGAGATGGTTCACTGAGATTGTGTGCGGACTACCGGGAGTTGAACAAGGTCACGATACGTAATAAGTATCCGTTGCCTCAAATCGATGATCTGTTCGACCAACTGAGGGGAGCAACTTTCTTTTCGAAGATAGATCTGAGGTCGGGGTACCATCAGATACGTATTAGAGAGCAGAATGTTTCAAAGACTGCCTTCTTGACGAGATATGGGTCTTACGAGTTCAGAGTGATGCCATTTGGTCTCACAAATGCTCCAGCCGTATTCATGGACTTAATGAACCGAGTATTCAGAGAGTTCTTGGATCAGTTTGTCATCGTCTTCATAGATGACATTTTGATTTATTCACACTCCGAGGAGGAGCATACCGAGCACTTGATGCAGGTTCTTCAGACTTTACGAGAGCATCAGTTGTATGCTAAGTACGAGAAGTGTGGATTCTGGTTGCGAGAAGTACAGTTCTTGGGGCATGTTGTTTCTGAGCAGGGGATAGCAGTCGACCCGAGTAAAGTGTCAGCGGTGAGGGAATGGGGACAGCCCACGGCACCGACGAAAGTGCGTAGTTTCTTGGGGTTAGTCGGATACTACAGAAGATTCATTCGGGGATTCTCCAAAATAGCGGGTCCATTGACGAATCTGACTCGCAAGGGGGTACCATATGTTTGGGATGACGCTTGTCAGTTAGCTTTCGAGGAGCTGAAAGACAAGCTTACTTCAGCACCAGTTCTTGCTTTACCGAAGCCGGGTGTGGAGTACCTGGTTTACACTGATGCCTCTTTACGGGGACATGGGGGAGTACTTCAGCAAGAGGAGAAGGCTATAGCTTTTGCCTCTCGCACGCTTAATCCGCATGAGAAGAATTAACCCACCCACGACCTGGAATTAGCAGCGGTCATTTTTTCATTGAGGATATGGAGGCACTACTTATTGGGGGAGAAGTTCCATTTGTTCACAGACCACAAGTCACTGCAGTACCTATTCACTCAGCGAGAGATGAATATGCGACAGCGCAGATGGTTAGAGTTTGTGAAGGACTATCAGTTTGACATACAGTATCATCCGGGGAAAGCCAACGTAGTTGCTGATGCGTTGAGCCGTAGACCGGTAAATGAGGTAACGAACGTCTGGAAAGTGAAGTGGAAGGAGTTGGGTCACCAGGACGCAGTTTCCCGTTCCTTCGTATCTGTTATGACAGTCACACCCGAGATTGTTATGAGGGTAATACATGCCCAAACCACATACCCATTTTGCTAGGAGCAGATTGTACGACTTTTAGCCGAGGGTGATGAGTCCTATTCTGTTAGTTATGATGGGGGTTTGAGGTTTAATGGAAGGTTAGTGGTTCCAGAAGGGGCAGAACTACGTCATGCACTGATGACCCAATCTCACGGGTCCCGATTTGCGGTACATCCTGGAGGAGATAAGATGTACCAGGATATGAGGAGGCAATACTGGTGGAGTGGGATGAAGAAGGACATTGCTGAGTTCGTGTCCAAATGTTCTACCTGCCAGCTGGTGAAGGTGGACCATCAGAAACCGTCAGGATTGCTTCAGCCATTGGAAGTACCCGCGTGGAAGTGGGAGAGTATTTCCATGGATTTTATTACAGGGTTGCCTACATCCCAGCGGGGCCACGATTCTATCTGGGTGATTGTAGACCGTTTGACCAAGGTGGCTCATTTTCTTCCAGTGCGGACAGACTATACCACGGGTCAGTATGCTCAGTTGTTCATTGCTGAGGTTGTCAGATTACATGGGGTGCCCCTGAATATTGTGTCAGATAGAGATAAGATTTTCGTGTCACGTTTCTGGGAAAGCTTTCAGGAGGCTATGGGTACTGAGTTGAGGTTGAGTTCAGCTTATCACCCACAAACAGATGGACATATAGAGCGTACTAATCAGATGTTAGAGGATATGCTACGCATGTGTGTTCTTGATTTTGGAGGAGGTTGGGAGCCGCATCTTCCACTGGTACAGTTTGCTTATAATAACTCTTATTAGTTTACGATTGGTATGGATCCATTTGAGGCTTTGTATGGCAGGCCTTGTCGTTCTCCAACTTGTTGGCTCAAGGTGGGGGATAACAAGTTGCTAGGAATGGAGGTGATTCAGGAAACCTCCGCGAGGATTGAGATGATCAGGAGTCGCATTCGAGTAGCCCAGGACAGGCAGAAGAGCTACGCCGATGCGAAACGGTTCTTCCGGGAGTTTAATGTGGGGGACCAAGTGTTACTGCGTGTATCTCCTATGAAAGGAGTGATGAAGTTCGGGAAGAAAGGGAAATTGGCCCCGAGATACATGGGACCATTTTCCATCATTGAGAGGATTGGGCCGGTAGCATACAGATTGGGACTGCCAGAATATTTGCATCGCATTCACGATGTATTCCACATCTCGTCGTTGAGACGGTATATTCGGGATGATATAGCCCATACTCACATTGCGATAGATGATATAGACTTACAGCTTGACAGCTCTTACGAGGAGAGACCGGTGGCTATCCTAGACTATAGTGAGAGGATATTGAGGTCGAAGATAGTTCCACTTGTGCGAGTCCAGTGGGAGCATCATAATATGGAGGAATCCACTTGGGAGCGCGAGGCTGATATGCGCGAGAGATATCCAGATTTGTTCTTACCAGGTACGCCTTGTTTTCCTAATTTCGGGACGAAATTTCGTTATTAGGGGGGAAGTATGTAATACCCCGTATTTTTATGCTATATTAATTTGGGGATTTATTAAATTTAATGTGAGTTAAATATTTAATAAAAATCCAGAAATTAATTATGTTATAATTATTAACGTGACGAGAGTTAGTAATTATGGGAAATTTGTTGAATATTACTAATGAGCAAAGTAATATGTAATATTGATTATATTGAATGTCATGAGTGAGTAAAATGACAATTTTGAAAATTTGAGTCGGGACGCTCCCGTGTCGCGTCGGGACTAAACATTGATAAATAAAAGTGATTATTTTATAAGTCATTCGTATGGTCATTTTAAGTGCGCCAACGCGTCCGGAAGGGTCGAGATAGTCAGAAAAGTGTACCCGGGGGTTTAGTTTGGGTCTCGGGGCGTTTTTAGGCCTAAGTGGTACCCCGGGAGGTCATTTTAGACATTTTACATTTTTGGGGAATTAAACCCACGAAAATTCAAGGTGTATATCAGATGTCTAAGGTTGTCTTCTAGGGTTAGAACAACCAAAGACAAGTGACGGCCATAGGAGAGGGAAGAAGAGAGCTTCCAAGGCAACACAAGGCTAAAAATCCATCCGGTTGCACCGCCACCACCACCAACGCGTAGATCGCGCGACGGGGAACGCAACCACACCAAAATCATCTGCAAATCAGAACACCAAAAACCCCATGCAAGGGTTTATCTTTCTTATTTCGTTGGTGCATCTTTCATATTAGTTTAGGAATAATTAGAATGAGTTTTTATGGAAGAAAACCAAAGATTTAAGATAGGAATTGCATGTAGTGATGGATAAATTGATAATTCTGGAAACCCTTGCCATGTAGAGGAATTACGCACGAAATTATGATGTTTATAAGAAGAAATTTCTGGAAATACTTGTTAGAACCATGTTTAAAGAGAATTCTAGTGTTCTTGATAATTATGATAATTTTTGGGCAGTTAATCCATGTATAATGATAGAAATCCACATGCTTTACGTTGGAACTACCTAATATGAAGATATAATGTTAGTAGTATGAATCTTTGGACGTTTGGGAATGTAAAACTTGAATTTGGATGAAGATATATGTTAGAACTAGGGCTGTAAATCGGGCTGGGTGAGCCGGGCTTGGGGTTGCTCTGGCTCGGCCCGAACTCACTTGCCTATGCTCAAGCCCGAGCTCGGCCCGAATTATGTTTTCCCACCTAGGCCCGAACTCGGCTCGAATTATGTTTTCCCACCTAGGCCCGAACTCGACTCACAAGTATTACGGGCTTCGGGCCCGATTTCGGGCAGGCCCGATTTCAATTTTTTTTGTTAAAAAAGTTTGAATTAATTTTTTTTCTTCTTGTATTTCCATCATGGAACAAATTACACATTAAAATATAATTGATATTTCATGAAATAAAATATATAATTATGAAATGTATTATATTAAAACAAGGGAAATAAGAGTGAAAATCTACAAATGCCTATTAAATTTCATACATTTAGCAAAATTTGATCACTACCAAAGGCCTATTATGACTTGAGCAATTATTAAATCAAATACCCATAATTAGATGAGATCAACAATAAAATCACAAAATTAAAAATCACATGTAATCTAATGTATTGTAACAAATATTTTTTTTTTAAAAGTACTAAATGAAATAAAAGAACGAAACCTAATTAAACAATGTTAACAAAAATATGTTATATTATATAAATTATTTATTTATTTATTTATAAATATGAAGTTCGGGCTTCGGCCCCAATTCGGGCTTGGCAAAGTTCGGCTCAAGCTCGGCCCAAAATTAATTCGGGCTTGAAATTTTGACTCAGGCTCGGCTCGGCTCAAACTCAAATAAAGCTCGGCCCGAAATTAGCGGGCCGAACGGGCGGGCTTCGGGCCTCGGGCGCTCAATTTACAGGCCTAGTTAGAACCCGTAACTGCAAAACTGCAGAAATCGCAATACCTGCTTGATCGATCGATCGAGCCCAGAGCTTCGATCGATCGAAGGTTCGATCGATCGAGACCCAGACCTCGATCGATCGACCCCTCCTGGCAGACTCCTATTTCCCTTTTTAAGTTAGTTAAATTCAAATTAATGTGAAATAATTCTTGGGCATCTTTAATAAAATGTTTTGGGAGATAGGGAAGACCAGTAGGACATGTGAATAAATTTTGGGACCCTTGATGTCGGGCAAAGATTGTATTTTGGGATAATTACATAAGGGTCGATAAATTTATGATTTAAAGAGAGAGACACGTAAGAGAGTTACTTTGGGACAAATGTGTATACCTACTAAACTTTATAATTTGGAGAATAAAGCCATGAGAGTTGTGTGGTACATTGGAATAATACCGAATCAAGGTTAGAAACGAACCGTTATAAGTGTTTACTAAAATATGATAATATGGATAAAAGTCGTAACTATGGGATTTGAGAATATACCCAATACTGATATGGTAATATTAGTATAGTTATATGATTGTGTATGCATATGCTATCTATGTGTGAAAAACATACCCACGCTACTTGCTATCCCTGAGGTTGCCGCGTTGGGACGATCTTATCCTGTGATGCCTTATGGGGGATATTGACTCGTACCCTAGGAGATAGATATCCTTGGTACAGGCTATCGATTTGATAGTTCAGACGGTCCTAAGAGATGCGGGTATGTGCCATCCTCTTAGAGACTTGGAATCTATGCTTCGCCTCAATATTGTTGTGTATGTGTTAATACAATTCGAGAGTGATTCCGAATTTGTATTCCCCTTAATACGAGTGATACGGGGTTTGGATAATAGAGTATGCTCGCACCATAGTTTTTATTTGGGGTGCTGTTATGATATATATATTTTACGAGTAGTTAATATATATATGAAATTCTGAAATCTGGAACTGCCTACTGTGATTTGATATGTAGGACATGGTTAATGACTTAAATTGTATATACTTGTTTTAAGAAAGTATAATATGACACTGGAAAACTTTATTGATCAATAAAGTTAAAATGAGAACTTCGGTTACTAATAGAAATATTCTTTTCAAACAAATGAATCGTTAAATTTTGAATCCTGCGAATAACCTAAGATAAGTTAAACCATTGGGAAAGGATAGCGTGATATATGATGAGATAGACCACTGGGAAGGTTAGTGCGATAGGTGTGCACATTAGAAGAGAGGTGAGAATTTCTCAAGAGAGTGTCACACTAATATGTTATTGCATTGGCCTATATCAATTTAAATACTTGCTAAACCATTTTTAAATCATATACACTATCGGGCTCTGACCCGTTTTCTCTCTCTCTCTCTCTCTTGTATATATATGTATGTACTACAGGTGCCCAGCCACAGGGGCGTCTTGCTTAGGATCCCTTGGAAGGAACGTGCTGCAGCTTAGGTGGGAGTTGCAGGCCACTTGCTTAGACGATTTCATTTACTTGATTCCACTCCTATGATTCTCAGTTATTGGGGCATGTGTCGCCCTTTTCACTATTTATTTGTTTTGTTGGGACATTTGTATTTCAGTTATTTCTCGTACTGTTACTTTGGGGTTTATTCAGCATGTATGTTTTACATTAAGTTTTAAATGTTGGGATTTTGGATGTTGAATGTTTAAAGTAATTGGATTATGTTCCAGGATAATTGTTGTATGATTCTTACTTATTGAAACTGTTGTTACTAATTAAATAAATAATTTTCCTTTTAAAAATAAAATTGGTCAGAAATGTTGAAAAATGGTTTTGACACTTAGCTTAATTATGTAGGGTATTAATTTGGAAAAAAATATTTTCACGACAGTGATGCTAAGAATGAACCAACTGTTCACCTTGATTTTAATTTAATACAGGAGTGATCGCTCGGTATTTAATTAGGCGGGGTGTCACAGTATATTACTTGTGCATGAGAACAAGAGATTATATGTCTCTATTAGTGTAAAGAGATAAAAGGAAAAAGATTTAATTCTCATTCTGGGAGATCGTATCCGGACTTATGTTGTGATATGTATTATGAATGAGGAGGTTATGTATAATTATTTATATGAGTGTATATATATATAAGTTGAGTACTGAGGGTTTAATGGATCTTGACGATCGACCTTGCCAAGTAGTAGTGTATCGGAGGAGGGTTCCTTGTTTGGATTTCGCTTCGCGAGACACCCTACGTATATATATATGTGTGTGTGTGTGTGTTGTGTACTGAGGGTCTAATGGATCTCGACGATCGACATTGACTAGTAGTAGTGTATCGGGGGGGTTCCTTGTTTGAATTTTTCTTCGCGAGACACCATACGCATGAACTTGGCATAGTGTTGAAACTGGGGAGAAGTTTAGCCCTTCGTACTTGGTTTTCTTAGGATTTCTAGAGTTCGGGGGTGACGAATTAGTTAGGCAGCGTAGCTTGACTAGGATGTTTAGAGGGATGCGCTACGTGTGCACTATTAGAAGAGAGGTGAGGGGTATCTCATGGGTGTGTGATACCAATTTAAATATGAGATAAAACGTATTTTAAAAATAAAGCATTTATGCACTTGCAAAATATTTTCACAACTCGGGCTCTGACCCATTTATCTACTTTTCCTCTCTTTTTCTATATCTATATATATACTTAGGTGTCCAGACACAGGGACATTTGGATGATGATTCCTTCGAGTCGGACGCTTGCTACAACAGCTGTGGATGCATACTGATAACGTTAACGGACCTCCACGCATGAACCTTAACGACGTCGGGAGTGGAGAGATGTTATAGGATACAAGGATGTTGGTTTTGTCGATAAGTCACATAGGGTGGAGGAAACACTATATAATATGAGCCGTATGATGATGGTATGCTTATGGAAATATTGTGCTATGGAGAAGCACTAAAATGGTTCTCTCACCGCAAGTAGGTGGGTGAAGCAGGAGTTGGAGAAATTGATCAGAGTCTTATAGCCAGGCCTTAATGAAAAGGCAAATTTTGGAGGAAGTATGTTTGGGTATGATGTTCGTAACGTTTTTATAGAGAATTAGCGCCTCGATTAGTTAGACTTTCCTTTTTGCCTATGTGGAAGGATAGAATAGTAGAAAAGTGTTAATAGGTTAGCGAGGTAGGATTTAGGATGTCCCACTGGTGTTCCCTAGGCCGTTATATCTCGATGACCAGCGATGCGAGGGAGTAATGTAACGGGAGGGTTCCTTGTTTGGATTTCTCTTTGCGAGACGTCCCACGCATGAAACCGAGAAAATGTCGGGAGTTGAGAAAAGTCTTGGGCACCAGGGACACAATTTATGATAGGACTATTTCACGTAGGTAGGAGACGCCTCGATCTTAGAATTATTGGGCATAAGGCCAGTGGAGTTATTGGCGCCTATATAGAAATATTGGGTGGTTAACCTTGAGAAGGATGGGATAACCATGTATAGAAAGAATTGGATTTTACGGGTTAGGAAAACCCATGTGTGAGTATTACGTCAAGGAAATAAGGCCTATTGTTTAGAGAGTGTGTACGTGTCGGACGTTTGTGATAGTGTGAGGAGAGGCACGGGTTAAAAAGGTGTATGGGCACCTTAGTAAGTTGGTTGTATATATCGCCTGAGATAGAAGGGACGTAGTATATAGAGTTGAAGATTATGCCGAGATGGCTGTATAGTATAGTATAGTATAAACCTTATTAGACGTGAGTGCTGAATGAGTATATTGTTAAGAGCTATTGGGTTAGTGCCATTCCACTTTGAGGCATTAGAATGTGGAGTGATTCACGATCCTAGGTTAGTGTTGGTAGTATCAGTTATATCTGAATTTCAAGGATGAAATTCCGTTGTAAGGGGGGGAGTATGTAACACCTTGCACTTTTGGGGATAATTAAAATTCATAAGTAAGTGTAATTTGGGAATTTAAGAAGTTATCATTAATATTAATTTTTGGAGTTTTCAAGGATTAGGTGATTTTTGATGGGTGTTATATTTACTTTTGGGAACAAGTAAATAAGTCGAAGTATTTTAATTATATGTCGCATTAGGGTAAAGCGACAGATGCTAATATTTTAATGGAAATACCGCATCAAGTTGTAAGGGGATAAATTAGTGATTTTTGGTAAAGTACTTCGGATGGAGATTTTAAGTGCGCGGTTGGTCTCAGAATGGTCGAGATAGTCAGAATAGAGTATTCGGGGGTTGTAATTGAGTTTAGGGAATTTTTGGACTAGTAGGGACTCGTAATTGAGTAAACGAGTCATTTTTGGATTTAATAGGGATAAACCCTCTTTTCTTTCCATATAAGACACGAGAGAGTGGGAGAAAGAAATAAAAATAGAGAAAAGAAGAAGAGAAGAAAGGAAGAGGAGAAAGGAGGAGAGAAAAAGGATTTCCGGGCCAAATTCCACGGGATTCGACTCGGGATCGTCGGATTTTATCCTCCATTCAAGTGTTTACTTGATTTATTTCTTTATGAGCATCAATCTCATATCATAGTTGGTAATAACAAATTATACGATTTTGGGATTTGGGTTTTCAGTAATCAAACGGGTTTTTCGAAAGTTTTACGTGTAAACCCCAAAAATTATTAAATTGGAGAAACTTAGAAATTCATAGAAATTAATGGTTGAGTTTTGGTTCTAGGATGATTAGAACCTATTTTCTTTGTGTATATATAGTTGGATGTCATTAGATGTTGGTGGTAAAGAGGAATAAAGCTTTGAGGGTTGTTAATGGCTGAATTGGATCCTTGGAGAAGAAGCAGTTTCAGCTGCCTTGTTTGATCGATCGATCGATGCCCTGGGATCGATCGATCGATCCTACATAAATTTTGGCAATTTGTGTTGGTTCAATTTATATGGGATAATTCCCAAATTAAGGATTTGTACCCTATTTAATTGAGGAAATAAATAGACTTAACTAAGGAAGATACATTTATCTAATTGGAGAAATTTATGGGGGCTAAGAGAGTGTTTTGAATGTGTGACACTAGAAATTATATTTTTGAGGAAATAGAGAAATTGAGGAATTAGAGAGTTGGGGTTTCCCAAAGGTAGAGTGGGGACCTCTAAATTATTATTTGGACAAAATTTAGTCCTTGGGTTCGTGGAAATGGAATCCACGACCTATTTAAATTAAGGGTGTTTGGTGATGGATATTTCTTGGGTTAATTTGAGTGGGCTTTTAGGCATACATAATTGTGCGTGTAGAAAATGTAATTATATCGTTTATGGTTGAGTACATCCTACGAGACTACTAGGATAAATTGGTATAGTTGGAGAAATCATATAAATCCTTAAAGACGAATAAGATACATGTTATTTATCAAGTGAGGGAATACTTTTGGGTTTGGTATCGTTAGTGTGCAAATGCTTGAATATTATTGATTGTGAGAGTCCTTGGGATTATTGGTCATCGTTATGTGTGATTGACAATTATGTCCATTTATATGTATCTTTGAGGAACAATGTGTATATATATATATATATATATATATGTACTATGTGATTAAAGTATATATATTATATGATACGAAAATGTATATATATCTATGTGTGGATGGTATATATATTTATGTGAAGCGTACCCCTTCTATGCTATCATGGGAAGTTGCGCGATGTGGGTGAGGCCCCTGGCTTGAGGAGCAGGGAGTGTATAGTCCTCAGGTCAAAGCGTCCATTTTATATTGTGTGATTTTTATTAGGGGTGAGACGTGGTGGGTATGTTTCGTCTCACTTTCGAGGAGGAACTATGACCGCTTCCCATACGTTGTGATTTGGCTTTGACCAAACCAAGGCGGTGTGAGATTCCAACCGTTGGTACCCAGGGTGATACGTGAGTGATTCCCTGGTAGATGATAGCATAGAGACCGCATCCTCGAGTTATAGCTCGTTGGGATGGTTATTATACTGGTGGGTATAGTATATTACTTTTGCATGAGAACAAGATATTATATGTCTCTATTAGAGTAACGAGATAAAAGGAAAAAGATTTAATTCTCATTCCGGGAGATCGTATACGGACTTATGTTGTGATGTGTATTGTGAATGAGGAGGTTATGTATAATTATTTATAAGAGTATATATATATATATATATATATATAAGTTGAGTACTGAGGGTTTAATGGATCTTGACGATCGACCTTGTCAAGTAGTAGTGTATCGGGGGGGGGGGGGGTTCCTTGTTTGGATTTCGCTTCGCGAGACACCCCACGTATATATATATATATATATATATGTGTGTGTGTGTGTGTGTGTGTTGTGTACTGAGGGTCTAATGGATCTCGACGATCGACCTTGCCTAGTAGTAGTGTATCGGGGGGGGGGGGGGGGGTCCTTGTTTAGATTTTGCTTCGCGAGACACCATACGCATGAACTTGGCATAATGTTGAAACTGGGGAGAAGTTTAGCCCTTCGTACTTGGTTTTCTTAGGATTTCTAAAGTTCGGGGGTGACGAATTAGTTAGGCAGCGTAGCTTGACTAGGATGATTAGAGGGATGCGCTACGTGTGCACTATTAGAAGAGAGGTGAGGGGTATCTCATGGGAGTGCGATACCAATTTAAATATGAGATAAAACGTATTTTAAAAATAAAGCATTTATGCACTTGCAAAATATTTTCACAACTCGGGCTCTAACCCATTTATCTACTTTTCCTCTCTTTTTCTATATCTATATATATACTTAGGTGTCCAGACACAGGGACGTCTGGATGATGATTCCTTCGAGTCGGACGCTTGCTACAGCAGCTGTGGATGCATGCAGGTTTATTTTTAGACGCTTCTATTCTTGTGGTCTAGATAGGAAGTATTTTAGGAACTTTCGGGCCGAAAGCCCAATTGTATTTATTTATTCTTTCACTGCCATTTAGTGCGGCATTCGATTTGGTTGTATTAATTTGAACCGAGTGTTCGGTTATTTTATCTCCTTCTGGTTTCATTTATATAAACTGTGTGAATGTTTTAATTGCATAGTTTGTTTAAAAAGATTAATTAAATAAAATTTTGATGCCAACCTAATAGGTTATTAGTAATTAATTTGGTTTTCGATAGTGATGCTAAGAATGATCCATATGCGACTCCTATTTTAATTTGGTACAGGAGTGATCGCCCGATATTTTATTAGGCGGGGTGTCACAATATATATATAAAAGTATTGCATGGTGTTATACTTATGTAAAGGCGTCATTATTCTTTGTGTGCAAACCCATGTCAAACCATGAGAGCACCATGCAACGCCATGCATGCCCATGCAATATTAAAACTCGCAAAAACCATGAAAATACATATCTTATAAATCTTACGTAAGAATTTCATAATGTGCCATGTAAATAATATATTCAAGAGTCAGGGTATTACATTGACAAATACATATTGTGTCTAAGTTGGTTTACTCTCCAATTGCATAAAATTTATCAATGGATCATGTCAAACTTCACCCTTGTTATAACCTTTTCAAAACAAAAAGTAAAATTAATATAGAAGTTTAGTTTACATCAATTGTTTGATCTTATTACAAATAAAGAATTTTTATAATTAGCACATTATTTAAAAATTCCATGTTGTAGATAAGCCTTCCTTTTATAATGTGTGAAATTTATTATCATTATATTAACAGTTTTCTTCACTTGTTAGAATTTCATGTATGTGTCTGTTTGGTTCCCTTGTATTGAAAGGCTAAAAAAATCTAAGATTGACAACTTCCCACCCTGAAAATAATTCTCTGTACCTTGCGAACAAGTGTTAAGTTAAGATCTTTGCAGACTGCAAATTCTCTTAGTTTTGTTAATAAAATGTGTTCGTGCGTAGACATGGGGTTCAAAAAGACTAGAAAAAGATGACTTATATTAAATACCCAATTAAAAATTATTATGGTGATTATATTAACATTTTCCTTTAATTTGATCTTTTGAGCAAATAAATTATTTTATGTCTATGTGGTACAGTTTACCAAAACCATTTAAATCTTGTTTTCTCTTTTTAGGTTAAAGTTATGAATCATAATGTGAAACAAACAAAAGTTACACAACACGAGGGTGTATGAGGAAAAACACACAATGAGAAAAAACTTGTGCCAAACGAACAACATATGAATCATGGTAAAGACGTACAAATAAAACTATGTCTTACATTCACTTATGCATGAGTTCCACTAAAACTATTTCACACCATATCTTCTAACTCGATAAGGATCCAATAGTCGCAGAATCTTTAAAATCAGAATGGGTCTCGGTTGCTTATGTTTTCATAAGACAAAAACTTATTCTTTAAAGTTAAAGAACTAAAACTTTTGTTCTAATGAAATTGGAACCATGACAATACAACAAGTGTATTTTTAAGTTCTTACAAAGTGAGAGTCCAAAAGGTTTAAGTAAGTGTATAAAGGTGTTTGACTTACTCAAAATATATCACAATTATTTTTGCGATATCAAAAAATTAAATTCTCTCAAGAACAGAGTAAAAACTATTTTTAAAGTATTAAAAGGAAATAATGAAACTTGAAATAATTTTAAACTCAAAATGAAACAAAGTTATTTCAAAGATACAAAGGGTATTGAAGAAAAAGACGGAATATTATTTTTAGAAATATTTTTTCTTAAAAAAACTCTATCTCTCAAAGATTTATTCAACCTCTACTTACCAATGAGTCATAAGGCTCACCTAAATATACATTAACTTGTAAGACAAGCTCTCATAGACCACCAAGTAGTCCATTAGCACTATAGAATGTCACTAGACTATTTATCGACAAAATATGGATAAAAGAGTAGTTTAAAGGAAAATTTGCATCTTTTTTAAAACAATCCAACCACTCTTGATCTCCAAAATCTAAATTTGGTGACCTTTGTGACTAGTTCGTGGGAAGTTCACTTCAATAATGTTAGGGTTTTCTAGATCAAGGTTTCGATGAACCAGGTCATATAGTCTTCTAGAGAATTTTGAAAAATGACTAGGTAAACTCGTGGGAAGTGAATATGTTCTTTATTGAAGTGAATCCATGTTTATTATTGAGAAACACTAGTGAAAAAGTCACGAGATCAACCATAGAGTTTTTTCTTGTAATGCACAAAAGCTCACGAGAAACAAAGCAATAGTTTGTTGCATCGAAGCTTGATCAACTTGCATAATGTGCCTTAGATTTTTAAATACGTTTCACACATAAAATTATATCGCATATGAAGATGACAAACATTTAAAAAATACACAAGGTCAACAAATTGTATTATTTAAAAAAATCTATACTTTTATTATTTTAAACCGAGGGTGTTTTAAGTTATCTAAGTCTTTTTACTGTCACTTTAAAGTCCCAAAATTTAGATCACTCTCAAAATATGTCATGATGAATATGTTCATGATGTTTGTTCTTCAAATATTGAACATGAAGTTTTCTAAAACAACCTTGGACTGAGAATCTAAGTGTTTATTGGTCAAACATAATTAAGACAACAAACAAATCGAGAGAATATTAATATACACATACTCTTACGATATCCCCCTGAGTCTATTTCATTGCAAAACATGCAAATAAATATTACAAAAAATTGAATCAAATCTTAACCTATGACTCGGCATTACCTAACTAACGACATAAAGATATACAGACACACTCGGATGAATCACAAGAGACTCCTCAACCTTTTAGAATTTTTTAACATATTTCCTCTCAAATGATACAAAACACATCAAAATACCAATGCATAATCAAGTGACAATGAAGCATAAGTAATATAATAATGTAAATCATTTATATATAACTAAATAACACATGCCAATTTTAATTCCAATTTCTAAAAGATGTGACAAATAGATTTCTCCCCAAAATAAACCTTCTACCCCAAAATCATTTATATACAAACTATTACAAAATATCTCATAATAAGAAATACCATTAATTAAATTTTCTCCCAATTTTATCATGGGATAAACAAATAAGAGATGATAGAATTAAGAAATAGCGTAATTAGAAAAAAATTATAAAGAAATGAACGTTGAAAATAGCATCCTAATGATTGAAATCAACATACCATAATATATAACTAAGGTAAAAGTTAAAACATGATATGAACCAAAGGGAACAATATTGTTATCGTCCAAAAATGGTGTATGAATCAGGGCCTTAGCTTAAGTACACTAATATTGAACCATAACAGATAAAGAGATATATATCCAAATTATATTAGTCTAGAGTATATATTCTAGGGAAAATATGAGATATAAGATAGAATCTGAGTTTACGTAATTCAGTCCGAAGCAATACCTATATCCACAAGTGTAGTTATGATAGTGATTAGTCAATGGACAAAAGCTATGGATGAATGGGCGTTGTAAGATCTCTTGTTCACTCTAAAAAACGGGCAGCATAATAGTAGGAAAACGTATCCCCCCTCTCGCAAGGAATTTCGTGCCATATTTATAGATGTTGTTAATTGATAAAAAAAGAATATAGTCTGATAGGTGCCATGCCTTTTATAGGCGAGGCAAGTACACCTTTACATGCATTGGAGAGTGGATAAACAAAATCCATATTTTCTGCCAATAGTGGAGGAATATAAATATATATCCCATACGCATATATAGTTAGTTTTGCTCACGTAATCTTATCCTCTAGCTCATGTTGAATTAATGGTTTTAAGTAATAGTATTCAAATAGACAAGGATATAATAAGGTCAAAAACCCTTATACTTAAGTCAACCTCCTTCTATGTAGTCGATTTGATGTTAGGACAAGCCGACCACATTATCTTCCCCTGATGGGGACACATGTCATATTTAGAGTAGGCCTACGAGGTGTTCTAAGTTAGGGTATAACAAAAGCTCCCAAGACTTCATTCATGATCGGAGTAGATAGTAGGTCCTCTGCAGTATTAAATATTCAGAGCAGTTGCTAAGTGAAGTGAATGGATGGAGTATTTAAAATTAGGAAGTGGTCATCTTTAAATTCTGCTCGGCACGAGCCGAGTAGATACACTTGAAACAGTTTGGTTTTGATAACAAAATTACACGCGTCAAATGACTTGGATCGATGCTTGAGGTAATCATCACGTGCATATGGGATAGCACACATTCTATTCTTTGTACACGATTTGCCAATTGCTTTTTCAATATGACATCACATGTCATGATTAAATGAACTTTCCACCAAAAGAAAAGTATTCAAGGAACAGAGGCCCCATCGCTTTAACTCCCATAACATTTTAAATCTTCTAATTATTTTAGAGAGAGAAAGATCAACCAACCTCTAAAACTTCTTCATTTTTGGCCAGTCCCCCTCTATTCCTAGTGAAGTTCTTGCCTTCTCTTTTCCATCTTTAAACCTCCTTAGGATTTGAAGGTACGTAACTACTTGAGATCTAAGATTTTAGGGTTTTCTTCCATCTTCTGAAAGTTTTTTGTAGTTATCTTTGTTCATTATTCTTTAGCTGTTGAATGAAATAATATTTTATGTTGATTTTGGAAGGTTAATCATTTAGGTGGTCATTGAGTTGGTTGGCCTAGGATCATGCCATTTTTAAGGTTTTTTTGGGTTCTGGTATTTGTACAAAACCCTAACTTTATCATTACTGTTGCCCCTAAACCTTACAATACGTTGATTTTGTCATGCTTTAATGAGTTACAAATCCCACATGTGTAAGTGGCTAATGTATTTATCTGAGTTGGGGGTTAATTGTCTAGGTATCCTTGCGAGGAGGTTTCCAATACCCCTATAAGTTATTCACCGCAAAGACGATCCTGGGCAGCTAAATTATACTCCTAGGGCAACTTCTTTTGGTGGTTCTAGCACATTATCGATTAGAGTAGAATTTGAGGGTCTTTAATTTAGGGGACTAGAGGTAATAAACTCAATTCAGCAGGCGAGTGTTGATAATTGGGTAAACACTGTGTTAATGTCTACTTTAGATTTGGACTCTTCCTCTGAAAGAGCCATATTCGATAAGGCAATGCTTGTGAGGCCTATCCTTTACCCTTCCCCTATCGAGTAACCAGTTCGTGAAGAACCAATTGATGAGGAGAGTGCTTCAGGGGAATCTTCGAAGTTTTATAACCCCTCAACTACTGATGCCATGTGGTATGCATATGATATCTTAGAGGATGAATTGTATGACCTGAGGGAGAAATATAGTATTATATTTAGCAGCTCCAGTAGGTTTCATACTAATGAGGAGAGAGTTTATGATGCCTCCTGCTCAGATGAAATTTACCCTCCCTTATGGGCCCTTCAAATCAGACTACACTTACCTTTACACCCTGTTATGAGGTTTATTCTAAATGGATATGGTGTCACCCATACCTAGGTCCCTCAATGCTTATAGGATTATCATGGGAGATATGATGTTCTAGAAGTCCCAGACTGGGTGTGGCCTTACTAAGGACATATTCAGATATGTTCATGTCCTAAAGGACAATGATAAGGCCCCATGGTAATATTATTTTCCCCCTGGAGGTCATAACTGAGAATGGTTAAGGTCATCAAGACTAGTAATCATAGTTGGAAGGGTCAATTTGTGTTTATGAGGGGTGACTAGGATTTCAGGAGCCATGAGAAAGATAGGTCCTATAAGGTTCCACATGAGTGGAATGGGATGAATATAATAGGTAAACATTTAGACTTGTTCTTACATTTTTCCTCTCTTTAAGTTGTATTATTCTGATTTCTTTGCTATCCATTTCAGTGAAAAAGGCTCCAAAGCTTCTAGCTGTAGTGCAAGACCTAGTTGAGGCTTACTACATACCTAAGCCTCCCATATTTGAAGATTTATTTTATATTTCTAAATTCATAAGAGCTAGATACCATACCCCTCCAGGTGGATTTCCTCCAATAGAGGTAGAGATGCCTTTGGAAGAAGGAGTACTATTTGAGATGAACTTATAGATTAAGTCTGCATATGGTGTAGAAGTCAAAGCTGAGATATGTAACAGTCTTTACTATTTTTGCTTGTCCTTACCATATTTTTAGTACTTGGCTAACTTTCTATTCATTCATGCAGTTACTTCTCCTTCCTCTTAACAAAAACCTTATAAGTCTTCGCTCGAAATGGCTCCTAGACAAGTTTATCGGACTTAAGTGGATTAGGCTCACCATAGGAAGATAGAGGCTAAGAAGAAAAAAGAGGCCGATACTAAGATCAGGGCCAAGAATAATATGGATTCCCAAAAAAACGAATGCCGAGGAGAGAAAGCAGGCATAAGTTGCTGCTCGGTGGATTATTGAGGCTAAGGCTATCGTTCTAAGAGTTGGAGCCACTGTTAAGATAATGTAGATTGAGGGTCGATCATCTCATTGCCAATTCTTAACAAAAGGTTTGGCCTCACGTTATGGGGAGGTTGAAGACTTTAAATTGGACCCTACCCACTTGGTGACATTAGAAGATCTAAAAAAAGGACCCTGATTCCATCTATAATTATATTAATAATTCCATTTATCTTTCTGGCCCAGCATCGTCTTCCAGCGGTAAGTTTACCAAACTTTTTTTTATCTTCCATGTTCCTCATTTATCACTTTTTCTGACTCCCTATTTTATTGACATGGCTCTATGTCCACCACTGTTTTGAGAGCGAATATTGTTACCAATCATGTGGCGTATGAGGAGCAGAGAAATTCCATAAAGGCGCTGATCAAGGAGAATACTGAGCATAAGAGTAGCGCAAGATATAACAGACAATCTAAAAAAACCTATACTGATCTGGAGCAGAAGGATGAGGATGTCATTGCTAAGACGATATCTCTTAGTTAAGCTGATGAGGAGGTCTGCAAGTTGAAGGACCAGACCAACACAGATATTCTCAATCTTAAAGTCTTGGAGTAGACCTTAAAGAAGGCCAATGAATACCTAGCGGTGTCAAACCAAAATTTGGACATGGCTAATCAGAAGCTTGTACAAGCTGAGGAGGCTTTGGTAAAGGCTGAGGAGATAGAGGTGGAAAAGTGAACGTCCTCGGCTGACTATAATATGGACAACCTGCCCTTTTTTTCTTGACTACTGTGAAGAATTAAAGAAAAGGGTTATGAAACATTACCCTGACATAGCTGTAGAAGTCAAGAAGTGGGAGGGTGATAATGCAGAGGCCATAACCCTTGCTACTGATTAGTTAGAGGTAGAGGAGTTCACTTCTGAAGCTGATGAAACTGAGGAAGTTGGTTGGGTCCCTACCGATGAGACTGTTCTTCTCCTTGATGAGGATACTACCATTATTGATGCTCCTGTTATTGCTTTAGCCTAGGATGTCGCTGCTGAAGATGTCCATCTATCTTGATTCTCTTAGTTCGTGTTGAATATTTTTGACTTGATTTATAATGAACATTTTTATCTGGTGCCTTGTAATGAACACTTGCATTTCTTCTCTTTTGACTTTGAAATCATGCATTTCTTGCCTTCATGTATAGTGTTAATATAATTATTTCTAAGTAAATATGATTGTATCGCGCTGACCTCCTAGCTGTCGACTTTAGGATTATAAGAGTTTTCCTAACTTAGGATCTGCCAATGCTTGTGCTAGCTTATTGGTCCTATGCCATCCTGATAAGGTGTCATCATTGGTTACCAGAGTAGACGAAATGACTAGGATCTTCTGTAAGGACATTTTTGTTCATTAGCATTCTATATGTCGTATGCCGTTACACCGTTGAGAAAATTCAAGAATCATACGCTCATCAACGAAATCCGAATATCAAAGGCAGAAAAGGAATCAGGGAACAGACCGGACCGATCCGGCCCAGATAAAAGAACCGATCCGGTTCCTCTGGACCGATCCGCCTAAAGAGACCGGACCGATCCGCCTGCTGAGGAGAGGCCAGTGTACCCCGGATCCATAGCGAACCGATGAAGCTACAAAGCCGAACCGATCCGATGCCAACCGGATTGATCCGCCTTCAAAAAAAGGAACCGATCCAATGTCACCGGACCGATCCACCTAAAGAGACCGGACCGATCCGACGAGGATAATTTCAAACAGATCATGTTCATATCATGTTCCGAATTTTAGGGCTCAAGTTCTCCTATTTAATCCCACTACGGGAAGTGTTTTTTCCAAGACTTCTATCCACGATTTTCAGAGTAGAAAAAGCACTAAGTCTTCACCTATTGAGTACCAATACTCTAGGTATTTTGATTCACACAAAATCCATACATTTGTGAATCCTTTTGGTAACCCAAGAATGCAGTTTTGCAGTTCAACCCTTGTGGAGGAGACCGTTCTTCTTCTCCATTGCAGCCCTACTGGAAAGGGATAATTCCAGCCGCAACTACAGAATCCGATACCTGAGGGTAATTCTTAGTCAACTTGTATTTTCATTGTAATCCGATTGTAAGCCGTTTTCTTACAAATTATAGTGAAAATAAATGGTTTTGCCCCTGTGGGGGATTTTTCCTCAATTATGTGTGTTTGAATAACTCTTGCATGATTTCATATTGTTTCAATCACACCTAGTTGCATGTTTAGGGTTTTTTTGGGTTAAAAGGTGTTTTAAATATAATTTGATCATTTGAACGCAAGCACACACGTTCTCAAATTGGTATCAGAGCAGGTTACGCTAATCTATCGCGTATTCCTTTTTCCGCAAAATTTTTCTAAAATATCAATTTTCTGAAAAAATTGATTTTTTTTTTAAAAAAAAAGTGCGTGTTCAAATGGAGAAGTCATATTACAAAATGCCTATTTTTGACGGGAAAAATTATGCTTATTGGAAAGCCCGTATGAGGTCGGCTTTAAAAGCCATTGATGAACGTGTCTGGATTTTGGTTGAACGAGGGTGGACTCCTCCCACCGTGACTGTTGATAATGTGACCAACTTGAAACCTGACACCTCTTGGACTGATGAAGAATTTAAATGGTCATCTTTTAATTCTAAGGGTCTAAGTGCTATTTCTGGGTCTGTCACACCTGACGAGTTCAAACGCATAATGACGTGCACCACGTCAAAAGAGGCATGGGATGTTTTACAACTCACCCATGAAGGAACTAATGCTGTGAAAGAGTCTAAGTTGCAAAATTTGACAACTCAATTTGAAACAATCACCATGCATGAATCTGAATGCTTTGATGAATTTTATGCTAGACTTTCTGACATTGTGAATACTAGCTTTAATCTTGGTGAACATATTCCGAATGCTAGAGTTGTTAAAAAGATTATTCGTTCTTTGCCTAAGCGTTTTATCCCTAAAGTCACTGTGCTAAATTCTATGGGTAATTTAAATACGCTGAAATTAGAAGAACTTGTAGGAGATTTGCAAACTTATGAAATTGATATGTTCCCTAAAAATGCTAAATCTAGAGATAAGGGAATTGCACTTAAAGCCTAAGACAGAAGGAGTGAGGGGTCAGCTAGAAAGAGGATAGAGTCATCTAGGAAGAGAGAGACTGACACGTCAGATTCTGAGTGCGATTTTGACTTAGATGATTTGGCTCTTTTCGCAAAAAATTTCAAGAGGATTCTCAAATTTAAGAAAAATGGCAATTTTAAAGATAAAAAGAAATTTGAGAAAAATAAGTTTGAAAAGAAAATTGAAAAAGATTCCAAAAATCCTCCTCTGAAAGAAAGTGAGAGATGTTTTGAGTGCGATGGTAGGGGTCATAGAGCTTTTGAGTGTGCCAATCGTCTGAATAGAGAGAAAGGGAAAGCTGTCCTTAATGCTACCCTTAGTGACGACAGTGAGGTCGAGACGGTGGATTCAGGAGATGAGTCACCGCATGAGTGTAACTTCACCGCATTCATGGCCAGCCAAGTGAGCACTCCTAGTTCTCCTCACGACTTTGAGGATGATGCTTCACAGGGACACCTCGACAGTGAGATCGATGTGAGTGAGGGGGAGGATGACACAAGTGAGAGCGAGAGTGATATACAACGTGCCTACGCTGAGTTATATTCTGAGTCTTTTAAAACTAAAAAGCGTAACAAAGCGTTAGCTCTTAAGATCACCTGCTTAGAGGAAGATTTAAGGAAAGCGAGAGAAAGAGAGTTCTCCACCTGCACCGCCCTGAGAGAGAGAGATTCTACATGTGTCGAGAATGAGAATTTGTTTAGAGAGAGAGAGTGTGTTTTAGAGAAAGAGAGAGGGGACTTGATTAAGCAAGTGGCTAGTCTTACGAGTCAGCTCCATTTCTCCGTGGAAACTCGAAAGAAACTTGAAGCCCTTGTTTCCCAGCTAACTCATGATCTTGAGAAAGCACGGGAAGTCAAGGTACAAATCGAGGACAGATCTGGGAAGATGGGAAAGATGCTCCTCGGACCCGCTTTAGGTTATGGTGATCGTCAAGGAATTGGTTATGATGGTGCCTCCACATCCCAAATTGCACCTGGACCAGTTCCTGAGTTTACTACAACTCCTTATGGTCACCGTAAAAAACCTCGAAGGAGAGTTCGACCAAGAAAAGCAAACCAAGGTCCGCCTTTGACTGTGCTCTTTTGTACTTATTGCAAAAGAAAAGGCCACCTTAGGTAATCTTGCTATAGCATGGGTCGAACACGACGTACTACTGCCCCACCACGTCATACTGATAAATTTTCTAGTCTGAGAGAGCGAGTTGAGTTCTTAGCTGCCACGACTCAGAGTTTGATGAAAGAATTCCGACGGATGTCTTCGCCGTTAGTGAATGCTTCTCACATTCCAGCTAAAATCAACAACAACAAAGGCAAACAAAAGGTCATCTCTGCTTGGGTGCCTAAGAAAGATAAAAAGGCCTTTGTTGTTCATGTTGCTCTCAAAGCACATAATACCTCACAGTGGTATTTTAATAGTGGGTGCTCCAGACACATGACAGGTGATGACTCATTTTTTACGACTCTTGAGGACTATCAGGATGGCAGAGTCACCTTTGGAGATGGGAGCAAGTCTAGCATTATAGGACGTGGTACTGTCTAGTTACCTGGGTTTCCTAAGCTAGAAAATGTATTATACGTCAAAGGTTTGAAAGCAAACCTTCTCACCATTAGCCAGCTGTGCGACACTGACCTGGCAGTAAAGTTTGACCGGGACGCGTGTAAAGTCTATAATCAAGCCGGTAAGCTTTTGATGCAAGGTGTGAGGACCGAGGATAATTGCTATAGGACTGAGCCCACATCCTCACTTGTCTGCAACAGCCCCACGATCACTCCTATGGATCTGTGGCACCAACGTCTAGGTCACGTGAACTTTAGAGATCTCAACCGCTTAGCTAAAAATGACCTAGTACGTGGCTTACCATCTCTTGGAAAGTCAACTTCGACCGTTTGTGGACCCTGTCAGTTGGGAAAACAAATCCGTAGTCCCCATAGGAAGTTGCATTCCATTACCACCTCTCGTGTTCTTGAGTTGATTCACATGGATCTTATGGGTCCTACTCGTACTGAGAGTCTAGGTGGTAATAGGTACATCCTCGTGATGGTAGATGATTTCTCTAGGTACTCCATTGTAGGTTTTCTGAGAGAGAAATCCGATGCTGTAGAATTTTTAACGACCAAGTGCCGTGTCCTACAAAATCAACACGGTGTCACTATTAACAGGATGCGTAGTGACAATGGCACTGAATTCACAGAAGCAAAGGTAGATCTTTACTGTGATAGCCTCGGGATCAAACGTGAGTTTTCTGCTGTGAGAACTCCTCAACAAAATGGGATTGTTGAGAGAAAGAATAGAACGATCCAAGAGATGGCTAGATCTATGCTTCTAGGTCGTAAAGTTTCTAGGAGATTTTGGGCAGAGGCAGTGTCTACTGCATGCCACACGGTGAATAGTATTTATTTGCGTCCACACACACTTCAGACTCCTTATGAGTTATGGACTGGCAAGAAGCCCAACCTGGAATATTTCCGTGTTTTTGGGAGTAAATGCTACATCCTACGGGATAGAGAGCAATTAGGAAAGTTCGACTCTCGGAGCAACGAGGGAATATTTCTAGGATATTCATCGACTAGCAGAGCGTACCGGGTTTTTAACCTGAAGAGCTCTAAGGTTATGGAATCAATAAACGTTACCGTGCAAGATGACGAACCTTCGACGGTTATTGATCCTAACCTTCAGTGTGAGGATGAGGAGTGTTCTGCCAGTGATTTACCTGTTCCTCTTTCACACTCTGTGGACCCTACTCCTGCGCTAGGGGACACACCTGCTTGGGTTCGCAAGAGTCATGACCCATCTGCCATTGTTGGCGATCCCACTCTAGGGGTCAAGACTCGTGCTCAGCTAGAGAACGTTGTTAGCCATCTTTGCTACACGTCCAAAGTCGAGCCCACGAACCATAAAGAAGCACTCAAGGATGATCACTGGATATCTGCTATGCAGGATGAGTTGCTTCAGTTTAAAAATAATGATGTCTGGGAATTAGTCCCCCGACCTAGTGAGACTAATGTGATAGGTATCCGGTGGATTTTCAAGAACAAAATGGATGAAAATGGTACCATAATCAGAAATAAGGCTAGGTTGGTTGCTCAAGGCTACACACAGATAGAGGGTGTAGACTTTGGGGAGACATTTGCTCCTGTTGCGAGGCTTGAGTCCGTCCGTCTTCTGCTCGCCATCGCATGTCATCTGCACTTCAAGGTATATCAGATGGATGTCAAGAGTGCCTTTCTGAATGGCATTCTACAGGAAGAGGTTTATGTGGAACAACCAAAAGGGTTTGAAGACCCTCAGCACCCTGAGCACGTCTACTATCTGAGGAAAGCCTTGTATGGTTTGAAGCAAGCACCCCGTGCTTGGTACGAAAGGCTTACTTCCTATCTCTTAGCTCGTGGCTTCAAGAGAGGGGGAGTAGATATGACGTTGTTCGTCAGGAGAGATGACGGTGCTATTTTGGTTGCCCAAGTCTATGTGGACGACATAGTCTTTGGATCCACATGCTCCCAGCATGCTCATCACTTTGAGGAGGAGATGAAAAGTGAGTTTGAGATGAGCATGGTTGGTGAGCTTACATTCTTCCTTGGTCTCCAGGTTCGTCAGCTAGAGGATGGGATGGTCATCTCCCAATCCAAGTATGCTAGAGACCTAGTGAAGAAATTTGGTTTAGACTCCGCTAAGCATGCCCGTACACCTATGAGTACCACTACCAAGCTTAGTAAGGACACTTCAGGCAAGGACGTAGAGCAAACCTTATATCGGAGTATGATAGGTAGTCTTCTCTACTTGACTGCCAGTCGTCCCGACATCTCCTTTAGTGTTGGAGTCTGTGCGCGATATCAGTCATCCCCAAAAGAGTCACATTTACTTGCTCTAAAACGTATTATTAAATACGTAAGTGGGACTCTCTCATACGGGATTTGGTATTCCTTTGATACCGATGACCGTCTGTCCGCCTATTCGGATGCCGATTGGGCTGGGGATGTAGATGGTTGTAGGAGCACTTCTGGTGGGTGTTTCTATTTTGGTTCTGCTCTTGTCTCCTGGATGAGCAAGAAGCAAAATTCCATCTCTTTGTCCACTACGGAGGCTGAGTACATTGCAGCCGGGAGTTGTTGCACACAACTCTTATGGATGAAGCAAATGTTGGAGGATTATGGGATTTCACAAGACACCATGATCATTTCTTGTGATAACACGAGCGCAATACACATATCCCGTAATCCCGTCCAGCATTCGCACACAAAACACATCAGGATACGTGAGCACTTTATTCGTCAGTTAGTTGAGGAGAACACTGTATCCCTGAGTTTTGTTCCCACCGACCGTCAGTTAGCCGATATTTTCACGAAACCATTAGATGCCCTTAGATTTAAGAGTCTTAGGAAGTCTTTGGGGATCTGCACAGTTGACTGAGGGGTTGGTCTATGTCTAGAATATGATGCTACTTCATGTTCATATCATATGCTTCCTATTGCTAGTCTGTTTTATATGTACCATTGCTTAGTTGTACAGCTTTGTTTATTCTTTTTGCTTTTTATATTTCTTTTGAAAAATACAAAAAGATTTTCTTTATTTTGCTTAAGAAAAGCACAAAAAGATTTTATTTTGATAAAATTTTTGAAATAGACCAAAAAGATTTTTGTACTTTTAAGCACCTTTTATGGATGAGCATTTAAGATAGCCAAGTCACAACTTCATTCCATATATACATGTGACTGTTTGATAGAGATTTGAGAGGCTACATCATTTCATCCATGTGCTTTACATTGGTTGGAGTTTTTGAGATGTAATTAGTGATATCTTCCTACATGTTTGACTCCTATATCCTTTATTGCACACATGCACGGCTATATTTGCTTATTGCACTTGTCTATCTCATATTGGCTTGAGTGTTTCCATCTCAATTCTGTCTATACAATGTACAATATGCGATAAAACTTGACAAGATTGGAATGCATGTAAAAAACCGTTTTGGTGAGACTGTGTGTTTTTGTATAACGGGGAGGGGCTGCGAAAGGTAATCATCTATCCTTTGCGCAAAAGCCACCGTTAAAAAGGACCTAAAAAATGGAGGAATTTTAATATCCGAGGTCCAAAGAGGTTAAAAGAGCCCGAAAAAATTTATAGGCAATAAAAAGCAATTCATGCCAAATATGGGCCACTTAGGTTTCCCCATCAATTCTCCAAAGTTTGAGAATTTAGAATGCCTCTATTCAAAATAATATTTGAGGGAGTTTGGTTGGAGAATATAAACGGGTTTGCACTTCCTTGAAAGTCCTGAAAAAGCATAAAATCATGTTGGACGTTATTGGTGTGAAAATCATTTTGAGCTTTGATTTGTTGATTTGATTGAGTCAATATCTTATATTGTCATTATTTTACACCAAAGGAAGCATTTGAGTTCATTCGTTAGGAATGTCCAATATTCATCGTGCACATATGTCATGTTTGTATGCATTGATTTTCCTATCGAATTTGATCACACCACTTCATTTACGCTATCATCGACTTGGTTACTTTGTGTTCATTCATGGTGTGATATTCTCCGTGTGACACCCCGCACTTGCTTATTTGATTTATTTCTCTCATTTGTCTATTTGGGGACATCATAAAAAGGGGGAGAATGAATTATCTTATTATGGGGGAGTTTTGAAAGTTTGCGTTGAAAGTTTGAGTTTGTTCATAAATTTGGTATATATGTTTATCTCACTTCAAACTCGATATGTCACATGGTATTTTGCTTTTTCTCATGTGTGTAGGTACTACATGGATTATCATTGTATTGCACACCCTGATGAGAAAAGCGTTGAGATTCCTGAAGATTTGAAGATCAAACGATGCAGTCTTATTCTCTTGTACTCTTTCAGTTTTGGGTTCATGGAAGGGTAGATTTGTATAGGCATTTTTATTTTGATAATTCGGATGTTTGTTTTTATGTTTGTACCGGCATAGACATAGGGGGAGATTTGTAAGGACATTTTGTTCATTAGCATTCTATATGTCGTACGCCGTTACACCGTTGAGAAAATTCAAGAATCATACGCTCATCAACGGAATCCGAATATCAAAGGCAAAAAAGGAATCAGGGAACAGACCGGACCGATCCGGCCCAGATAAAAGAACCGATCCGGTTCCTCTGGACCGATCCGCCTAAAGAGACCGGACCGATCCGCCTGCTGAGGAGAGGCCAGTGTACCCCGGATCCATAGCGAACCGATGAAGCTACAAAGCCGAACCGATCCGATGCCAACCGGATTGATCTGCCTTCAAAAAAAGGAACCGATCCGATGTCACCGGACCGATCCACCTAAAGAGACCGGACTGATCCGACGAGGATAATTTCAAACAGATCGTGTTCAGATCATGTTCCGAATTTTAGGGCTCAAGTTCTCCTATTTAATCCCACTACGGGAAGTGTTTTTTCCAAGACTTCTATCCACGATTTTCAGAGTAGAAAAAGCACTAAGTCTTCACCTATTGAGTACCAATACTCTAGGTATTTTGATTCACACAAAATCCATACATTTGTGAATCCTTTTGGTAACCCAGGAATGCAGTTTTGCAGTTCAACCCTTGTGGAGGAGACCGTTCTTCTTCTCCATTGCAGCCCTATTGGAAAGGGATAATTCCAGCCGCGACTACAGAATCCGATACCTGAGGGTAATTCTTAGTCAACTTGTATTTTCATTGTAATCTGATTGTAAGCCGTTTTCTTACAAATTATAGTGAAAATAAATGGTTTTGCCCCTGTGGGGGATTTTTCCTCAATTATGTGTGTTTGAATAACTCTTGCATGATTTCATATTGTTTCAATCACACCTAGTTGCATGTTTAGGGTTTGTTTGGGTTAAAAGGTGTTTTAAATATAATTTGATCATTTGAACGCAAGCACACACGTTCTCATCTTCCCCTATGTTAATAGATTATGGTGGAATCTTATCCTCCATGAGACTGCACTGGATTTCCTAAGTTTAGTTAGACTTCTTGATGCTGACCTATTCACAGATGCGATTATTCATGAAGTGTTAGGATATACATGCTAGTATTTTAGACTTATGATCATATTGATAAATCTTGTTAGGTTGATCTACCTTACTAACTACAAATTTTTGGACGAACTTGGGCTATCCTGACTTAGGATCCACTAATGGTTATGCCATCTTACTAGTCGTGTAGACGTATCTTATTATCCTGACCATGTGTTATTATTAATTATCAGAGTCAACCAAATTTACAAGGATCTATCCTTGTGTTGATTTAGTTATGGCCGGGTCTTGTCGTCCATAAGACTGCACTAGATTTCCTATATTTGGTTAACACTTGTTCATTGTGACTTGTCCTAAGACATGATCATACATGAAGTGTGGTTTTTGGTTGTGAATCTTAATGTGCTCGGCTCTGAGATGTCTTCGACCTAAAATTCTTGCACACCTCTTATACCGACGGAATGGTCATTTAATAATGTATAAAAGCTTGAAATGACAATGTGTAGGGGATGAAATCCTGATTCCCATTAATCACTGAGTTTAATTACAAGAGAGTGAAAAGTGGTTTACATTTAATTTTCTCATGTTTGTCATATATTGTCATTTTTTACTTGTAGTACTTCCTCAGGTGCTCGGAGTTCCAAGGATTATTAAACTCTTTCACCTTCTAGAGTCTCGGTTCTGTAAGTTCCTATTCGTATAACAACAGATACTCTGTATGGATCATGCCAGTTAGGTTCTAGCTTGTTCATTTTTTAAATTACCTTTTTTAGCTTGTAGTCTCCTTCCTTTAATGTGCTCAATTTTACTCTTTTATTGTAAAATCAATCGAGTCACCCGTAGTGATGCGCACTCCCTGACTTGTTATACTAGGTCTAGATCAACTCTTCTCATTAGATCGCTCCTTGGTGATTTAAGGTTAAGCACCTGATGACGGGAAGACTGATATCAGTGGGCACTACTACTTTAGTACCAAACGCCAACAAGAACGGAGTCTCACCCATTATCATTCTTATTGTTGTTTAGTACGCCCTAAGAACCCTTTGCAGCTCATTTATACAATTTCCTATATCTTTATCTAATATCTTCTTCATTCCGTCGAGCAGAGTTTTGTTTGTTATCTCTGTCTCCTGTTGCACTGCGGGTGACCAGGTGCTGAGTTTAGTTTTTAGACCTTTGAATGTATACATTATTCTTTAAATTCTTTGTTGTCAAACTGTGTACCATGATCCATAATGAAATCATTTGTAATTCTATAGAGGTTGATGTTCTTTCATATAAAGTGGAAGACTTTTTTGTATGGAATCTCAACCAAATTCTCAACCCCCACCCATTTAGTGAAATAATCCATGCTACGACCAGATACTTGAACCTACCTCTTGTTTTCAACAGTGGGCCGACCAAACCAATCCCCCACATAGCGAAGTGCCAAAGGGATGTTATTAGCATTAGTGTAGCTCATGGAATCTTGTGGATCATGACGTACTTCTGGAACTTATCACATTTCTTCATTATAGTCTGTATAATCTTCTTTCCAAGTGGGCCACCAGTATCCTTGAGTAGCCACTTGTTTTACTAATGATCTGCACATCGAGTGGGATCCACATGACCCCTCATGCACATCTTTTATCACGTCATTTACTTTGGAAAAGTGGACACATATGAGTAATGGCATGATAAATTCACTTCAGAATAGGATTCTTTCTTCCAACATGTACCTTATTGCCTTGTATCAGAGTCTCCTCGCCTTTTTTAGATTCGTTGGAACTGTGCCGACCTATAAATATACTCATATGGGATCCATCCAGGATGGCCCCAAGTCTAACTCCATCACTAATACACATTCATCATCTATATTGTGGTGCATCAAGACTTTTCCCAACATTATTCTATCCAGTTTCGTTCTGGTGGTCGATGTCAGGTGATCGATTGCATCAAGTCGTGTGTTTTTAGCTTTTGATCATCTGAACAACTGAGAATTTTGATGACAATGCCTTCGCCTTTGCAAGTACTTCATCATTGACTCTTATCTTGCCTTATAGAATCTAAAGACTTAATAAACTATGAGATAAGAATCGACGCGCACTGACAGTTTCTCGGTGCCTAGTGATGATGTGAATCCCAGACCTGCTTTGATGGCTTCATACTCTACCTCATTATTGGAGGCCTCAAAGTATAACCTGAGGGCATACTCCACATCGCCCCCAAAAGGCGTTGTGATTATCAAAACTGTCCTACTGTCATTGGCACATGATGATCCATCTACAAAAAGTTGCCAAATCAGGGGTTCTTCTTCAAAACTTCCTTCCACTAAATATTAATTTTTGAATAATTTTTTCATTTGCTCCAGGTTATGGGCCCTTTCTTCCTGCTAAGTCGATGATTTCGATTTGTCGACAATCTGATCGACTAGATTTCTCATTGAATTCTCTTTCACATAAGTATGCTTGGTTGGATGGACTACTGAGCTGAGAAGACTGCTCAATTATTGGGACTACAAATCTCTCTTTCGAAGAAGGATGCTCGATTGATTTTGCAGCAAAATTTGATTCATGTAAACTTGTTCAGGTGTTTTTATTACTAAGCTCTCTTCCATATAAGTGTGATTGGCATTCCTTTCCTCATAAGTAAAGTCTGCGATAAAATATGTCACTGCTTGACCTTTAATTTATGTCCCGGGTTCATACTGAATGTTATACTCTCCCCATTTTACTGCATAAACCATCAATCTCCCTGATTTCTCTGATTGATAAATAGCTTGTCGTAGAGGTAGGTTTGTATATACGATAATAGTATGTATAGGAGGGTGGTTATATTGGGGTCTATGAAGAACTAGAACAAGTGAAGTGTGACCCACTTCCATGAATTATGTCTTCAAGGCATTCAAAGTCTCAGGATACACTATGAAAAAAAACCTTCCACTTCTAGTAATAATGGAATAATGGTCATGGCCTCCTTCCTGAAAAGAGATTGAAGAATATATTTCATAAATGATAATATTGTCTGAGAGAAAGAGATGTCCTGAGAATAATGGTTATCAATGGGAGTGAAGAGATAAGCACTTTGACACTTAGAGAGAGAGCACGAAGATAATACTATTTTTGGTGCAATTTTGGCAAAGTAATGGTGCAAACTTGAGTTTTCTGTCTGATCTTGACCTTATCATAGGGTTCTATCTATAAGTATATAGTAGGGATGACTTGGCATTTTAGGAGTCAAAAATGATAGGGAACTTAGGGACAAGGTCTGCAATGTACTTTTTGTGCCTATATATTCGATCAGCCACCTGTCCCCTCTGACAGACAACTTTTGGTACTTACCAAAGTCAAAAAGTAAATATATCAGCTGATAGTGCCAAAATATATGATTTGGTAAATATCTATTCAAACGGTAATTTGTTGTACAAACTTTTGTAAAAACTTGCGAGTGGCCTTGAGGGCCACTTCCCAAAGGTTATTTGAAAAATTCATCTATGAGAAGGCTCTTGGCTACTCACTTATTTATTCTAATTGTGGGTTTTGTAAATGTGGAGTGACCCCTAGGTTGTCTCTACTAGTATTCTCTCTATCTCAAAGTGTCAAGTGGTTGGGCTTTGCTCATTCCCATCAAACCTTATCTCTCAGCCACCAAATTAAAACTCCTAGGTGATCTCCCCTAGCTTGTTCAACTAAGGCTACTTGTGCAACAAAATAACATTAGTATCTTATTTGTTTCTTATAACAATTTTGGGGATGGTGCCACTCGTGGTGGACCCCTCGCCTTAAGACATTTCTGAGTAGCCATTTGAGGATGGGACCACTCGTGGTGGACCCCCTTGCCCTAATACATCTTTGTGTAATCAATTTGGGATGGGGCAACCCATGGTGGAACCCCTCACCCTAAGACATTTCTGGGTAATCAATTTGGCGATGGGGCCACTCGTGGTGGACCCCTTCTCCCTAAGACATTTTCTGTAGTATTAACCTTGGGAAATGGGCCACTCGTTATGTAACAACCTGGATTTTTAAATAAAAAATTGGAATATTCGAGAAAAATGAATTTTTGAATTTTATAAATTTTATTGGTTAAATATGTTGGCTATGATTTAAGAAGAATAAAATTTCAAGCGGAATTGAAATCGGATTTAAAACGAATTTTAAATAGAATTTTTAATATTTTGCCTTATGGCATTTTTAAGGGAAACTGTCAGAGATTTGGTTTGATCGATCCTTTTCATAGATCGATCGATCCTGCCAGAATTTTTTCTCAGCAGTTCGTCATTTTGACGAAATTTCTAATTTTTTTAAAACCATTAAAGTTATATATATACATGACTTCGGGTGTAAGTTTTGAAGACTCATTCTTCACCAACCCTTGAGCAGCCAACCCCCTATTTTCTCATCATCTTCAACCTCCACACGATAACCTCCATTAAAACAGATTTTCAAGCTAAATTTTGGGGGTCTAAACATAAATATTTCAAGGTGGTTCAAGAGGGGTTTTCGATCAATTTTTCAAGGAGGACTTGAATCTCTCGTCAATTTCTACATCTAAAAATCAGGCATGTTTTATCCTATTCTTTTCCTTTAGTGTTATGTGTCTTGATTATAGCCTCCATGAAACTCATGTGTTCTAAAATAAATTAAAGAACATAATATTTTGAAGAAATTAATTTCGGGACTGTTTTGTATAAATTATTAATGATACCAAATAATTATAACTTTGTTGTTAGTTGGATTGTATTTACATAGTTGGTTATATTATGGGCATATACATGTAGAGGAGCCCTAAGAAATTTAATTTGGATGTTTTACATAGAAATTCCTAAATTAATTAAATTACTTGTGCTAGAAAAATAATAGCTAATATGGAACTTGCGAGTAATAATGATTCGAAAAATCATAATAATTATGTGTTCTTGATTCCCCCAATTTAGATTAAAAATCAATTATTTGGAAATTTAGTGTTGTTGAGAATATTATAATAAATTGTTTATTGTCACTTATGAAATATTATAATTTTGAATATCTCGAAAACGTTGGTATTATAGGTAATTTGTTTTCACCCCTTGTTATAATACACTTGTTAGGTATGAGACTAGTAAGTGGGCCTTAGTTGCGATTTATGCTAATTAGGTATGGGACTAGTTAGTATAAGTCTATGCGGGTTATATAAATTGGGGTGGGGGCAAATTCTCTATATTTACCGTTGTTATAATAACATAGGATTGATATCTAGGTGAAGTGAAATTGTTATAATCATCCTTTATTAATGATGAGATGAAATTGTGTTTTGGGAACTTTTAGTTGGGACAAAGGGATATTTTGAGGATTTTTACATCGCTTTTAAGGGTGGGGGAAATTTATGTGAATAATGAGTATGAGAAATTTTGGGAAATTAATACCGCAAGATAAAAATGGCTATTGAAATTTATTGGCGACATAATGTGTCCGGGTCGACAATCTAACCGGGTCAGAGGGCTATTTATGTCGTGTCGTGTGTGGAACCTTGTCATATGTCGAGGATCACAGGACAAAAATGGGTCAGACGGCAAGTGTGACAAGGGGTTGTGTATTTGGTGTAAATCACCCATGACGGGAGGACTGTTAAAATTTTGGTGGAGAAAATCACCCGTGGTGGGAGGACCACTATAATAATGTATTTTGGTGTAAATCACCCATGGCGGGAGGATCGCTATACCTAATAATAAAGTGAGATCAAATAATCCTGGTTAATTCAAATACATTAACATCGTGGGACTTGGGTTAATTTAAAATAATATTGGTGTGGCACATTTAAACCTTGCGGGTACTTAGAAATTTATTGATGAGGATTATAGACTTTCTTTTAATTACAAGATTCTATTGTTATGGTCGATATGTATAGCACTATTGTCTGGGTTCAAGGACCCTAATTGAAAGGAGTATCCGGTATTCATGCTCAGGGCCTTGGCTCTGACAAAAGCGTTGACTAATATTTTCAGGGGTTTAATTAGAGTAGCTGCATAGGAATTATTGAAGATCTTTCGGAAGTGCAACTGGAGCTATATTATTATTTTAGTAGTTTGTTTCTTCTCCTATTTAGTCGTATTTATTGTGAGACTATATTTGGGTTTTATTGGGCCTTTCGGTTTCAAAGTTGTCTTAAGATTTTAGTTGGGTTTAATTTATTGTAATAATTGAGATATTGGGAGATTGCATGTGACGGACTTTATATCACACTTAAGTGATAAATCAGTTGGTTGTTCTTAATATTTGGGATTGATTTAAAATATTTATCTTATGGATTAAAATTTAATATGTCTCACATCTGTCGCATGCTAAGGATGATATTTAATTTATTAACGCCCGACTTAATTTTGGTGGCGGCCGACACCAGAATTTAGCGAGGTGTTACACGTTATGGACCCCATTACCCTATGCATATTATCTAGCATTACTGTTGCACAGTGGGTCGCTCAAGGTGAACCCCTCTCCCCTTGTACATTCTAGTATTGAACTTGGGGAGTGGGGCCACTCGAGGTGGACCCCCTCTCCCTTTACATACTTCCTAGTAACATTAGTGGGGATGGGTCCACTCATGGTGGACACCCTGACCCAGGTCTTTGTGAGTTTACTAACAAGCGAGTGCCCCTCTACATTAGTCCCCTCGTGCAAACTCCATTATGTTGGGAAGACCAAAGGGATTTGTGTGAAATCATTATCTCTCCTTGGAATTTGAAATATTCATTTGTTGTTTTATCATTGCTTTGGAAAAATTAAATGAGTCGGTCACTTCTCCCCATGTTTCGGTCTCGAGGAGACACGTGTCGTCCTAGTAATTGGCGTCCCATAATCTAGGTAATGATTTGACTCACTTTTAAACGTCATAAAGTGCCTACTCTCTTTGGTATAAAAGGCCATTTTAAAAAACTTTCCCTCCATATTAGGCATTCATCCCTTTGTTTCTGAATTGTAGAGAGATAAAACACGGCCTTCCTCCAAACTCCATTGCTTCCATCACCAAAACCTTCAATCTTCTCTGTTTCCATGGCTTCCTTTTCAAAGGTCACCTTTGCCGCTGCTTCCATCACTACCATCAAGCTTTTGATTGCTTCTTTACCCATACAAGTGACGGTTTCCACCATTCCTTCAATCAGCATTGCCACTATGACTGCCACTACCATCATATCCACCACTATTGTTATTGGTGGTTCTGGTGAGGCTTTTTTTGACACCACCCTATCAGAATCGAAAAGGAAGTACCTTACAGATCGTTCGAAGAGGAATTTCGTCCTTTATCATCTTACCCCTAACTTAGGGGAGAATGATACTTTACTTCCCTCGCTCGCCAGATTCGAGGAGGAGTTTGTTACGAAGATTAATGAGCAGCCTCATCTAGGCTTGAGTGAGTCCTCTTACTTTCCTATTGTTTTTGTTGATAGTATTTTAAGGGCTAAAGTGGATAGGGGTGACTTCCCCTATTCCAACATAAATCTCAATGTGTGTGGAGGGGCCCCAGATGATTGGAACCTTTGGGTGGAATATGTACTTGCTGACACTTCTCATAAATACACCATCGAGGGGCTTGGCCTGACCAGGACTATCCAAAGTTTGAAATCTTACACATTTGCTAAACACTCTACCACTTTTAATTTGTTAACTTCTCGCTAGAGCATGGATTCCAATACATTCATTACTAGTTGGGGGGGGGGGGGGGGGGGGGAATTTACCATTACATTAGAAGACATATGCTAGTTGACGGACCTCCCCTACTTGGGGATACATGTTTTCACTCATGGATTCGAGGATGCTGAGGAGGAGGGGATGTATTAAGAACTTCATTAGCCCCTTGTTGGGTGTTGTCATTACATTGCAATCAACAAAACTGGTGCGACCAAGCACTCATTTACGAAGTGGCAAAGATTTTGCTTCAGATACTTTGAGTCCCTTACCAAGGGTGAAAGTTCAAGCATGGTACCCAAGCAGCAAGATGGACTTAAAATCAAGTCCCCTTCACACTTAGCTTCACTTTTTGTTACTTTCTTGAGGAGATTTATATTCCCATGGAGGCTAGATGACTCCCCTCACGAGTTACTCTTCATACTAGCTTTTAGCCTTGCTCGAGGGAGGGATATTCCCCTTATAACCCTTACCCTAGGTTCCTTATACATTTGGTTAGATCATTCTCACGTGGATGTGGAACGATGTTGTGGTCATCACGATGTTACTAGTTTTGCAAATTCCTTTATTTTGATCGCCTTTCTTCTTGAGAGATTTCCCAATTTTGCTCTAAAGGCTCATGCTTGTCCAGTGATGCCGCTCGGATTACCAGGTGGTACAAAAATAATCCCACAATCCCCCTTATTGAAATTTGATGATTTTTATTCCTCCCCTACTACAAGCGAGTGGGTGGGAATTTTTCATGAGGCTCCTTCTTAGCTTCTGGGGGGACTTTCTACTATCTCTCTGACGTGGAGTCTGTTTCTACCCACCCCCACATCTCTATGATGACCATGATTCTCCCTTGTACTCTTCCTTACTTGACTAATTTAGGTCAAGGTGTGGAATTCTACCATTCTGAGTGAGTGAGGAGGTAGTTTGGTTATGATAAAAGGATCTATACTCCCACCTATCCCTCGAGGATTTACCCCTCGGAACTATACTTGGAGGTTTATGCCAATTTTAGCTTCGAGAGGATGTTGCATAGGACTAATGGCCTTAGTGGCCTTTTTGTACCTGCTCGAGACTACATTCCTTCATTCAGATGCTCATGGTTTAGTTTGTGGTATAGGCAGGTGTCTTTGATACATAATTATGTAGTGGATGTTCCTCGAGAGACAATTCCCACCAAGATTCCAAACAATGACAAGTATTTGGGCAAGAGGACACAAAAGGAGCTATAGCATCGCAGGACGGTTATGAAGACACCTCTCGAGAAGGTTACTCCTATCTTAATGAAGCCCCTGCTTGATAAATCTATCTATATGAAGCATAGCCAGTAAAAACTAAAGGAACATGGAAGGCAAAGTCTAAGTCTTCCTCAAAAAGAAAACATCGAAACACTAATGTGTCAAATTTTGTTCCCGCTCCTATCAGTACTCTCTCTTCCCACCCTTCCCTTGGGCAAAGCCAGTAATAATAATAATAATAATAATAATAATAATAATAATAATAATAATAATAATAATAATAATAATAATAATAATAATAATAATAATAATAATAATAATAATAATAATAATAATAATAATAATAATAATAATAATAATAATAATAATAAGAAGAAGAAGAAGAAGAAGAAGAAGAAGAAGAAGAAGAAGAAGAAGAAGAAGAAGAAGAAGAAGGCTGTTGTTGAGTCTACAGCTCCCTAATTTGTTCCAAACCAAGAATTAGACACTAATACCCTTGAGGTTGAAGAGACTTACTAGATTATTTACGAGTAAGGTTATAAAGCCTTGGGTATTTCGATACGTGAACCATCATCCACTTCATCCATCCCTGTACCTTAAGGTACTTTATCTAACTCCTTTTTACTTAGTGAAACTTCTAACCACGAGGTTTCACCTACCAGTTCCCCTTCTTATTCACTTGAAGAGGAACTAGTTGATTATGGAAGCAACCCTTCCTATGATGACAATAGTTCTTTTTCAAATGACAATGGTGTCATTGATCCTCATCATGGTCACTGGTCTGACACTTGTGCTTTATTGCAAGTTTTGAAGGGACCGAACAATGAGGATGATGTTCGGATCCTCCCTTTACCTTCAGCCCCACTGCTGGGAAACTTCCATATGGGCAAGCCCTTCGCCCTTCTACTGTAAGTACTTTTACTATTACTCCCTTTTCTTTACTTAACTCTTGTTTGTTATGTTGTTTAACTTGATTTTTCTATTCTTCTTTGGAGCAGGCCACTTCTCTAAAGATGACTGGTAACTCCGGGGTGAGAACCACCCCCTCGTCTTCTCCTTCCCTTATTTGCATATCCCCTTTTATTCCTGAGAGGAACTCTACGGTGGTTTCCTCACTAAGCCTTGCTCGAGAGGTTTGATTCTTTAAAACTAGAGCATGCATCTATCTTTTACCTATTCAACTATATCTAACATTCCCATTTTATTTTCTTTACAGCTGTCCACCATGTTTTCCATTTCTACGAGGGGTCTTCTGTTACCACTTCCATTGTACATGTACTTACTATCTCTTAAAATACTTATTTTCTTTACTTTCTTTTTTTAGTAGCTCATTGATTTCTCTTATTAATTTATGTACACATTTGACTACCTATTAGGTGACCCTAACTTCCATTCCACCTTTTAGGCCTCCTCCCAATTCTTTATTAGGCAATTTATTATTGTTCCTTCTATTATCTCTCCTGTAGAGGTATCTTTTAATGTTTTCCTTACATGTGTGTTGGCTCCTATTTGTGACCACTCTTATCCTGACATTGTCATTTTTGACTTTATTTTGTAGGTCTCCATTCCTGATAGCTCTGCCTCCAGTAGGGGGATACTCATTCCCACAAGAGTTGTTATTATTGAGTTGCCCCCTTATAGGAGGATATCTATACCTAGGGTATGTGTTCCCATGGACAGTAGACCGTCGATTAAGCCTCTTCCCAGCCAACATGTCTATAGTATGTCTACGAGTGAAAAAATTTCACAGGCTTCCTTTTTAGCGCAGGTATTTATCTATCTGGCTTTACTATTTTTCTTTCTTTTTCCTCACTTGGTCTTTTTTTCATAAGCTATTTGTTGGCAGGCTGGCACGAGCACCCCGGCAACTTCTACGGTTGGTCTGAGCTCTTCTCCCCCTCCTAGGGTTCAGGTATTTAGTTATTCTTATCGTTAGATTTTAATTTCTTTCTGTGTCTTTTCTAGTTTAATCATAACTTACTTCTTTCTTGTCTGCTCTTTAAGTCAGTGTCAGTACTGCAGCACCAGTTGCTTCTGTGTAGACACACTAGTTAGCAACTCAGTTGCCCCTCTACTCGAGGTATTTAGTCCAATTTTTCTTTTAATAATTACCCTTTCTTGGATAGGCAATTCACTAACACTTATCTTCTTCCTTAACCACGGGCTAGTATTGTTGGGATCCTTTTACTTGTGGGACATATTGCGAGCCCTGCGGAGGTGACTCCACATGTATTACATATTTTGTCTATACTTTTAGCTTTTACTATGCAAGTGCTTGCTAACACTCATTTGTTTACTTGCCTTTAGGCCAGTGTAGAGGAGATCCCTTTATTAATTGGACATGTGAGTACCACGGAGGTGACCCTTCAAGTATTTACTTTGATATGCTTTTTATTTTTAACTTGCTTTTCTGTGGAACCGTTATCTAATACTTCCCTATTTTCTTATTTTCAGGTTAGTGATGTGACTATTACTGTGACTATGGAACAACATGGTGAAGTTTCTATGAGGGAGGTATTATACTATCATACCTCATCCTCTTTTCGTGTTTTCCCCACTTTTCATTATTTCTTTTAATATGCAAGTTTCTTACCATCACACACCGTTTCTCTATTTTCAGGTTAATGAGGTTGGTGCTCCTATTTCTGTGGAGTAGGCTGTGAGTGTTGTACTGAGCACTCCTCAGGTATTATTCTTCTATTCCTGATCTATTCAACTATTTTCTAAAGGTTTGACTTTTATGAGTAAGTGTTCTTATTGAGGGTATACTCATTTTTTCTTCATCAGGTTGGCACAGTACTCTTAGGAGGACCTTCTGATTTTGCAGGCAGCATACTCACCCCTTTAGGCCTAGGGGTAAACTTTCTACTTCTTATTTATTCTCTAGGTGGGTTATATAGTTATTTATCTTCTTTTCCTTAAATTAATATTTTTATTCTCTTTATTTTTAGGATCCTGTGAGCGAGCCTGTTGAGGTGGTTGATGAGGAGGGGCTTAGCTCTGAGGCCACTCGTTCTGACAGCACTGAAGGTTCTGGCGAGGAGTCTTCCTTCATCCTTTAGAGCTTGAGTTCAGGAACACAGGTTGTGATGACATTGAGGTAGAGGATCCTGAGGCTTTTATTATGGACCTATGGCGTGAGGAGCATCCCAAAAGGTTTAGGAGTCATGAGAGGAAATTGTTGGATATGATCTTAGAGCGCCATCCAGAGACTTTTGACTTCTCAGAGTGTTCTTAAAATCGATAGCCTCACTGTCTTCAACTTGAAGGCCCTTTTCCATTCATATCCATGACTTTCTATCCACTCCTCTAGCCAACCGAACCAGTGCTAGGACTTCACTACTTCTGCAGACCCTCCATGATCTTTATAGGGTCTACCATTTTCAGTTGGATTGGCTTGACACTGCAGTTCACCTCTATCTAAATGTTCCTTTTAAGAAGATGATAAGGCTTCATACGTCTAGGCAGTCTAGAGCTCAATAGCGTCAGGCAGAGGCAATTTAGATTCGGGGCCAGATTCAATTGCTAGAGGCCAAGTTGGCTAAGCTTGAGGCTGGTGACACTGATGATGAGGCCAAAATGGCTAGATTGTATGAGAAGTTTATACAAGAGGCAAGTCCCTTTTACACTGGCATGCACTCATGGGAGGACCTCTTTTTTGTTTTATCTATTTGATGTATTTTTTATATGGGCCTATTCTTTCTTTGTAGCTTTCGTCTATTTTGTACATGTAAAGGTTATTCTATATTAATGAAAACAAACTTCAGGTTTCCATTTTCACCTTGTCTCCGTGTTATTTGGTCTCTGTTTTCAATGAGCTGTTCTATTTTCCTGTGAGAATATTCACACAAAGTTTTGACAAGTATATATATATGGAAATAACTTGGAGGGGGGACCCCCTCCTCCTTTCTCTTAAAAAAAAATCTTCTTTTCATTTTCTAGAGTTTATTATATTTTAAAACTGTCCCTTAGCCTGCAGGGTTCTCATTCCACACTTCATTTGGAACCTTTATATTTTAAGAAATAACTTAGAGGGGATATGATAAACTGGTTATTATGAATGTACTCGCTTCACAACTTATCAGTGAGTGGGTACTTATAATCTATTAGCAACAAATGCAGGTAAATAAAGTATGCACAAAAGTTCAAGTGTTACTTAGTCAAAATAACTGATATTCATTCCTTTCTGTATTATATTCAGAGTCAATGATGTTTACAGAGATTGTGCTCATCATTTTCCTTACAAAAAAATGATTTTTTGTGCTAGAGACAACTTTTTTGAACTTATCTAAAGAAAGGAAACTTGGATAAGAGTTATGTAATACCCCGTAATTTTAAATGACTTTTAAAATGGGTTATATTTTAAATTAATGGATTAATTAGATTTTATTATTAATTAATTCATTCGGGTTTTATCCGGACGGTGGATATTAAAATGGATGATTCTGAATATTACTTAAAGGTATTTAGGTAATATATGAATGTGATGTCATTGATATGACTGTATGATATAAATTCGGTAATTGATATTTTTAGTCAGACGCGGTATGGGACGTGTCGGGACTAGTTTATTAAATTAAAAAGGAAATTTATTTTCTATCGATCTAATAGTCATTTCGACTGTGTCGTTGCGTCCGGAAGGTTCGAAATAGTCAGAAAAGTCTATTTGGATGTTAATTTTGAGTCTCGGGTCATTTGGAAATGAATAGACAACCCGAAAGGGCATTTTGGTCATTTTCTAGGGGGGATGGATAGTGATTACGGATTTGGCACTATTATAAGTATTGGTAGATTAAGTGAATGGGAGTTATTCATCTCCTCTTCACAAATAAGAGCAGCCATCTTCTTAGAGTGAGAGTAAGAGTGCTTGGGAAAGGAAAAGTCACTTGGGAAGGTGAAGAACAAGAACCAAGGTTCACCACCACCAACCACCACCAGCCACCACCGGAGTTTTACCGGAGAAGGGACAACCAACTGAAATATACTACACCAAAGGATCAGACCTACAGTAAAGGCAAGTGTTTGATAATGGCAATTTAAGTTTGTATATTGTCCATGTTAGAATAATATGAAAAGAGAAGATTATTATTGTTTGGAAGAAATAATGGAGTATTAAAATGTATTTCTGGAAAACTAAAATGATATAGGAATCTAACTCATGTTTTAGGATGATATTAATCCACGAAATAGCCATGAATCTGTTGAAGAAAGTATGGAAACCATTGATGTGTTCTTGAAGATCTTATGATAATAATTTTCTGGAAATAAGGAGATAAACATGCCTTTTAATTCAATCCTTTGATGATTTTAGGATGTTTAGAGTATTGGAAATCGTTCATATATGTTGATATATCATGTAGAAATAATCATAACTCCTTGTGGAGGTTAATATGAAGGTTTGAATGTGTAAAAATGGAGAAAAATGGAGTTTGGGATTTTGGGAGAGATAATGAATAGTAACTCGTAGCCTTTGGGATCATTTTCGGCCAAGAAGATAAATGATTTAGCTTTCGGCCAAAACATGAAAATTGTAGATCTTTTCGATACGGTCGCGTGGGCACTGACCGCGTATTTTTTCTGATTTTTCTACGATTTGATATGATTTTTACAAGATGACAGCTCCGGGTTGAAATCATCAACTCGGAAATCAAATCGGGAATTGGAAAAATTATGGCTACAATTAATGTCGTAGATGTTCGGGATAATTTTTGGGGTAGTTTAGAAACCCCGAAAATGAATTTGGGTTTCTAGATTTATTTGTTAAATTCCAAATAGGGATGTATGAGGAATTATGATAGGACCAGTAGGGGTGATTTGATATAACACCTGGGTATCCTTAAGTTTATAAGAGGGTTTCATCCTAAGTGAAAGAATATGTGTTTATAAGAGATTTGAAACTATCGGTTTTAACCTTAAATAAAAAAAAAAAAAAAGAGAACTAAACTCGTAGTAGTTCGGGGGAATGATGTTATGAACCAGTAGGATATTAGTGACTTCTTACTGAATATATGTTGAGGAAAATCCTATTTGAATCTTATGAGATGGGAGCTTAGAATACATTTGGTTGAAAGAGGTTATGAGGTTATCCCGATCACATAGTTTAAGTTTTCGGACCTCCTCGATTGACAAAGTTAAGTAGTAGTGTATTGGAGGGGTTCCTTGTTTGGATTTCTCTTTGCGAGACGCTCCGCGCATGAACCTTAACGACGTCGGTAGTGGAGAGATGTTATAGGATGCGAGGATAATTAATGAATTATAGATATGATATTTTAAAAGAGATATAATGATACGTATGAGAAATATCTTAGGGTAGTGATAATTACCTTATTGATATTATATTATAGGTATGATAATACCTATTTGATTGATTGATGATTATGTGTATGACATACCTAGCTTACTTGCTATTGGTGGGAGGTTTACGCGTGAGGGCAGTCATATCCTGATGAATCCATGGGATCTTTGATTTGTCGCTCGAGAACATAGGTCTATGAAAGACTTATCGGGGAGTTGATAATTCCGCTGACTGTGGGTACGTAGGTATGTGCGTGACCCATGGATACGAGAACTATGTTCGCCTCCAATTTGTTTGTTGATGTTTGTGGTTCGTGGAATCTACCGAACCTGTAGTCCTCTATTCGGCGACCTGCGATGATGGGACATGATAGCAGAGTAATGCATTGCACCGCAGCTGTGACTCGGGGTGCCGTATTATATATGAATATATATATATAGTGGATTAAATGATTAAATGGATATATATTGTGGTTAAATCTATTTACGGTGATAATTGTAGATAACGGTGAATAGAACAAGATAATGGAATTAAGTTAATGAATGTTTATGCTTATAGAATTGAAAAGCTTAACTCATGTTAATGAGAAACGGTTCATATTAATGAGTAATGATTCATGTTAATGAGAAACTAATCATATAAAGAAGAGATGTAAATGAATAATAATGTGACGTATGGTATGGGACATACGGGGATTATGATATGGGAACGGAATTATAATATGGAGACTAGAAAAGAGGAACCATTAACTAGGAGGTTAATAGGAAACGTTAAGTGTGCACTCTAGTTGAGAGGTGAGAATTTGCAAGTGAGAGTTGGATCTAACATGTACATAATAAATGCTTTATTGCACTTGTTAAATACTTGCTGTTTTAAAAATACTCTACACATTCGGGCTCTGACCCGTTTCCTTGCATATTTTCTCTTCTATTGTATCTCTATATATCAGGTGTCCAGCAACAGGGACGCCAACCATAGTTGATTGTGACGAGTTATGGAGCTATGGAAGTTTTGCTTAGACGCTTATCATCCTTTTTGATTCACAGTATTCTTAGATAGGGCATGTCGCCCAAAGGATTCAGTTATCTTTTCTATCGAGGTCAAATTCTATTGTATTCGGGACTTTTTAATACATTTAACATTGTTGGGATTATTGTAAAGGATTTATATTATTTGGGAATGTTTATTCCAGTTGTATTTAAATTCTTTTGTGTTATTTATTGTGTTACCAGTTTTGTAGAAAAAATGTGTAGTGTTATTCTTAAACTAAAAATGGTTTTGTTGAAATTTAAATTTGGAGAGTTTTTAACACCGGTTTAATTGAGTATTGGGTGAGTGGTAAATGTTTTCGACAGTGATGCTAAGAATGAACTAACTGTATATTCTGTTTTAATTTGGTATGGGACTGGCCACCCGGTATTTAATTAGGCGGGGTGTTACAGGTGGTATCAGAGCATCAGGTTCTAGTGTCCTTTAGGATCTGTACGGCTTACTGTGTTTTCAGCTTAGCGTTCTTTGATATAGAGCCCTATGTTTAGGATTGTTGATCTCTTTGGTAAGATTCCTTATATATCCGTGAATCTTATTTACGTTCGGGAGTGATCGAACATAGAAGTATGGCAGGTGAGGGCCATTGGACGGATATCTGAGATCGTACTTAGGAGGTTATGATGTATGTTCGAGTATGATGACCGTAGTCGAGGTCACCCCTATTATGGAAAAATTGAGGAGAGTCATCAGTAGAAGTTCTGGAAATGCGTGAATTGAGTATGTTCCTTAACAAAGGCAATATATTGAAAGGCTTGGGCATATAGTGGAGTGTGGTTAACTAGAACTGAAAATTTTGGGTAAAATTTTTCTTGACTTATCGGAGCAAAGTTATAATATTGGGATTCAAAAACCATCACCCGCATATGAGGGTATGTTTCCTATCTAAGGAAGTATGAGGCGTATTTATTTTTGTAGTGATTGATGTTGTGTGGGCAATGGGGTTGCTAAACTTAGCCTATAGCACTGTTATTTATGTAGACTCACTGAGGGGTATGGGACACCTTTATATTACATGTTACACCTTTATACAAATTATATACTTCATATGAAAATAAGAAGGTTACAGAGTCTTTTAGAGAATTTTCAAAAATGATTAGGTAAATTCTTTGGTAACATATATGTTTTTCACGGAAGCGAATCCATGTTCCCATAGTGAATCAGTGACAAAAAGGTCACTATATCAATCAAAGATTTTTTTAAGGGAATGCACAAAATCTTACGGGTAGTGGAGAATAGTTCACCAGAACTAAGCAGCATCAACTTGCATAATATGAAATTTGATGATTAGAAACATCCCCAAAACACACATGAGGTGAACAAAATTTTTAATTTAAAAAATTCCATATTTTAATTATGTTAAGGGGTATTCTTAGTCATATAATATTTTTAGCTTCACGCTAAAAGTCTCAAAATTTGTCTTACTTTGGGAATCTTCTATAATGAAGCTTTGGGTGAATTATGGTCTTGGAATATTAATCATGAAGCATTTAGAATCAACCTAGGACTAATACTCAATTTGTTTTTGGTAAAACAAAATTAACACAACAAACAAGTCAAGTGCACATGAGTATAATCATACTTTCACAAGTTTAATTTTGACATTTTTTAAATAGCTTTGCGGTGATCTTCATACGTAATTCAAACCCATCGAAGAGTTTGCACTTATCAATGAGGTTATGAACCATTTTATATTTGGACTTTTAATTATGATTGGATTTAGATCAATATGATCGGTAATGGGGCATTATAAATACTTAAATAAAAACTATAATGGTAAACAAAATTTATTGAATTTAATAATCGATGCACCAAATCAAAAATTGATATAGTTACAATAATTATTTTGGGAATTTTTTAATTAGTTTTGGTAAAACAAAAAATTCAACGACATGTCCCAAAATTATATGTAAGTAAATCATTCAATAATTATGTCACATATTTAGGTATATCCAATACCAATTTGGGTACAAGTCTGTTTATGAATTGAATTGATGGTTTTGATCAAGTTTTAAAAAATGAGTTGTTATAAATCAATACAAATTATTATGTTTTATGTATTTCCATTATATTAAATTGGTGATTTGCAAGGATAATTTATTGTAAAATTGCTACGGTATTTTGGTATTGTAATTCTTGATAATTATGGAACAACAATTTTAGAAAATTATTTTATCAAGTGAATAACCAAAAATAATACATTTTTCAATACTTTTAGATATTGGTTGTTCCGCCTTGGTTATTTAAAACAGTAAAACAAAATGGCTTTTCTTTTCACTAAAATGGTAAGGTAGGGTAAAATTTTCCTTCCCTTATTTTTTGCATCATCTCAAGACATTTAGAACAATTGTGAATGGTCAAGTAGAACTTTATATCTCATATTTTAAATATAGACAAACCTTAAGACAAAACCCTTTGAGAGCTTGCCTTTAACCTTTAATTTTCTTTTTGTATTCATGTGACAACCCGAATATAATTATGATAAATTATGTTTAAATCATGATTATATTATGTGATATGGATAATATGTTATTAGTATATATAATGTTAAGTCATTATATTTAGTCTAATCCTAATGTCATAAATCATGAAATATTGAATTAGTTACAAATGTGAAATTTTGAAGTTTTCGGTAGGAATGTTCCTATTGGAGGCTAGTTTTGACCTTTATAACATAACAATGAACTTGAGGTGTAAACTATATATTTGTAGATATATGAGTTAGGTTTATAAAAAAACAAACTATTCATCGAACGGACATCCGAGTTGGAAGATATTGACTTTTTACGAACAGGGGGTAAAGTAGTCATTTAGCCTTAAATTATATGTTGTCTTATATGGCACCACATGTTATATTTTGATTGGACCAAGAGGGGATGGCCTTATGCCGACTTAAAACCCTTGAATTAAGCTCTCCCTTCAGCATATTTCAGCCATGGAAGAGTTTTAACCTAAGGAAAGAGAGTTTTGAAGTTTAGGAAGAAAGTGTGAGGAGAAATTGAAGAAAAATTCATAAAAAAATTACGTAAAAGCCCCTAAGGTAATTCCAACCATGAATCTTGTTATTTTTCTTGTATTTATGACTTATATGATATAAATCCTTTATTTTTTATTTAACTTTCATGATTGTGTGCATATGTATGGATATATGCAAGTTTAAGTTAAGTTGAATGTACAAAACCCTAAAATTGCTTTGTTTAGAAACTTTGTTTATTCAAACTTCCATATATTTTTGTATACTTACTGTAATTGATTGATTACAATTGGAGATTAACCTGAACTCATATATGTATTACATATCCTAAAATCATGTGAAAATACCAAGAAATGAGTCCTTGGTGAGAGTTTGAAGTTCGGGTATGAAATCTGCCCTAAGGGTGAAAGTATGCCCGCCATGTGTTCGGTGTTTTGCTTGACATAGAAAACGAAACTTAAAAATTATGAAATTTTAATCTTGTATTGTTAAATATGTTTAATGATGTTGGGTGAAATATCATATAAATTTATGATGTAGAAAAATTATGGAAATTCCTGAAAGTTGAATGAACGATAAAAGAGCCTATAGGGCCGATTTGTTATGTGGTAAAGAAATGGGCATATCTTGCCCTAGGAAAATTGAAATATCGCACCGTTTTTTTTTATTGAAATCCTAATATGATAAGGATTGAATTACCAAGAATAAATTAATTTATATTTGGTCTATGATTTGGATATGTTAAATATATTAACATGGGTTTGGATGGAACTTCACTTGTGATAAATGATTTGAATGGAATCATGTGATGTATATGGATTGAATTACGTTTAAATCATTCTTTGGATTATTGATATTATTACGATGTTACTAATATTTTAAGAATGATAGGAAGGGAAGAAGAGCTGATTGAACAAGTACGAGATAAAGTCAAGGGACAAGCCAGTTAAATTATCAAGGTGAGTGTACTTATGATTTGTTTCATATATAAATATGAATATAGCTCTAACAGCAGGATTTGTTTGAATACTTCGGTATTCAGGATTTGTTTGGATATTAAAAAATCCTGGATTTGTTTGGGTCTCATGATCCAGGATTGGTTTGAATACTTCGGTATTCAGGATTTGTTTGGATATTAAAATTGGGTCTTATGATCCAGGATTGGAATTGGACAAAGATCCAATGATTTATTGGAACTAATGTTCCAGGATTTTTTATTGCCAATGGGCATAATTATTTGGATCTTATGATCCAGGATTTGTTATTGCCAATGGGCAGAATTATTTGGATCTTATGATCCAGGAATTGTTATTGCCAATGGTCAGGATTGTTCGAATTTTATATCCACATATTCGATATAGAATTGTTATTTCATCGTAGGGAAGGAGTACCTCACTAAGCTTAATGCTTACGGTTTATATTTTAACAATATCAGGTTTGTATGCTGCCAGCTAGAATACCATATGACCGGTAACTTTGAGAGTTGCACCGTTGGAAAAAGATGGGGTTTAAATATGGGGATTTTATCATTGTCACACTAAAGATTTTAATATACTCACACATTGTATATATTGCGTTAGTATGGATTGAGTTGATGATTGTGAAATTTTATCATAGTTAATCATAGTACTGTATGTCCGGTTAATTATGACTCTGATATTGATTTCATTATGGTATAATAATAATATTATGTTCATTATACACAATGTGTAGAAAAATATTGATAAATGAAGCATATTTTCCAATGGGCTCAAGATTATGATCCAATTATTCCAATAACAAATGATTAGTATGGATATTGGGTTTGGGGTGTGACAATTAGTGGTATCAGAGCGTGGCTATTAATTCTAGATGTGTGTGACGATTAAATGGCAGTATTGAGTTGATTTTATATTTATGAATTGTGTATCTACTAACCAATAGTTTAGTATCATAAACTGTTTATATTGGTTGTTAGAACTTTGTTGTATTACAGATAATTCTAGATGGAACCTGGATATGGACAACATAGAGAAGAGGGAGTGGCTTCTCGTACAGAGAATAATGAAGTAGAGCAAAGTGTTACTGGAAGGGCTAGAGAGCAAGAGCAGCCTACAGAGATGCAAATAATGGCACAGACAATGATGAGGATGGCAGAGAAACAAGAAAGAAATATGGAGCAAATAGCAGAACAACAGGCTAGATATCTACAATCAAAGACTGTGGCTAGGATTGAGAAAAAGGCAAGGAAGGAAATGAAAGATTCCATGCATGAGAAGTTTTTGAAGTTAAATCCTCCAGAATATTCAGGGTCAGTTGAACCTACAGAAGATGAAATGTGGGTCAGAGATCTAGAAACTATCTTTGCAGTTATGAAGGTTCCAGATAACCAGAAAGTGAATCTAGTTGTGTTTAAGCTCAAAGGAGAGGCGAAATATTGGTGGGAAGCCAGCAACCATTTGGTGCCCAGGATGGAAGGTACTGATGTTATTACTTGGGCTAAATTTATTAAAGCTTTGTATGTTAAGTATTTCCCTAAGGCTTATAGGAGGGATAAGCTGAGGGAGTTTATAAATTTAACCCAAGGGAACATGTCTGTGAGGGAGTATGATGCTAAATTTACTACTTTGTCTAGATTTGCTACTAAGTATGTGCAGGATGAAGAAGATAAATGTAGTAAGTTTCAAGATGGACTGATTTGGCCTATTCAAAATAGAGTGGCCACTTATGAGTTAGAAGATTATGCTTCTCTGGTAAACAAAGCCACGATAGCAGAAAGGCAAATGAACCAAGGGGTGGAGAGTAGAGAGATATTTAAGAAGAGTAGATTCGACACATATCACTCTAAGGGAGGTGAGGGTGGAAGTGTTAATATGGAACCTCATAAATTTCAGAGAGGTGGCGGAGATAGTGGTAGAGGTCAGGGGAGATTGGGCAGAGATACCAGGGGTGGAGGATCTTTTGGTTCAGCCAGAAAGTCAGGGAGAGGTGAGGCCCCAATAGGAGGTGTAACATGTTTCTTTTCTAAAGAGGAAGGGCATTATAAATCTGATTGTACTAAGCTTAAGGGATTGGAATGCTACCATTGTCATCAAGTGGGGCATATTAAGAAGAATTATCCGCAATTGGCACAGACTCCAGCAGCACATAGTGAAGTAGCAAGCAGAATGTTATCTCCAGGCAGTGCAGTGAAAAGTATGGGGAGAGGACAAGCTAGTAGTTCCAGGCCAGGTGGACGAGTTTTTACAATGAAAGAAGCTCAGATTACTCCAGATGTGGTGACAGGTACACTTTCTGTTATTGATAGAAGTGCTTATGTTCTGATTGATCCTGGTTCCACACATTCTTTTGTGTCATATGCATTTTCCATATATCTGAATAGACCATGCACTCATTTAGAGGTGGGGTTGGGTATTTCCATGCATATGGGGGATATGATTGTAGTTGGATATGTTTTTCGTGATTGTGTTTCGACTGTGGGGGTTAGAGATACAGTTATAGACTTACTTCCATTGGGTATCTCTAATTTTGACATAATTTTGGGAATGGATTGGTTATCCAAATATCATGCATCCATGGATTGTTTCCGTAAGGAAGTTATTTTTAAATTACCTGGTGAGTCTGAATTTAAATTTATGGGGGAAAGGAAAAATTTTCCTAGTTGCATTATTTCTGCTATTCAGGCAAGGAAATTATTGAGTAAGGGTTGTGAGGGCTTTATTGCATATGATCTTGACATTGTGAAGGGGGCTTTATAATTAGTTGATGTTCCTATAGTATGAGATTTTCCAGAAGTGTTTCCTAGCGAATTGCCTGGATTACCGCCAGAGAGAGAAGTTGAATTTAGTATTGAATTAGCACCGGGAACAACCCCTATTTCTATGGCACCGTATAGAATGGCACCTATTGAATTAAAAGAACTCAAGATTCAGTTACAGGATTTACTTGATAGAGGGTTCATACAGCCAAGTGTATCTCCATAGGGTGTGCCAGTTTTATTTGTGAAAAAGAAAGATGGCACTATGCGTTTGTGTGTTGACTATAGACAACTGAATAAAGCTACAATTAAGAACAAATATCCTTTACCTCGTATAGATGATTTGTTTGATCAGTTACAGGGTGCTAAAGTGTTTTCAAAGATAGACTTGCGATGAGGTTATCATCAGTTGAGGGTGAAGGGGAGTGATATTTCTAAAACTGCTTTTCGTACTCGGTATGGTCATTTTGAATATCTGGTGATGCCTTTTGGGGTGACTAATGCTCCAGCTGTATTTATGGATCTTATGAACCGGGTACTGCGTCCTTTCGTTGATTCATTTGTGATAGTTTTTATTGATGATATTCTGATTTATTCACGTGATATGGTTGAACATGAAAAGCATCTCCGAACTATTTTGAATGTGTTGAAAGATAAGCAATTGTATGCTAAGTTTAGCAAATATGAATTCTGGCTATCAAAAGTTGTATTTTTAGGCCATGTTATTTCTGGAGATGGTATATGTGTTGATCCCAAGAAGGTGGAAGCTATTGTAAAATGGGAGAGGCCCAATAATGTCACTGAGGTGAGAAGTTTTCTGGGTTTAGCTAGGTATTATAGAAGGTTTATTAAGGGATTTTCTTCAATTTCCTTGCCAATGACTAAATTGACCCAGAAAGATATTAAGTTTGAATGGAATTCTGATTGTGAAAATGGTTTTGAAGAATTGAAGAAGAGATTGGTAACTCCACCTGTTCTTACTATTCCACACGGTGGAGATGGTTTTGTTATTTATACCGATGCTTCACACCAGGGGTTGGGTTGTGTTTTTATGCAGTATGGTAAAGTTATTGCTTATGCTTCTAGGCAGTTGCGTACACATGAACGTAATTATCCTACACATGATTTGGAACTTGCTGCTATTGTCTTTGCTTTGAAATTATGGCGTCATTATTTATATGGTGAAGTATGTGAAATTTTTACTGACCATCAGAGTCTTAAGTATTTATTTACTCAGAAGGAGTTAAATTTGAGGCAGAGGCGGTGGATGGAGTTAATTAAAGTATGATTGTACAATTCACTACCATCCGGGGAAGGCGAATATAGTTGCAGATGTTTTGAGTAGAAAAGCTTCGGGCAGGTTATCTTGTGTTCAGTGTGTTAGAGTTTCTCATATTATGGAGTTGAGATTGATGGGAGTGGAATTGCAACTAGTAGATGGGGACATATTCTTTGCTCAAGTAAGCGTGAGGCCTTTATTAGCTACTCGTATTCATAATTTGCAAATTTAGGATCCTTTTCTTGAGAAAAAACGACAAGATGTCCGAGATGGTAAGCCTGATGATTTTTGTATTGTTAATGATGGTAATTTATTATACAAGAAACGATTATGTGTGCCTAATGTGGGTGAATTGAAAGAGAAAATTTTAGATGAGGCTCATAATTCCATTTATACTATGCATCCTGGTACTACTAAAATGTATAAGGATTTAACGGAGCATTATTGGTGGAATAATATGAAGAAGGAAATAGTTGATTTTGTTTCTAGGTGCCTTATATGTCAGCAAGTGAAAGTGGAGCATCAGAAACCTACTGGTCTGCTTCAGCCGTTGCCAATAACGGAGTGGAAATGGGATCATGTAGCGATGGATTTTGTGGTTGGGCTTCCTCGATCTCAGAAAGGGTCAGATTCAATTTGGGTAGTGGTAGGCAGGTTAACTAAGTCATTTCACTTTCTAGCAGTCAAGACTACGTATACAGTTGATAGGTATGCTAGATTGTATGTTAACGAAATTATTCGATTGCATGGAGCACCAGTATCTATTGTTTCAGATAGGGACCCTACTTTTACATCCAGATTTTGGGATAGCTTGCAGTATGCTATGGGTATTACCTTGAAGTTTAGTACGGCTTTTCATCCCCAGACAGATGGGTAGTCTGAAAGGACAATACAAATTTTGGAAGATATGCTTAGAGCTTGTGTGCTTGATTTCAAAGGTAATTGGGATGAATATTTGCCTTTGATAGAATTTGCATATAACAATAGTTTTCAGTCTACTATTGGTATGGCTCCATATGAAGCATTATACGGTAGACGATGTCGTACACTGATATGTTGGGGTGAAGTTGGTGAAAGGAAGATAGAGGGTCCAGAATTGATTGAAGTCACCACTGAAAAAGTGAAGATTATTCAAGATAGAATGAGAACAGCTCAAAGCAGAAAGAAAAGTTATGCGGATAAACGACGAAAAGATTTGGAATTCCAGAAAGGGGATTATTTGTTTCTTCGGATATCTCCATGGAAAGGAGTTATGAGTATTGAAAAGAAAGGGAAATTAAGTCCACGTTACATTGGACCTTATGAAATCCTTGAGAAAGTCGGGATGGTTGCCTACAAGTTAGCGTTACCACCAGAGTTGGCTCGGTTACATGATGTTTTCCATGTTTCTATGTTGAGAAAGTATGTAGCGGATCCTTCACATGTATTGGTGGAACAACCTATTGCATTGAAAGAAGATTTGAGCTATGTGGAAGAACCACTTGCAATCGTCGCTAGGAAAGAACAAATATTGAGTTTAAAAGTGATCCCACTTGTGAAGGTTATGTGGAGAAGGCATTCCATGGAAGAATATACATGGGAGAGTGAGGATAGAATGAAGATGCGTTATCCGTATTTGTTTGATTTAGACAACCAAGGTATGTCCATTTCGGGGACGAAATTTCCTAACAGGGGGAGAATTGTGACAACCCGAATATAATTATGATAAATTATGTTTAAATCATGATTATGTTATGTGATATGGATAATATTTTATTAGTATATATAACGTTAAGTCATTATATTTAGTCTAATCTTAGTGTCATAAATCATGAAATATTGAATTAGTTACAAATGTGAAATTTTGAAGTTTTCGGTAGGAATGTTCCTATTGGAGGCTAGTTTTGACCTTTATGACATAACAATGAACTTGATGTGTAAACTAGATATTTGTATATATATGAGTTAGGTTTATAACAAAACAAACGGTTCATCGAACGGACATCCGAGTGGGAAGATATTGTCTTTTTACGAACAGGGGGTAAAGTAGTCATTTAGCCTTAAATGATATGTTGTCTTATATAGCACCACATGTTATATTTTGATTGGACCAAGAGGGGGTGGCCTTATGCCGACTTAAAACCCTTGAATTAAGCTCTCCCTTCAGCATATTTCAGCCACGGAAGAGTTTTAACCTAAGGAAAGAGAGTTTTGAAGTTTAGGAAGAAAGTGTGAGGAGAAATTGAAGAAAAATTCATAGAAAAATTACGTAAAAGCCCCTAAGGTAATTCCAACCATGAATCTTGTTATTTTTCTTGTATTTATGATTTATATGATATAAATCCTTTATTGTTTATTGACCTTTCATGATTGGGTGCATATGTATGGATATTATGCAAGTTTAAGTTAAGTTGAATGTATAAAACCCTAAAATTGCTTTGTTTAGAAACTTTGTTTATTCAAACTTCCATATATTTTTGTATACTTACTGTAATTGATTGATTACAATTGGAGATTAACCTGGACTCATATATGTATTACATATCCTAAAATCATGTGAAATACCAAGAAATGAGTCCTTGGTGAGAGTTTGAAGTTCGGGTATGAAATCTGCCCTAAGGGTGAAAGTATGCCCGCCATGTGTTCGGTGTTTTGCTTGACATAGCAAACGAACCTTAAAAATTATGAAATTTTTATCTTGTATTGTTAAATATGTTTAATGATGTTGGGTGAAATATCATATAAATTTATGAAGTAGAAAAATTATGGAAATTCCTGGAAGTTGAATGAACGATAAAAGAGCCTATAGGGCCGATTTGTTATGTGGTAAAGAAATGGGAATATCTTGCCCTAGGAAAATTGAAATATCGCCCTGTTTTTTGTGTTGAAATCCTAATATGATAAGGATTGAATTACCAAGAATAAATTAATTTATATTTGGTCTATGATTTGGATATGTTAAATATATTAACATGGGTTTGGATGGAACTTCACTTGTGATAAATGATTTGAATGGAATCATGTGATGTTTATGGATTGAATTATGTTTAAATCATTCTTTGGATTATTGATATTATTATGATGATACTAATATTTTAAGAATGATAGGAAGGGAAGAAGAGCTGATTGAACAAGTACCAGATAAAGTCAAGGGAAAAGCCAGTTAAACTATCAAGATGAGTGTACTTATGATTTGTTTCATATATAAATATGAATATAGCTCTTACAGCAGGATTTGTTTGAATACTTTGGTATTCAGGATTTGTTTGGATATTAAAATATCCAGGATTTTTTTGGGTCTCATGATCCAGGATTGGTTTGAATACTTCGGTATTCAGGATTTGTTTGGATATTAAAATTGGGTCTTATGATCCAGGATTGGAATTGGACAAAGATCCAATGATTTGTTGGAACTAATGTTCCAGGATTTGTTATTGACAATGGGCAGAATTATTTGGATCTTATGATCTAGGATTTGTTATTGCCAATGGGCAGAATTATTTGGATCTTATGATCCAGGAATTATTATTTCCAATGGGCAGGATTGTTCGAATTTTATATCCACATAGTCGATATAGAATTGTTATTTCATCGTAGGCAAGGAGTACCTCACTAAGCTTAATGCTTACGGTTTATATTTTAACAATATCAGGTTTGTATGCTACCAGCTAGAATACCATATGACCGATAACTTTGAGAGTTGCACCGTTGGAAAGAGATGGGGTTTAAATATGGGGATTTTTATCATTGTAACACTAAAGATTTTAATATACTCACACATTGTATATATTGCGTTAGTATACATTGAGTTGATGATTGTGAAATTTTATCATAGTTAATCGTAGTACTGTATGTCCGGTTAATTATGACTCTGAGATTGATTTCATTATGGTATAATAATAATATTATGTTCATTATTCACAATGTGTAGAAAAATATTGATAAATGAAGCATATTTTCCAATGGCCTCAAGATTATGATCCAATTATTCTAATAACGAATGATTAGCTTGGATATTGGGTTTGGGGTGTGACAGTTCTTATCTTTATTTGTAGAGAAAATTTTAAATTATTTGAATCTTATTAGTAGATGAATTTTATGTAGTTCTTAAGAGATTTTTCTATTTTTGCAAAAAAATATTTCAAGTTCTATCTGTTTCAATCGTCTTCATACACGTCTTGAACAATATATATCTACAACAGACTTTTGGTGGCAAAGTAGATTTTTGAGTTCTAAAGATTGAAACAAATATTTTTCATATTTTAAAGATGATTTGGATTTTAGTTTAAGTTGAGGACATTTTATCCCATCAAGGTGTTGCAATGTTGCGTAACATTCTCCATTGGTTTCCCCCTTGTAAGTTTATGTGCAAAAATTAGTTATGAAAATTGCGTTTTTGATTCATTGAGTGAGTCAAGGTCGTATGTTTTTTTTCCTTTGTTAAATACATATTTCACCTCCTTGATTTGATTTGGATTTATTCCTAACTGACAAAACATAGGTTAAGGTGTTTTTGATCCGTCGATACTCTCTTGAACACCTAAAGATTATTATGTGAACCATGCCTTAAATTTACCATACTCGACAAAAAAATTATCATTCAAAGTTTTATAAAGGTAAAAAGGGATTTTTATTTTTCTTTTATTCTTTGTATTATAGGATTGATAGGAAAAAAAGTATGAAAAGGTTTCAAAGTTTAATTTTAATATTGTTGCTCAGCTTTTTTGTACAAAACATTCTTTCATATGAAGTTTCTTATACAAGAATTTTTTATCCGAGATTTGAAATCTAAATCTGAAATTCTCGTACAAAATTCACATCATACGAGATTTCCTCGTACAATGTTTATGTCTACGATATGGCCTCATACAAATTTGTATTGCTACAAAATTATGAAACTTATACGCAACATTCGTATAAAAGCTAATACAAAAATGTGAACTCTCGTATGATGTTTCCCGTAAGTATGAGAAATTCTCATTCGTATGAAAGAAAGAATTTCACAAAATTTGATCATTTTCCCTAATTGTTATACCAGCATATAAATAACGTCAAATATTAAACTAATTAGATGCATTAATTAATAATATGAATTTGCAATGTTGGAATTTGAATTAAATAAGAAAATATTAAATTGAATTGAATTGGGTGATATTTAGCTAATAATTTGAGTATTTAATTAATTACTTGGTATGTTGGGATTTTGGTAAAACCCTTAGGGTCATTTGAGTCTTTTTGGACTTTCTAGGATATTAAATTAGGATTTTTTAAAACTCAATTACTCTGGTGTGGTGGATAGTCCGATGAATATTCGGGGGAGGTAGATGGGTGTGTGCACAAGGAGGCGTGTTGTACTATCCACGTGCATGTGTGTCCCCGAGTATGCGAGAGTACTTGTCTCTCGATCTCCATTTTTCTATTTGAGGTCGGGTTTATGATTATTCCCCTATTGGCCAAAGTTATTCTTCGCGCAAGGGGTTTTCAATTGTTAAAGTTTCTAGTTAAATTTATATAAATAAAAAAAATGGGTCAGGTTAGCCCTTCTAGGCTTACCCTGAGGCATGTTGAGGCCCGCGAATGGTCCAAAGATTCTTGGTGTGAATTCAGGAAGCGGGAATGGAGAAGTTATTAGGAACAATAGTGCATGTGTGCAAATATATATACAGGTAACGGGAGGCCTTTAGTGTATGTACATGTGCGAGAAATATTGGTTTGTATAATGGAAGGCCGGTAATGTGTATATGTGTAATATAAGGCAATTGGTGTGTATAGTTGGTATGTATGCGTTAGAGTGTTTGGGTTATGTGGATTTGCATGAGAAGTCACAGCTTAAGATAGTTGGATATCTCATTTATGGTGATAGGTAAAGGTAATACATGGAAGCATCTCTTGTCTATATATTTCGTTATGCAATTTGCCGCAAAAAATGGTTTTTAATGTGATGTGTATGAAAGTGTCCAAACTTGCCTTGGGTAGGTGAGTGGATGCGTTGGACATTTTTTATTGCATGTGGGGTGCAGGGTTAGTAAGCTGTGTTAAATATGTCATGTTTTAGATCCTGGAGGTTGACTCTATTGTGGTTTCGAAATGGGAGTGCACTAGAAGTCCCTCACAAGAATATTCATTTTCCTTATTGTACTATCAATATCTCAGAGGTGTCGTAGGGCCTCAGGATGGTTTAGTATGTCAAAGATGACCATTTTATATGGGGGTTAGACTAGAAATAGAGGCATACATAAAGATAATACGTTGAAAGACATATTATAAGCCTTGGGCTCATGTGTGTATCTCGATATTGCACCTACATACTCGGAGAGTCCTGGGGTCAAAGCCTGTGTAATTCTAATGGAGGGAGGAGCTGTATTTACGTGTATGGGCTTAGGAATACCATGTATAAACTATATAACTTTATGGTATTTAAGAAGCCTATTCCTATGTATATTATTTCCATTAGGAGACGGAGTATTATATTAAAAATATATAATCAACGATAGTTATTTCATAAGTATTTCGGATAACACAACTTTGTGGGTGTCGCGGTTGAGATGAGAACATTTGCTTAGAGAAGTGGTTAGTATTATATAGACTTTTGCATTTGTCTTTCGCAAAGATTCTAGAGTAGCTCTATTTACTAACACTTTCCTGAAAATGGGTTGAAATTTAGGAAAATGTGTTTTTTCGTGTCGTACTTATTTGCACAAGTTTTTATTAGTATTCTTAGTGTGAGACTATAATATGCAGCTCAATTGCCAGAAATAATGGAGAGGGAGTAAACTTTAAAATATAAACATTGTAAAGTACATATACAATCCCCTGGTGGGTTACTGGTTATATTCCAATACCAATATAGATTTCTAAATCCCATTATTTATTTAAGACATAGAACCAGGTTTTATTCGAAGTATTTACCCTTGTAACGTGATCCCATCTTTTATGGGGGAAGATCCCCGGTGAGGTGGTACCATCGCACAGAGTTCTATTTAACCTCGCGATTAACTTTTGACCCTGCAGTTGATTTTTGACAATTTAAGGGTCGGCTATTGAACCATTCATACACGCATATAATAATTGACCATATAGTTAACAACCATTTTGAATGCACAATTAAAATGGTTGGGATAAAAACTTATTAAAGGTTTTGTTGTCTCATCAGTTCTCTCCCTTCTTTCTTATTCTTCTCATTTCTTTCATAGCAAGACAACAATGTTTCCTTTATTTTCTTCATTTTTCTTCATCACAAAAGGATCCCAATTCTCATGTATTTAATTGGGGAGGATTTTTATGGGGTTAACCTAAACTAGGGCTTGGAAGGAGAAGTTGGAGGGGTTCACGGTTGGGCAGCACCTACTGGAGCTGCGTCAGGAGGGGAGTGGCCAAATCTTTTCATCTTAGGCCCTTACTCGCAAGTAAGAGTGTGCCACATGTGTATGACTGGAATTTGGTGGAGTAGGAGAGTGATCCTATTATTGGCGATATATTTGAAACCCTTCATTTGGATGAGGAAGACAAAGAGGTCCTATTGTGGGAGTGAGACTGACATCGAGCCTTAAGGTCATCCTGCGGGCATCCCACGGATATGTCGGCTTTACCCTTTTTTTGTTTTTATTATCTGTTCTTATGTATATGTATGTGTTCATGTGTGTTTCTTCATGTTGCGCATAAAATTTTATTATATATACTTATGTATGATGTGGCGATACTAATAATATGCCCCAAAACTATCCATGCATAGGACTTTTTAACCTCTTATAGTTAATTGCAATGAAAAAAAATACAAGATTGTAATTTAAAATATAATATACATCCTTAAAAAGAAAAACTTATACTCGTGCCTCGAATCGCTTTACCCTTTTAAATCGGATGGAACATGGTTTATAAGAAGGGTCCTCAAGTTTGACTATTTAATAGGAAGTAAGTCTTTTTTTTTTTGTATAATCGTGTTAATTCTTTATATTTTGATGGTAATTAACAAGTGACTTTCTAGGTGCATTTATAAGTATAATAGTAAGATGGATAATGGTCCGAAGAGTTTAAATTACCTTACAAGTTATTAATCTTTTAAATTAATGGGAACTAATGAAAGATAGCTTTAGCGTGAGAGTCTGATAATTAAAACACTAAGAGAGTAACGCTACAGAGAGTTCAAAGTTAACTCACGACTAATTAACCTTTTTAGTTAATGGGAACTAACATAGGATAACTTAAGTGTGATCGTCAGATGATTAAAAGACTAAGAGTGAGTAAAATCCAGAGAGTTTAAAATTATATCACGACTGATTAATCTTTTTTATTTAAAGGGAACAAATGAAAGATCGCTTAAGTGTGAAAATTTGATAGTTAAAACACTAAGAGGGATTAAGATCCATAAAATTAAAATTATCTCACGATGGATTAATCTTTTTAGTTAATGGAAAATAATGAAAGATAGCTTAAGTGTGAACATATGATAATTAAAACACTAAGAGGGAGTAATCTCTGAAGAGTTAAACATTATCTCACAGTTGATTAATATTTTTAGTTAATGGTAACTAATAAAAGATAGCTTAAGTGTGAACATACCATAATTGAAACATTAAGAGGGAGTAAGCTCCAGAGAGTTGAAAATTATCTTGCGGTTGATTAATATTTTTAGTTAACGGGAACTAACGAAAGGTAGCTTAAGTGTGAACATTTGATGATTAAAAATCTAAGAGGGATTAAGTTTTGGAGAGTTTAAAATTATCTCACGCCTGATTAATACTTTTAGTTAGAGATAACTAATTAAAGATAGCCTAAGTGTGAACGTCTGATAATTTACATCCTTTTAAGGGTAGCTCCCATTTTTTTCTTCGTTGATTTGTAACCTCCCATTATATTTTTTGGAGGTTATTGATTCCATTAGGATCGTGGGCTTTATAGGACTAGTGAATAGGGCTTTGGTGCGCACACCTCAGTTTGTTCGAGCTTTTATGCATGCAGTGGGGTTTGGTTTGTTATTGTATAGCCTATCGGTTGAGGTGGTGTATGACGATCATGACTGTCTTGGGATATTGATGGGTCACTACCAACACCCCCATCTGTCGCTAGGGGAGATGACTATGACCCCTAGAGTTCTTTGTTTTCGCTGCACTACCCTTCGATAGGATTCCCCTTTCGGTGATTCTCTCTTTGAATGTTACAACAGAATACCTGTTCATGGCCTTGGGGATATGGGTCACCCCTCTCCACTAGGAGTTTAATTATGCACGCATTTTGAGTGCTCACCTGGAGCAGGTGGAGGATCCGGGGTTGGATGTATTGGCAGGAAGGCAGTATGCTAGTCGTATTTTTCTGATGACAATGGTGGCACTTTTGGCACCAGGGGGATCAGTAAGGATTAATTTGTGGTGGCTCCCATTTTTTATGGAATTTACTCATATAAATAGTTGTTCTTGGAGGATATGTCTCGTAGATATGTATCAGTTTGTGTCCCTATATTCATATTTTTTTTTAGACATCTTCACAGGTTTTTCCCATATGTGGGAGGTACATATTGGCTTATCTATATTATACCTCTAATATGATAGTATTCGAGGTATTGATAGCATTTAATACATTTATAATTCACTTTTAAAATAAACATAATTAAGTTATATATTATATATTTATATTATACTATTATACGGAATCGTCCATATAATATTTCACTTTTCATGTCCTTTGCTCTCTTGATAAATTTGAGAAAAAAGTCTGAAAACAATAATCGTCTAAGTCCTTTGAGCTGTACCATCTTCTCCTTAGCCGATTCCTTAATAAACTCAGCCTCCAATTCAAATTTCTCTAACGTGAACGGCATATTCATCAATGACCGTACACTTTTATCGATTGGGCACCTTTAAAACCCATTACTCCCATCAATCGCATCATACAACATCTGCCCCTTCTTCACATTAATCTTCTCAACCTCCACCAAAACATTCTCGGCCAACAAATCTTCAAAACTAACCCGCACGTGTAAATTCCATAACAAGGAGGGGTATTGTAAAGATAATTGTTATCCGCGTGGATCTTATAGTCCAACATCACAAGAGTAATACCCTCAGCATTACCAATCATATTTTTCCTAATAATCACAACTGTCACACCAGATGGCCCCACATTTTTTTGAGCTCCAGCGTAGATGATACCGAATTTTATAACATCAACAGACTTTGAGCAGAAGTTGGATGACATGTCAATAACTAAAACAACATCTTTATTGGCAGGGATTGGGTAGGTTTTAAGACCCAAAAGTCCCAAAGCATTATCCCTCCATCCTCCATATGACTCTAAGGTTGTGGAAGGTACTGAGTACGAGAGAGATGTTACGGTGGAATTTCAGTGGGGTTAAGTAACTTGAGTTGCAATAATCGAAGAATATACATTGGTCCTGAAATTATTTTTGTTGTTCAAAAAATTTAGATGGATTCAGGTGCAAGATTTAGCTCAAATTTCCATAATTTCTTTAAAAAAAATAGTGGAGTCCAATCTGATATCCAATATGGTACGAGGATAGTCAAAATACCGCATGGTTTTGGTTGTTCATTTTTTTCATTTTATTATTGTAATTTACTAAAATAGGAATTAGAGATCTCGTTTCACAGAATTCATGTGGTAAGTGGTTGTTACCTTGGGCATATAATCTATGGAAATAGTGAAATGAGATTGCGAGTTCTAATGGAAAAGATTTCTCTACGATGTTTTAAGTACGGTTTTCAAGACATGAATTAGTCACTTAAACTATTATTTTCTTTATTAAACCCTATGTTGAGTCTTAGGTTATAGTTGTGACATTTTTCACAGTTGAGGGGAATGTGACTTCTATACATATTTCTGAATACTATCTAATATTTTTATAAATAGATGCGCACATGTACACTAATTAGTGCATTTTGATCCTGACATTTTTCCAATACACTAACATGTGGCTCTTTTTATCAGCATGCATATTGAAAGTTAATGTATGTTGGTTGTATTAGACTTCTGCGATTCATCGAAAAGTTGAAATTTTTTCATCAATATGCATGCATATTTAGCTAGGTTAAATGGCTTTCGGTACAAAGTATTTAGTGTTTTATATGCTTAATTTTTTATATTTATTTACATGTTTAAATCTATAATAATATAGTTGAATTTGTAATTTACTCTCCACCAATAAATAATGTTAGTATGCAAAGTTTTTTTCATAGTTGGTTTTATATTTTTAATTGTTTATATTTGTACTAAATATTATAATACGTCCACGCATCACGCGGGCTACATGCTAGTTTTATTTTATAATGTTCCATTTGTTCTATTTTAATTGACATTTAATACTTATGTTGGATTCTACGTGGTCGGTTATGATTCTTTTCTTATATTCTCTGGTTATTGGGAGGACTATGATTAGGATTCTAATGGAGGGGATTTCCCCCTTATGATCAGATATTCGAGGAGGAATTTACTGATGGGCTTACATTTGACCCCGGAGGTGGAAAGGATGTTTGTGAGAGAGATGGTGGCAGTCAGGGTAAGTTTTATTTCTATTTTTGGTTTTTTCATTATCTTTTTAGATTTCTTATTTATGTGCTCTCTTATTCTCCTTTTTCAGGCGCCCTAGGATTTGACTCACAATGTGATGGCCTTGGATGAACATGCTTAGGTGATTTTTGGCTAAAGGTTGCTTTTTAAGGACCCTTAGAGGGAACTCTTACACTTAGGGGAGTGGCTGACGGGGTAGTTTATCTGGGACAAAGAGGTATGGATGTCGTCCCCCCTCCTTATCGCATACAGCATGCATAGGGGTTACAGAGGTGGAGCGCCACGAATTTTTGGAGGAGTCATCATCACCTCTTTTGTTAGAGAGGACCCAATTATTAAGGCTACATAAAGAGTCCAATGATGATAATGGTGGTGATCCTGATGTCCATTAAGGATTTATTATCTCGAATTGGCCAATTGTGGGTGCTCTTGGTGTGCTCGAGGAGGATCAGGGGGTCCCGTCAGGAGAACACGAGGAGGCAGAGGGGGTGTATGAGGCTCATGTAGGGGAAGGTGACTATTACAGAGTTTCACCTTGGGGGTTTTGGCGAGGGGGTGGCGAGGTGCCTATAGTGATCTTGGATGATGATGCAATGGTAGAGGATGATCTTGAGGGTAAGGTGTTGGGGGACTATTAGGACACAGGGTGGAGGGACACGATGAGGTCAGTGAGACCGAGATGGTAGATAGGGTTGTGTCAAAGGCGGTATCGAGGATTGGGACAGTGTCTATTGGGGACTACTATAGGATCGGGTCAGAGCTTCACGTGAGATTTTTATCAAATATGGGGAAAATTGTGATTGGGTTAAATTTGCAAGGGTTCCATGGGATGGATTTGGGTGGTTATTCCCATCATAGGAGACCCATGTTTGATTGGCGAGGCATGGACATAAGAGAGATATCTTAGATGGTGGACCTTGGATTTAATAGGTTCCCTTTATTTATGAGTTTGGGGAGGATAAAGGCAAAGGTATGATATACACAAGAGGATATTGATTCCATGCTACCTCGAGAAATGATGAAGGGTTCGGATGATAGGGTACACTAAGTGTAACGACCTGCTATATCTCGTATGGAGGATATGGAAGCCCATCTGAGGATTATTGAGGTGGTGGTTCAGGAGGTCAAGGAGAGGGATCGAGTGGCAGAGGAGAGGGAAAAGGAGGCATAGGAGAGGGCTTATGGGCAAGGCCAGGATGGGGTGCTACCGGGGGAATGGCCTCCTTAGGAGGGTGCCCTTACTTTTCTTACCTTACCTCTTAGATATCTTGCGTGAAGGGTCATCGATGAACGTTCTTATTCGTTACTCCACGGTTCTACTCAATCATATGGATAGGGATTTATGTTCATACTTATAGGGTGATGAGGAAAATCTTTATTATTCTTTCATTCCCCCTATATCTGCATATCTTGATCCTTTCCTTAGTTATTTATTTATTTCCTCTATTCCAAATGCACTTAGTTTTAGGAGTTGGTGGTGATGACATCCAGACTTCAACAGGTGTTGTCATTTTGGTCTTCCTGTTATCACATGGTAGTGCATACTTTGAGTGTTTTTAGCATAATGGATGCAACTCTAGAGAGGACCTAGTCCCATAAATCTCGATCTCGCACTCCTATAGCCACAGGGTCAGAGGGAGACTCTGATTCATGAGCGGTATTAGTGAACTTCCCTATCGTAGGTATGATGCCTTTAACCCAGACTCAACTCACTCCTAGTTCATGTGAAGAGGTTACGAACAACGGTGATAATGGAGAGGAGGAGGTAGAACGGACTAAGAAGGCCCATACTAATGATAGGGACTAGTCAGGATGTTTTATTCGGGCTAGGCAGGGAGATGTCCCCACCACATTTATGCGTTCTTTGATTTCAAATGTATGAAACTTGTAGGTGCGTACATTTTTTATTCTAACTTTATGTTTAGGATATGGCTTGTATTTACTCTATTTTTATGTTTATTTATTTATTTATTTATCCTTCCCATGCAAATGCTTTTTGTGCGCAAGGAAAGATTCTTAAAAAGAGATAGAAGAAGATAAAAAATTGTAAGGATGTTTTTTTAAATAAAAAATGAGCCTGTAGAACTTAATTTACATGGTAAATAATGTATCTTAGAGACATATGCACATTGAATGAGACTAAACTCTTTGTAGAAGATATAAGAGGTGAGACACAACTTATTCATATTCTTAAGGGTGCCTCGCCTTTTGTGACTTTTATTTTGGATAGGTATCCTTCGTCGTCTGTGACATAGTGCCTATTGATTCGTGTAGCATCGGGGCAGAAGTCCATTTTCACCGTTTGGGCACTAATGATGTCATTCTGGGGGGTCCAGATGTTTCCTTTGGCCCGAGTTATTGCCTGTAGTCAGGACCGGGGAATGTGTCTGCTTGCAGTGAGGTATTTTTGAGTCTATTTCTTGGAAAATTTTACCCTATGGAGGAGAGTATATGGGTGGGATAATGTTGGTGTATTTTTCCTTAGCAAGGCGTGTGGCGTGTTATATCCCACCTGTTATGCCTCTTTCAATTTTTTCTTTTTAGGTACCCATCTTCGTATTTTGTTTTAAATAAGTATAACTATGTGGAGTTCAAAAATGCCTTGCGGCACTTTTTATTACTTGATATTTAGTCTATTTAATCCATGTTGGATCCCTGGGATGGACGGCACAATAGCCATGAATTCAGAACACTCATTGGTGGGGTGTTTTTTATTCGTTTAGATCGATCCCCAAGTAATGTCTCGGGTTTCCTACGTATCTTCGATTAAAAGACAACGACGCGCCTATTTTTTGAATTTTTGCAATAAATTTTGTAGAATAGAATTATTTCTATGTAGTTTTGATTAAAAAGTTAGGGGACCAAAGTTTTTAGCTGACTTCAATCGAGAGGTTGGTGGCTTAAATGGGCGGTCTGTCGGGGGGATAGGAATGTGTTTCAGGCCATGTGGCTCTCCCTTCCTAATCTAGCCGGCTTTTTTTCTTGGAATCGGTTTCATCCCTTACTTTAGATAGGTCTTACGGAAATAACTTCTTCAATCGGTCGAGATTGAAAGGTTAGGATAAGTTAGCCTCGTCGAGGTCTCATCTTCTAACCTTTTTATTTAATGCTCGAGCGATCCATTTTTGGTAGCCCTGATTTTGATATGCATCATTTACACTTCTTTTGTCAAGTAAGGTTAGTTCATCATACATGGATTGTACCCAGTTAGTCTCCATTACTTGGATTTGGAGTGTAACCCTCAGCGAGGGTTTCTCGGGATCTATGGGTAAGAATGCTTCCATGCCATATACCAATGAATATGGGGTAACCCCCATAGTGTTTTATTTAGTTTGGTATCCCCAAAATGTGTATGGAAGTTTGTTCGAGTAGTCACTGTAAGTCTTGATAATCTTGATGATAATGTTTTTGACGTTCTTGTTGGCAACTTTGACTGCTGCGTTGGTCTAAGGTTTATACGGGGAAGGCTTATTCTCAATAATCCCATATTTGTGTAATAGATTAGAGACCTTTTTTATCATAGTGGGAACCATTATCAAAGACCAACTCATGGGGTACGCTGAAGAGGTAGACGATGTTTATATGTATGAACTTACCACCTTATCGGGATTGAGAACTGAATAAGATTTATCTTTGACCTATTTAGTGAAGTAGTCAATGACGACCATGATGAAATCATATCCAGTGGTAGCCTTAGAAGTTACTTTGCCTATGATATATATATCCAATGTGAATAAAGTCCATGGTAAGGTCATGAAATATGTCTGCTGGTGAGGCAAATTTTTTCATAGAGCATACTATTACATTTTAGGCACAACCAGACATCCGTGTAGTCCTTTTGCATTATCGTGCACTAGTACGTCTGTCGGAGTATTTTTCTAAAGAGGGTGTGTCCTCTCATGTATGTCCCACACTTGTCGTTATGGATTTTGTCCATAATCCCAATTATGCATCTTAGATGCACCCCATTAAATCCTCTTTCATAGAGTTATCCCCCACAAACGATGAATTGATCCATTAGCCGTCTCAGGAAGATCTGATTGATCAGAGTGGTACTGGGCGGGTAATGGTTTCTGTCTAATAGGTTCCATTTGTCAAAGTACTAAATTGTGGGTTCAAATATCATCTCCTCAATCTAGTTGATCTAAAAATAATATGAATGGGTGCTTCGATTAGTTATGATGAAGGTGATCTTCGTGTCTTCGTCTACTATGTCTATCGTTGAGGCTATGGTAGCGAGTGCATATGCGGACTTATTTTTTTCTCGGGAGAGAATATCGACAAGATGATCAAATAATGAAGACACTTCTTTCAAGTAAGATCGATAAAGTTGAAGATTGTCATCCCATATCTTCTATTTTCCTAGTATTTTACTGATGATTAGGCTTGAGTCTCCATAAGATTTCAATTTTGTGACTCCCATTTCTAAGGAAATTTCAAGACCTATGATGTAAGCCTCATATTCGATCATGTTGTTGGTGTAATCGTAGGTGAGGTTGATAGCTTTTGGGGTTGGCATAATTTGGGGGATATTATGAGAATTTCGATGCTGAAACCTCTTTTATTGGAAGCCCGTTGAAGTAAATCTCCCATACTTGTTTGTAGCCTATTGTAAAGAGTTCCTCATTTGGGAATTCCATTACGTATTCTTGTTCTCCCTTTAGTGGTCGGCCTTATAGAAAGTGTAAGATAGTCCTTCTTATGGCAGATTTATACGTGATGTAAATGATTTTTAATTCAGCTAATAGTAGCAACCATTTGTCCATACAAATGGAGAGATATGGTTTTACAAATAGATACTTTAAGGGGTATATTAAAGAGATGAGTCATATGTTGAATGACATCATGTAGTAGTAAATCTTATAGGTGATCCAACTGGTGATACGCATGCCTTTTCCAAGTCAGTGTATTTAAGATCATAAAATAGCAACGTTCTTCTGATATAATGGATGTCACATTCTTTTTTTGAACTCTCTACATATTGTGCTAACATTACTCCAGTAGCAGTGTCAATGATGGTTATGGAGAGGAGTAAGGGTTTCCCTGGTTAGGGGAACAAATAATGGTGGGTGGGTGAGATATTCTTATATTTTCTTGAGGCTTCTTGGCATTGAGCATTCCACTATTTAGGTGATTCTTTATTTATCAACTAAAATATGGGATCACATGTGGTGGTGAGGCTGTTGATGAATCGAATTATGAATTGGATCTTACCTAAGAATCCCCTTACTGTTTTTTATGTTTTATGGGGTGGCATCTCTTATATGTCCTTGACCTTGGCTGGGTCAATCTTGATTTCATCCTTACTGACAAGGAATTAGGGGAGTTTACCTTTGGGAAACATGAAGACAAAATTTTGAGGATTTAGCCTCATTTTGTAAAAGCGTAGGCTTTGAAATAATTCTAATAGTTCTAAGATGTGTACTTTATGGTATTTCAATTTTATGATCATGTCATTCACATAGACCTCTGCGGCCTTATGTATGGTATCATGAAGGATGGATGTCGTTTCTCTCTAATAGGTTACCCCTTCATTCTTGAGATCGAAGGGCATGATAGTATAACGGTATGATCCTAATGGGGTGGTGAATTAGGTCTTTTCTTTATGGTCGGGGTGCATTTTAATTTAATTGTACCCAACAAAGATGTCCACGAAAGACTTGAGTGTGTTATTGGTTATACTATTTATCAGAAGATCTACATGTGGTAGGGGAAAGTCATCTTTTGGGCAGGACCCATTGAGATCCCTATAATCTATGTACATTCAAACACCATTACTCTTAGGTACGGGTATAATATTGGCCATCCATGTAGCGAATTCCACCACTGAAATAAACCCGAGACTGAGTTATTTTTCCATTTCTTTCTTAAATTGTAAAGACCATTCGGTATTAACTTGCGAAGCCTCTGATTGATCAATTTTCCATCGAGGAGAGTTGATGTATCATGCATAATGATTGTTGAATCAATTCTAGGCATATTGGCATAAGACCATGCGAATACGTCGATGCAATTGGAGAGAATGTTGGTGAATATATTATGTTCCCTTTTATTGAGGGAGGGCCCAATTTACAAGTGCTTAGGGTTTTCGAGAGTGCCCAAATTTATGATTATCATGTAGTCCTTATTGGGATATGTACGATTACATTAACTTTGGTCAAATTTTTATAAGTGTTTCAAGTATCTTAGATCCGTATAGTAATCATTATTATGTGTGAGACCTAACCCATTGTTGGGTTCATAACTATCACATGCAATACACGGAGCTAAGTACTAGAAATAACAATTTACTATGCCATCAAAGGGAGGAAGGAAATCATTGATAAAAGTAAAGAAGTTTGATTTATTGAGGGATACATTATAAGAGGGGAAGATGGGGGGATTCAGTTTCTAATAGGACAAAATTAAAATACTTTCGAATAACGGGTGAATGTATTCATATAGATGAGGCCCAATTGTTCAGGATTGTTTCTCTAGTTATGTTGGCGATGAGTTAGGTCAGATCCTATAGAAGGACCTTAGAGTAGATTTTGGGTCCTTTGCAGCCTTGGAACTGACTGCAGGCTTGGGTAAGGGGTGTTTGTTGGGTCTAATACCTTTTCCTTGGGCAGTATAATAGTTGCTTCGATCAATTCCATCATTGGATCAGTTTATGAATGGTCTGGGAGAGGGATTGCACTAAGTGCTGGTGGTTTTCCTTTTTCCACTAATAATCCTAATTTGGATGGAATTCCAAATCTCGGGAGTCAGTCCGAGTGGAGTTTTTGGTAGAGGCTTTATAGTATCCATCCTTTTTTTGTTGTGTCAATCTAAGGTACAAAGGAAGTGTACCAGACATTGAATAATTAGGTGGGGCTCAAGTATGATGACCCCATCGTGGCAGTCAAGGCATTATCTTTGGAAAATAAGGAGGGTACCCCCATTATGATTCAAGTTAATGGCCTTACTATCTTCATTTATGACGAATGAGATGTTTACTTTTATGTAGTCTATGTAAAATCCTTCATCATAGAGGAATTCCATCCCGGGTTGGAAGGATTTATATAATTCATGCCACCAAGGCTCTAGGAGGCCTTGATAAGGAAAATCTCTCCTTATAGGTTAAAGTGACCGTTCCACCCATGATGGGGGTCTTTGAGGTGGGGGGTTTACTCTTTTCCATTGGAGGTGTATCCAAGACTGACTTTGCCCTTATGTTCAATGGTCTTGTCAGCTTTTAGATTCCCTATTAGTTTCCCCCTACTCTGAATCTGAGCATATATCCCATTTTATGAATTATTCAATCGACTACATTACGGATAACTGGTTCTTCCTCTATCATTGATCTAGTGGGATAACCCAAAATTCGCTAAAGTGAATGTCACTACTACCATGGTGGGTGTATAAGAGTGAGGCAGTATTGGTGATGGCGACTATGGACCCACCATCATTTCCTTGAGCTGTAATAATTTCAGTGTCAAAATGAAACTTTACTTTCATGTGTAGTGATGTGGGTAATGTTCCCATGGGTGTATTTAGGCTTTTCCTAGTAAGAGATTAAAATTGTTCGGGACATCGAGTACCTTAAACTCAACGTTGCACTTGATGGGATAAATGATAAGTGTGAGGGTGATGGATCTTAGGACTTCTCGACGAGTGTTGTCCTAAGCACTGATGACGGTAATGTAGGATACAAACTCCTAAGTGATGTATCCCAAACAAATAGTTTTGCAATGGGGGAACATATTAATGACGGACCCATTATCTATCAATACCAGTGTCAGATAGACCTCAATAGTTATGTACAATGCAAACCGGTGGTTGTGGCCTTTCATGGGGAGGTCTTCGTTAGATAAGTTGATGTATTTCTACATATATATGAACCCAAAGGTGGTGGACATTTAGACAAGTGACAAATCTCAAGGTACAAAGAATGATATAATAGATGGATGAGGGTCGCTTGATGTTACCGATATGTGGTTAGTAGTTCCCAGATGGAGATGTTAGCTAAGGTTTGACGGAGTTATTCTTGAATATTATTATTTTTTTATGGGAGGGGAGTAACGGATCCCTTAGCTTCCCCTTTCCCTTTGCCTGTGGGATTCTAGGGAGTATAGTTTCTCCCTGACCGGGTGAGAAAGTCAAACTCTTTATCTAGAGATAAGCGGCTCTCTACCTATGCTTTTTGCTTAGTCTTTTCTAGACAGAGTAAGAGATATGTTATGGAAATAAGGCTAGTGGCAGGAGAAGTTGAATCCGGGATCATTACTTCGGTCCATTTGAGGATTGGGGGCTATTTTGGGTTGATAGGAGATTTATTCTGAGTTCAATGGAGATCCCTGGATGCTGCATCAACTATCCAATGTACTGTCATGTTAGGATTAAGAGAGGGGGTATTGATCTCTGCCACTACTACGAGTATGTGATCGTCCTTTTGATAATCTATAATCAGGGAGGCTTTGTATAGGTAGATGATATTTACTTGGCTTCCCAAATTTCATCATCATCGGTAGGCTCTTCAGGATTTTCATCATCAAAGAGGTCTCGAATTTTCTCAAGTTTAGTTCTTGAACTATTCTCCTACACCATAGTAAATGTCCCCATAATAATATCGATATTCATCATACTTTGGCCACCAAGGCAAGTGTCCTTTGAAAACCATAGTAGCGAACGCTGATACTACATATCGAAGGTTGTCAAACTTCCCATGCGTATTATCGTAGGGAGAAGGTTTGACTTTTTCTATGCTAGAGTCATACAAATATCTCTGAATGGGGGGAACTTTTGGGAGTGGATGTCCTCAACGAGTCATTTCTTCTTAGAGTTTAATGATTCTAATAATTTGAGTACCATCTAGATATGTGTTCCCATAGATTCATCCTACATTAATATGGTGATGAGTCCAAGGCAAAATATTGACGATGAATAGATCAAATTCTAGCATAATATATGGAGGTCTAATTTGTTATATAGGTTAATTGGGTCTTTCGTAAGATCATACTTATAGCATGGAATGATCTGTGATGAGTAAGGGTCAAGGTTGATGGCTCTAAAAATATTATCATGTGTTTCTTCAGGTAAGTCATCCCACCCGGTAGGTCGAATACCCTCATAGATATTGATACTAGGATGACTGAGTTCTCTCTCACCGTTGAAGAACTATAATGGTGACCCATTATAAGAGATCCTTGGTTACAAGATATATGTAGTGCACCTTCGTTTCTTTATTCAATTTAACCAATGTATATATTTTGAAGCAATGTTGTTTTTTGAAAAGGAGTTATATCATATCCCAAATTTGTAATGTCGGATGATATGTGTTTTAAATGAGGTGGGTCATTTTTCGTGGAACCCTAATCCTTTGCTGGGAAATGGTACCATTGTGCCATCCTTTACCAAATTTTAGGTTTAAGGATGAATTTGGCGCCAAGCTCAGGAGGTGTGTTCCCTTTCGTGATCAAAAGCTGGTCGAAGCAGTCTGTAATGATTTCCTCAGGGAGGTGAGTATAGTAGGCTTGTTCTGGTTCAGTGATCGAGGATTCTGGCATCTTCTTTGGACTTCCATAGGTGAAGTTTGTCTTAGTGGGAGAATGTATCGAGTTTGACCTAATTAGTCGAGAAGTGTTATGTTGTTAATTGTGTATGCACTAATCATGTGGATGAAAGTATTAGGGGTCTCGTGGATTTTATTCTCAAGGGGTAGCACGGGTGGGAGTCCCATGGTGTCATATGCATTATGGAATATTATCTGGGTAGAAATAAGTAATTAACACTCTAGAGAGACTAGGTGATGAGTGTATGCAAATGGGTCAGCGTTTAGCCCCTAACTCAACCAACCAAGCAGTTTCCCTATGAGCAAAATGGGATCTAACTCTTTCTTCCTCTTTGTATAAAATATTATGATGAGGACTATAACTCCATATGATATATTCATATTCTATTAGGTGTCTATCTCACTCACTCATCTATGCTGTGGGTTGGGGTATCGTGGTGTTCAGACCTAAAATTCCCCCGAATGAGGATTAGGGGATGTTGCATCCTCTCATATTTCTGAAGTATCATTAGGGGAAGTTTTTGATGTAGTAGGAGAATAGTTGTCACCGCTTGCATCAGAATCTTTGAAGGCATATAGATTTACCTCAAATCCTGACTCGTTTCGCTCAATGGACTAAATTGGTATAGAGAAATTGATATGATACGTTGCTTGGAGGGCCTCACCGTACATGTCTTCCCATTCGAACAAGTAATCGTCCTCTCCTTATAATGGAGTCAGTATATTTACATCTTTAGATAACATAAACTCCATGATGATGAGTAAGTTAGGGATGCAATGATTAGATCAAATGAAATGTATGATCCCAATATAAAAAGGTCATGTGGTCGATTGGTGGGTTTGGTTTTGAAGATGATTTGAATTGATAGTAAAGGTGTACCCCAAAGGGGTTCTGTTTGGATGGGGGAGTGGGTCCTCATCCTCTCTTTTTTTATGGATGGAACTATTAGAGTAGATGGGTCGATGTGTGGAAGGGAATCATTTAAAATGGCATTAGAATGCATGTTGGGGTGATATGGTAATGGATTACCCGTAATATTGGTTTTTGGTGGGATGAGTCTCTTTAAATATAAGAGGTCTTAAATGGCGTATCTGAATCCCCAATTATTATTTATAATATGGCCGACTCCTTTATGGAATTCACAGTGAAAGTCGTCTTTCCAGTATTTGTCTGGGTTAGTGGGTTAAAGCCTAAGGTTGAGTGGCTTAATGTTTCCATCCAACTTTAAGTTCTCAAAGACCCTATTGAGGGAAGCATGTAGGTCCCTAGGATGTCTCTATATAGTCCACTTTCTCAGTAGAAGTTATTATTTCATAGGTCCTTAGAGAGGGTCCCAATTGATAAGGTGCAATGGTTTCAATTAGGTCTTAAGAACTATTAGGTGATTGTTATGGCCTGAACGGGGAGCTTACTACCAAAATACTGATGTAGACATGGAGGCTCCAGGTGAGCCCTTCTTGGAAAAAAACTGATTAATTAGTCAACGAGACTCTTTAGAGGATTTGGTTGCCTTGGAGGCTAAGCTTTACTCAATATTTCATCCTACGTTGTTGAGTTCATTGAAGTCGGGAATCCAGTGAGTCTGAGTTCATTTTGTACTTCTTTGCGGAGGTTGTTGATCACAAACTCAATATGACCATTTTCCAAAGGGCGGTTGACCATTTGATCGATCCTTTTATTTCTAATGGGTGACTAATTCCCCAACCTTTTCACCTTAATCTTCTCCAGCTCAATTTCTACCCTTAGTTCATTGAAATCGGGGATCTAGGTGTCATTCTGCACTTCTTTGGGGAGGTTGTTGATCACAAACTCAATATGATCATTTTTTAAAGGGCGGTTGACCATTTGATCGATCCTTTTATTTCTAATGGGTGATTAATACCCCAAACGTTTCACCTTAATCTTCTCCAGCTCAATTTATACCCTGAATGACACTTGGGAGTGAGGGGCTTCAGTATAAATAGGGGGAATGGGGGTTGGAATGGGTGCAGGTGGATCATGAGGATTTTTCTGTATTGTCTCAGCCATAGCCGAAGGGATTTCAAAGTTGGGGAGAGGGGGAGGGGGCACATTTTCCTCAGTTTTTAATATAACAACAGCCTCCTAAAGGCGTATTTATGGTTGGCCCAGGGCCCAAATCTCATAATTCATGGTGTTTTAGTAGGTTATGATACTTTGTAACTATAATAACCCATAATTTAAAGGAAGATAAATAAATTATATATGTGAATATTTGTGTGTATTTTTTTGTTATGACTGATGATATCACTACAAATTGTTATTATTTGGAATTAAATTGAATTTAAAATACGATAATAAAATTATAATTATTTAACTAATAAAAAATTATGTTAATAGGATAATTTGTGTCACTCTAGAGATTGGGTTTTAAGGCCCATAGGTTAGTATATGACTTTGGCTAGACTTTAAGTTATTTGGAGTTAGTTTTGGACTTATTGGGTCAGGGTCCATATAGGATCTAACCATAAATTAGTGGTTAGCATTATAAAATGAAGATTAGGGATTAGTTAAATAACTTTTTACATCTTGGACGAGAACTCCAGAGCTAAGGAGAAGAGGCTAAGTGGAGAAAAAGAGAAATTGGCATTATTGGCTTGGAGTTCAACCCATTAAATTTATAGGCAAGTTTATTTAGTATAATTGTATTATTGAAATTGTGTTATAGTATGATTACTCATTTGATTCTGAATATAAAAGAATTAATCTGAAATTATAATAAATTTAATCATTTAATATAGTTATTAGTTATGTAATGAAATTTTTAAGCATTTGGGATAAATTCTTCATGAAATTGGATTTAAACAGATTTGAATGATTAGAATTTTATTAGGTACTATAAGTGTGTGTTTGACGTCGACGCAAGAAAATTTCTAGGTTTTATTGTTAATCAAATGGGAATTGAAGTAAACCCTGCTAAGATCAAAGCATTGTTTGATATGCACACGCTGAGAATAATCAAGGATGTCCAACGGTTAACTGGACGAGTGGCTGCCCTGAATCATTTCGTCTCCAGAGAAATTGACAAATGTTTACCATTCTTCAAAATCTGGAAAGCTTTTGCTTGGGATGATGAGTGTGAAATGGCATTTTAAGAATTGAAGTCTTATCTCGGCTCCCCAATTCTAATCTCTCGGCCTATACAATGAGAGAAATTATTCCTATATCTGGTTGTCTCGGAGTAGGCCATCAGTGTTGCCATTGTCCGAGATGACAACGGAATCTAAAAGCCTATCTACTTTAATAGCAAAGCTCTCTAAGGGGCAGATCTAAATTACCCAAAGATGTAGAAACTAGCGTACACCTTAATCCACTTCTTTGGTATGTACACCCCATAAATATGGGATATGTTCTCCGAGATGTGCTAGAGAGATCATGTGCGAATCATATAGGTGGATGATCTCTGGCCAAAAGGATCGTCACTCAGGGTTATTTATGGTCGACTCTGGCAAAAGACTCGACAGAATATGTTCAGAAATGCGACAAATGCCAAAGTTATTCTACTATCCGTTATCAACCTCATCATCCACTCTTGTCCATATCATCCCCATGTCCATTCGTGATGTAGGGTATAGATCTGGTCGGCCCTTCTGCCTAGGGCAAAGGGGAATTACAAGTTTTTAATCGTTATAATTAATTACTTTTTGAAGTGGGTGGAAGCCGAGGCTATGATAATAAATACCGAGGTGAAATTATTTAAGTTTATTTAGATAAACATTATCTATAGGTATGGCCTCCCAAATACCCTCATATCAGATAACGGGAAGCAATTTAAAAATAAATCCCTATAAGCATTTACATAAGGGTCGGCATCAAGCAATTCTACTCCTCACCCAGCTGACCCCAAACCAATGGTCAGACGGAGGTCACAAACAGTTCTATTTTGGATGGGATAAAAGAAATATTGAAGATGTAAAGGGAAATGGGTCAATTAACTATACATTGTCTTATGGGATTACAGAACCACGGAGAAGACTCTGATAGAGGAAATGTCGTTTAAGCCAGCTTATGGGACAGGGGCAGTCATTCTGATAAAAAGAGGGCTTCTAATTCACTGATATGCCTAAAGTGTACCTGACAGCTCAGAGGCACCAACCTCGGCCAGCATGACGGATGAGGTAACAAGGGCTCAAGAGTGACGACCTGTGATCTCGTCCAACATAAGGTCAGCTACGTCGACGTTGCTAGTCATCCCTTAATTAGGGAACAACCGAGGTCTTCATAACTCATAGGGTCAGTTATCCATCAGGTCGTCCATAGCCAACATCACATCTACCTTATATACTAATCTCGGCTGGGCATCAATCGAGGTCTACAGGGACTCGCGGGTTCAGCCATCCTCCAACAGTAGTATCGGCACTAGCCGAGGTTACAGTAAACAGCCGAGATCAGTAGTATTACATGAGGGAACTATCTGAAAGCCCTATCATCGGCCCAGACCGACATTACAACTCTTCTGACCTAACCTCGGCCAGCTTTCCTGGCCGAGGTCATCATGAATAACCTCGGATGAGGCAATAGTCAGACTTAATTAACCTCATACTCTTCCAGGCTGAGGTTGTCCGGGTCAAAGGCAAGACTGAGCATTTATAAGAATATGCAAGGATAGGAACACGTGGATAAAATCAGTTGTAATCGAATCAATCCCCTCACGTGGGGGAATATTTCATCATCAATTTCTACATGTGATGGTGACAGATGTCTTCATTAGATTGGCTAGATCAACACACACATGCTCATTGCATGCATGGGGGGTACATTACACCCCCCAAACACTATATATACTGGTCTTCTCCTACCTTGAGAAGGATCAAGAAATTACAACCCTAGCTAAACTCTGTCAAATTATACAGTAGAGAGAGAAAGCTTGAGAGATTGTATCCATGGACATTAGTGCCCTATTTTAGTGACCTAATTCACTCATTTGCACAGTGGACGTAGGCCAAATTGGCTGGACCACTTATATATTAATGTTTATCCTCTTCTCCTCATATCAATCTATTATATGTAGTATGTACTTGAGTTGCCATTGTTATCACCGATTTGAGCTTACAAACACCTTCAAGGGTGGTGCTATTTTCAGCATCGTCATTTTGGCGTCGTCTGTGGGAACGAGAAGATGTCTCTTCCTCTTTTTCTTCTTAACCTCACCGGAGACTCTAGTGGTGAACCAGGCCTCACCCTTTGCGTGGAGTTATTTCACCATTGAAAGAGGTCCCTTAAGGTACTAAGCTCATTTTCTTCACAAGCTCTTTAGTTTTAACATATGGCACCATAGTTGCCACTACCTCCTCGACCATCTGGCATTGGAGGACCTAGTTCCATCCAGGCGCCACCCCAGTCCGAAATGGATGAGGTGGCAGCGGCCTTGAAGTCCTTGGCTGCAACGCAGTAAGCGATGAAGGAGCAATTTGCACAGCTCAGTCAAAAGATGATAAGGCCACCTGGGGTCTCACCGGAGATGATTACTCCAGCAACTGTCGAACCCCATCTTAAAGCCAGGGGACCACCCCAGGCACCGCAGAAAAACCAACCTACTCCTCAATGGAGGAGGGATGCTTGTAACCCTAGGCGTTTATATCTGGGGAGGTAAGGACACCCTTGCCCTGAGGATAAGTATGACAATATGGAGGAAGAAGATGCTCCAGAGGGCTGCTGGGAGCTGTATGAGGTTTCAAACAATACTGTACGGCCTATCCAACAATGCCGAGGTTGTGAGGGCAGAAGAGATGGTGGTGACCAACGAAGAGCATCAACTTTTGATCGCTTGAGCAGAGGGTCGGCCTTTGAAAGGCTCGACCCAGTCAATGGCCTGAGTCAGAGGTTATCCAGGTCAAGAAGTGCAGCAGGGTCATAAAGGGAAGATGGGAAACATCGGACCCATCATGGCTGACCTCATTATGGTCGAGACAGGGATCAAGAGGAGGTCAACAGCCGACGTTGTGCGGCGTCCGGGGAACCCTCAGTCTACCCCTTAGAGGTGGATGGGGATAACCTTAGCCAGGTCGACGTTGCAAAGCCATAGAATGATTCTATTTAACATCTCGAAGAGAAGATAGGGTACCTCATCAAAAGCAGAGACCCACTGCAAAGAGGTCTCTCAGAGGGCTCCCCATTCGTAGCCATGATAGTAAGTTTCCCAACCCTGCCAAGTTCAAGCCACCTACGGTGTCTCCCAAGTATGATGGTAGTACCAACCTTGTGCATCATATTGAGATGTACCACTCTGCAGCGGACATTTATTCAATCCCAGATGAGATGAAGTGTCGGGCCTTCTCCGGGACTTTGATAGAAGTTGCACACATCTGGTTTACCTCTCTTCCAAAGAATGATTAGGCATAAATTCTTCCAAATTTATCCCTTTAATTTAGTTACTTTTAGCACCTCGAATAATGTAATCAATTTGATTTTATCTCATAATCCTTCTACTGACTTATTCTAAAGAGTACCCCGAATTTCTGTTATTTCTTACTAAGTTTGCAGGTATTTGATGTCAATAAAGAAAGAAAGAAATCGGAAGAATCGAGAAAGAAAAGAAGGAAAGTCAAAAGGGAAAAACTGTAATTTTTACCTAGAATTCGGATGAGGCATCTGAATAAAAGTTAAAGATATCAAGTTCACGAGCACATAGGAAGAAACGACACCTCAATCGGAGTCCCGGTGTGAAAGTTATGAGCAGTCAAAGTTTAAACAAAAATTCAAAGGAAATTTGAACCAATCCAGACCGGACCGATCCGAAATGCAAATTTCCTGAGAACCCCGGACCAAAGATGGATCACAGCTGAAAGAAAATAAATGAACCGATCCGTATCGGATCGATCCGGCCAAGAAATAAATAAACCGATCCGGATTCCAGCCAGACCGAACCGAAGGAGGACCGGACCGACTCGATTGTCGAATTTTTATTTTTTACTCCTCCTCTAATGGAGAGTCCTAGTTCAGCTAAAACTCTTGGAGTTTTGTAGGGTATTTAAACCCGAGTTATTATCATTTTAAGAATGGAGAATTTATTTTCCATTCTTTTCAGAAAAACCCTAGTTTGAAGATTGATTATAAATTTAATTCCAAGAGGGAAGATTGTTTTGATTTCTGTGATTACAAGTATTTTTACTTGATGCTTTTAGTACTTTGTTAAGATTAGTGGTTAATTTCTTCTGTCTAATCTTCTTTCTACATCATTCTACAATTCTCCCTTAGTTTAATCATGATTTCCTGCAATTCAACAATTGTTTTCATTAATTTCATCATGTTAGGCTAGATCTTCTAAGGTCGGGACACATGAACTCAAGTTGATGTGGTAGTTGCATGTGTATAAAATTAATCGTCTAAATTTAATGATTTTATTATGATTGTATTGCGCAGTATCGTGACAATTGTAGATCTTTGGATCTCGTTTGCTTGCAGGTAACCGGGATGCTTTAGAATGCAATTCGAGTGTAACTATCGCAATACCGATTTACTCATCCTCTGATTAAGTATGGTGCGGGCTTAAAACTCATATATGTAATACTTGGGAGTATTAAATTCTGGGTCTAATTAATCATATAAATTTATGATTAGTCAATCTCAAACTTTGACCAAAAATCCAAAAACATATAAAAATTTGAAAAAGCACAAAAATATTCATCATCATCTCTCATAAGCCAGTTAATGCAAAATTCTGAACTCACTCCAACTCCCCATGATACTCCAACCCATATTCACGAAAATCCATATTCACACTCCTAACGCTCCACAATTCTGGGTTCCACCTCCCACACTGTCACACTCAATCTCAATAACACCTCATTTTCCTTCTTAGGACACACTTCAGAGCGCTCTCCGAGTATACCAAGTTAGGACACAGAGTCTTTGAGTAAGAGAAATATGCCACAATACGGTAGTGCAGCCGCCGACGAGGGAGAAGCCCCGTATCGCCCTTTGAGAGACGTCTTATATCCCGAGCGCACTGTCACTCCGGGATGCATTTTACTCCCGTACAATGCTGGTCAATTTCGCTTTAGGAATGAGATGATCCAGATACTTCCCACTTACCATGGAATAAATTCAGAAAAGCCATATGCCCACATCATGGAATTTGAGGAGGTGTGCGACACTCTCAGCGATCAAACTTGCACAAAATATGTGCTCCGCCTTAAACTCTTCCCATTCTCGCTAAAGGATAAGTTTAAGACCTGGCTATGGTCTTTACCTCCAAATTTGATTTCATCATGAAACGAGCTACAATCCAAATTTTTCAAGAAGTTCTTTCCTCCACATCGAACGAACTCCATCAAGGCTCAAATTCAAACTTTCCGACAATTAGAAAATGAGTCATTCGATCGATGTTACGAGCGTTTCAATGAGTTAATTACTTCATGTCGCCATCACGGTTTTGATAAAACGTAAATCATTTCCTTTATCCATAATGGACTGAACATTAATTCCAAGCAACTCGTTGAAACCATGGGTAGTGGTCTGTCGACTTAGACACCCACGATGATGAGTGATGATATGAGAAATTGGCCACAAGACGTTCTCATGCTAGCAAGTCAACAGTAAAGTGTGTAGCAAGTAAATAAAGCAAGTAAATAGAGAGAAGACAAGATATAGAGTGGTTCAGCCTTTAAAATAGGCCTATATCCACTGTGTTGCTCCATTCTCATTATATGCGTTACATTGTACAATATAATCATGCCTAAAGAGGCGTACAAGTATGAGAATAAAGGAGAGTACATGATGACTGATGATCCCGGTATGCCGGAGAGGTAGCTGCGATATGAATGAGTCGTCCTCCAACTGTATGCTGAGGTTGTGTAAAGAGAATCGGTACTTTAGAACCTACCCCGGGTGTGTGTGGAATCGATCCCCCCATTTCGAGGTGTGTACCTCTATTTATAAGGGATATGCTCACATGCAATGAGCACGTGACGCACGAAGTCTGGAGTTAGGATGGAGAGGGATGCAGCTTGTAAGGTAAATAACCTGAGCGCCACATCCTGTAACTGACAAAAGATAAAGGTGCCACGCCCTAGACTGGGTGGGTCCGTGGCACGTTGATTGTGACCGCCCCCTTAATGAGGGGTCGTGCCCTATATGAGGTAGGGCCGCTCCCTGTATGAGGTACAGACCGCGGCATGTAATCATGTGCAGAGTAGCATACCATCCACAGTAGGGTGCTATATTTGTACTATCAATAAGCCCCCAAGTCGTAGTGTCAAGAGAATTTGATTGGGTCTGCGACTTAGTTAAGTTTCCTTATGTGCCACGGTAGTTTTCAAGCGACGATTCGTCTTCCGCGCTCTCTTATATAAATTGTTTCAGGCCGTGGACTTCATTATGTTTCCAAAACTTTGAGAGAAAATCGAGAGCGAATTTATGTGTGTTCATCTTCTTTCATTTTTCAGCAACCCTTCGAGGTTGTGCGTGGAGATTCCAAGGTGCTGTGAGGCTAAGCATTGTTGGTTTCTTCATTCCAGGTAATTTTTTAACCAATCTTTGTAAATTTTTTTCGTAGCTCGTACTTCCTCTTTGAATATACAAACAAATGAGCTTCTGCATTGCTTGATAGAAAACTAGGATTTCAATTGAATACTCTGTTATCACCCTATAATCGAACACATATGAACGCTGAACACATCAATAATTGTTAGGATTGATCTTCATATGCTGTACTTGACCCCTGATCTTCCAAACGCCATGAAAATCATATAGTTGTTCTTGTTGTTCATAATCAAACTCTTCATATTATATGAATTTGATCTTAAAATGATTAAACGTTAGATACTTAACTATTTAAGGTAGGGACCGCAGCATGGTATATTATCAGTTATCTAGGGGTCCCATGAACTGTTTAGGACTTTATTCGTGACATACAGTGGGTGATGGTCGCGGACCCTTAAGTTCTGAGATTTATCCTTCACGACACTTTGATGCATATCCACTTAATCTGTTGCGGCGGTGGGGTTTTTAGGGCTCTGGATCCCCACCCTTGTATTTTGAACAGTCTTCAAACTTACAAGAACCAAATATACATCCACAATAAATAATTATAATTGTTGCTAGAATTCCTCGAATCGACCTTTAGCAATTTTAGAGATGGTTGTGGCAACAGATCTCTAATTCCATTTAAGACCATTGTCGCGACAGTGTATGTTCCCTTGCTGATATAGGAGGTGGCTGCGGCCAGTAGGGTCAGAGGGTAATCCCTTAGGTTCGATGAATAGGGTTGGCAGTGTTTTAGCCCATTAATAACTATGTTAAGGAAATAATTCCCACCAAGTAAATATTTACTATTCATATATAATCTTCCCGCGGATTCTTAAAGTCTTTTCCAAACCATACTGGCTGGGGCGCCTAACTGCAGACTCTGGTTTTCAGATTCTGTGAGCTTTGACCCAGACAAAGTTCTTAGAGGCTTTTGGGCAAAGCATTTTGGAACCTCTCCTCCTGAACTCTCTTCCGTGCCCCCTTTGAGATCAATAGGGCCTTGCCAACTGAGGGATTGCCCCAACTACAAAATATTATACTCAAACTCCACAAATTTCGCGTCTAGGAAGGATTTTCAGTCCGCGCAAATGGAAGAAGAAGCCAATTCAAGTAATCATCCATTGGGTGTAGGAGATGATGCCGCGAAAGTTAGGGATAACCCGACAGGTCCATCTGGGAGGGTTGAGAGACCCCTAACTGCGCTTGATATCTGCAGGATTATGACCCAAGACTGGACTGACCAGGTGGCTGAGGCCTTCGAACCAAAGACCTTGCACAGCTCTGGCTGATGATGGAGTTTGCTTCCCACTTCATGCATTTGTTTACGGGATGCGGCTTCCTGTTCCTGTTCCCATCCGTCACATCTTTCAGACAATGAAACTAGCACCGACCCAGATAGATCCCAATGGTTGGAGGGCCATACTTGTCATGGTCGTTCTTTGGGAGAACCAATTCATAAAGGACATTACTCCCACGGAGTTCTTTCATTTCTACCGCCTAAAGGAAAATTCCATGAAGTTCGCCGGGTACTATTACTTCTCGGTCCGTGACAGGGACGAGACCCTTTTATACTGAGAGGCCGACCAATGTAAATAACTGGAAGGGAAAGCATTTTTACATCTCTGGGGAAGGCTGGGAGATCCACCCCGAAGAGAACGAGAGGGAGAAGTCATATCGAATGTCGCGGCAATGGGGTTCTCCCTCCAAGCTAGGTATTTTGGTTATAGTCGCGTCACGTCTTACTACTTGCATATTAACCTCCACTAACCTTTGAATTGTCTTTTCTGCAGTTCTTGACAACTTGCATTTGAACAAGCGTCAGGAAAAGAGAGTTGTTGAGGTCGCGGCAATTCCTGCTGAAGAAAAGAGATTCAGTGTCCTTGTGACCTCTGCCACCATATTCGAGGCAGGTTTCTTTCCCAGCAAGTGTATTCCAAAAGATATGGCCACGGGAGGTAATAATCTGATTCCATATTTGTCCGTGGCATTTTTTTTTTACTTTGAATATTTATTATTTCTTTTCCCTTTTCAGGTGAGGAGGTTGACAGGGAATTGCTGGCCGCGTAGTTGGCGGAAATGGACAAGGACGCGGTCGTTCTCAATAATACTGCACGGAGTAGGAAGAGGAAGAGGTCCAAAGCTAAGGCACCTGCCGCGGCTCCATCAAATGATTTGAACACTCCTGCCGCGAACTCAACTCCTTCCGAGGAGAAGACTGACATTGCAACCCATCCACAATCTGAATTTGATGATGATATAGGAGCCAACCTGGTCGCGGCAGGTTTGATGTCAAATGATGTTCCCCTCAATACAGCTTTATCGCCGCCGCCACCTATCATTGCAGTAAATGCAAACTTGGTACCCCCACAGTGCCGTGGCGAAGTTTGTCCCGATGGTCGTCTGCGGACTCAATTGAGGCAACCCAACCCTGAGTCGTCATGGGACACCACCGCGAAAGCTTCACGAAGAAGGAAAATGGCCCTAGACGTCGCGGATCTGGATAGGCTGGTGGTAGAAGACCATGACGACCTGGAGGACTGCGGCCTCCATAGTCTTCTGAGGGTAAGTTCTTAGTGATGCTTTGTTTTTCTTTGGCATTATACATTTTGCTACTAACTTTTCAATTTCAGGCCGCGGACGTCATCGTAGCCCAAAAAAGGAAGTACGAGGCCCTGTACATATTGAAAGAGGAAAAAAAAGAGGGTGCATGTCGCGGATATGGAGGCCGCACGAACTACATATTTTGAGGCCGGGAAGCAGTCTGCTGCTGCGGTTCTTCAGGCGGCCCAAATGGACTTAGCTTCTGCAAACAATGTAAGGGAAGAGGCGGAGGAAAACTTCAAATAGGCTGCAAAATCCCTCAAGACCTCCCAGGATCAGACTGAGGAAGCTTCATGGGCCGCGGAGATTTCAAATAATAAGCTCGTACTACTACAAAAGAAGTACAAAGAGCTGGAGGCCAAGTCCACCCAAGATGCCATAAACTATGCCGCGGTAATAAAGAAGATGGAGGCAGATCATGGCGATGCTCTTCAGATGTCCATTGACCACATAGTGGAGTCATTGAAAGGCTCTAGGGACTTCTTACTCGTCAATAATAGAGCCTACCTCCACGGCTACCAGGAGATAAGGCATAGGATTATAAATAATTTTCCTGAGACGACGGAGAAGGTTCTTGCATGGGGGCTCGGTGATGCCGAGCATCAATAATGCATAGCCGAGCTCAAAGTCGCGGCTGAAGATAAAGCTAGGCTGAGAGAAAAAGTAGAGGCTGCGGCCGTGGAGGAAGAGACTGAAACAGCCGCGGATGGTGAGGAGGGTGATGAGCATGATGATGATGCTTCCTGAGTTCGTTTATTTTTTTTTATCATTGATATAGGGTTGCATCCCTTTTTCCAAATTTTAAACTGTAGTGGATGCGGGCCATTTTCTTATAACCTTAACTGATAATACCAAAGCTGCGGCCACCTTTTCTGCATTAATTATTTTGACTTTATTCTCTTGTCCTTTTTCCATCTCCTTTTTTGCTTGCTTCAATGCTTTATTGAATGCTTTCTGTACGCCTCCGATGGCTTGAATACAACTGCCTTGCATAATTAAAATTCTTTATTGGAGTGAACATGTGGAAATAACATATTAAGTCCGCGGTACCCTCGAGTATTGCCAAGGAACCTTCACAAGTACTGGTTACAGGCTGCGGCTATAGTTCGCATGGATCATGTTCATGGGCCGCGACCCTTTTTGCCTTGAAATGACTGGAATGACAGCCCTATAATTAGAGCCGCGACAGTCTGAATTTACTTAATGTCCATATCCATATTGATAGGGATTTGCTTTTATCCCACAAGTAGTAGCTTTATAGGCCTCAACAACCCTTAGTCGCTTTAACAGTTGCACTGCATCGTAAATTACCACAAGTGCACTTCATATAGGCCGTGGCACGTTCAAATCACCCTGCTTGAATAGGGCTATGGCTGTTTGATAATGGCTGTCGCGGGGGGGGGGGGGGGGGGGGGGTAACACAACCATCATGGGAAATATAGAGAGGGCTAAGGATTTTCCCGTAGCACTTCAATTGCCTTTCATGAAGTATGGCCTTCTATATGTGAGTGGGATATTATCAAGCCTCCCCAGGCTGGGTTATGTTATTAAGCCACCCACAGCTAACATATAGGATATTTTCAAGCCTCCCCAGACTAAGTTATGTTATTAAGCCACCCACAGCTAATATATAGGATATTTTCAAGCCTCCCCAGGATGGGTTATGTTATTAAGCCACCCACAGCTATGGATGTATGTATAAATCCATCCCTGGCTAGATATTACAAGTCTCTCGACTTAATGACACATCCCGAAATCCAAGAGCGGGCATGGGAAGCCCTTATGGGTGATGTTGCAGTCCAACTTGTATAATTGCTTCCAATATTTGCTCTCGCCCCTTTCAACTATCATCAATTTTTGGACAATCAAGCGTCTTGTCGGGCATTATTACCCATTCAGATATTATCATTCCCGATATAACATATTGCCTCGGATCGGGATCTACTTAAGAAGGAAATGGTCTTTATAAGATAACATTTCATGGAAATGAGAATCAAAATATGACACTATAAAAGTGAACTTGGTTTTACAACTATTCATATATATGACTTTGTACGGATAACACAAAGTTTAGTTTAAAATAGCATAAGAGGAGTTGTCACTATAAAGTAGAGAAATATTGGATATAGGGGATAAGCATGAAAAATGATCATGTGGCATGTGAGATAAGGCTGCATCCCCTAAACATCTTCGAGGAACCTCCGCAGCATCCCTTTCCCAATCAACCTTTCAACCTCATCCTTCAGAGCATAGCATTGCTCAGTGTCATGGCCATGATCCCGATGGAATTTGCACCACGTAGCTTTGTTCCTCCTGTGGGGTGGAGCTCTCAGCTTTTCTGGCCACCTCAATAGCTTGTCTTCTTTGATGAAATCAAAGATTTCTTCAATCAGTCAGGCCAATGGAGTGTAGGCCCCAGATTTCTTCTCTGCCCTCTCCACTCTCCTTTTTTGACACCTGTCGACTGATTCCGCGGCTGGATCCTCCTGGACTGCCGCGGCAGGAAAGGAAGTTGGAGCCATTTTCTTGGGCACTGCGCCCACGTTGGGTGAGGTCGCAGCCTCTAGCATTAGTACCCTCTGAGTCAAATAGTTGACCTGGGTCTGGAGTGAAGCATGATTGTCGTAGAGGTGGTTGAGGTGATTGTACAACTGCACAATCTCATCTTTGATTTCTGTGCTCTGGCTGGACTCTCCTTCCATTTTCTGCTTTTGTTAGTCGTTACAAAGTATATGTACAGTCTGGGACAAAACTAGTAGAAGTGAGTAATCACAGAAACATTGGAGTAACTAAGTAGGAAATGGGGATGCAGCATTGTACTGATGCACTGTTGAAAGGTGCCGCGGCCATTATAGCACATAGGTGCACTGTCGTGGCCTTTGTATGACATTCACCAAGGTTGAGCTGCAGACCTCCCGAGTTCGTTCCTTGATGTTTTGAAGGCTTGCACAGGCCGTGGTATGGAGGTATTTAAACTACCTGCTGCATCCCTTGCTAGGTGGGGGGAAAAGCAATCCCAAAATCAAAAACCAGAAATTGAGTTTTTCTCCCGAAACACGGGGAGAGCATGCCTACTAGGGTCTATCCATGAGAGAATAACTTCTTGGTGCATGCAGTGGCACAATTCTAATGATAAACCCTAGATTATAGGCAAAGAACAATAAAAAAGGGGGTAAACATAATTCTTCCCTAACCATTCATCTTTTCGGGGGTAAAGGCCATCATGCCTTTTAGCACTATCTAGATGAAATGATATCTCAGGGGCATGTAAGATAAATCCAAGGTCAAAAAAGAGAGACCGTAACATATTTGAATATACAAATTACCCATTTAAGGGTGTAAATATAAAATAGAGCTCAATAACCTGAATCTAGTCGTGAGATAATGATCCAAAGGATCCCCACGAACAAAATAAGGTGTTGAAGAACTCAAAATATAGAGAAACAAGATTAAAATATCTCGTTTCCCACAAACGGTGCTAAACTGATGATACGAGAAATTGGCCACAAGACGTTCTCATACCCGCAAGTCAACAGTAAAGTGTGTATCAAGTAAATAAAGCAAGTAAATAGAGAGAAGACAAGATATAGAGTGGTTCCGCCTTTAAAATAGGCCTACATCCATTGTGTTGCTCCATTCTCATTATATGTGTTACATTGTACAATATAATCATGCCTAAAGAGGCATACAAGTATGAGAATAAAGGAGAGTACATGATGACTGATGATCCCGGTATGCCGGAGAGGTATCTGCGATATGGATGAGCCGTCCTCCAACCGTATGTTGAGGTTGTGTAGAGAGAATCGGTACTTTAGAACCTGCCCCGGTTGTGTGTGGAATCGATCCCCCCACTTCGAGGTGTGTACCTCTATTTATAAGGGATATACTCACATGCAATGAGCACGTGACGCACGAAGTCTAGAGTTAGGATGGAGAGGGATGCGGCTTGTAAGGCAAACAACCTGAGCGCTGCATCCTGTAACTGGCAAAAGACAAAGGTGCTGCACCCTGGACTGGGTGGGTCCGCGTCACGTTTATTGTGACCGCCCTCTTAATGAGGGGTCGCGCCCTGTATGAGGTAGAGTCGCGCCCTGTATGAGGTATAGGCCGCGGCATGTAATCATGTGCAGAGTAGCATACCATCCGTAGTAGGGTGCTATATTTGTACTATCACTGAGCTTCACCTAAGGTATGTCGCCGAGACTACACAATCCTGGGATACATCTGACCCTAATGCTCAAAATCAAAATCGTCAAGTGACCACCACTCCATCGGCGTTCGACCTATTTCATGTAGAAAAGAATTCTATAGCTGACAGTTGACTCGATATGCTTGAGAAAGGACTACGAGACCTATGTGAGGTATATGGAAGAGGACCAACTGGATCCATCTCAAACCCCGTCAAGAAGGTTTGTGCGATTTGTGAGGCGGGTCATTCAACTGAGGAATGCCCGCCTATACCCGCCTACAAAGTGATGCTTTAAGAGCAAGTCAGTGGCATAAGAGGATTTAAGGGTAATTTCTGTGCACCGCACGAGAATTCTTACAATCCTTTATGGAAAAACCACCCTGGTTTTAGCTATGGGCAACAACATGTTGCGATTAATACTAATTCACATGTTGCCCCTCCTCCACCACCGCACTTTCAATAAGTTCCACACATGCAAGGACATGTGCAAGCACCACCACCTCAAGGAGCATATATCACTCCACCGCGGAGAAATCTCGAGGATACGATCAACCACCTTATCAATACCCAGACTGCAACTAATGATAGGCATGAGCGCATGATCAACGACATGAATGTGAACATTTCACAGTTGCAATCATCGTTGAGTATAAAAGAGAAAGGAAAGTTTCCTTCCCAGGTCCAAAGATCGCCCCAAGGTCAAACTAGTGTTAGATCCACCTCTACCGAACATCAGGAGCAATGTCAAGCTGTGACCACTCTTCGTAGTGGGAGAGTCATTGATTTATCACCTCCCCCACACGACGTAACCAAAGACAAGGAGATTTTGCCCAGCACGAAAGAGGCCGAAGATGTCCCCTTGAATGAGAGTGATAAAGAAGACACTAGTGAGCCCGAGGTAGTAGTGAAACCACCCACCGTGGAACTGTTTCCTCAAAGGTTGATTCCTTCCCACAAAGGAAACCCCCGTGATGAAGTGCTAGATGTACTAAAGCAAGTGATGCTAAATTTACCTTTCCTCGATGCTATTAAGAAAATTCCAGCTTATGCAAAAGTCATCAAAGACTTGTTGACGGTAAAAAGGAGGATGAAGGTAAAGAAAAATATATTTCTAGCACAGAACGTGAGATCCATCCTACTCAATGATCTCCCGCCCAAGTTTAAAGATCCCGGTGCACCCACCATTTCCTTCATCATTGGAGAAAATAAAATTGAGAAAGCCTTACTTAATTTGGGAGCAAGTGTCAATATCCTCCCTTAAGCCATCTATAGGCAACTTGATTTGGGAGACCTCAAGCTCAGAAAGGTCACTCTCCAGTTAGCGGATCGAACCGTGAAGATCCCAAGAGGCATAGTTGAGGACGTGATCGTCTAAGTTGACACTATCTATTTTTTGGTAGACTTTGTCATTTGGGACACGGAGCCCTCCTTCACCTCGAGCAATCATGTTCCCATTATTCTTGGGCGCCTGTTCTTAGCTACGTCTAACGCAATCATCAATACTCGGAATGGACAAATGCAACTCACTTTTGGGAACATGACCTTAGAGACTAACATCTTCCATATAGCCCAACGGACATGGGAAGAAGATGATCTTCACACGGTGAGCCTAATAGACGAGATCGTAGAGGAGTATTTCGAGAAAAATTATTATGGAGACACCATAGGGTCCTGTTTAGTGTCGAGCCACGAGAGTGAGGGGACGTGCACCGCATTCGAGAGGGAGGTTGAGGAGTTAAGAGAATTACTTGATGAGAGAGCATCGGACGATGACACGAGAGATGTGAATTGGGTTTCTCGATCCGAGGAGTTACCGTCGAGAGAAACATGCATGGTTCCCTCCAGCGATAAATTCTTGACCCTTGAATTAAAGAAACTTCCCTCCCATATTAAATATGCATACCTAGGAGAGGATGAGACATTTCCTGTTGCTGTCTCCTCTAGCCTAGATGAAGAGCATGAGGGTAAATTGCTAAAGATTCTGAGGAAGCACCAAGGTGCTTTTGGTTGGTGCATTGCTGATTTAAAAGGGATAAGTCCTTTGATTTGCAACCACAAGATCCATCTCGAAGAGGACGTCAAGCCCTCGAGAGAAATGCAAAGAAGGCTAAACCCTAATATGAAAGAAGTGGTGAGAACCGAAATCAATAAGCTATTGGATGCCGGGATTATCTACCCATTCTCAGATAGCAAATGGGTGAGCCCTATTCAAGTTGTCCCGAAGAAGTCGGCCACGACGGTGATTGAGAATGCTAAAGGAGAGCTAGTCCCCCAATGTACCACCACCGGGTGGCGTGTTTGCATTGATTACCAGAAACTCAATGCGGGAACTAGGAAAGACCATTTCCCTTTGTCATTTATTGATTAGATGCTTGAAAGAGTAGCGGGCCACCCTTACTATTGCTTCCTTGATGGTTATTCCGGATATAACCAAATTCTGGTAGATGTAATTGACCAGTAGAAAACAACCTTCACTTGCCCTTTTAGTACATTTGCCTACAAACGTATGCCATTCGGCTTGTGTAATGCACCCGCGACCTTTCAAAGGTGCATGCTGAGCCTATTTAGCGACATGGTCGAGAGAGGACTTGAAGTGTTCATGGACGATTTTAGCGTTTTTGGCACCTCTTTCGATCTTTGTCTTGAAAAACTGGAAAAGGTACTTGCCCGGTGTGTGGAAAAGAACTTGGTGCTAAATTGGGAGAAATGCCATTTTATGGTCACTGAGGGAATAGTTCTTGGCCACATAGTTTCATCCCAGGGGATAGAAGTTGATAGAGCTAAGATAGATGTCATAGCCGATCTACCCCCACCAAAATCTCTCAAAGACGTGCGCTCCTTCTTGGGCCATGCGGGGTTTTATCGAAGGTTAATTAAGGACTTTAGTGCCATCACTAGGCCCTTAAGCAACCTACTCATGAAGGACACCCCATTTGAGTGGACGGAAGCATGCCAAAGCGCTTTTGAAAAACTGAAAACCATGCTTGTGTCCGCTCCCATCATGCAAATTCCGGATTGGTCTTTATCATTCGAAATTATGTGTGATGCTAGCGATTATGCGATAGGGGCTGTTTTGGGCCAAAGAAAAGATAAACAGGCTCATGTCATCTACTACGCTAGTCGAACTCTTACCGGACCACAACTCAATTACTCCACTACCGAGAAGGAGTTGCTAGCAGTAGTCTTTGCTCTTGACAAATTTCGGTCCTACCTTATCGCTTCTCCCATTACTTGCTTCACCAACCATGCGGTATTGAAATACCTACTTGCGAAGAAAGACGCAAAGCCGTGCCTCATAAGGTGGATCCTACTCCTACAAGAGTTTAATCTCTCCATTAAAGATAAGAAAGGAGTAGAAAATGTCGTTGTCGACCACTTATCACGACTTTCGTCCGATGTACCTAGTGATCCAATACCCATAGACGAATACTTCTCGGATGATCAACTCTTTGCTACCTCTTCTTTTCCCTGTTTTGCGGATATATTGAACTACCTTGTCACGGGAGCCATCCCTCCCGATTGGACATCGCAAAATAAAAAGAGGTTTATTACTTGGTCGCGCATGCTTTTCTATGACGATCCTTTTCGATTTAAATATTGCGCCGACCAAATCATCCAACGATGCATATCGGATGATGAGATTCCCAAAGTCATCCAGTTTTGTCATTCGGAAGCTTGTGGAGGCCATTTTTCGATGAAAAAGACGGTCGCTAAGATCCTTCAATGTGGCCTCTATTGGCCCATAATATTCCGCGATGTGAACAATGCTTGTAAATCTTGCAATAAGTGCCAAAGGATGGGAGCTATTACCCGATGAGACATGATGACATTAACCCCGATACTCATTATTGAGATCTTCGATTATTGGGGTATTGACTTCGTGGTCCCTTTCCCCCCGTTCTTTGGTTTCCTATACATCCTTGTTGCGGTCGACTACATTTCTAAATGGGTGGAATCTATAGCTACCAAGACAAATGATAATAAAGTGGTGATTAAGTTCCTACAGGAACACATACTTTCCCGCTTCGGTGCTCCGAAAGTGATAATTAGTGATAATGGCACGCACTTTTGCAATAGGCCATTCGCGAAGCTCATGAGAAAGTATGGTGTCGTTCACAAGGTTGAAACGACTTATCACCCACAAACGAATGGGCAGGCCGAGCAAGCAAATCAAAAAATCAAGAACATTCTTGAAAAGACGGTCAATCCTACCAGGAAAGACTGGTCACTTAGATTGAACGATTCGCTATGGGCCTATCGTACCGCATATAAAAAATCGCTCGACATGTCCCCTTCTCGCTTTGTGTATGGAAAACCTTGCCATATTCCCATGGAATTAGAGCACAAGGCGTATTGGGCGATTAAGGAGTTGAACTACGCCATAGATAAGGCCGGTGAATCTCGCAAGCTTCAATTAAATGAGTTAGAAGAGATACGCAATGATGCGTACGAGAATGCAAAAATTTCCAAAGAAAGGATGAAACTCGCTCACGATAACATCATTCGACACAAAGAGTTTCTTACCAGATAAAAAGTGCTTCTCTATAACTCTCGGCTTCACCTATTCTCGGGCAAGTTGCGGTCACGATGGACTGGTCCATTCGTTGTAAGGAACGTTTTCCCTCACGGAGCTATTGAATTAGACGATTTAAAAGGTGGAAATACGTTCAAGGTAAATGGACAATGCCTAAAGCCATATTTAGAGGTGTGTGTGGAAGAAGTCAACACCATTTGGTTGTTAGACTCCGTTTACGGGGTAGAGTGAGCTGCTACAGTGAGGTCATCGCACCCCCGATGCGTATGGGATAAATTCTTGTGTATAGTAGACGAGAGTCGTGTGAGTAGGGAGAGTCCCTAGGATTAGGGTACAATAAGGTGAGAGCATTCACATGTTTTGGGAAATTGAGTCAAATTGCGTTGATCATAGGAATCGAGAGGGTGTTGAACCAAAATTGATAGGAAGCAATGCGGAGAGTCAAAAACTTTCAGAGAAGAGCGCTCGAAATTAAGTTAGGGGGAGAAATCCATCTCAATACAAGAACCGTATCAGTTCTCTTATTTTTGGGTCGGACCGGTCCGAACCGAATATGTTCGTTTCTTTTAGAGCCGAATCGATCCGGTAATTATAAAGCTCAAAAATTAAAAGGATTGGACCGGTTCGGTCCTGTACCAGCCAGATCGGTCCGATTTCTGCAGTATTTTCCCTTTCCCTAGGTGCACCCCCCTTCTCGCCAATCACTTCCCTTCCCTTCCAATTCGTCCCACCATACCCAACCCTTCATTTTACCTCCCAAATACATCCCCTCTCTCCCTCCAAACCCTTTCCCTCCATTTACAAAACCCTACCCACTCCTCACCTATAAATACACACCCAAATCCTTCATTTTCACCCACCTTCAACTGCATCACTCCTCTTTTCTCTCTACCTATTTTTTTTCCAGCAACCTCTCCTTGTCCCAATGGCCCAAAGAGCCCCCCCGTAAAATACGACTCAAATGAAATCCTACCCTCCAGCCATGGTGAATTCCGTTCCTTCCAAGAGGAGCGTTGGTGTACTCGTTTCTTTGGTCCGGATTACAAACTCCATATGGAGCACGCAATCTAATGGACGGGGCTGCCCAATTCTGTCATCGCCCTCTTCATGCCTAGGGGTTGGCACCGTTTCCTTAATGAACCATACGACGCGGTTTGGGCAGTCGAGGTCCGCTCCTTCTATGGATCCCTTGTTCGAATTGGCCAATTCGAGTCTCAAGCCTATGTTGTTCTCACTGCCAAGTTGGGAGAATACGACGTTCTCGATGTTCAAGACTACACATACCTAAGGAATGTTGCCCCGAGAGCCAAGGAATTGATTATGGAGCGAATTGCCCCCGACGTTGCATGGAGGGGAGAGACTGTCGCTGTTGGCCGGCTTAACGAGAAAGCACGCCTCACATTCCAAATTGTGTGTGCTAACATTTTGCAAACGTCCAACGATTTCGCGATGCGTCCCCATCAAGCCACATTAACATACCGCCTCTTCGATCCTAACACTCTAATTAACCTGGCTCGCACCCTATACGCTAACATTATCGTTGCAGCCATGGATGAGAAAGGTGCAACACCACTTCCTTATGCACGACTGATTACCTCCATTCTCAAGGACACTGGCATTGAGGCGCCGCTTGACCGTACTCGCCTCCCCAGTCCTTTTGGACAGGGGACCCGCACTCGGAGCGCCAAACAGCTAGCCATCCTTTGAGCGAGGCATGGAAGTGATGACGAGGATGATGCTGCCTCGAGTGAGGAAGAGGAAGAGGAAGAGGAAGAAGAAGAGGAAGTTACCGATGTGGAGATGGGAGAAGTTGGAGTAGATGAAGAGTCAGACGAAGAAGAAGACGACCCAGATTTTGAATGGGCGGGTAGCGACCTCACTAATCGTATGTCGGCCCTTGAGACGAGATTCAGCAACTTTATGACCGACTACCGCCACGATACAAGCATGATGTTTTATTTCCATGCGGACTTGTACCGATGCCAAGGGGATCCCAACGAGCCATTGCCATCCTATTTCTATTATCCTTATGGCCCTGACGCGCCCAGCTCTTCCCACCCACCGCCCCAGTGAAGCTTTGTCTGCTTGTGACAGTTTTTAGTTGATTACCTTATTCACATTCATGTATGCTCTTTCCTGTTATTGTACCACAGTCCTGTTTTATAAAAATTTGCATTTTCTCCATTTGTTTATTTTATTTATCGCACTTTTTATTTTGCCTTGTTTAGATTTTAGTCCTTTTTGCTTGAGGACAATGCAAAAGTCTAGGTTAGGGGGGGTGACAAGTGCGTATTTCTAAAACTTCACAAATTTTCAAAAAAGTCTAGAAATTTCAAAAAAATCATAAAATTTTGAAAAACCCAAAAATATTTTTGTTCAAAATAAATAAAAATTAGAATTCAAATTTTTCAAAAATATCATTAAAAGTAGGTGTAAAGTCTCAAGTTGTAAAAACACAATACACAAAGCCGATATTGACCAAAGATGGAAATTGTGCGAAAATTGACGACTTAACGAATAAATGTGGAGATTAACAGCCCCGGTGAGATTTGAGCCTTTCATTTTTGTGAAATTTATAAATCAATCCGAGTTAATTGTTAACTCAAAGTTCTTTTCAACGTCTAAAAAGTCGTTGAGGATCTCAATCATTTCATTTTGATCGGTTTTGATAAATGTGTGTGATATTGCTGTACAAAGCGCGCTACAAATCTCTAAATTAAGTTCGTCTCGAAATGCATATGGTAAATTAATAAGTAATTCGGACAATGAAGTAGGCCCTCGTTTGTTATCCAAAAATTTTGGCCATAAAAAGCTATGAAAAATTATCCCTTTTGTAACCCAAATCAAGTCGAATAATTTTTCCTTTCGTTTGACAACCCGAAAAACCCAGAATTGTGAAAATTGAATATTTATCAAATAAAGTCCGGAAAGTGCATAAAAAGGGGCAAGAAAATAATAGAAATGCTCAACAAAAATAGCAAGAAAAGAAAAGAAGTGAAAAATAGAAACAAAAATAGAGAAAAAGAAGAGAAATTGAGAAAAAGCCCGAAAAAAGCACAAATGGACATCATAAATGACTTTTCCAATTCCAACCTTCCCTACCATTTTCATTTTACCCAATACACCTTCAACCCGTAAAAGGCCTAACCGAGTCCAAAATTGCGAAATTGGTTACTGCATGGAGAGTGAAAACACAAAAAGATAATAAAAGAGATTAAATGCGTGAATAAGAGGCAATATTTCCATTTTTCAAACCGTATTCCGTTGACGAGATCCAATCACTATAAACTTTCCGTCTTTCTTTTTATGTGCGTGAACTTGATTCCAATATATTTACTCTTTATATCATGCATACTGAGAGAATAAGCCACATTCCTAGTGATTCGTTTGTGAGAGCATTCCGTGAGATTTTGAAATCAAAATGAATTTTTGGATAAGTAACGTAATGGTCAATCGGTGGAAATTCGCGATTAAATTTCTGGCTTCGCACACGTGCACTATGATTTGAGACTCTTAAACATGACTTCATGATGACTATTTTCTAGAAAAGTTCGAATTATACAATTTTTGCGTATTTTGAATTTCTTTGAGTCGAATTTTGTGGGTATATTCTTTGCAAACCCTCACGAGACACAACTCGTCCTACTAGGGTAACTTAGGGGTTTAAAGGCTTGTTGCATATGCTAAATGCAATCGCTTGCCCGTAAAAAAGGAATTATATCCTAATAAAATGATTTTCAAGAGTTGAACCTTGCTAGGATTCTTTTACATTGCTCGGGACGTGCAAAGTTCTAAGTTAGGGGGAGTTGATTAGGCATAGATTCTTCCAAATTTATCCCTTTAATTTAGTTACTTTTAGCACCTCGAACAACGTAATCGATTTGATTTTATCTCATAATCATGCTACTGACTTTTTCTAAAGAGTACCCCGAGTTTCTGTTATTTCGTACTAAGTTTGCAGGTATTTGATGTCAATAAAGAAAGAAAGAAACCGGAAGAATCGAGAAAGAAAATAAGGAAAGTCAAAAGGGAAAAATTGTAATTATTACCCAGAATTCGGATAAGGCATCTAAAGAAAAGTTGAAGATATCAAGTTCACGAGCACATAGGAAGAAACGTCATCTCAATCGGAGTCCCGGTGTGAAAGTTATGAGCAGTCAAAGTTTGAAAAAAAGTCAAAGGAAATTCGGACCGATTCGGACCGGATCGATCCGAAATGCAAATTTCCAGAGAACCTCTGACCGAATACGGATCCAAGATAAAAGAAAATAAACGAAATGATCCATACCAAATCGTTCTGGCTGAGAAATAAATAAACCAATTCGGATTCCAGCCAGACCGAATCGAAAGAGGACCGGACCGGCCTGAGTGTCGAATTTTTATATTTTACTCCTCCTCTAATGGAGAGTCCTAGTTCAGCTAAAACTCTTGGAGTTTTGTAGGGTATTTAAACCCGAGTTATTATCATTTTAATAATGGTGAATTTATCTAATTTTCCATTCTTTTCAGAAAAACCCTAGTTTGATGATTGATTATAAATTTAATTCCAAGAGGGAAGATTGTTCAGATTTCTGTGATTACAAGTATTTTAACTTGATGCTTTAGTGCTTTGGCAAGATTAGTGGTTAATTTCTTCTGTCTAATCTTCTTTCTACATCATTCTACAATTCTCCCTTAGTTTAATCATGATTTCCTGTAATTCAACAATCGTTTTCATTAATTTCATCATGTTAGGCTAGATCTTCTAAGGTCAGGACACATGAACTCAACCTGATGTGGTAGTTGCATGTGTATAAAATTAATCCTCTAAATTTAATGATTTGATTACGATCATATTGCGTGGTATTGCGACAATTGTAGATCTTTGGATCTCATTTGCTTGCGGGTAACTGGGATGCTTTATAATGCAATTCGAGTGTAACTATCGCAATACCGATTTACTTGTCCTCTGATTTAAGTATGGTGCGGGCTTGAACCTCATATACGTAATGCTTGGGAGTACTAAATTCTGGGTCTAATTAATCATATAAATTTACAATTAGTTTTATACCAGCAATACACTGGGGTTGAACGATTGTATTTCCGTCCTGTTTCTTTCATCATATAGTTCAAATCTCAGTTCAATCACTTTCATTAATTCAGATTATTTAGAATAGTTGCATTTCATTCATACTTTAGTTCATTAGTCACTTCTTTTCAAAATTGCATTTAGTTGTAGTCAATCTCCAAAACCAATCATCTTTTCCTTTTTCTCTAGAGTCGGAGTTAGAATTCATTCATCTGTCCAACGGCGTTCCAATTCCATTGTCCTATTTCCCTGTGGATACGATCTCGACTTACCGAGTTTATTACTAACGCGATAGGCTTGCACTTGAGCCTAGAGAGTACGCACTTCTGAGACACATTCTTAGTCGCGGTAAAGAACTCAATTGATAACTTTAAGGCCTTGGCTGAACATTTCATTCACAATTTCTATTTTGGGGTAAGACCTCAAAAGAAGACCACTCATCTTTTGTATGTAAAGCAAGGTAATAATAAGAGCCTAACAGACTGCATTGCTAGATTCAACAAAGAAAAATTTTAGGTTAAATATTACGAAGAGAATATAGCCATGACATCCCTCATTGGGGGACTCTAAAAGGGAAAGTTATTGTGGAAGCTTGCTGAAGACCCTCCCAAGTCCATGGCAGAGCTATTGCAACTGCAGGGTAGGTCATGAACGCTGAAGAGGCCATGGCCGCAAAGTATGAGGATGAGAACGGAATTGGCATCGAGAAGTTCCAAAGAAAGAAAGATGGAAAAAAGAGGTCTGCAGATGACAAGTTTGCACATTATACTCCTCTAAATGTGAGCTGCGAACACATCCTCAACGAGATTAAGAATGACCGGTCTGTGAGATGGCCAGAGAAGTTGAAGGCCCCTCCACATAAGAGGAACAAGAACTTGTGGTGCGAGTTTCCCCCAAACCATGGCCATGTAACAGACAAGTGCTTCGCTCTAAGGGATGAAATCGAGAAGATGCTAAAGTCCAAAAAGCTGAGGAAATATGTCGATAGTAAGGCTCCCAAGAATGGAAGAGATGCCCCTAAAAAGAAGAGAAGCAACAGATGTCGAGATGACACCCCAGTAAGAAGAGACGAGGACTCCGATGGTGATGACGAGGACGATCAAGACCTCCCAACAAAGGATGACAATGCCCCTGTAAAGAGGGTGGAATGATCTCCTTCAGTGTTAACACCATATGTGGAGGACTAGCAGGGGTGGCTCTGAAGTAGCCGACCATAAAGCTCATGTGGCAGAGGTTAAGGCAGTGACCAAAGAGGAGGTTGTGAATCTGGTGTCTTCAGAGGCCAAGCAGAAGAGGAAGAGGTAGATATGGATACTCTTATAGTTGGATTCTCCCGACTCGACTTCAATGGTATCCTAGCTCTGCATGATGACCCTTTGGTAATTACAACAAGAGTGCATGGATGTGAGGTGCAGAGAATCCTCGTAGATGGAGGAAGTTCAGCAGACATAATGTTTTGGCCATATTTTAAGAGCCTAGGCCTCAGCAGAGCAAGACTGGTACCCTATTATCATCCGTTGATGGGCTTCAGCGGTGAAAATCTCCATCCATTAGGCATGTATGAGATGGATGTACAAATGGGAGACGAATGGCCTAAGAAGTTGACCAGGAAGATTAATTTTTTTGTTATGGATGAAAACTTCTTCTCGGCCTGTAACCTCATCTTAGGACGAGTAGCCCTTAAGGAGTTTAAGCTCGTGTCATCGAAGGTCCGCCAAATGCTAAAATTCTCGACCCCCTATGGGTAGGGGAAGTGCAGGGTGACCAAAACTCGGCACGAGAATGCTACTTGAACTCGGCGGAAGAGAGAGAGGCCCATAAGAGGGAAACTACCACATATAATATTGATACACTTGATCCCAGGGACGAAACAAAATTGAAGAAAGGAGTGGCCGAGGAAGAGGTAGAATCCATCGTCCTCAACGAGGATGAACTGGAAAAAACCGTCCAAATTGGTAAGGCCTTAAAACCTGAGATCAAGGAAGAGCTGATAAGATTTTTGAAGAAAAGGCAAAGTGTCTTCGCTTGGAGCCACGCAGACATGTCAGGCATCGACCCGGAGGTTATGTGCCACAAACTCAAGGTGGAAGAGGATGCTAAGCCAATCAAACAAAGACAAAGAGTTTATTTTAGGGAAAAGTATGATTTCATCAGGGAAGAGGTCAGAAAGTTGGAAGAGGTAAAATTCATCAGGGAGGTCATATACCCAAAGTGGTTATCAAATGCTATCATTGTGCCCAAAGCCAATAAAAAATGGAGGATATGTGTAGACTTCACTAACCTGAACAAATCTTACCCTTGAAATAGCTATCCTTAGCCTCAGATCGATCATACTGTAGACGCCACGGCAGGGCACGAACTTATGAGCTTCATGGATGCCTATCCAGGCTACAATCAGATCTTCATGGATTCTGAAGACTCAAAGAAGACAACCTTCATCACGGATAAGGGGACCTATTGCTATAGGGTCATGACCTTCGGCTTGAAGAATGCAGGGGACACATATCAATATCTTATAAATAAGATGTTTGAAGATCAAATTGGCAAGACCATGGAGGTATATGTAGATGATATGTTAACTAAGAGCTTGAAGGCCTGCACCCACATTGCAGACCTAGAGAAAACTTTTGACACCATAGACTTATATTAGATGAAGCTCAATCCTGCCAAGTGTGTCTTCGGAGTAGGAGATGGAAAGTTTCTTGGATTCATAGTCAATCAAAGGGGAATATAGGCCAATAAAATTAAGGCTTTACTTGATATGAAGACACCAAGAAGTATAAAAGACATCTAGAGGATCACTGGAAGATTTGCTGCACTCAACATATTTATTTCCAGAGCTACGGACAAGTGTCTTCCATTTTTCAAGGTGCTTAGAAAGGCCTTTGAATGGGAAAAGGACTGTGACAAGGCCTTTAGATAGCTCAAGTCCTACCTCGGATCCCCACTGCTCTTATATTGGCCCATTCTGGGGGAGAAGTTGTATGTTTATTTAGCAGTCTCATAGTCAGCTATAAGCACAGCCATAGTACGGGAAGATGTTGGGGTATAAAGGCATGTATACTTCAATAGTAAGGTCCTTGAGGGGTCTGAACAGAACTATCCTTGGATGGAGAAGTTGGCCTATACTTTGATACACGCTTTCGGGAAGATGAAAACTTATTTCCAAGCCCACTTTATGGTCGTCCTCACTGACTCTCCACTAAGGCAAGTCCTCCACAAGCCTAAGAAGTCAGGAATATTGATGACCTGGGCCATCGAGTTGGGAGAGTATGACCTTGTCTATCAACCTAGGGTGTCCATTAAAGGGCAGGAACTCGCAGACTTTGTTACTGAGTTCACATGGGAAGAGGCTGAGGTTGAGAATACTCCAGAGATTGCAGAGGGATCAAACAGTAACGTCTTTCGAGACCCGGAAGAGGTTGTGTCCAGTAGAGCCAGAAGAGGAGTGGATGAGAATGAGGAAGACATGTACCTTTTCAAGTAAGGAACCCCGTCATAGGGTCACTTCTCTTCAGATGAAGATGTGTGGAACCTTTTTGTTGACGGGTCTTCTTATGAATGTGGAAGCGGTGCAGGGTTGATACTGATAGCTCCATATGGTATCGACGATGAATATGCACTAAGGTTCAACTTCAAAGCATCGAGCAACGAGTCAGAATATGAGTCCTTGATTGCAGGCCTCTCCTTAGCAAAAGCCTTTAGAGTTGGCCGACTCCTACTTCACAGCAACTCCAGGTTGGTTGTCAACCAGATACTTGGAGTATATGAGGCCAAGGACAATAGTATGGCAAAATACCTGAAGAGGTAAGAATAATGTTGCAAGGCTTCGAAGAGGTAAAGATAAAGAGGGTCCCTCGATAAGACAACAGTCATGCAGATGCATTAGCAAGGTTGGCTTCAGCAATGAGGACAGACATTAGAAGGACAGTACCAGTTGAAATCTTGATCAAACCGACCATTGAGAATAAAGAGGTTACCATCTCTTGCCTAAACTTGAACCTAGGATACTCATGGATGGACCCCCTCATCAGATATATCAGAGAGGGAAAGTTGCCAGAATCGAAGATTAAAAGGAGGAAATTGAGGTACAGAGCTGTAAAGTTCTCAATAATAGGAGATGTCCTATATAAGAAAGGATTTATACTACCTTTTCTCAGATGTGTCCATCCCACAGAGGTCCCCGCATCTTACAGGACATACACGAGGGTTCTTTTTCCAGTCACATAGGAGGAAGACCTTTGGCTAAGAGGATAATCACATAGGGGTACTAGTGGCTGACCTTGGCTAAAGACGTTACAGCCTACGTGAAGAGGTGTGACAATTTCCAGAGATTCTCCACTATCCCTCATCAACCTCGTCAACTTATGACATTAATCACTTCCCCTTGGACATTTGCAGTATGGGGGATTGGCTTGGTGGGACCATTGCCAAGGGCTACGAATAATTACCGATTTATGATAGTAGCGATTGATTACTTCTCCAAGTGAGTAGAGGCTGAGCTGATGATCATGATTACAGAGCAGAAGACCTTCTAGTTTATCTGGAAGAGCATCATATGAAGGCATGGTCTTACGAACACCCTCGTTTCAGACAACGGAGCCCAATTCAAGAATTCTTCGTTGGAGAGATACTATGAGAGAGCCAGGATCAATAAATTTTTCTCTTCTTCAGGCCGACCCCAAGAAAATGGCCAGATCAAAGTCACGAACCGAACAATACTCTATGGGATTAAGAAGAGGTTGGAAGAGGCCAGGGGGAGATGGACGAAAAAGGCTTATGCAGTATTATCGGCCTACAGAACAACTTCAAGGACACCAATAGGGAGACCCCATTTATGTTAGCACATGGCACATAAGTCATCATACCTGCAGAAGTAGGACTCTCCACTCATAGAGTTCAAGCCTACGATCCCGAGAAGAATGGGGAAGAGATAAGGCTTGACCTAGATTTGATCGAGGAGAGAAGGGAAGACGCTGAGATCAGACAAGCAACCCACCTGCAGAGAACATCAAAGTTCTATAATCAAAGGGTGAAATCAAGACCTATAGTTGTAGGATACCTGGTGCTGAAGAAGACATTGCAGAAGACAAACAAGCTTCACTCGAATTGGCATGGTCCCTATAAAATTGTTGATGAGGTTATACCCGGTACCTACCGACTAGAAAATCTCGAGGGGGAACCTTTCTCAAATACATGGAATGTTGATCACCAGAGGAAGTACTACATATGATATTGCAATTGTTTCTATGTAAATGTATCATGTTATGAAGAGAATATTAATAAGAAGAGCAGTTCATGTGTCAATACTTTGTTTGGATTGCTTTAATGGTAAATTTATGAGGGTAACATCATTATATGATGACCTTAAACCTTAAAACATCATAATTTGGTGATAGGGTCTGAGGTGAAACATTATATTTGGATGACATCGGACCTTAAACATCATTAATTTGGTGAAATTTATGAGGGTAACATCTTAGTTTGATGACCTCAGACTTTAAACATCATAATTTGATGACAAGGTCTGAGGTGAAACATCATATTTGTATGACCTCAGACCTTAAATATCATTAATTTGGTAAAATTTATGAGGGCAACATCTTAGATTGATGACCTCAGACCTTAAAACATCATAATTTGGTGATAGGGTCTGAGGTGAAACATCATAATTGGATGACCTCAGACCTTAAAACATCATAATTTAGTGACATGGTTTGAGGTGAAACATCATATTTGGATGACCTCGGACCTTAAATATCATTAATTTGGTGAAATTTATGAGGGTAACATCTTAGATTGATGACCTTATACCTTAAACATCATTAATTTGGTGAAATTTATGACGGTGACATCTTATATTGATAACCTCAGACCTTAAAACATCATAATTTGGGAGGTGAAACATCATATTTGGATGACCTCAGGCCTTAAAACATCATAATTTGGTGACAAGGTCTGAGGTGAAACATCATAATTGGATGACCTCGGACCTTAAACATCATTAATTTGGTGAAATTTATAAGGGTAACATCATTATATGATGACCTCAGACCTTAAAACATCATAATTTGGTGACAGGGTCTGAGGTGAAACATCATATTTGGATGACCTCAGACCTTAAAACATCATAATTTGGTGATAGGGTCTGAGGTGAAACATCATATTTGGATGACCTCAGACCTTTAAACATAATTTGGTGATATAGTCTGAGCTGAAATATCATATTTGCATAACCTCAGACCTTAAACATTATTAATTTGGTGAAATTTATGAGGGTAACATCTTAGTTTGATAACCTCAGACCTTAAAATATCATAATTTGGTGACACGATATGAGGTGAAACATCATATTTGGATGACCTCAGACCTTAAACATCATTAATTTGGTGAAATTTATGAGGGTAACATCTTAGATTGATGACCTCAGACCTTAAAACATCATAATTTGGTGACAGGGTCTGAGGTGAAACATCATATTTGGATAACCTCAGACCTTAAACATCATTAATTTGGTGAAATTTATGAGGGTGACATCTTAATTTGATGACCTCAGACCTTAAAACATCATAATTTTGTGACAGGGTCTGAGGTGAAACATCATATTTGGATGACCTCGGACCTTAAACATCATTAATTTGGTGAAATTCATGAGGGTTGCATCATAGTTTAGTGATGAAGACACCATTATATTGAGACTTCAGACCTTAATAGAAACACCATTACATGACATATAAAACTATTCAAAGGACCATTCATCAAAAGAAGCAAATTCCTTTGAAGAGGATGATATAACATAAAGAAGTTAGAATTACAAGTCAAATTGTGCAAGAGAATGTTATCAGAGGTTATAAACAATTACAGATGAAAAGCAAAAATTATAAGTGAAGCTTTACAAATTATGGTCTAGTTATCTGCGGCCACGGGGTTGGTAACCTCAGCCCCATCATCTTGGCTGACGTTAGTAACCTCGGCCCCATCATCTTGAAGGTTGACATCCTCAGTCTCTGTATCTTCTGGATGGGCAGTCTCTACATGAAGCAGCTTCTTCCTCAACCTGTTGCATGGTTTGAGGAAACTGAGGGTTACTATAGCCGAGACCAATGAAGTCTGATGCTGTCAAACTCCCTGGCTCCTTTTCTTTGATGGCCTCCCCTTTACTAGTAGCTTTAACACCTCTTTCAAGGTATTCAAAGCCGAAGCTTATAAATTCATCAAAAACCTTGTAGTCGGCCAAGATCTTCTCAGAATCATCCTTAAGGGCAACTTTTACTGCAGCATCAACCTTTTGTTGAAGAACGTTATCCTTGGCCTTCAGGGCAGAGGTATGGTCCTTCTGGAGCTTAGCAATGCCCCTATCCCTCTGCTTCACTTTATTCTCGAATTCAGCCAAGGTTGTCTTCAGATGTTCCACCTCGACATTTAAAGAGGCCTCTACCTTCTGTACCTCTCGTCCCTTTTCAATAAGGGGAAGCTTCCTCAGGTTCCATTTAATAAACTGGTGCATGGACAGGATACCCTGCAATACAAAGTCAGATGTATGAATACAAACCTTAATCCAATAAAACCAGAGTTTAGTCTTGGAATAAAAAAGCAAAAGATTTTACCTGGATGGACCTGTGAAGGCAAAACTCGTCCAGCAGAGGAGTATCTATAAAGCGTAAAAAGTTTTTGTTAGCATCGATCGTCGCAGAGACGATGGCATCCATCGCCTTCAGACCATGACCAATTAGGTTGTCACTGATCTTCAAATACTCCAGACGAGCAGCCAACGCGTCATCAGACGAGATGGGGATGGCACGATTACCCTTTTGGGCTTTGCTTTGCCTTTGATCCTCTGGGGCAGTGGTAGAGGATTTCCTCTTTTTTATAGCGTCGTTCTTATGAGTGCCAACGTTCTTCTTAGACGGAGAAGGAGGATTGAGCCCAGCTTTCTTCACCAACTTGACCAGGCTTGGCGCAGACATCTCCTACAGGTCGTCTGATATACCTTCTGGGCGTTCTGCAAAAAATATGTCTGAGCTAGTAAATCAGAGACATTAAATATCAGAGGTGCAAATTAGCAAAATAAACACTTACGAAGATCGACTAAAGGACTTCCCCCCAAGCCCGTCTCAGAGAGGTAGTAGGGGGTCATCAGATGCCCGTACTTGACTAGTCGATCAAGCTCCCCCTGATCTTGAAGATCTTTGACCCTTTTTAGGTTATCCTGGATTAATCCAGGGTCGACTTTAGCAACTAATGGCAACTTTACCCATCTCAGAGCGGTCCTCGGATCTAGTGATGAAGAGGGGGCACAAGTACCAAAATCCCATGCCCCTGAGATGAAGAAGTATCGTGGTTTCTAGTTATGATTTGAGGTTTAGGTAACCAACAACATCTTCTTATCAAAATTCCTAGCTAAAAAGTGGTAGTAGCTAGGGTGGTTCCTGGCAGAGGATGGCACATAGCACCCAGTGAAGACCCTGACAGGAAGGTCTGAATAATGGACTGCCCTCCATAAGATGATGGCTCCAATCATCACTCTCCAAGCATTTGCTGATAATTAGGAAGGGGCCGGGTTAATATCAGATAATATGGCTTTAATTATTGGATGGAGGGGGAGATGAAATCCTAACTTAAACATCTGCTCATATACGCAGATTTCCCCATCTCGTCCACCAAAGGCCCTCTCATCCCTTAGAGGTCTCCTAAGATTAATAGAAGGACTTATAGCATAAAGGTGTCTAAGGTCTAACAAATCGAACTCAGTGACAGTAGTCTCTATCTCGGCTGCCTCCGAGGTATCAACATCACTTTCATGACCATCATCCTCGTTCCTGTCAATATCGGTGTGGGCAGGTGTGGGAACACCTCTAGGGAACCTCTGAGCGAACTCAGCCCCGATGGCGACCAACAGGGGAATAGCATCAATGATTGGGGGAATAGCCACACTCGGATCCACTACTTCAACATCAGAAGAAGTCCCTGAAGTGATGGAACCGTTATGGGACGAGGCGTGACTTTCGGCCTCGGCCTGATCAGGGACCTGATCTTGCCTAATGGAGAAATTCATTGCCTCCTGGAATGAATCTACAGACATAGGGTCTGAGGTGGATGACTCAGACTCAGACATGGGAGAGGGGTCAATTGAATCCTCTGTTGGCACAACAGTCTCGGCTGGTTCAGGGTATACCACCTTCAGAGGTGGGGGGAAGATAGGTATGAGGGTAAAGGCCTCAACCCTATGAGCTTCCTCTTGGGCTAGCTCTATCTACCTAATTTTCGCGAAAGTCGTCTCTCTAAGAGAAGGGAAATCCTCAATAAGTTTATAAAGAGGTTTGAGCATAGGAAGACGACCTTACACTTGAACCCTAAACCAAAAACAAATAACTTGACTCAACCTAACTAAGGATCAAACTAGGATTTTTAGCAAGAACAATTAAGAACAGCCAAGAACAGTCCATCGAAAAACTCATATACTCACCAAAAAACTCAAGCAGTCATCGAAAAATGCAACAAATGGAAAAACAAGGCTGAAAAAATGGCAAAGGAGAGGTAATAAGCAATACCTGATGAGATACGAGGTGAAGAGTGGGAAGATTGACAAGAGAAATCCACAAAATGCAGCCTCAATCAAGCTCTGGAAGAGAGAGAAAATGAAGAAGGCTCAGGCGAGAAAATGGAAAAAAATGAAGAGGAAAAAGAGAAAGGGGGTTTTAAATACCCAAACCATGCTGGCACAAGTCCCAAGGCCCATCATTGCTTTGGGAGCCCAAAAGGCAATCATCATTGCACTTGTCAGGCACGCTATCCACTTCAGTAGTTGACACTTGTCAAATTAATGTTGGCATGTAAGTAAAAATAGCCTTGGAGTATCATACCCCTTAGTCACCTATTTACATAGGTAACTAAGGGCTAGGGAGTGATTGATATGCCCAAAGTGTACCTGACATCTCAGAGGCACCAACCTCGGCCAGCATGATGGCCGAGGTAATAAGGGCTCAAGACTGATAATTAGTGATCTCATCCAACATAAGGTAGGATACAGCCGATGTTGCTAGTTATCCCTCAATCAGGCAACAATCGAGGTCTTCATAACTCATGGGGTCAGTTATCCATCAGGTCGTCCATAGCCGACATCACATCTACCTCATACACTAACCTCGGCTGGGCATCAGCCGAGGTCTGTAGGGACTCGCGGGTTCAGCCTTCCTCCAATAACAGTATCGGCCCCAACCGATGTTACAGTAAATAGTCGAGATCAGTAGTATTATATGAGGGAACCATCTGAAAGCCCTATCATCGACCCAGGCCAACATTATAACTCTTTTGACTTAACCTCGGCTAGCTTTCCTGGATGAGGTCATCATGAATAACCTTGAATGAGGCAACAGTCAGACTTCATTAACCTCGTACTCTTCGAGGCCGAGGTTGTACCGGTTAAGGGCAAGGCCAAGCATTTATAAGCATATGCAAGGATAGGAACACATGAATAAAATCAGTTGTAACCGAATCAATTCCCTCACATGGGGAAATATTTCATCATTATTCTCTATATGTGACGGTGACAGATGTCTTCATTAGATTGGCTAGATCAACACACACATGCTCATTGTATTCATGGGGGGTACATTACACCCCCCAAACACTATATATACTGGTCTTCTCCTACCTTGAGAAGGATCCACAAATTACAACCCTAGCTAAACTCTATCAAATTATACAGTAGAGAGAGAGAAATGTTGAGAGATTGTATCCATGGACATTAATGCCCTATTTTAGTGACCTAATTCACTCACTTGCACAGTGGACATAGGCCAAATTGGCTGAACCACTTATATATTGGTGTTCATCCTCTTCTCCTCATCTCAATCTCTTATATGTAGTATGTACTTGAGTTGCCATTGTTATCACTGATTTGAGCTTATAAACACCTTGAAGGGTGGTGCTATTTTCATCATCATCATTCACGGAGTCCAAACTTATGACCTGGAGCCAAACTTGAAGAGAGAAGGATAGATCTAAATCTAATTGGATAGATACGGGAAGATGTCACAGTCAGGAAGTCCTCTTATCAGCACAGAGTGGCCATGTTTTATAATAAAATAGTGAAGTCTCGCCCTATTTTTATGGGAGAGCACGTACCAAAAAAGGTTATGCAGAAAGCCAATAAGCTACATCCTAATTGGCATGGACCTTATAGGATGACAGAGGAGGTCGTCTCGGGCACATATTAGCTCAAAAATCTTGAGGGTGAACCATTCCCTAATCCTTGGAATGTAGATCACTTAAAAAGATAAAACTAATAGTCCTTCAAAGTTTTATCTTTTAGTTTCATACTTAATGAATTGTGTTTTAAGCTTACCTTAAGTTGAATGAATCAAATTTTTAATGAGAAGTATAGTAAGTTTTGATAATTATTCCCGTGTATCCAAATTTCCCCTTGTTTGATTTGCATGGTATCTAAGTGCAAAACATCATTTCATTATGGTGAATTAATTAATAATTCTCTCTCACTGGTACGAGAGTGATTGAGGAGTCTTGGCTCTGCCTTATCATTCCAAGAGCGCCAAAAGGAGGAGAGATTCCTTTAACACCACTTAAGTGGCGAAGGGTAAATAAAATCATTTAAATATGGTTATACAGAACATCATTTCATTATGGTGGATCAATTAATTACTCTCTCTCGACAATACAGGAGTGATTGAGGAGTCTCAGATCCAAAATATCATCCCAAGAAAATCGAGAGGAGGAGATATTCCTTTAACACCATTTAAGTGGTGAAGGGTAAATAAAATCATTTAAATATGGCTATACAGAACATCATTTCAGTATAATAGATCAATTAATAACTCCCACTCGGGGATACGAGAATGATTGAGGATTTTCGACTATAAAAATCCATCTTATAAATAGAAAACCCCATGAAACAATCTACTTAAACATTAAACTTTTAGTGATAAACTAGTATCAAACATGAAAACTTGCAAAGAAAAGAATTAGCTCAGATACAACAGTTGGTGTTAAAATCACAGTCATGTCTTTCAGATGATGGTTTGTTCAAAGAAAGAAAAAATGGGAAGTTACTACAGACATAATTGTTTAAAATGAAATTATTCAGATCATTAAGAGTTTACACAAAAAGGTCATATACAAGAGAAATGAGTAAAGTCTAGTTCTTTATTAGCATTTATTCTATCTTAATTAGAGCAGCAAGGGTTTCGATTAGATTGGCGGTGTTTCCTTCTTGACTGCCCACCCTATTCGTAACCTATATATCGGTAATAGTTATCTCAGCCATGGGTGCAGTAGTGTCAACCTTGGCTTCCACCTGGTTTAGAGCTTCCATGCTCTCAGGATCGACCAAGCTAAAAGAAGTGATGACCTCAGCTAGCTGAGAATCAATAGTTTACAGTTCATGGTGCGAGTTGGATACTCAACGGTAAATAATTTTGGCACCTTTCTTCATATACTGAATAGCATAGTCAAAAAAATCTCAGACTCCTTGAAGTTCGCAAGAAGATTTATCGATGTCTGCTTTCAATTTATCGACCTCATCTTAAGTTCATTTCTTCAGTTGCTTCTCCAATTCATTAATCTTAGCTTGAAGTTCAGTCTTCATTTCCTGCATCCTCTATTTTTGTCGAGTCATTTGCTCAACAGCCTTGGCATCATAATCAACCTTTATCTTGCTAGTTGCTCCTTTAGATTCTCGTTCTCTAACACAGCGTTCTTAGCCACCTTGACTTTTTTATCAGACTCGCTTGCCCATAACTAGATGTTTTGAAAGGTAATGATTGACTGCAATAATAAGAAGACGAGTTATTACGGACGATATATCACTGGTAGAAAAAACAAAACAAATAGCAAACATGAACTTTACTTGTATATCCCTGTAAAACGCAATGTTAAAGACCTAAGGGGGGTCTTGGGCATCAAAATAGTGATTGTTACACTCTGGGACAATCGCATTAATAATCTCTCGGCCCCTTAATGGACTCCCAAGAAGAGAGTCAGCGTTCATGCCCAGTTAGGCCAGATGAGTAATTGTCATGGTGTCGTCTTTTATAGGGAGGATTGTATCAGTTGTATGCCTCTGAGGGGCATCCTTTTTATTTTCCTGAGTTGAAGGGTTGGTGGAAGTGCCCTCAGGGACCCCCTTTCTCTTCTTATCCCCCTCAGCAGCATGGGGCCCAACAGTGGTTGACTTTTACCGAGATTGTGTCAGCGCTTTATTTTTACCCTGTAAACAGGCCAAGATATTTCCTGTAATGGGAGTTGTCATTTCCCAAACTTGCTCCAAGACACCTTCTGGATGATCCATAAAAAGAAATAGTGAATAAGTATCAGTCTAAGTATGGATAAGATGATAGTGAAGTTACAAATTTTTAAATAAATCCTTACGAAGTTCATTAAGGGGTTCAATCCCCAACCTTATGCATTAAAGAAACTTAGGATCCATTAAATCCTCAAAAATGATAAGGCCACACAGTAGATCTATATTTTTCCTGACATCAATGCTTAGGTCGGGATCCATCTTGCCTGACATCGACACTCTATCCCAATTCTGAGGGTCTCTCGGCACATCAGCGCTAGACTATACACTTTTGTCAAACTCCCAGTCCTCAGATATAAAGAAATAGAGAGACTTCTAATCATGGTTAGAAATACGATTGATGTGAACAGTTTTTTATCTGAGTGACGAGACATAAAATGGAAGTAGCAAAATGCGGACTTCATTATGGAAACATTATATCAAGATCGAAAGATATCAACCAGAATGTCTTCCCCATATCCTATTTTTAGAGTTGAACAAGCCCAATTAATGTCCTCTAAGCATTGGGTGTCAGCTAAGCAAGGGAAAGGTCAATATATGTAAGGATGGCCCTAATAGACGAGTGGATTAGGAGCCGAAAGTCGATCTTAAACATTTGTTTGTAAATGGATATCTCTCCCTTAACTTTACTGCTAAATCGCCGCTCATTCCTCTAAGGGAACCCTTATTTTAATGGAATATTTAACATCATACATGTGTCTCACAATAATGAGATCAGTCTCATGTACGTCGCTAAGTATGGATAAGTCATAAGTTATATCCAACACGTATGAATCTTCTTCTTCATCCTTGTCCTCCTCAAGAACAGGATCCTCTCCATGTGGATCACAGCTTGCGAACTCAGTCTCACTCATTTTCAATATACGAACTGCCATTGGAATCACGTTGTAAGGCACTTCTACCTCAAACTCGTCATTAGAGATATCGTATACTTTAGGCTCGGGATCCCCCTATTGATGATCTGAAGTTGTGGAGTGCCCACGATTACTAGACTCAGTCATATCACCCTCGTCTGGACAACAAAAAGTAACCCTTAAATCTTCTTCAAAATAGTTGGCCCTAGATTTTCCTCGGCTAATACAAGGTCTGTGAACATGATTAGGGATATATCTTGAGTAAGAGAGGGATGACAATGAATCTTTTGAGGACGCAACTGACATTAAGTCACCACTCAATGAAATGACAACCCTAGATTCATCCAAAGTTGGGTATATAAGGGGTGGAGGAGGACGAATGACAAACAAAGGAATGGGGGTGGGTTGAAGTTAAGACTCGACTTCAGCCTTTTGCCTAGCCTCGACCTCAGCCCCACATATCTCTGATAGAATACGCTCTCAGAGGTGGGGAAACTCTTCTCCTAATTCAAATAACTTGCGATACATAAAAAACCTAAGTGGAAATTGACAACATTTTAGCAAAGATCAAATAAGGAATTTGAAAGGTTCCTTGAAAAAAAACAGTCAAGAATACGATGAATTGCACCGGTGAATTTTAACCAGAGAATCCACAAAAAAACCCAACCAAAGCCCAAACAATTACTATCTCACCAAATCTCAATCCTAAAGTGATGACTAAGCCTAAAACTTCTTAAAGACTGCTTTAATCTCAGACTAGCGCCACCCAAAATGGTGATAAAAAAATGACAATCTATCAAAAATACAGAACAAGTCAAAACGACATGAAAGCTTACTGGAAATCAAAAATGGAGGACAGAAATGGTACCTAGAATAAGGAAACACTGGAGAAGATAAGAACGAAGGAGAAAATTTCTAGAGAACGGAGGATTGTTGAGAGAAAATTTGAGCTCTGGTTTTTATGGGAATGGAAAACGTTGGAAGAAAGAGAAAAGAGTTGAAGATTTTATTTTTAAACCAGCTCAAATGAATGTAAAATCCCATAAAAAATTATTAAATCACAATTCTTGAGATAACACGCATTAATGTAACCACTTTGGATGCACACTAGTCCACTCATTAACTGACAGATGTCAACCTTGAGGCACTGAAACGGTGTCTCTAACGACATTCTCCCCCACTCCAATTAATGAGATATGCTCTGATATTGAGGGGACATCTGACTTCTTGGTGCCCGACGAGTTTACACCTTAGTTTCCCATTAACATTGAATACTAAGGTCTAGGGATGATTGATATACATAATTTTGGTCTCATTTGGATGAGACCCACTTGACAGGATGTCCCCTTACGATCCATCGTCGACTCATCATATTTTGTACTCCTTGTCCCTAGGGGAACATTCAATAATCCCAGCCTCTGAGACCTCTTCAGCCAGCAACTACCATCATTAATCATTGAACACACTATCGGCCTCTAACATTTCTATCACGCCGAGACATTATCATCAACTGCCTTCACCAAGAACATAATTAGTCCATCCTCAACCTTGATTGTGGACAAAGGCATCTCAGTAGTCTCGCTCAACTGAGACCCTCCTGCTCTGACATAGTTTACATGTGTGGAATATGGATAATATTGGCACACGTGACTAGGATTTTTATGGCATATCAACCCCACATGAAGGGAATATTTACTCATCATGAGTTATACATTGCATTGTACCTCTGTCACGCTCTCATTGGTCACCTTTTCTCGTGCACACAGACTTCATGCTAGGGGTGATATTGTGCACCCCCAACACTATAAAGGAGCTCATCTCCATATTTTGTAAGGATCGACCATCAGTTAACCCTACTGTTATATTATATTTGTAGAGAGAGAAAGAGAGAGCCTGTACTAAACTCTAATGGATTTTTAGCCCTTCTTTATAGAGAAAAATACTTACAATCTTGCATAATGGACGTAGGCCTAGGCCAAACCACTTAAATATGTGTCTTCTCATTATCTCTTATCTTCTCTACTTGCTATATATTTCTTATATTGATGTATTACCTCATTATAGTTATACAAATCTAGAAATTGAGCTCAACATATCTCTAGGTTATATTTTGTATCATCAGTGGGAGTTACATTCCTAATTCAATAAGATCGCTACAACTATCTTTAGGATAGAGTTCCTCGGATTGTAAAGACTGAGGCCAAAGTAGGCCCAATGACTAGAAACTATGTAAAGTCGACCCAAGTAGGGAAGACCTCACTCATATGGGAAAATACCCCAAGAGTTTCCAAACATAGATAATGCGATTTGTTACCACTAGTAGAGCCAAGGGAATTATTACCAGTGGGGTCATGGACATGAGAGAAGGTCCAATGAGACAAGTTTTAGTAGAAACAAATATAATGGCAAGGTTAGCTGGACAACTAGTATGGTTGTCGTTTAGATAGTTACTTTAGAAGAAGGTATTACACTTATGGAGAGTGAAGCCATTTAGTTAGTAGAGATCATAAACTGACCAGTGTTATTGAGGATACTATCGGGGGATGGGTTAGATTATCTTTACAGATCACACACGAGAATTTGACCTAGACATCGAGGATTTGTCATTCTTTATTAGTAGTGTGGCTAATACAATTATTATATATATCAATGATATTATAGGGATCTATTTCTATGTGGGTACCCAGCAAGTGAGGGCTTATTTACTTTATAATAATAGAATCGTGATAGTTTAGTAGTCATCTTGAGTGTTCAGTCGCATTGTTGATGTAGACATGTTGTCTTATGATTCATACTATTTATATTTGAGTAGTAGCTATATGTATTACGCTTATATTAACTACTAGAGGTAAGTTTTTACGATTTCCATTTTTGGCCAGGGGATGTTTCTTATAGTGATGCCTAGGCCGAGGGAAGGTCTAGCACAAACTTGTATTACATAGATGTGATTCGTTTGAGGATGTCACCTTATCATTAGATTAGATACCGATTGTCCAGTATTTTATGGAGGTCCGTGATGAGGTAACAATATTACCATTAAATAGAGAGGTAGACTCTTGTATAGATTTGGCATTGGGTACTAGGCCCATTACGAGGGCACCGTATAGGACAACTTCGTTAGAGTTACGGGAGCCGAATGTGCAGGCTTAGTAGTTTTCAAGCCACTGGTTTATACGGAGAGAACGTCTTTGTGGTGAGACCCAATTTTATTTCTGAAGAAGAAGGATGATTCGCTCCGATTATGTACGACTATCAGGAGCTAAATAAGGTTATGATATGGAACAAGTAGATGTTATCGTATATAGATGTCCTATTCGACCAAATGAGGAGTGTGTAATTATTCTTCAATATTGACTTGCACTCAGGGAATCACCAGTTATGTATTTAGGAGAAGGAAATTAAGAATATGAATTTTTGATGCCATATGGATCATATGAGTTTTCGATCATGCCGTTTGTGGTCTAGGATGTGGTCTTATGAAGGATTGAATTTTTTATGCAAGATTGAATTTTTGATGAAATAAAAACATGATAAATTATGTGTTTTCAATCATTCTTGAATCTGTTCATCATCGTATATATTAACAACATTCTAGGATGTGGTCTTATGAAGGAGGAGCATGTAGAACAATTGTGAATGGTTTTGCAAAACCTATGTGAACATAAATTGTAATCTAAGTTCTCTAAGTGTAGGTTTTGGCTTCGAGAAGTACAATTCTTGGGCCATGTTGTATCAGCAACTAGGATTTCGGTAGATTCTAGCTAATTTTTTGCAGTTGTAGATTGGGGATAGCCCATAACGCCAATAAAAGTTCGGAGTTTTGGGGGTTTGGAGGGGTACTATACGAGGTTTATTCAGGGGTACTCGAACATGGTTAGGACACTAACTCACCTCACCCGAAAGGGGGTACCATTGTTTGGAATGTACATTGTCAGAAAATATTTAAAAAACTCATGGATAAGCTTACCACTGCACTCGTTCTTGCATTACCACTAGGCAACATGGAGTACTTGGTCTATACAAATGCATCACTCCAAGGGCTAGGAGGCGTGTTGATGCAGGAAGAGGGGCCTATAGATTATAGTTTTCTAAATATTAAGCCTCAAATGGAAAATTATCCCACTCGTGATATGAAACGGACAATGGTAATCTTTATCCTTCTACAAGATATGCTTTGGGCATGTGTCTCTAACCTCAAAAGGAGTTGACAAGGTCGTGGTGCAAAAAAGTGGTTACTACGCATGTCAGTGATTTGTTCGATCATTTGAATAAAAGTGTCTTGTTATGATGAGTTTGTTGTTAGTTTTAACCATGACCTCTTAATAAAGCGAGAGAATTTATAGCAGTGGTGACCATTACACCCAAAATTGGGATTTAGGTAGGTTATGGCTCAAGTGGGGAACTTATCAAGGAAAGGAATGGAGGTTGTAACTGGGAAGAGTTATTTTCTTTGTTAACGAATGTAGAAGGTTACATTTTCAATAGAAATTGATTGTGATAGAAGGTCCAAAGCTACGAAAGGTAGTTTTGTACAAGCTGAATGTTTTATGGGTTACTCTACATTCCAAAAGCAAGGGGGTTACATTAATTTGAGAAATTTGTGCGTTTAATGTAGTGAAGCAGCTATGGGTCTAGTTTGTTCCGATAAGGGGCTCCTTATAGTAGAAAAGGTAGCGAACCGGAGAAATTTAAAGAGTTACAATATTCGATATCCCAATGTAAAAGTGAAAGAGGAGAACCATTGAGTTTAATTAGGGTACAGGAGTTCCAATAAGGGCAATTAAGCAGTTGAAATTAGTTGAGCTAGATTAACTCAATGGATGAAAGGCGAAGAGTTTACAAGTTGTTATATGAGAATGTATTTAGGACACCTCGAAAGAAGGGGTATTCATAATAGGGTGTATAAATATTTTTGGAGTAGGCAAAAGAGCTTGTGTGATAAATGAGAACATGGTTTGGGGGACTAAGAGGTAGGTCAGATTCTTTTGAAGACCTCCCTGAGGATGGAGATTGCAAAGTAGGATTCCAAAGGGAAGTTGGCATTCCGAGGTATGGATCCTTTTTCAAACTAGTGGATAGGGTGAGGAAGATATCATTTGATCTCACCGTAGCATCTTTTGTGGAGACACTATGTTGTTACATGAATATAGTGGGGGAAGTTCTGGCAGAACAAATGGATATTTCAATGGTTGGACTAGTTGTTTGAGTGTTAATCGAACATGATTTGTAATGATAGGCCTTAGTGTGTATTAGGTCGATGAACGAGTAGATTTTTGTATAGACTAAGAAGACACTATGGGCGAGATATTCTTGCATTTTTAAGTATAGGTATAATGAATTTGAATTTCGAGAAAAAAATTCCTTGTATTGGGGGGGGGGGGGGAATGTTATACCCCGCAACTTAAAGAAATTTAAATAAATTATATCCGTGAATATTTGTGTGTGTTTATCAGTTGTGACTGATGACATCACTAAAAAAAATATTTGGAATTTAGTTGAATTTAAAATACGATAATAAAATAATATTTATTTAATGAATAAGAAAACTATGTTAATGGGATAATTCGTGTGATTTTCGAGATGTGTAGAAGGTCGGTTTACACCTTTAAAGATTAGGATTTAAGGCCCAAAGGTTAGTATATGACTTGGGCTAGGTTTAAATCTATTTGGATTTAGTTTGGGGCTTAATTGGTCAGGGTCTATATGGGCTCTAACACTAAATTCGTGGTTAGAGTTATAAAATGAAGATTAGGAATTAGTTAAATGAGCTTTTACATCTTAGAGGAGAACCCTAGATCTAAGGATAAGAGGCTAAGTGGAGAAGAAGAGAAATTGGAATTATTGGCTTGGAGTTTAACCCACTAAATTTATAGGCAAGTTTATTTAGTGTAATTGTATAATTGAAATTGTGTTATAGTATAATTACTCATTTGATTATGAATATATATAATTAATTTGAAAATTTAGTAAGGTTAATCAACTAATTAAGTTATAAGTTATATAATGAAATTGTTAAGAATTTGGGACAAATTCTTCATGAAATTGGATTTAAACAAATTAGAATGATTATAATTTTATTAGGTACCGAAATTGTATCAAAAGACCTTTGATTGTTGAGAGAATGGATAATTATAAGAACATAATTGAGCAATACTATGAATCTAGGGTTCTTTAATTAATTTTTAAACATCCCTTTAATTTCATGTAGAAAAGTTGAGAAAACCTTAGTTATATATGGGGATTGATGTCGGGACATATATGTATATATAGTATTTTGTTTTGCTAATTTGGGAAGTTCGATAAGTGTTAATGGATGTTTGGAGATGCAAATTCTGTAAGGAATAAGATGAGGAATCTTGGATAGTCGATCGATGAAACCCTTTCAGTTTTCCCCAAGTTTCGTTAGGGGTTTGCTTGGTTAATGGTCTTAATTAAAAGAGGATAATTGAGAAATTAGAATCAATATAAGTCCCATACCCCTTAACTCTGTAGGATTACTTGAGTGGTGTATGAGGTGCAAAATATCAGGCATGTGTACTCGTGGGATACATACTAGAACGGATATCCTTATAGGGATGTGATCAATGGATATCGGTACCCTGATGCGATGATGATGGGTTTGACTTGGTTATATTTACCATTAAAAATACACGCTAAAATTACTATTGTATCTATGTTAGGTTCGCGGGGTTATCCTGAAATGTGCTATCAGGCCCGAAGGATTATACTTATGGTAAAGGGTGCAAAACAAACAAACCAACTATTTCTTAAAATTTTCAATTTCAAGTTCAATTAAACAAATTACCCTTACAAACTTATCAGCAGTTTTTAAACAAATTGTGGTTAAACAGATTAATCAGATATATCTTAACCAAAACATGCATCTAGGTGAATGCAGGATAAAATAAAGTAAATAAACCATAACGCTTAATGTACGAGGAAAACTCAAATGAAAAAAAAAAACTTGAACGACCCAACCACCCAAATTCACTATGATAAAGGATTTTCACAAATCGACAAATGACTTATACAATGACTCAACATGCTCACAAGCTTAAAATTTCTTTGATCTTCAACCTCTCCATCATAGTGACAACGTAGGAATCCACCCACGCAACTGCCATAACTTGTGAGTCCACACACGTTTCAGTATGCATCGAACAGCTCAGCAACGGTCGCACACGAAGTCCATTGTATGTAAACGCATCAGCATATACGGATTCCACCATAATGAAACAATAATCACAAAGATATGGAGATTGAACTTTGGTTCCCACAAACTGGATCTAAAATCATAATAAGATGAAACTTGGATCTAAAACTATTTTGGTGTAAACATAATGTTTGGGTACAATCGTAGAGCTTTTTGGTAGAGTTTGGGAACTCAAAATTAAGAATTTATCTCTCAGAAAATTAATGCTCTACACTCCTATTTATAAGATATTTGTTAAAAATAAGATAAGGATGAAAATAAATTTGAGAAATCTTGAGTTCATTAAAAATTCACAGGTTCATTCGAACGAATTTGTACCTCATTTGAACGAAGTATAGCATCTCATTCGAACATGTATCCAACGAGTTATCCAATGAGATTCCAGAGAGGGCTAAAGTTGGTTCGTTCAAAGTTCATTAGAACCTGTTGTGACACCCCGCCTAATTAAATACCGGGCGATCACTCCTTTATTAAATTAAATCAAGGTAAACAGTTGGTTCATTCTCAGCATCACTGTCGATAAAAATAATTTTTCCAATTTAACACCCTAAATAATTAAGCTAAGTGTCAAAACCATTTTTCATACAAACTTCCAAATTTTAATTAAAGAAAAGATTTATTAATTCAAAACAACATTTCTACAATATAGAATCACACCACGATGAACCAAAATAAAACCATACATTCACAAATCGAATGTCAACAATATAAAACTAAAAATCATAAACCATCCTGAATAAATCCCATAAACAATACTGGAATAACTGAAATATAAAAGAAATCCCAGCAATAAATGAAATGATGAAAAGGGCGACACGTGCCCAATAATGAGAGTGATAGGAGTGGAGTCAATAACAGAAGTCGTCTACTCAAGTAACCTGCAACTCCCACCTAAGCTGCAGCTCGTTCTTCTCAAAGGATCCTAAGCAAGACGCCCTTGTGGCTGGGCACCTGAAAATATACATATATATACACAAGAGAGAGAGAGAGAGAAGGAAACGGGTCAGGTCCCGAAAGTGTGTTTGATTTTAAAAAATACGTTAAGCAAGTATTTAAAATGATATAGGCCAATGCAACATCATATTAGTTCGTCTCTCTCTTGAGAAATACTCACCTATCTTCTAATGTGCACTCCTATCGCACTAACCTACCCAACGATTCGTTTATCTTAGCTTACGCATATATTTCAAAATCGAACGATGTCAATGTTTTAAAAAGGGTTATTTCCAATATGTAGTACTCCTCTCATTTTAGCTTCCTTAAATTATAAGGTTTCCCAGTGTCTTCTCATACTTTCACAAAACAAGTATTTAATAATTGAGTTAACAACCATGTTCTACTTATCAAATCACAGTAGGCAGTTTAAAGTTTATAACCTCATATATATATTAACTACTCGTATAATATATATATATAACAGCACCCCAACTAAACTATGGTGCGGGCATACTCTGCTATCCAATCCCCGTATCGCTCACACAAAGGGAAATACAAGTTCGGAATCACTCTCGAACTGTATTAACATATACAAAACAACGTTGAGGAGAAGCATAGATTCCAAGTCCAAGAGGTCAGTACATACCCACGCGTCTCTTAGGAACGTCCGACTATCAATCTGATAGCCCGTACCTAGGATCTCTATCTTCTAGGGTACGAATCAATATCCCCCATAAAGCAACACAGAATAAGATCATCCCAGCGCGGTAACCTCAGGGATAGCAAGTAGCGCGGGTACGTTTTTCACATGTATATAATATATGTACACACAATTATATAAATATACCCATTTCATCATATTAATATAGGTTTCTCTCGTAACCCATAGTCACAACATTTATCTTTAATTTCCCATTAACATGATTACGTATAGGGTTTCGTCTCTAACCTTAACTCGAAGAGTTTTCTCACTCATTACCTAATACTCATGGGTCATATCCTTACCAATCTAAAATTCAGTAAGTGATTATATTTAATTCCAACGTAACTCTCTTACGCACCTCACCCTTAAGTTTCATAAATTCAACCTAAAGTAAGTATCACATAATTACCCTTCTCGTTGAAGATTAAAGGTTCTAACATTTATCCCTATACCCTACTGGTCCTCAATATCTCCCAAATCCTTTTATTTATAATGCTCAAGAAATATTCCACGGTAAATTAATTCAACTAATTAAACAAGGGGAAAAAGAGTTTGCCAGGAGGGGTCGATCGATCGACGTCTGGGGCTCGATCGATCGAACCTTCGATCGATCGACGCTCTAGGTTCGATCGATCGATCAAACAGGTATTTCGATTTCTGCAGAAGTGCAGTTACGGGTTTTACTAATATTCTTCATTCAAATCCATAATTTCCAACACTAATCGTCCCAAAACTTATACTACAATCATGGTAATATATTTCCAGATGTTTCTAACGTTAAGCATGCATATAACCATCATTAAACATGATTAAACAACCTAAAATCTCATCTAATCATCAAGAATCCTAAGTTTTCTTAACTTTTGTTCTAATTAGTTTTCTCCAGAATTTTCTTATAACATAATATCACAAATTCGTGGGTTGATCATCTACTTCACATATTATTTTCAGAATATGGTTATAACGATTTCTACATGCAAATTCCTATCAAAAATTGGGGTTTTCTTCCTTTAATTATACTCCTAATCATTCCTACACTAATATGATTATTGCACCAACGAAAATACGCAAGTTAAACACTTGCCTGGGATTTCAGAGGTCTGGTTTCCTGCTGATATTGGTGTGGTTGCGTTCTCCTCCTTGCGATCTACGCGTTGGTGGTAACGGCGGTGAAATCGGTGGTGTTTTGGCCTTGAATCACCTTGAGAGCTCTCTCCTCTCTTCTCCAATGGCCGTTCTAGGGTTCTGAATGTTCTAACCCTAAAAGGCTGACTTAAAAGGCTGCTAAGGATGGCTGAAATCCGTGGGTTTAATTACCCTATTTTGTAAAATGACCAAAATGCCCTCTCGGGTCACTAATTAAGCCTAAAAACATCCCGAGACCCAAACTAAACCCCCGGGTACACTTTTCTGACTATCTCGACCTTTCCGGACGCGTTGGCGCACTCAAAACGACCATACGGACAACTTATAAAATATTCACTTTTTAATTAACATAGTTAGTCCCGACGTGGCACGGGCACGTCCCGACTTAAATTTCCGAAATAGTCATTTAATTCACTTATGACATTCAATATAACCAATATATTATATTACTATGCTCATTAGTAATATTCAACAAGTTTCCCATAATTACTAACTCTAGTCACGTTAATAATTATAACATAATTAATTTCCGGATTTTTATTAAATAAATCATCACATTAAATTTAATAAATCCCCAAATTAAATATAGCATAAAAATACGGGGTATTACATACTTCCCCCCTAATAACGGAATTTCGTCCCGAAATTCGGAAAATAAGGCATACCTGGTACAAACAACTCTGGATATCTCTAGCGCATATCTGCCTCACGCTCCCGAGTGGATTCCTCCACATTATGATGCTCCCACTGGACTCGTACAAGTGGAACCACTTTCGACCTCAATCTCCTCTCACTATAGTCTAGAATAGCCACTGTTCTCTCCTCGTAAGAGCTATCAGACTGTAAGTCTATCTCGTCTATCGCAATGTGAGTATGGGCCATATCATCCCGAAGATATCGTCTCAAGGACGAGATGTGGAATACATCGTGGATGCGATGTAAATGTTCTGGCAATCCCAACCTGTATGCTACTGGCCCAATTCTCTCGATGATGGGAAATGGTCCTACGTACCTCGAAGCCAACTTCCCCTTCTTCCCGAACCTCATCACTCCTTTCATAGGAGATACACGAAACAACACTTGATCTCCCACATTAAACTCCCGGAAGAACCGTTTCGCATCGGCATAGCTCTTCTGCCTGTCTTGGGCTACCCGAATACGACTCCTGATTATCTCAATCCTCGCGGAGGTCTCCTGAATCACTTCTGGTCCTAATAACTTGTTGTCTCCCACCTCGAGCCAACAAGTTGGAGAACGACAAGTCCTGCCGTACAAAGCCTCAAATGGAGCCATGCCAATCGTAAACTGATAGGAGTTATTATAAGCGAACTCTACCAGTGGAAGGTGTGGTTCCCAACCTCCTCCGAAATCGAGAATACACATGCGTAGCATATCTTCCAACATCTGATTAGTACGCTCTGTCTGTCCATCTGTCTGTGGGTGATAAGCTGAACTCAGTCTCAACTCTGTACCCATAGCCTCCTGAAAGCTTTCCCAGAAACGTGACACAAAAATCTTGTCTCTATCTGACACAATATTCAGGGGCACCCCGTGTAATCTGACAATCTCAGCGATGAGCAACTGGGCATACTGACCGGTGGTATAATCTGTCCTCACTCGCAGAAAATGAGCCACCTTGGTCAAACGGTCTACAATCACCCAGATAGAATCGTGGCCCCGCTGTGATGTAGGCAACCCGGTAATGAAATCCATGGAAATACTTTCCCACTTCCACGCGGGTATTTCCAACGGCTGAAGTAATCCCGACGGTTTCTGATGGTCCACCTTCACCAGCTGGCAAGTAGAACACTTGGACACAAATTCAGCGATGTCCCTCTTCATCCCACTCCACCAGTACTGTCGTCTCATGTCCTGGTACATCTTATCGCCTCCCGAATGTACTGCAAATCGGGACCCATGAGAATGAGTCATCACTTCATGACGTAGCTCCGCTCCTTCCGGAACCACTAATCTCCCATTAAACCGCAACCCTCCATCCGAACTAACAGAATAGGACTCAGCACCCTTGGCTAGAAGTCGTACAATCTGCTCCTGACAAAACGGGTTTGTGGTCTGTGCCTGTATCACCCTTGTAACAATCTCGGGTGTGAGTGACATGACGGATATGAACGAACGGGCTACTGCGTCTTGGTGACCCAACTCTTTCCACTTTGCTTTCCAAACGTCGGCTACATCGTCTACCGGTCTACGGCTCAACACATCAGCAACTACGTTGGCCTTCCCCGGATGGTACTGTATGTCGAACTGGTAATCTTTCACAAACTCTAACCATCTGCGCTGACGCATATTCAGCTCTCGCTGAGTGAACAGGTACTGCAGTGACTTATGGTCTGTGAACAAACAAAATTTCTCGCCCAATAAATAGTGCCTCCAAATTCTCAATGCAAAGACGATCGCAGCTAACTCTAGGTCATGGGTGGGGTAATTCTTCTCATGCGGCTTAAGCTTGCGGGAAGCAAAAGCTATAGCCTTCTCCTCCTGCTGAAGTACTCCCCCAAGTCCTCGTAAGGATGCATCTGTGTAAACCAGGTACTCTACACCCGGCTTCGGTAAAGCAAGGACTGGTGCCGAAGTAAGCTTGTCCTTCAGCTCGTCGAAAGCCAACTGACAAGCGTCATCCCAGACATATGGTACCCCCTTGCGAGTCAGATTCGTCAATGGACCCGCTATTTTGGAGAATCCCCGAATGAACCTCCTGTAGTATCCGGCTAACCCCAAGAAACTACGCACTTCCGTCGGTGTCGTGGGCTGCCCCCACTCCCTCACCGCTGACACTTTGCTCGGGTCAACTGCTATCCCTTGCTCAGAAACAACATGGCCCAAGAATTGTACCTCTCGCAACCAGAATCCACACTTCTCGTACTTAGCATACAACTGATGCTCTCGTAGGGTCTGAAGAACTTGCCTCAAGTGTTCGGCATGCTCCTCCTCGGAGTGTGAATATATCAGAATATCATCTATGAAGACGATGACGAACTGATCCAAGAATTCTCTGAATACTCGGTTCATCAAGTCCATGAAAATGGCTGGGGCATTTGTGAGTCCGAACGGCATCACTCTGAATTCATAGGACCCATATCTCGATAAGAAGGCAGTCTTTGAAACATCCTGCTCTCTAATTTGTAACTGATGGTACCCCGACCTCAGATCTATCTTCGAAAAGAAAGTTGCTCCCCTCAACTGGTCGAATAGATCATCGATTCGAGGCAACGGATACTTATTCCGTATCGTGACCTTATTCAACTCCCGGTAGTCCATGCACAATCTCAGTGAACCATCTCTCTTCTTTATAAATAAGACTGGAGCGCCCCAAGGTGAGGTACTCCTACGAATGAAGCCCTGACCTAATAGCTGCTCAATCTGATCTCGTAGCTCTCGCATCTCTGCCGGAGCCATACGGTACGGTGCGCGTGCTATAGGTCTCGTATTAGGCACTAAATCTATAACGAAGTCTATCTCACGACTGGGCGGTAGGCCTGGTATCTCCTGAAACACATCGGAATACTCCCTAACAACTGGGATCGAATCCAAAGGAATCACAACCTCCTTAGAGGTATCCTCCTCAATGTAATATAAATGAGCGGTCGAACCTCCCTCTGGGCGAGGCATCGCCACTACAAACATCTCTTTCCCCGGAATGGCAAAAACAATGCTCCCACTGAAGCAATCAATCATGGCTCTATAAGATGCGAGCCAATCCATACCAATAATCACATCATGCTCGTGCATGTCTAAGACTAGCATGTCTGCAGGCAATACCAAGCTACCGATCTCTATCCCTACTCCCCGGCATATAAAGAATATAAGTGACCCACTCCCCAGTGGTGAGTCGACACACGTCACGGTGCTCTCTGCTGTGGCTAATAACCCTAAGGACTTCGCAAAATGCGTAGCTATAAAACAATGCGTTGCCCCCGTATCAAATAAAACTTTACCCATAGTACCATGGATAGGAAACATACCCTCAATCGCGGGTGGTGCCTGTGGAGTTGCTGCCTGGTGGACGTTATAGACACGTCCATACTGTAATTGCCCCTGCTGTACTGGAGCTGCTGGAATGGCTGGTAGGGCTGGCACCTGGGCTGGAGCTGGAAGGGCAGGTGGAAAGAGTGGCCTCTGCGGCTCATTACGGGCTCCCTGCTGCTGTGGGGCCCTATCACCCTCTGGGCAATCCTGACGCTTATGGCCGTGCTTGCCGCACACAAAACACCGGCCTCTGAAATTACCTCTCCTCTGTCCCTGCTGACCACGGCCCTGTTGGCCGTTACCTCCACGCCATTGGCCCTGTTGGCCCTGATGTGCACGCTGTTGGCCTTGCTGGCCCTGCTGCTGGCCCTGCGGTCGATGTTGGCCCTGCTGGCCCTGCTGATTAGGCTGACCCTGATGGCCCTGCCTGAATCCTCCGAATCCCTGCCTAGAATCACCTGAACGGAATCTCTTAGCAGGGTCCCCCTGATGGGAACTCTGCTCGTGCTGACGAGTCTGTCCATGAGTTGGTGCCCCACCGGCACTATTACCCCCGGTCCTGCCCTGCTGGCTGGACTCTCCTGCTCTCTTGCTTCCCTGAAGATGGAAGCGGTGATCCTGGCAATGTAGTAACGCTGCATTGAGTACGTCAGTGAAAGTACTCAGGGATAGATTCCCAATAAGGTGCTGACGGATCCTCCAAGCTAACCCGTCGACGAACAGCAAAATTTTCTTGCCCTCAGTGGGTGCCTCATCTGGCACAATAGTGAGAAGTCTCATGAACTCCTCCTCATACTCGGCTACAGTAAGCTTCTCCTGCTTCAGATTTATTAATCTCTGCCTCATCTCAGTCTGCACTGCGGGTGGAAAGTACTTGCGGTCAAACCGCTCCCAGAACATCTGAATAGGGATCGTGTCCCTCTCCTCCAAAGTAGTAGTGGACTCCCACCACTGTAATGCGGCTCCCACCAGCTTAAAAGAAGCCAATAACTGCTTTTGTACCTCGGTACACTCATACATGCAAAGATGCCGCTGGATGTCTTTCTTCCATTGGCTGACAGTAACAATATCGGAGCTACCAGAAAACTCAGGGGGATGTGCTTTCTGAAAAGCATCCCGAACCCTCTCCCATGCAGATGGTAGCTGTGCTGGTACTGGCGCCACTGCCTGAACCTGGGATGGAGCCTGTTGAGTCATTGCTATCGCGGCATTCACCGCCTGAGCAACTATGGCGGCTACTTCATTAGCATTCATTGTGCCTGGTGCCGGAGCTGCTGGTTGCTCGGCCTGGGCACGTCTATCTTTCGGAGCACGTCTCGGAGGCATCTGAAACGTCAACAAAATTTATCAGTCTACAGTTATCATCGAATCTCAATTAACTGAAGACTTAAACGTAAAAACAGGAATACAACAAATCCTAAAATAGGGCTCTATAGCAAAAACGTTAAGCTGAAAGCGAAATAAGCCGTACAGATCCTAAGGACACTAGATCCTGATGCTCTGATACCACCTGTGACACCCCGCCTAATTAAATACCGGGCGATCACTCCTTTATTAAATTAAATCAAGGTAAACAGTTGGTTCATTCTCAGCATCACTGTCGATAAAAATAGTTTTTCCAATTTAACACCCTAAATAATTAAGCTAAGTGTCAAAACCATTTTTCATACAAACTTCCAAATTTTAATTAAAGAAAAGATTTATTAATTCAAAACAACATTTCTACAATATAGAATCACACCACGATGAACCAAAATAAAACCATACATTCACAAATCGAATGTCAACAATATAAAACTAAAAATCATAAACCATCCTGAATAAATCCCATAAACAATACTGGAATAACTGAAATATAAAAGAAATCCCAACAATAAATGAAATGATGAAAAGGGCGACACGTGACCAATAATGAGAGTGATAGGAGTGGAGTCAATAACAGAAGTCGTCTACTCAAGTAACCTGCAACTCCCACCTAAGCTGCAGCTCGTTCTTCTCAAAGGATCCTAAGCAAGACGCCCCTGTGGCAGGGCACCTGAAAATATACATATATATACACAAGAGAGAGAGAGAGAGAAGGAAACGGGTCAGGGCCCGAAAGTGTGTTTGATTTTAAAAAATACGTTAAGCAAGTATTTAAAATGATACAGGCCAATGCAACATCATATTAGTTCGTCTCTCTCTTGAGAAATACTCACCTCTCTTCTAATGTGCACTCCTATCGCACTAACCTACCCAACGATTCGTTTATCTTAGCTTACGCATATATTTCAAAACCGAACGATGTCAATGTTTTAAAAAGGGTTATTTCCAATATGTAGTACTCCTCTCGTTTTAGCTTCCTTAAATTATAAGGTTTCCCAGTGTCTTCTCATACTTTCACAAAACAAGTATTTAATAATTGAGTTAACAACCATGTTTTACTTATCAAATCACAGTAGGCAGTTTAAAGTTTATAACCTCATATATATATTAACTACTCGTATAATATATATATATAACAGCACCCCAACTAAACTATGGTGCGGGCATACTCTGCTATCCAATCCCCGTATCACTCACACAAAGGGAAATACAAGTTCGGAATCACTCTCGAACTGTATTAACATATACAAAACAACGTTGAGGCGAAGCATAGATTCCAAGTCCAAGAGGTCAGTACATACCCACACGTCTCTTAGGAACGTCCGACTATCAATCTGATAGCCCGTACCTAGGATCTCTATCTTCTAGGGTACGAATCAATATCCCCCATAAAGCAACACAGGATAAGATCGTCCCAGCGCGGTAACCTCAGGGATAGCAAGTAGCGCGGGTACGTTTTTCACATGTATATAATATATGTACACACAATTATATAAATATACCCATTTCATCATATTAATATAGGTTTCTCTCGTAACCCATAGTCACAACATTTATCTTTAATTTCCCATTAACATGATTACGTATAGGGTTTCGTCTCTAACCTTAACTCGAAGAGTTTTCTCACTCATTACCTAATACTCATGGGTCATATCCTTACCAATATAAAATTCAGTAAGTGATTATATTTAATTCCAACGTAACTCTCTTACGCACCTCACCCTTAAGTTTCATAAATTCAACCTAAAGTAAGTATCCCATAATTACCCTTCTCGTTGAAGATTAAAGGTTCTAACATTTATCCCTATACCCTACTGGTCCTCAATATCTCCCAAATCCTTTTATTTATAATGCTCAAGAATTATTCCACGGTAAATTAATTCAACTAATTAAACAAGGGGAAAAAGAGTTTGCCAGGAGGGGTCGATCGATCGACGTCTGGGGCTCGATCGATCGAACCTTCGATCGATCGACGCTCTAGGTTCGATCGATCGATCAAACAGGTATTTCGATTTCTGCAGAAGTGCAGTTACGGGTTTTACTAATATTCTTCATTCAAATCCATAATTTCCAACACTAATCGTCCCAAAACTTATACTACGATCATGGTAATATATTTCCAGATGTTTCTAACGTTAAGCATGCATATAACCATCATTAAACATGATTAAACAACCTAAAATCTCATCTAATCATCAAGAACCCTAAGTTTTCTTAACTTTTGTTCTAATCAGTTTTCTCCAGAATTTTCTTATAACATAATATCACAAATTCGTGGGTTGATCATCTACTTCACATATTATTTTCAGAATATGGTTATAACGATTTCTACATGCAAATTCCTATCAAAAATTGGGGTTTTCTTCCTTTAATTATACTCCTAATCATTCCTACACTAATATGATTATTGCACCAACGAAAATACGCAAGTTAAACACTTGCCTGGGATTTCAGAGGTCTGGTTTCCTGCTGATATTGGTGTGGTTGCGTTCTCCTCCTTGCGATCTACGCGTTGGTGGTAACGGCGGTGAAATCGGTGGTGTTTTGGCCTTGAATCACCTTGAGAGCTCTCTCCTCTCTTCTCCAATGGCCGTTCTAGGGTTCTGAATGTTCTAACCCTAAAAGGCTGACTTAAAAGGCTGCTAAGGATGGCTGAAATTCGTGGGTTTAATTACCCTATTTTGTAAAATGACCAAAATGCCCTCCCGGGTCACTAATTAAGCCTAAAAACATCCCGAGACCCAAACTAAACCCCCGGGTACACTTTTCTGACTATCTCGACCTTTCCGGACGCGTTGGCGCACTCAAAATGACCATACGGACAACTTATAAAATATTCACTTTTTAATTAACATAGTTAGTCCCGACGTGGCACGGGCACGTCCCGACTTAAATTTCCGAAATAGTCATTTAATTCACTTATGACATTCAATATAACCAATATATTATATTACTATGCTCATTAGTAATATTCAACAAGTTTCCCATAATTACTAACTCTAGTCACGTTAATAATTATAACATAATTAATTTCTGGATTTTTATTAAATAAATCATCACATTAAATTTAATAAATCCCCAAATTAAATATAGCATAAAAATACGGGGTATTACACCTATTCTAATGAGGTGCCATATCTCATTCGAACAACATACCATTACTCGTTCTAACAAAGTCGTGAGAAAAATCCTAACAATCATTTTAGAAACATTTAAAAATAATTTTATAAAAATCCTAACACCCAAAAAAATATCCAAGAATAAAAATATGTACGCATTCATACCTGAGAGATCCTCATAACATGAAGACAAAAACGAGCACGATCACGTAGATCTTATAAACTGGCCACTACGCCTTCAAGTAAACACGTCATAGGCTTGAAAGGTCACCATACTCAAGTCCTAACTTGACACAAAGATTTTTTTAAAACACAAAATAAAATCAAGATACATACATATTGACTCTATTGGAAATTTGTCCTTACAAATCTTACCCTTTAGCTATTCCGGGACAAAATAAAAATAAAAACTCTTATGGGCCATCAAGATTTTCTCCCCAACCCCAAAAGGAAAAAGTACAACCCAATAGACTCATAAACTTGAGTAGCATTGCTCGCTTGAAAACTTTTTCGCATGTTGCAAACGTGGACACTTAAATACACCTTCAAATGCAAAGATAATATATAAACAATATAAATCTTCATATGAATACCCCCCCACCCCATTCCCATGTCTAATGATCCCCACCTAGGTATGATGTCTCCCCTAATGATAAAGATCTCATCCTAAAATTAAAGTGAAATATACCATTTATACCCCTTTCTATTCAGGAATGGACAAAAAAATAACGCATAATAAACAATCCCCCCACCCCCAAACCATATCTCCCCCAAAAGTGAGAACATGTGATATCAATAGGAAATATAGAGGAAAGAATAATATCATGCAATGGTGTGTAAAGTGAAACAAATACAACATGGCAACACAAGCACAAATAATCCAAGCAATGATCAATCAATACCAATGTTAATGGAATAAATGGTACCAACTTGAATACAAAATGAAGCATGAGATACCAATATAAACAAGCAAAAAGAGATAACAATATGATCATTACGCATGCCAATTTGATTCAAAGAGAAAGCATATGAAAAACATGGATTAAATGCAAACGCATATACTAAAAAACAAAACAATAACATATATATAAGTACGCAAAATATACCAATGACACTCATGTATATATATATATATATATATATATAGGTAAAACAACCACAAAATGACAACAAACACATAAGCGTTACACACTAGCATAGTATTGATGTGTCCAAACATGTGGGATGGAGTGAAGATACGTGAACTAGAAATAAATAAGGATGACCCAATCACTCAAAAATGTCCAAGGAGTTCTATATGATTGCATTAATTTTATCAAATAAAGATTTAGCCTCATAGTGACAAATAAAGTGAACTCGTAAATTAACAAACAAACATGATGCACACTAGCCTAGAAAATATTAATGATTCTCAAATCAATAACATCAAACATGAATTAATTAGGACTCATTATACAAACCCATTGATCTTCGATTTATAACACCCTCAAGATTATAAATATATCATATTTTTTTTACTCTTATATTTTGAAGATACCGATTTACTTTAAGAATTAATGAAACAAACTTCTAGTCTTAGCAATGTTTTCTTTTCTTTTTCTCTCAATTTTTTAGGCTCTTGCCAATGGTGGCATTTCACGCAAGGAAGATTTCTCCCATCGTAGCCCTTTTTCGTGTACACTCATATTTTCTATAAAAATTGAACTCAAAAGTAATGATTCTTACATGCACAAATCCCACAATCAAATGTACATGTATATGACGAGATTGTCAGGATAACACCTCACTCAGCTCATGTAAAATCTGAAGTTAAAATCCAAAAGAGCTCGTGTGTGTGTGTGTGTGTGGAGGCATGTGAAAAGTCAATCCATTAAGGAAGTCATTTTCAAACTATTACATGCAAACATTATTAAGGATAATCTAAGCATTGAAAATTACAATCAAATGTCCTAGACACATGGAAACATGGAATAAAGTGGTTTCAAACGTTCCAATATGCAACAGAAAATGTGTAAAACTAAAATACACATAAACATCCAATCTTTTTGAGTTTTAAAACATTTTTCAAAATCATACCAATTTATCACAAACAACTCAAAAGACAAATAAAATATTTTTGTATTTTTTCAATAATACCCAATAAAAGAAAAATCAAAATACAAAAGACTCAACCCACATACAACTATCAAAAACATATAACATTAAGTACAAAAGCTAATGTATGTAAACATGCAAACACAATAAACCATTGGATTTAGCATGAGAAGTATCATGTGCAAGCATTCTAGAATTAACAAGTTTAACATTCAAAGCCTCCAAATTTGATTTTCGAAGCCATGTAGGTGTGACATGACACTCTTGGATTTTGGAAATCTCAGTGACTCTAGACTTAGCATTCCTATAAGTATTTATAAGATCAAAGAAAAAATGCCTGAGATGACCTTTCCGGCCTCAATGTGTGTATGTGTAGACACGAGAAATGTGACCTTTGGCTTGACCTTTTCTAATGTTACTAGCAATAGTTGACTCTCTCAAAAGCATGGTTTTGGCTTTAGTAGCATAAGAATTTGGAATATCAAAGCCAATATCATAATTGTCATCTTTAATTCATATGACGCCTAACATTTTATCCAACTTTTACGACCTATCCTCCAAATCAAATTTGACTTTAATCGAGTCTCTCCATATCTACTCTAAATCCATAATATTACACTCGAGCAAACAATGAGAGTCATCAAAAACTAGGGAATCCTTCTAAAAAATCTTCATTAATGACCAAAGTCTATCTCTCTTCCCCTCAACAAATGCAAGCTTTTCCCTAAGAGCAATTTCACGCGCCCTAAGATACTCAATCAAAACCTCCCATCATTACCTAAGGCAAGTTGTTTCAACCTAGCTTCCAACTTCAAGTTTGCCATTTTTTTATTTCATCATTTTCGCGTACAACTCACGGAAGGCAATTTAGAGTTCACTTTCCTCCTCATTTCATCATCTTTTCTTTTTATCCACTCTCTCCACCATCATTCACTTAGGAATCATAAACAATGGCCTCAGAAGTGTCATGTTTGGAATTATCTTCATGGGAAGATTTTTCATCAAGGCTCACATGACTAGACATGAACAAGGTGTAGTTGCACTCAATGGGGGAATCGGGTCCCTTTTCTATATCACTATCACTAAAGGTGACATTGTACACCTTTGATTTCTTTCCATCCTTCCTTAGTTTAGTAGGGCACTAAACTTCCCTATAGCCAAAACCCTCACACCCAAAGTATCTATCCAACTCATCCTTTGTAAAATTATCATTACTATTTATAAGGAATTAATCAGCCTTGTTATACTTATTTTTCTCAAACTTCTTGACATATTTCTATTATTTTTCAAACTTGAGAAATTTTTCAAACCTCCTCGCAAACATGGCCATATCATCAAAATTGATATCAAACTCATAATATGAAACATATGTTTCCTCCTTCCAGGCTTTCAAAGTAATGCCCTATCTTTCTTCATATTTTTTAGAAAAAAACATGTCGGGCTCATAAGTTTGAAGATCACCTACAAGCTCTTCAAGTTTTGTGGAGTCCAAAGTAACTAAGGAATTCAAAACTATCACTTTTGAATTAAATCTTTCAGTCAAGGACCTTAAAATTTTCTTGACTACAGGTCTCAATTATTCTATCTCATAAGTTAAAAGACGAGTCCATGATATCTGATAGTCTAGCATAGAACTCATCGAACGTTTCACTCTCCTCCATCCTACTAGTTTCAAAGTGAGTGGTGAGGTTTTAGATTTTGGAAGCCTTAAAAACACTTGTACCCTCATGAGTGAGTTCGATTTTATCCCAAGCATCTTTAACCATTTTACATGTCATAAAACGGAAAAACTCTTTCGGTGTGACCGTGCAAAAGAAAGCATTCCGGCCACATGAATTATAGTTGGATAGTTTAATCTCACCCTCACTCCAGGTTTCTACAGGTTTGGAAATATTATAATCACCAACCAAGGCAGTGTGTGGCGACTAACCCTTCACTACCTCTTATTATATCCGCTCATCTAACAACTTAATTATTGATTTCATATGTGCTTTCCAGTTCAAATAGTTAGACCCACTAAACAAAGGTGGTCTAGAAAAGATTTGACCCTCCATATAAGAAATGCTAAAATTCTTCCCAAATAGAATTCTAATATGATAACTTAGTATTTTATCTCCAATTCCAGTTTGAAAAAATTTTATTCGGCCTGAAGGGTACTTATGACAAAGGGTGCAGAACAAACAAACCAACTATTTTTTAAAATTTCTAGTTTTAAGTTCAATTAAAGAAGTTACCTAAATAAACTTATCACCAGTTTTTAAACAAGTTGTGATTAAACATATTGACTAATTTTATATTCACCTAAACATTAATTTATGTGAGTGGAAGATAAAACAATGTAAATCAACCACAACGCTCGATGTACGAGGAAATCCCAAATTGAAAAAACCTTGGATGGATCAGTAACTCAAATTAACTATGATAAAGGATTTATAAAATTCGACATATGACTTACATGACGAATCGATGCCCGTGCAAGTCATGACGTGTCTTCGATATTCAACCTCTCTTCCACAGCGATAACGTAGGAATCCGCCCACATAGTTGCCATAACGTGTGAGTCCACGTACATCTTAATATCCATCGAACTGCTCAGCAACCATCACACATGAAGTCCATCATATGTAAACACATTAGCATATATGAGATCCACTGTAATGAAACAATTCTCACAAACATGTGGATAATAAACTTTGGTGCCCATAAAGTAGATCTCAAAGCATAATAAGATGAAACGTGGATCTAACACTATTTGGCTGTAAACATAAGGGAATTGTAAAATCGAAGAGCTATAAACATAAGAATTTCTCTCCCAAAAAATTTTTGCTCCCCACTCCTACTTATAGGAGGTTGGTAAAAACAAGATAAGGATGAAAAACGGTATGGGAAATCTCAAACTTTAAAAATTCACAAGCTCCTTGAACGACTTTGTACCTTGTTCGAATGAAGTATAGCATCTCATTTGAACACGTATCCAACGAGATATTAGGGAGGGATGAAGTTGGTTCATTCGAAGTTCATTGGAACCTTTTGTAATGAGGTACCATATCTCGTTCGAAAGACATTACATAACTGGTTCTAACAAAGTTGCGAGAAAAAATTTCTTCCAAAAAATATTAAAAGGGATAAAATCATTTTAAAAACATTTTAAAATAATTTTATAAAAATCCTAACACCCAAAAATAAAATTTCCAAAGATCAAAATATGTGCACATTCATATCTGGGAGATCCTTGGAACATGAAGGCAAAAACGAGAACGATGATGTATATCTTCTAACTTGGCTACTATGTCTTCATTAAATACGTCATATGATTGAATGATCGATATAATGAAGTCCTAAAATGACACAAATAGTTTTTTCCAAAAATATAATAAAGTCAAAATACATACAAATTGGCAATATTAAAAATTTGTCCTTATAAATCCTTTTATATAGCTTTAGGTATGGAGCTATATAACTGGTGTGAGGCATAATGATTATCCCTAGTATCTAGTTTAATATTTATAGGCATGGAACAACCTATAACTATGCCTAGTACATGCGAGCGATCCCCGAAGGCAGTACGATAAGCCTTCGTTATGTGCAGCTTGAGAAGGGACCTTATATGAGGTACGAGTATTGGACTGTGGTTGTATTATATGAAAACATAGATGTAGTGCGTACTTTTATTGAGATAGTATACAATTGATATGTATAATATGATTAAGTAGCGAATAACCCTACTTATATTTTGTGGATGTAGATGTAGAAATTAATTTCCCCTATAACATTATACAATTGTGACGTATAAATGAATAAAAATGGAATTGGCACATAAAAGTCTATAGCGATGATGAAACCTTAATCATGGGGAACTTATGGTCTTAGATGTAGATTTATGTAGTATTTAGGTTTGTTTTGGGTTGGGTTAACTTAAAAGAAACTAAAAGACTAGAAGAAGGTGTGTAGTTAAGTTATAACCCAAAATCAGTTAAATTACTATGCTATTTAGGCTTGTTCTTAATGCCTCCTATTAAAACATTTCATGACATAGACAGTTGTGTTCCCACTTCCTAAGATCATTTCAATTGTTGAATTTACGTTGACATGGTTGTTGTTATGCAATGGTACTAATATTATGGGTTGGTTCGGTATCAGAGTTATGTGGTTCACTTATAGTATGTTTTAGTTATTTATTTGATTTTATGCATTTATTTTTTTATTACAGTCATTCTTTATAATGATACTCAATTGTTTGACTCCCATGAGATTATAATATATTTGATCTATCTATTATTAAATTTTACGGGGTGTCACAATAACTGCCACAACACTTGATCTATTATGGATGTGTCTTGATCTTTTTCTATAGACATGGAACATATCGTGGAGCAGACTTGGCAGTAATGGATAAGAAGTTATCCAATGAAAAATAGTTGGTCGCACGAAGCATGCCCGCCTTGTTGTAGGGCAAGATATTGTGTGGTATTCTTTGGGTAAGGATAATTGTAGAAAAAGGCAGGGCAACTTTAATTAAGATCTTATGATAGAAGGACTAGCAGAAGGACTAGACATATGGGGATAAGGACTCAAATATCTATGCTTTCTTAGATAAAATTCTTATATATTATCTTAACCATGTGTGTATGGTATTTTATTTTATGTATTCTTTTGTTTGGTTGTATTTTATGATGAGGAGAACTTGGGAAGAGTCCCATTGGATTCAGGTGAACTTGGGTGAGCTCCTGACTTGCGTAGGTGGAGCTGCAAAATAGTAGGCGAAGACCTGATATCTCCCCAAAGTGAATTTTTATTTTTTTGCGATAACTTCTGAATTCATAATATTGTGTCTCTCATTAAAAATGGGGAGATAGTCGGCCTGGAATCTAAGGGGTTCCGAGCAGCCTTTGGTTGTTTGATAATTTTTAAAAAAAAATCAAATCGAGTGGGCCATAAGTATATGTTCTTGTGTGAAAAAAGGGAGTGTACCTAAAGTTATACAATAAATACAGAAAGGCAATGTGACTCCATTATCGGTGGATAGTTTTTCATTATCATGGTCCACGATATACCAAGATACTTATACTTAGAAACCATTAAGGTACATGCAAACCCACTTTATACTAGTACTTAATATCTATAAAAGCCTATTCGATATACCCCAGTATTCAACAAACTCTAATCATTCCCTATCACCGAGTATATGATTAATAAAATATGACAATCAAGACTGTGAAGTGCATATTGGAAATGATTAATCTTTATTTTTAGCTACTTTGATGTTTATTTTATCACGAGGTCCTTCGTATGCACCTATGTGTTCAGATGAATGCACAATGTTATACAAAGGGACCTAAGCGTGTATCTACGTTTTGAGGGACTAAAAAATAAGGCCTCTAAGAAGTTCTAAAACGTGCAAAAAGTATTCATGAAGGTATAAAATATTAAGTCTATAGAAAGGAAGCACAAGGATAATTTGGTTTACTAACCATTATCCCGAGCGGAGTCGCCACTATGGTGTTGTAGGCAGTCCTACGGACACTCGAGTAAGGTAGAGTAATGTGTGCTTGTGGGTCCCCGAGGACACGGGAGTTCTTATCTCTCGATATCTGTTTTTCACTCTGAGGTTGGGTTTATGATAATTCCCCTGTAAGTAATTGGATACCATATCCAGTTTAGTGTGTGCCCCTATTAGCATTAGCCATTCTTCATGTGAGGGGTTTTTAATTTTTTCAGAGTTCGCAGTTTATTTTATATAAAAATAAACAAAATGGGTCGAGTTATCCCTTTTGGTCATACTTTAAGACAGGTTGAGGCCTATAAATGATATAAATATTATTTTTATGGATTCGCGAACCAAGTTAGGAGTGGGGAAGGTATTATGTACCCACTTATTCTTTAGGCTTCCCTATTTATATATTTATTATAGCATTTACATTTATAATTACTTTTAGTTTATTTTAGAATATATTGATAGACCTTAATTTAAAAATCCTTTAAAAGGTAAGCATACGCTTAAGTATAAAAATAGTTCTAGTGTTAGGTGTAAGAACATCATTAAACAGAAGTGGATATACAAAAGTGCATGTGTGTAAATATGTATACGGGTAACGAGTGACCGTTACTATATGTACGTGTGTACGGAATCTCATCTTGTATAACGAAAAGTTGTTAATGTCTATATATGTAACGGAATGTTGTTAGTTTGTGTGGTTGGTATCTACACATTAAGGCGTTTAGGTTATGTGGATATGCGTAAGAAGCCACCTCTTGAGATAGTTAAATATCTCATTTATAGTGAGAGTTAATGGTAAGATATGGAAGAATCTCTTTAAAGTCAATATATCATGAGACATAGTGAAGAGCCATGTGCTCATGAGGTAAGCCTCGGTATTATGCACATATACCTAGGGAGATGTGGGATTAAAGCCTACATAGTGCGTTATACAGTTTTTCACATAAAATAGTTTCCAACATAATGTGTGTGCAAATGTGGGGACTTGTCTTGTAAGGGTGAGAATATGCATTTGACATTTTATTTAGTGCATGTGGGCTACAGGGTTGGGGAGTTGTGTTAAAAATGTCATCTTTTAGAGCCAGGAGGCTGATTGTAATGTGGATTCAAAATGGGAGTGTAAAATTTGCTCACAAGAATATCCATGCCCCTTATTAAACGAACAATATCCCTGAGATGTCGGAGGGTATCGGGCTAGTTTAAGATGGCACAGATGGCCATAATCTATGTGGACTTTGGAGTAAAGATGGAGGCATCCCTTACGATAAAACTTTGATATACGTATTATGAGGATTGGGCTCACGATTGTATCTCGGTATTGCACCTACGTACCCAAGGAGTTCTAAGATCAAAGCCTATGTAGTTATAATGGGGGGCTTATATTTACGTCTATCTGCTTCAGGATGCCAGGTATAAACTATACAGCATTATGGTTTTTAAGGAGACTAGTCCTTTGTATAGAATTTCCATTATGAGTTGAGTATTATATTCGTATGTCTAAAAATACGCAATCAACGATATGTATTTGATAAATATATCAAGAAAATACATCGTTATGGGTGTTATCGTTGAGACGGGAACGTTTGCTGGGAGAAGTTGAAGAATTATTTCGACTTTGGATTTTGTAAAGAGTTCGGAGTAATCTTGTTCAGAGACACTCTCCTCAAAATTGATCAAAATGTAGAAAAAATGTGTTTTCGTGTTGTACATGTGTGTAGTAGTTTTGATTAGTATTCCTAGTGTGAGAATATAATATGCAACTCAATAATCAGAAATTTTGGAGAGGAACCAGGATTTAACATATAAACATTATAAAGTGCATACCCGGTCCTCTAATGGGGGTCCGGTTATATTATTGTACCAATATATATTTTTAAGTCCCAATATTTATTTAAGACACAGGTACAATTTTTCTTCGAAGTATTTAACCTTGTGGTGTGAGCCAAGATTTTACGGCGGAAGGTCCTCGATGAGGTGGTACCATCAGACAAAATTCTATTTGGGGAGGCTATGATTTACGATGTGTGCGTAGATGTAAGATTCTCTTTTGTTAGCGGAAGAGACTTTTATGGACAAATAGAAATTTGCTAAGAATGTTTCGCTTGGGATGTTCGGGATTGAAGAATTTTTAGATAAATGAATCAACGTTAGGTTTTGGAGTTCTTTTCGAAATAGGGTGGGACCCTTATTTATAAGGCAGAAATCCATACTTTTAACCACGTGGTTAAAAGGCCATTTAATTGCGCAATTAAATATTTTATCCACTTAGAGATTTTATGGTAGGTTTGGTCCAATTATCTTAAAAAAACAACCGCGTGGCTAACGGTTTAGCCGTGCGATCAAATCTGGAAAATATTTTCTCCGCAAGTGTGTAGGTACGCAATGATGTGATTTATTTAAACCGTCACGTTAACTTTAATCCGTGTGCTAAACTTTAACCGCGTGGTTGAATATTTGACATGTGATGATTTGACAAGTGGGCTTTGACTTTAGATCTTGATTTTGCATCTTTATTGGAGTGCCCATATGATTATAAAAAAAATTATGATTTGCATATCTCCGAAGTCGGGAGTTTTAAGAAATCATATTAAGAGGTTTCAGGAGGTCGATGGGTCATGCAAGTGCATCGTGTAAACAACAAAAATGAAACATCATTGAAGTATAAGGTGTGTACAATCACGTATGGTTTTCATATTAGTTTAGACTTAGAAATTGAGTGGGCTTTAAAAGAAATCTTATTCTAATTGAATTAGGAGAACAAATGGGCAGAAAAAATAATCGGGGCATGGAAGCCTCTATAGCAGCCTGGGAACCGCTAGAGCATGTTGAATGAACCTCTATAGCATTGCAACACCGTTATAGCAGGTAGGGATGGTTTTTTTTGCATGGGTTTGATGCGGCTTGGGTTTTATTTTATAAAAAGCGATGCGAAGACGAAATATTTTTTGTATGCCTACAAACATTCTGCCTAATAGAACGAACACATAACTCTTATTCCTTTTAACTCCTAAATTTTTGGGAGATTTACATTAAGATTTGGAAGAAGGATAGAGAAGTACGTTTGTAGAATTTTTTAAGAGGAACAACTTGTGTTGTTTAGATTTTGAGAATGCTTTCATAAGTAAATGGTATCTTTATTTTCCGCCTTAAGTATTATTTGATTTAAATGTTGCCTAAACTTTAATTACGCATGTTTTGTAAATATTATTGGTAACCTAATTAGGGGAACTGATAACCTAAATAAAAAAATATGTTTTAATGAACTTATGGGATTGGACTTAATACATTATATCTCGCATGGTTAGAACATTGGCCTTTGTTGATATGGGAAATTGAATCAAATCGCATGTTAAATTTATGTGAATATCGAAATATGCAAAGATTTATAAATTCATACAAACGATGAATATTGTGTAGAACTTTGAATATTGTTGTTTAAAATCATTAACTCGGATGTTTAAACCATTTTATTCTTAAACCATTTTTGTGACACCCTGTAATTTTGAGGATTCAGTATTTAATTATTTCTGGGAGATATAAAAATATTTCAATTGGAGAAACTTAAATTTATGATTTGGAGAATTTATTTGAGTGGAAAGAATTATTTATATTTGGCGACTTTAAGTTTAATTGTTCGAAATTTTGTGTGTCGCAATTTGAAGTCAAAATTGGAGAATGTTATAAAGTATTTCGGATGATAATTCTGAGTGCGCGGTTGAGTCCGGATGGGTCGAGATAGTCAAAAAAGAGTACCTGGGGTAGTAATCGGGTCTCAAGGTATTTTTGGGCATAGCTGGGCCCACACGGGGGGATTTGGGCCATTTTAATGACCAAAAACGGGATTAGGGGTATTAAACCTAATTGAGGGAGTGTTGAACGACATTTAACAAAATTCTAAACATAAGGGCTTGAGAGAAAAGCAGAGGAAGCAAGAGGAGAACAAATTGGGGATCTTTTGGAGTCAAATCGAGGGACAAAGTGGGTGTATTCATCAAACCATTTTTTACACCAACGGATCAGACTCTACGAACAATCAGAGACAAGTGGTTAACTGTTGTGCTTTTAAATTAGAGATAATCAATTCATATCATAGTATGTGTATCAAAAATCTATTTTTGGTTATGGATTAAATAGTTAAAAATGGGTTTTCCGGATTTGAGTAATATATGTAGATTTGAGAGTAAATTAATGGTGGATTTGGATATGGGACTGCTGGAATCAATTGTAGGATTCTAATTAGTAAGTATTGGTGACAAGTTTCGAATTTGTATGACGAATTCATATCTCAGTAGAATAAACCCGGGTGAAACCCAATTCGGTAAAAGTTTGGGATTTTGATGAATCGATGAATGATTTAGGTTGTCTAGGAAGATTAGAACATATTTCTATATAAATGAAATGTTGGTTGTGATTGGGTAAGGGTTTGGAAAGAAATTAAAGGCTTGATGGTTCATCAATGGCCGAACAGGAGGCTGGAGAAGACGATGATCTGGCCAATCGATCGATCGACCCAGGGGGATCGATCGATCGATGCTACAGAAATTTTGGCAGTGATGCCAGTTTTTAATTATATGGGAGATTTTAATTGACAAAAATTACTGGACTGATTTATATGATGAAAATTAAATAGGGGCATGACTCTTGGTAATTTTAAGTAATTATAATCGGGTTTTGGGAGAAGTTAAGGGGTGTCAAGTTATGAATAAATTTCGGAAAATAATTCGTAGGTATTGATTTTGGACCGAAGGAAAGTGGCTGGGTATTGTAGTTGAGTGGAACTACATTATGTAATTAATTAATTAGGAGATGAAATGTAGACTCGGGTATTAATGATGGTACGGGCCAAGTGAAGGAGTGCGGGTATATCGGTTAAGCGACACCAAGTATTAAATTAATTAATGTGTGAATTAAATTAAATTAGAGTCAGACCTTAGACTCGGGAAGGTAATAAATTTATTAAAGAGAAAATTAATTAATTTGAGTCGGACCATAGACTCGGGAATATACAAGCTAGTGTTACGGGTTTTAGTACGCGGTAAAGCCGAAATTTATATTATATATGTATACGATGTGGTGATAGTATATATATATATATATATATATATATATATATATATATATATATATATATATATATATATATATATGTATGTATGTATGTATGTACTTTGTGTGTGCTATTAAATATCAGTGACTAGATATTTATATAATTTTTGTACTCTTGTGCTATCAAGGGAGGTTCTAGCTTGAGGAGTAGGGTGAGTATATCCCCAAGTCATAGCGTCTGGTATATGGGTGAGGGGCTTATCTTACTTTCAGGGAAGGAATATGACCGCCTCCACTACGTTTATATTTTGGGCCAGGTTGGTGAGCGGTTCCGACTTGGGGAACTAGGTTATGTGAGCACACCTAGTGAGATAGCACTTTAGAGGAAATCATCCGAAAAAGGTATACGGAAGGATGGATATACATAGGACACATGTGTGGATGTTGTGGTATAATTACATATATAATAGTATAGAAAATTATATATAGGGGTATTAAATACATGTTGCGAGAATGAATGTATTTTATATAACTAGCGAGACTGTTATATAGTTTATTTAAAAAGGATAATTTATGGAAGACAAGCATGGGATTGCGGTATTATAAACTTTATGTATATGATGGGAAAAAGATTATATACGGCATTTAAATACATAGGTGAGAAATTGTATTTACTTATATAACTTGTGTCACGATTATATGTTACTATTTAAAAGTGAATTAATTAAGTTAATGTGAGAGATAACTCATAAACCATGGATAATAATACTCGGTTGAGAGTAGATTGGTAAGGGAGAATTTATACCAGGACTAGTTGGATGGGATAGTACAACTAGGTGGGGTTAAGGAAACCGTTAGATGTGCACATTATTGGAGGGGTGAGTATGTCCTCAAGAGAGTGCGACACTAACTTAAATATGAAGCGCATTCATGCATTTTAAATTACTGTAGTTAATTCATTTGCTAAATATTTTCAAAATGTTTTGGGTTCTAACCCTTGCTATAAAATTATTTTCAAAACATTTTAGGTGTCCATCCATAGGGACGCCAGGATTGATATTCTATTCTAGGGACATGGAGTTGTGGCATATGTGGATGCTAGATGGAGCTTGGATTACATGCATCATTCATTATTTCCTAGAGTAGGAATCATCTATCAATTTTAGTTTTACTTAGGGTTTGTCGCCTAGACTTTTTAGCGCAGTTTTCAGATTTATTTATTTAGATGTTGGATGTTTGTTATTGGACTATTTACTTTGGTGGCTGATGGTTTATTCGACAAATAGTTTAATTATTTATTCAGTTGATTTAATTCAGTCGTTGTGTATGGCTCATATTATATTTCCGCATGTTATTGTTTTGTTTAATTAAAAAGATAAAAATTTGGCACCTGCTTTTTGGAATACCAGATGTTTAGTAAGTTTTAAAAAGGTTTTCGACAGTGATGCTAAGAATGAACCAACTGGGATTCCTGTTGTAATTTGGTATAGTACTGATCACCCGGTATTTTATTAGGCAGGGTGTTACTTTTGGTATCAGAGCATCAGGTTCTAGTGTCCTTAGGATCTGTGCGGATTTTCACTTTTCAGCTTAGCATTCTTTGATATAGAGCCCTATCATAGGATTATTGTATTCTTATACATATGTGTATTTATGTTCTTCTGCCAATTACTTTATATTTTATGGTGAACTCATACGATTCGATTCTCATTTCAGATACCGCCCAGGAGAGAGAGAGCAGCTAGGGCAGCAAGGGGAGATGAGAGTATATTGGCTCATCAGGAGCCAGAGTTACCATAGAAACTGCCAGAGATGATTTTAGCTGCACAGGTAACTAAATTAGTGGCGCAGGCAGTTAAAGCGACGATGATCGCAATGGCAAAGTACTTTCCACGAGATCATCTACGAGCATTAGTGGTACCAGATGCTCAGGCCCTCCCAGGGTCGTCAGAATTGCAGCAAGTACGAGAGGTCTTTCAAAAAGTCCATCCACTAGAGTTTCGAGGGGGTTTAGATGTGGTGCTAGCGTGTCAGTGGAAGAGAGATATTTAGCATCACCTACGCATGGTAGATTTCAATGAGGTGCAGAAGCAAATGCTAGCCACTTTTAGGTTAGTGGGAGCAGCGCTACAGTGGTAGGAGTCAATCACCACAGTTGAAGAAGGGAATAGTTTTGGGTTCGGTTCGACCGCCAATATTTCCCGCCAGCAGTTGAGGCCGAAATGAGGAGAAAATTCAGTGAGGTGACTCAGGGGGACCATTCAGTGGCCGATTACGAGGAATAATTCACTTGTTTGGCAAATTTTGTACCAGATGAGGTAAGCAACAAAGAAAGAAAGAAGTCGAGGTTCATGGATGGGTTAGTCTAGAGGATCAGGCAATATTTGATTGGAAATCCCGCATTAGTAGCTTTTACAGACGTCGTTAATGCATCACTCCTACACTACCAGGAATATCGCTTCCACGTGAAAGGAAGCAAGAGGGGAGTGGAACCCAGCCAGTCGGGTAAAGCAGGAGGGAATAGTACCAGTGGGGTATCCCAGCAGCAGACAGGGGGACATCGGGGGTAGGATTTCTGGCAGGGTAATCAAGCCAAATGATTTAGATCTGGGGGTTATCGACAGGGTGGCCAGGACTTTCGACAAGGCCAACAAGAAAGGGATCGGCGGCAGGGTGAATTTATTAGGAGATGTTTCGCTTATGGGGAAGAGGAACACGTGAAGAGAGTTTGTCCTAAGCGAGGCAGGGGTCAATTACAAGATGAGGTTCTGGATGTACAACAACTACAACAAGTCATGGGTGCGTTCGGGCAGGGGGAAGCCGCTCAGGAACCCGAAGATCATCCATTACAGCTAGAGTATGGAGGTAATTATCTTTTTATCCTATAGGCATGGGATATGTTTTGAGTGATAGTAAAGGTGTCACATTATAAAATTTATTTTCACTAGATTTCGCGGGTAAGTCGAATTTAGTGGGTGCGCTGGTTGTAGCAGTCACATTACATATATATATTTTTGTGGGGTAGCAGATTTCTCTGGTGTTAACTACGAGAGAGTGCGGGTGTACACACAGAGGAGATTGGTATTATGCGAGGAGTTACTAATTTCGAGAATTATGGGAGTAGGGTAGATGATTTTTCCAAATATCAGCTGGATAGCGATGGATTTCAACTATTGTGGATAGTGAGGGTAAATTTTGGTATTCGCGACACCAGGGTATAAATGACTTTTACTAGGTGTCAACTGAGAGGGAGTCTAGCCCATATATGTATGTGTATATATGTTGTATTGTGTGGTGTGATAGACACATAATGAGGTCTTGTTTTCTCATATTTTTTCCCAATAAGTAAGGGTGTCTACTGAAGTAAATTACGGTGGTTAGATTTATTTTCGAGCGAGGAGAGATAGCTCGGGGTTAATTTTGCACAAGAACTAGTGATAGTAATGGGGAGGTTTTTTATGTTGTCTTTTGTAGTATAAGAGTAGGTGTGTATGATGTTGTGTTAAGAGACAAGTATTCGGGGGTATGTTCTATGGACTGAGGGTCTAACATATCTCAACGACCGTTAATGTTAGGTAGTAGTGTATCGGGGGGGTTCCTTGTTTGGATTTCACTTGCGAGACGTCTCACGCATGAAACTTAGCACAACGTTGGAAATGGGGAGATGTTTGGTCGTTAGTACATGGGTTGGGTACCCCCGACTATTATTCACATATGTGATATGACTATGGGTTGGAAGTTATATTACGAGTTACGGCTAGCATAGTCGGGTAACTTTCGTGCGGTTAAGCACGGGACAGGGTGTATGGGCAACCTGATTAATTAGGATAACTTTCGTGCGATTAAGCACGGGGATAGGGTGTATGGGCACCCTAGTTAATTAGGGTAACTTTAGTGCGGTTAAGCACGGGTACAGGGTGTATGGGCACCCTAGGTAATTCAAATGCATAATTGTGAAACTCGTAATTAGAACCGGGAGAACTAGATGTAGCGATCTTAGAGGCTCAGGACTAGAGAGTGATATTCAAAGCTTGGAGCACTGGGCTTATCTTAATTTCAAGGATAAATTCCTTTGTAAGGGGGGGAGTATGTAACACCCCGTAATTTTGAGGATTTAGTATTTAATTATTTTTAGGAGATATAAAAATATTTAAATTGGCAAAACTTAAATTTATGATTTGGAGAATTTATTTGAGTGGGAAGAATTATTTATATTTGGCGACTTTAAGTTTAATTGTTCGAAATTTTGTGTGTCGCATTTTGAAGTCAAAATTGGAGAATGTTATAAAGTATTTCGGATGATAATTCTGAGTGCGCAGTTGAGTCCGGATGGGTCGAGATAGTCAAAAAAGAGTACCCGGGGGTAGTAATCGGATCTCGGGGCATTTTTGGGCATAGCTGGGCCCACACAAGGGGATTTATGCCATTTTAATTAGGCCCATGTGACCAAAAACGAGATTAGGGGTTTTAAATCTAATTGAGGGAGTGTTGAATGACAGTTAACAAAATTCTAAACATAAGGGCTTGAAAGAAAAGCAGAGGAAGTAAGAGGAGAACAAATTGGGGATCTTTTGGAGTCAAATCAAGGGACAAAGTGGGTGTTCGTCATCAAATCATTTTCTGCACCAACAAATTAGACTCTACGAACAATCAGAGACAAGTGGTTAATTGTTGTGCTTTTAAATTAGTGTTAATCAATTCATTTCATAGTATGTGTATCAAAAATCTATTTTTGGTTAAGGGTTAAATAGTTAGAAATAGGCTTTCCGAATTTGAGTAGTCTATGTAGATTTGAGACTAAATTAATGGTGGATTTGGATATGGGACTGCATGAATCAATTGTAGGATTCTAATTAGTAAGTATTGGTGACAAGTTTCTAATCTGTATGACGAATTCATATCTCAGTAGAATAAACCCGGGTGAAACCCAATTCGGGAAAAGTTTGGGATTTTGATGAATGATTTAGTTTTTTTAGGAAAATTAGAACATATTTCTATATAAATGAAATGTTGGTTGCGATTGGTTAAGGGTTTGGAAAGAAATTAAAGGCTTGACGGTTCATCAATGGCCGAACAGGAGGCTGGAAAAGACGATGATCTGGTCGATCGATCGATCGATGCTACAGAAATTTTGGCAGTGACGCCAGTTTTGAATTGTATGGGAGATTTTAATTGAAAAAAATTCCTGGACTAATTTATATGATGAAAATTAAATAGGGGCATGATTCTTGGTAATTTTAAGTAATTATAATCGAGTTTTGGGAGAAGTTAATGGGTGTCAAGTTATGAATAAATTTTGAGAAATAATTCATAGGTATTGATTTTGGGCCAAAGGAAAGTGGTTAGGTATTATAGTTGAGTGGCACTACATTATGAAATGAATTGAGGTTTAATTAATTAATTAGGAGACGGAAAGTAGACTCGGGTATTAATGATGGTACGGGCCAAGTGAGCGAGCGCGGGTATATCGGTTGAGCGACACCAAGTATTAAATTAATTAATGTGTGAATTAAATTAAATTAGAGTCGGGTCGTAGACTCGGGAAGGTAATAAATTTATTAATGAGAAAATTAATTGATTTGAATCAGACCATAGACTCGGGAATATACAGGCTGGTATTACGGGTTTTAGTACGCGATAAAGCTGGAATTTATATATATATATATATATATATATATATATGTGTGTGTGTGTGTGTGTGTGTGTGTGTGTGTGTGTGTGTGTGTGTGTGTGTGTGTGTGTGTGTGCTATTAAATATCAATGACTAGATATTTATTTAATTTATGTACTCTAGTGCTATCAAGGGAGTTTGCGCGATGTGGGTGAATCCCCTAGCTTGAGGAGTAGGGTGAGTATATCCCCAGGTCATAGAATATTACCGCCTCCACTACGTTTATATTTTGGTCCAGGTTGGTGAGCGATTCCGACTTGGGTAACTAGGTTATGTGATCACACCTAGTGAGATAGTACTTAAGAGGAAATCATCCCGCGAGGGTATACTCGGAAGGATGTAATACATAGGACACAAGTGTGGATGTTGTGGTATAATTATGTATATAATAGTATAGAAAATTATATACAGGTATTAAATACATGTTGCGAGAATGAATGTATTTTATATAACTAGCGAGACTGTTATATAGTTTATTTAAAAAGGATAATTTATGGAAGACAAGCATGGAATTACGGTATTATAAACTTTACGTATATGATGGAAAAAAGATTATATATGGTATTTAAATACATAGGTGAGCAATTGTATTTACTTATATAACTTAAGTCACGATTATATGTTACTATTTAAAAGTGAATTAATTAAGTTAATGTGAGAGATAAACCATAAACCATGGATAATAATACTCGGTTTAGAGTAGATTGGTAAGGGAGAATTTATAACAGGACTAGTTGGACGGGATAAAACAACTAGGTGGGGTTAAGAAAACCGTTAGGTGTGCACATTAGTGGAGGGGTGAGTATGTCCTCAAGAGAGTGCGACACTAACTTAAATATGAATCGCATTCATGCATTTTAAATTACTGCAGTTAATTCACTTGCTAAATATTTTCAAAATATTTTGGGTTCTAACCCTTGCTATAAAATTATTTTCAAAACCTTTTAGGTGTCCAGCCACAGGGACGCCAAGATTGATATTCTATTCGAGGGACACGGAGCTGCGGCATATGTGGATGCTAGAAGGAGCTTGGATTAGACACATCATTCATTCTTTCCTAGAGTAGGAATCATCTATCAGTTTCAGTTTTACTTAGGGCTTGCCGCCCAGACTTTTTAGTGCAGTTTTCAGATTTATTTATTCAGATGTTGGATGTTTGTTATTGGACTATTTACTTTGGTGGTTGATGGTTTATTCAGTAAATAGTTTAATTATTGATTCAGTTGATTTAATTCAGTCGTTGTGTATGGCTCATATTATATTTTCGCATGTTATTGTTTTGGTAAAATTAAAAAGATAAAAATTTGGCCCCTGCTTTTTGGAATACTAGGTGGTTAGTAAGTTTTAAAAAGGTTTTCGGCAGTGATGCTAAGAATGAACCAACTGGGATTCCTGTTTTAATTTGGTATAAGACTTATCACCCGATATTTTATTAAGCGGGGTGTCACAATTTTTTGCTTTGATTTGATTAAATCTCACCTAAATTTGAATATTGGATTGTGAGATATTTTATAGAAATTGTAAATCATATGTTGAAATTGATTTAATTATCATGTAATCAAACTTGTATTAAAATGAAGTTTAAAGAATAGTACTTTGGGCTAGAAAATGTAAAATTTGTAGAATTGGTGTATGTTAATAGCAATAATATCATTGGGATTACAAGGTCTTGTAATTTCATTTGTACTTGGTTTTATGTTATTTATATTTGGTGTTGTCTAGGTATAGGACTAGAGTATGGTCACTTTTACGATTGGTTGTTTACTAGGTATGGGACTACGGGACATTTATGGCTTTGGGTCTTTCCTAGGTATGGGACTACGAAATTAAATAAATATTTTGGGCTTCTAAATAATTATTAACTAATTTTGGATTTTGGAAAAAACCTAAGGGGAATTTGAGTCTTTTTGTAATGGCTTGTACTCCAAGAAAAGATTTTATTCTGCCAAACACATTTTGAGTTATGGAGTTTCAAAATAGTTTGTTCCCAAATAAGATAAAAAATTGAATTGTTTAATATATATATCAATGGAGATAGCGGATAGGCCCACTATAGATGTTAGTCCTGGTATAGCGGCCTTAGCTAGTTATGGCAGCAAGGTGGCAGCTCCCCCTTGTAGGGAGTATTCTAGTTCAGCGAGGGTTTCATTTTATTTGCTATTCTTTAAGGTGGTTCCGTGGTTATGAAGAACGTTTTTTACTTATAATTTTATATGCATACTTTATTTTATCTCATATAAAATACACATATCTTAATTTTTTAAACCCTAAACACCCTTAAAAAAATTCGACCTCAATTTGGAAGGCTGTACACTAATATTTTGAAGAAGACTGAAGAATGAAACTTGCATATTTTTTAAAGAGGAATAAAGTAGGCTAATCGAATTTTCAGAATACGTTATTATAAGACATTAATATCTTTATTTTCTACTTAAGTGTATTTGATTTAAATGTTGCATAAACATTAAATACACATGTTTTGTAAAGATAATTAATAACCTAATTAGGGAAAGTGATAACTTCTTTATAAATATATTTTATGAACTTGTGAAATTGAATTTTGCTTGAAATCCCACATGTTTAGGGTTTTAGACTTTGCTGTTATTGGGTATTGGATCAAATCGTATGTTAATTAATTTATGGATCTCGAAAATATGTCAATGTTTATGAAATCATATAAATGATTGTTATGGTTTAGAATATTATAATATGTTGCTAAAAATGGTTAAATCCAATGTTTAAGCCGACTTATTATTTAAATTGATTAAATCTCAACCGAATTAGAATACGAGATTTGGATAATTTGTGGGATATTTTGTAAAACTTGTTAATCATATAATAAAAGTGGATAATTGTACATGAAATTGGACATGTACAAATTTGGAACCAAAATTATAATGTTGGATTAAAGAAGGTAAAATGTGTAGAAATAGCCTATGTTAATATAATGATATTTTTGGGATGTTCAGGTTATGTACTTTAGTTGCATGCTGATTTTTCGTAATTATACTTGATACTTTCAAGGTATGGGACTAGAAGAGTAGTCATGTTTTATATTTGATGCTTTCTAGGTAAGGGAATAGATAGTGGTCATTATTTGGTTAGATATATATTAGGTGTGGGACTAGGTGATTTATATTACTTTGTTTATCCTAAGTGAAAGAATAGGGGAAGGTTAACACCTCGTAAAATTTATAACTAGATTGATCAGGTTTGATTTAAATGTATGGGAAACAAACAATTGAATATCATTCTAAGAATTATTGGAATCAAAACCAAACACATAAAGTAAATAACTATACATAAGTAGGAGGAAAGCCCATACACGTCTGATGCTACATTTGATAATAACGGATGAAGATGCAAATAAGAGACCACCAGGTCAGAAGTGACAACAATGTCCTCGATCCTCAAAAATGTCAAATCCACCTCGTTAACAACAAGTCCAATTAAAATAAGATTTTAATTAAATTTGGCTACCATATTAGTATTCATCTTCCTCTAGTCTTTTAGTTATTTTTAAGTTCATCCCAAACCCAACAACCATAGATATCTCATGAGTCTACTCCTAGGCCTAAGTGATCCCACGATTAAGTATTATTCATCTCGACTAAATATAACTAATAGATCTCAATTAATTCTACACTCAATATCACCGGTGTAGAAGAATATAAGTAAAGACATTCCATAAATCCACTATTAACATCAATACGGTCCCAGCCACGTACATAACCATAAAAAGGCTCCATTTAAGCCCGAATATAATGAAGGCCTAATAAGTCACCTTCAAGAACTCTCGCGTCGTACTATAACACAGGCATAACAGTCAAGTAATGTCGGGGTAAAATAATCACGATAAAGTCTGTCTCATAACATGGGTACCAATTCATGTTGCACGTGCCCTATAAGGATATCCCCTCTAGTGAGTAATTCCATGAGGAATCAAAACCAGGTATATTTAACATAAAATACAAGAATATTAATCCCTAACATACAAGGTTTACTAAGTCTTTACCAAAATCTATTACGTTACTATTTCCATAACGTTAATTAGTCGGATCTAACATCAATTTCAACATTTCTAATGAATATGATTTGTATAGTCATGCATGGATAAAGAACCTCCGAGTCATTCTAAACTATTCCACCATTCCAAAAATGAACTCGAAATAACATTTAATCCAACTTAAATCCAAACAGTGATGGTCGATCTGTCTAGTGTCATCGATCAATTGATGGTTGATCCATTGACATCCACCAATCGGTTGATGGTCCTAGTGTTCATATTTTCCTAGTTACAAGGTTGAAAGTCCTAAACCTCCATTAACTTATATAAGTTCCTCAAACCAAAATATAATTTTAACTCCCCCATACCTATTTGATGTAGTAACATTCCAAACCTATATATAACCAATTTACCAAGTTATAATAAGATTAAAGGTTAATTTTCAAATTAAATTAGCAACCCTAGTTAATAGATAATCCAACCAAGTTGATTCTACTGCCCATTAATTCGAATCATTAATATGGGGATTTTGAAGATTAAACAGAATATAATCCATACCTAATCTTACTAGGACAATTTATATTATAAATCATGTAGAAATCCTCGATAATCAACATTGTCATTGGTCTAGTTTCTTATTTTAATTAACCAAATTATAGTCCAACTAATTCCAACCTCTAATTCATATTTACATGTTATTTAACTAAGATTCTAATGAATAGAAATATAATAATCAAACACAATTAAAAACAAATCCTAATTAAACATTCCTTAATCCCAAATACTGAAGAAATGATGCTCGGTTCCTCTCTATTCCTCCTCTTCTCTTGAAGTCTCCCATCTCTAGTCCTTAGGAATCCTTCCCAGTTGTAATTTGTGAAATAAGGTAACCCTAATGACCTCTCAAGACTTATAAGTCATGAAATTTGGTTAAACCCCTACATGGGCCTCATCAAAATGAGTTCAACAACATCTATAGTAAGCCTAAAATATTGCCCAAGTCCTATACTAGCCCAATGGAACAAAAACCCAAACCCTTAGACTAAAATGGACATTATATGTGTCCCAATACCATCCCAAAACTTTTCATAAAATCATTTACTAATCTAACACAGTAATTTAGTAGCTTCGGTTACACAAATCCAAGCGTTCACAGTTTAATTAATTTATTACTTTAGTATAACACGGAATTATAGGAAATGACTTCATAATCATTGGAACTCGAAATCGAGGGGATAATCCAAACTAGGAAACCCTCAATACCAAATTCCTGACCATTTTATTGTCACAGATAATATACAGTCATGTTAGAATGTTTATTTACTATTTTATCGTGTGTGAAATCCAATTTCTTAAATAATTTATATAAGACATACGAACATATAACAATGGCAACATCACATGTCATGACAAGAAATTAAGATAAGCTAATTTCATAATTTTTAATGCATAAAAATATGTTGTTTTACATTATTCCCCCTAAAATAAGGAATTTTATCCTTAAAATTCGAATTCATTATACTTATAATCGAAAGTCTAAGAATAACTTGCCCGTAGAGTCCTCATATCGTACGCCAAATCTACTCGTACTATGACCTAATATACACTAAGGTATCTCATCATAAATCATGTTCGATTAACACTTAACCAACTAGTCCAACCATTAAAAAATTGACTTGTTTCACAAGAACTTCCTCCTATGAGTGCCCGTATCAACCTATTTTCTGCATTGACGGTGATAAGGTGAGGTCAAATGTTATTGATCCCACCTTATCCACGAGTGTGAAAAGTACCCATGTATCATAATGTTAACTTCCTTTTTAAATTCGACTTTATTCGATGAGGTTTTCAAAAGTACTTGACCTACCTTCTAGGACCCCAAACTATACTTTTGTTCATTTTAAAATCTTCTTTTGCCTGCTCTAGAAATGTTCATACACTCTAATATAAACATCATTTCTATTGAAACGTTTTGAACACATTCCGGAATAACAAATTGTTAACTCTCAACTCTTTATCAACTTGGTCAATCTAACTAAAATATTCCCAGTTGGTTCATGTCCTCTTTTTAACCACCGAACCCTAACATCATAATACATGGCGATTGTTGCACTCTCCTATAACTAAAATTGTATTTTGGGTATTACAACCCTTTAAATGTTTTCAGGGCCCCGACTTCTATATTTGCAGGAACACCCTTCAGACATAAACTTCCCATAATTTCTTTGTCAAACTGACACTAAAAACTCTTTAATTTACTAAACATCCAATAGCTTATGGACTATAAAGTGAACCAGCAATATGAACCTCGGCCAAAACTACCTCTCCTAGCTTGGCACCCTTTGCCATAAACTGCCCTTGAAAATAACCCTTTAATTTCATCTAAGGATGAAATAAACTCCGCCCAATTATGACTTGTGTGTAATGACCACCACTACTACAAATGCATCTTTATATTTTATATTCTATCATTAAACCCCCATGGCAAACTCGTCATGACAATACACGTCTATTATATTTATCCAACAGGTCATTGACACATGAAAAGGGGCACTTATTCTGCATTATGACCTTGTCGACTACCCTTGAGTCCCAAGGAAAATGTATGAGTCATGTTTTATTGAATCGGGTTCACCCACTCAGTATGTCCATCTAACTAAGGATCAAATGCGTTATTCAAATTCACATGTACTCCTATAGTATTTTGAAACCCCTTTCAGAACCGAGATACCCATGTACTATCCCGTTCAGACACTAATATTAGCTACAGGTGGAATACCTCGGCACACACTATACAATGCCTTTCTTCAACCCGGTTCATTAATACGATCTACGCATAACCTAATACATCTTATCCCCTCCATAATGTACCTTAAAAAGAGCTACTTTCCTCACTCATGACTCTCTGGCACACCCAACCATCTTTTAAGTTCGAACAGATCGAGAATGAAGGAACTCCTACTAGCACTAGTTGTTGCACCTTCTCTTGGTAGAAGGAATCTGAAGCATGTGATTATATCACCCGTGTCACCACAGCAAGCATAAGGGTCAATATTTTTAAAAATGCAACAACAAATCTAATTATCATATGGAACTCCACTCTTTTGCCCAGATGTTCTATAAATCATCACCATGCTCGTCCTCCCAATGTTGTCAATATAACAGTCGTGTAAGAGCATATTTTCTGTCATTGCTCAATAGCTTAGGATTACATGTATGTATGGCATATCCCGTTACAATTTGACTTATGCCATCACGAAGAACTGAATCTCCAATATCTCCAACTTCAAGATGATCTCCACTTATAAAGGTATAAATTATTTAGGAGTTCGAATTTATTTTCATTTATATTGGGAGGCGTATTTTTTATAAAAAAAAATCGAGGCATTTTTTTGTTTAAGAGAATTTTTAAAGTTCGCTGACCTCGTTCAAACGAGAAGGCATTCTCGTTCGAATGAGATGTCAAACTCGTTTGAAGGGTCGTTCGATCATTTTATCTAACGTGCATCTAACGATGGCATACTATTTTGCATCGTTTGAATCTCGTTTGAAGCGTGTTCAAACGAGAGAGCAATATCATTCGAACGAACTTGATTTTGTTCGAACGAGATGCTATTCTAATTCAAACGAGCCCTATTTTTGTTCGAACGAGTGACGCCGCCTCGAATTTTGAGCCTTTCATATAAATACCTATTTTGATAGGATTTAAACAAGACTTTTGTTAAAACAATTCCTGCATACCAGTTACAAAAGTCCTCGCCTCTTTTGAGCATAAAAAACTTTTGATTCTCAAAATCATCATTCCCAATATATTTGTGAATCTATTTGAAACCTTACAAAGCTTCATACTTGATATAATCTTATAGATATATCATCTTCACTGTTGACCTTGTGAACCTTGGAGGGGATCACTGCTGAAGGAAGACAAAGGTTGATCGGTGGATACCGAGGGTAGACCGCCACTTGTGGACTGCTCTAGAGATGACTAGTTTTCTATAGATAATTTTTGTATGTAAGATGTCTTGTAAAACTCTCTAAAGTGCTGAAATAGGTTTTGCCCTTTTTAGTGATTTTTCCTCATATTTGTTTGCTCTTGCATGCGTTGTTAATTTACTGTGTTTGGAACGATCATCACATGAAAACCTAAATTAATCAGATTAAAATTTGGCAATAATTTGGATTTATGTTTGGTGGACATTTAATTATATAAATTATTCCATTTTGATTCCAAGCGCACTCCCAAATTGGTATCAGAGCAGGTTGCTCTAAACTATCATGTGATCCTGCTGAAACCAATTCTCTCAAATTGGTATTAGAGTTGGTTACATAAGAATACTATGTGATCTTTTTTAGCAAAATTATCTTTTCTGTGATATCAATTTTTTTTTAAATTGTTGATCTTTGAAAAGCCAGATTTTAATGGAGAATTTGTAAAATCAAGTGCCATCTTTGATTATACCAACTACGCATATTGTAAAGCCAAGATCAGATCTGCCTTAAAATCCATAGATGAACGTGCTTGGTTTAATTGTGAAAGAGAGTGGACTCCTCCCACTGTCACTGTTGATAATGTCGTCGGCCATAAATCTGTCTCTTAGTGGACAGAGGACAAATTTAAATGGTACAACTTTAATTCTTGCATTTTGAGTGCCATATCGGGAGTCGTCACCCCTGACGAGTTTTATCGTATTATGACGTGAACCACATCTAAAGAAGCTTGGGATACCCTCTATCTCACTTACGAGAATACCAGCAGAATCTCACCACACAATTTGAAATAATCACAATTCTTGAATCTCAATCTTTTCATGAGTTTAATGCACGACTGTCCGAAATAGTTAGCTCGAGTTTCAATTTAGGTGAGAAAATACCCGAGACACATCTAGTTAAGCATATTTTAAGATCACTTCCCGCCAATTTTAGTTCTAAGGTTTTCGTTCTTAATTCGTTAGGGATCCCTGACACTCGTAGGTCAGAAGAACTTGTAGGAGATATCAAACATACGAATAATTATGTTCCCTAAATTAGTTTAGCCTAAGGATTTCACTTAAAGCCCAATCTAAAAAAATAGAGGAAGTGTCTAAAGAGAGAGGAAGCCTCGTCCGATTCTGAGTTCAATTATGATTTAGATATTTTTCCCTTTTTGCTAAAAAATTTAAGAAATTTCTCAAACTCAAAAAGCAAAATACTTACAATGATAAGAAAAGTTTTGAGAATAATAAAAAAAATACAAATCGGGCAAGAAAAAATTTGAAAAAGAAAAGAAAGACGAGGAGCTATGTTATGAGTGTGACAGAAAGGGTCACAAAGCTCACGAGTGTCCAACTAGGTTGAAACATCAAGGGAAAGGTAAAGCTTCCTTAAACGTCTCGCTTAGCGATAGCAAGGTCGAGTCGGTGAGTTCGGGAGAAGAATCACCGCATGGATGTAACTTTACCGCATTCATGAATAGTCATGTTAGTAAACCTAGTTCACCTCATGATGATGAGGAAGCTACTAAACATAAACACCTAGACAGTCAGTCTAGTCGTTCCGAAGAGAGTGAGGGAGAGAATGTTTTGAGTGAGAGTGAGAGTGACCTTCAGCGCGCCTACGCTGATCTTTATGTTGAGTTCTTTAAAATGAAGAAACAAAATAAAGGGTTAGCTATGAGAGTTTTAGTGCTAGAGAACGAGTTAAGAGATACAAGAGAGAGTGATTCCTCGATGAGAAAAGCTTTGGGAGAGAGAGTTTGTCTAGTCGAGAGAGAGAATGGGGACTTGACCAATAAAGTGGCAAGTCTTACGAGAGTTTTTCTAGTCGAGAAAGATCTCAAACGTGCCTAGGAGTTCAGTGTAACTATTAAGGATACATCAAAGAAGGTAGGTAAGATGTTCCTCGGTCCCGCTTTAGGTTTTGGAAAGAGGCATAAAATAGGTTTTAACGGTGCATCCACTTTTAATACTGCACTGAAATCGATTCCCAAATTCGTGGTTAATCTTTATGGCCCTCAACCTAAACCACAACAGAAGTTCCACCTAGAAAAGGAAAAAAAGGTTGACCCAAACCTGTCTATATGTGCATTTTTTGCAAAAAAAGAGGTCACTTTAGAGAGTTTTGCTATAAATTAGGTAGAACTAGGCATACATATACCCTCGTACACCACTCTAATGACTTTGCTAGTCCTAGGGAGAAAGTGGAATTTTTAGTCACGACTTCGCATAGTTTAATGGAATAATTTCAACAGATGTCGTTGCCATTTGAGAATGCTTCCAACATCTCGACTAGAGTTAACAATAATAAGGGAAAACAAAAGGTTACCTCCAATTGGGTACCTAAGCAAGACGACAAAGCCCTTATTGTCCATGTTGCTCTCAAGGCTCAAACACTTCCCAGTGGTATTTTGATTGTCGGTGTTCTAGGCACATGACTGGTGATGTCTTATTTTTTACCCACCTTGAGGATCGCAAGGAAGGTAAAGTCACCATTGTAGATGGGAGTAGATCTAGAATTTTAGGATGCGGCAATGTTAAGATACCCGAATCTCCTAATCTAGATGATGTGTTGTAAGAGAAAAGGTTGAAAGTGAACTTAATTAGCATAAGGCAATTGTGTGACGCAAACCTTATGATAAAGTTTGACAAGTTCGAATGCAATGTTTATAATCAATCCGATAAACTTTAACTATAAGGTGAGAGGACGGAAGATAATTTTTAAGGGATTCTTACCAAGTCCTCATTTATGTGAAACAGTGCCACGATCTCCACTATGGACCTTTGGCATTAATGCCTAGGTCACGTAAACTTTAGAGATCTTGTGAGATTAGAGAAAATGGACCTAGTTCGTGGCTTACTATCGCTTGGGAAACCAACTTCCTAGGTTTGTGGAAAAAAATTTAAAGTCCTCAATAGAAGTTGAATACCATTACCACCTCTCGTGTTTTGGAGTTGATTCACATGGATCTTATGGGTCCTACTCGCTCAGAGATCTTAGGTGGTAAGAGACACATTCTCATGATGGTCGATGACTTTTCTAGATACTCAATTATATGATTCCTTCGAGAAAAGTCTGATACGGTTGAGTTCCTTACAACCAAGTGGTGTGTCCCACAAAACCAACATGGTGTCAATGTTAATCAGATGCGTAGTGACAATGGCACTGAATTTAAATAAGAAAAAGTGGATAACTACTGCGATGGAGTAGGCATCAAATATGATTTTTTAACCATTCGCACTCTTCGATAAAATAGGATTATTAGGAGGAAGAACCGAATAATACAAGAAATGGCTAGATTCATGCTTTTGGGGAGAATCGTGCCTAGAAGTTTTTAGGCAGAGGCGGTGTGCACCACATGCCATACGGTGAATAGGGTATATCTTCGTCTGTACACACTTCACATGCCTTATGATTAATGGACAGGGAAGAAGCCTAACCTATCATATTTTTTGTGTATTTAGGAGTACATGTTACATCTTTCTAGATAGAGAGACCTTATGAAAGTTTGACTCCCGAAGCGACGAGGGGAAATTTTTAGGATATTCATTGATGAGTAAGGCTTAACAGGTTTATAATCTGGCTAGCTCTAAGGTTATGGAGTCAATAAATGCCACGATTAGAGATGACGAGCCACCAGTATTTGTTGTTCCCGGCCCACAGTGTGAGGATAATGCAACCCCTGGTCACGATCTCATCCCACCTCATGCTACCACAGTGGACCCCATTCCTGTTTTAGGAGAGACACCATATTGGGTTGGAAAGAGTCATGACCCTTCCTCTATACTTAGTGATCCTACACTAGGTGTCAAGACTCGTTCTCAACTCGAAAGTATTGTTAGTTATCTGTGCTACACATCCCTAGTCGAGCCCAAGAATGTGAAAGAACCACTCATGGATGAGCATTAGATATATGCCATACAACAAGAGTTGCTTCTGTTTAGAAAGAACGATGTCTGGGAGATGGTCCCCCAACCTAGAGATACTAACGTGATAGGTACTAAGTGGATTATCAAGAATAAGGTGGATGAAAATGGTACCATAGTTCGCAATAAGGCTAGGTTGGTTGCTCAAAGCTACACATAGATCGAGGTTGTAGACTTTGAAGAGACATTCGCTCATGTTGATAGGCTTGAGTTCGTCCACTTACTACTCGTCATAGCGTATAATATGTGCTTTAAGTTATATCAGATGGATATCAAGAGTGCCTTTCTGAATGGCATTCTACAAAATGAGGTTTACGTGGAATAACCAAAAGGGTTTAAAGACCCTAAGCACCCGAGATACGTCTACTATCTTAGGAAACCCTTGTATGGTTTGAAGCAAGAACCATGTGCTTGGTATGATAGGCTTACTTCCTCTCTCTTAGCTATCGACTTCAAAAGAGGGGGAGTAGATAAGACGTTTGTAAGGAGAGAGAGAGTGGTGCTATTTTAGTTGCCCAGGTCTATGTGGATGACATAGTATTTGGATCTACATTCTCCTCCATGATCACACTTTTGAGGAGGAAATAAAGAGAGAGTTTGAGATGAGAATGGTAGGTGAGCTTACATTCTTCCTAGGTCTCCAGGTTCGTCAGCTTGAGGATAAGTATCAATCCAAATATGCAAAAGACCTTGTAAAGAAATTTGGTTTAGACTCCGCTAAGCACTCTCGCACCCCTATAAGTACATCGATAAAGCTTAGAAAAAACCCTTTAGACAACAACGTAGAGAACACCTTATATCGGAGTATGATAGGTAGTTTTCTCTACCTTATCTCTTGTCGTCTCGATATTGCCTTTAGTGTTGGAGTCTATATGCAATACCAGGTGTCCTTGAAAGAGTCACATTTATACTCTCTTAAACATATTATTAAATACGTGAGTGGAACTCTTTCTTATGGTATTTGGTGTCCCTTTAATATCGATGACCGTTTGTCCAACTATTCAGATGTCGTTTGGGCCGGGGATGTAGATGGATGTAGGAGGACTTCAGGTGGATGAATCTATTTTGGGAGTGCTCTTGTCTCGTGGATGAGAGAGAATCAAAACTCCATATCTTTGTCCACGATGGAGCCTGAGTATATAGCCATCGGGAGTTATTACATGCAACTCTTATGGATGAAGCAAATATTGTAGGATTATAGCATTTCATAGGGCACGATGACTTTTTCCTGTGATAATAGAAGTGTTATATACATTTCACATAATCCAGTCCAGTAATCGCGCACAAAGCACATTAGTATACGCAAGAACTTTATTTGAGACCTAATTGAGGAGAAAGTCGTGTCCTTGAGCTTTATGACCACTGGTCATTAGTTAGCCGACATATTCACGAAACCTTTAGATGCATTTCAATTTGAGGATCTTAGGAAATCTTTAGGTATTTGTACCGTTGACTAGGATTAGATATATTATCTAGTATAGGATGATCTCCACAATTATTTATGTTTATTCCTATTACTAGATTGTATTATCATTGTATATATATCTTTTCATTTTGATATAATTTTTTTAAAATCCAAAAAGAGTTTTGTTTTCTTGAAAAATTTTGAAAAATACAAAAAGATTTTCGATTTTTTTAAGAAAAAATGAAAAGGACAAAAAGATTTTATTTTGATATAATTTTTTGAACAAGACAAAAAGAGTTTGGTATTTTTTACACCTTATATGGATTAACATTAAAGATGTCCGAGTCATCCATTCATTCCATATCCACGTGACTATTTTGTAGTGTTTTGAGACGTGACATCATTTCATTTATGTGCCATATAATGTGTGGAGTCATTAAGATGTGATTTGATGACAACCTGCTACATGTTTGACTCCTTGTCTCCTTTAACACACACAACCACAAGCTTATTTGAGTATGCACTTACATGTCACATGTCGATAGTGTTTTCATCTCAATTTTGCTTTAAAAAAAACAAATGTGAAAAACGAGATAATAAAAAGTTTTGCATGTAAGAACCATTGCCCAGATTTAAAAAATTATTTTTCGGGTAAAATTGTTATATATTAAGCAATGGAATCGGGCTGCAAAAGAAAAAGTCTTTGAATGAAAAGCCACCATTTGCAATGAAAATAGCCAAAAAGATTAAAGGCACATAAAAACAAAAGTGCCTGGTAATTTTCTTGAACATTGATGCTTCGCTACAAATAACCATTAATTTTTTCAAAATAATTGAGAGTATAATTACTATATGTGAGATTTTGAGGAAGTTAAGTCGAAGATCAATGGGTTTGCATATACTATAAAAATCTCAAAGACGTTACATAGTTTTGGGTGTCATTAGTTTTGGGCATCATTGGTGTAATATCTCTTATGGTATTGATTTTTTGATTTGGTTAAGTCAATTGCACATGAGTTCACCAGTTTTACACCTAAGGTAGACTTTGAAATCTTTCGTTAATGGTGTCTCAATCCATCATGAACATGTGTTATGTTTGTCTACGTTGATTAACCTATTGAATATGTTCACACCCCTACATTCCATTTTCATGATTCGGGTATTTTTGTGTTTCTCCATAGTGTGTTGTATTTGTTAAATTTTATACTTGAAAAAAAATTGAAAATTTTAAAAAATAATTTGTGGATCCTTTGAGATTATCATTGCATGTTTGTCATTCATATATTTTTGTGATGATATGTTTTTCTTATCGGTGATCATCTCTATATTTCATGCTTAGTTTTACTCCTTTGTCCATTTTAGACAAAAAAGGGTAGAATAAACTAAGGGAGAGTTTGATTTGATTTTTGAGATTTACATGTATATATTGCATATTTCAAACTCTATGCATCATGGGTATTGTTCTTGTTTCATGTGTGTAGGTTTCCATGGGCATTGATTAGAATATTGGAAGATCAAGAGAAGAATAAGAAGAATATGGAGATTGAAGACAATATGTCCGCATACCATTCCATTTTGTAGGGTTTGGGAGGGTATTAGGCAAGGTTACAAAAAATGCGGGGCCTTACCGAGGCGTAGAGGCCAAGCCTTAAGACTTATAAGCCTAGGCGAGCCTTAGGCGTAAAAAGGCGTTTAGCGCTTTTTTAATATTTTTTAATTATAATAAGATAATTAAAAATATTAAAATAGTACATATCTTAAAAAATATGTTCGGATAATTGCAATTGGGAACCCTTTTCCATGGGTCCTCATCATATTATCACTCAATTACATCCAATCAAAATTCAAAGTAGTCGGTAAAATAAATAATATTGATCAATATAAATGAAATCAAAATAAAAACATAGAAAATAAAAAAATGATACATATTAAATCCAAATAGGGTAAAAAAACACCAAACAGGTCAAAAAAAATTCCAAACTAAACAAGAGATTATAAGCAGTGAAAAAAATTCCAAATTAAACAAAAAATTCAAAACGGGTGTTAAAAAATTCCAAACAAATAGGTATTTAAAGATGTTGTATCTCTTACAGACAAACAACAACGGTTTATCTCTCTTACAAATTGCAAATAGGTTTTAAAAACTTCCAAAAAGCAATTACAATAAGAATGAGGAAGTTATCTCTCTTACAATTACAATTCCAAACAGGATTTGATATTTTAAGTACATACTTAACCAGCGATTACAAACCGTAATAACAATAACAAATTACAATAAAAATAAAACTAATAAACGAAATATTACAAATAGAAATTATAATAACAAATAAAAGATTATCTAAAGGAGAGATGGGATCTCTTGAATGAGGCTGAACGAGGGTTCTGGCAAACGGCGTACTGAACGGGGCTGAACGGCGTACTGAACGAGGCTGAGAAATTTCTTCCGGAGCTATCTTACATGAACGAGGGTGAACAGAGCTTTTTTTTGCTCTCAGATATTTGGGGCTGAACGAGGGTGAGAGACTAGGGTTGAACGATTTGGGGAATGTTTGATTAAACTCGTTTTTTTTGTTTAAAATGGATACAAAACAACGCCATTTTGTATACCACAACAAAATTTAAAAATGCATTTTAAGGCGCGTTTTTTAACACTTATCACAAAACAAATGTTAACCGCAGTTAATTCACACCTAGGGCCAAAATTTGACGTATCTAAAAAGCTTTAAGTTTAGGCGCACCTAGGAGCATTTTTTAGAACACTGATATTAGGATATGTTTTTATCTTAGGGGATTTATAATGTAATGTGGATTTCAGTTTTATTTTGTACCGGAATAGATAAAAAGGGGGAGATTTGTGAGAGCATATTTTTTGTCATTGCTCAATAGCTTAAGCTTACAAGTATGTTTGGCATATCCCGTTACAATTTGACTCAAGACGTCACAAAGAACCGAGTCTCCAACATCTCCAACTTCAAGATGATCTCCACTTATGAAGGTATAAATTATTTAGGAGTTCGAATTTATTTTCATTTATATTGGGAGATGTATTTATATAAAAAAATCGAGCCATTTTTTTTGTTTAAAAAACTTTCAAAGCTCGCTTACCTCGTTCAAACGAGAAGGCATTCTCGTTCGAATGAAATGTCAAACTCATTAGAAATGTCGTTCAATCATTTTATCTAACGTGTATCTAACAAGGGTATACTGTTTTGCATCATTTGAATCTCGTTTACATCTTGTTCAAACGAGATGGTAATATTGTTAGAACGAACTTAATTTCGTTCGAATGAGATGTTATTCTAGTTTGAACGAGCCCTAATTTCGTTTGAACGAGTGACCCATCTCGAATTTTGAGCCTTTTATATAAATACCTGTTTCGATAGGATTTTAAAAGATACTTTTGTTAAAATAATTTATGCATACCCGTTTCAAAAGTCCTCAGCTCTTTTAAGCCTAAAAACCTTTTTATTCATAAAATCATCATTCCCAATATATTTGTGAATATATTTTAATCCCTACATAGTTTCCTACTGGATATAATCTTATGGAGAGATCATCTTCACTGCTGACTTTATGACCCTTGGAGGGGATCACTGTTGAATGAAGACAAAGGCTGATTGGTGGATACCGAGGGTGGACCACCACATGTGGACTACTCTAGAGTTGTGTAGTTTTCTTTAGATACATTTTGTAAGTAAGATGTCTTGCAAAACTGTATAAACTGCTGAAATGTGTTTTGCCCTTTTTTGGGATTTTTCTCCACATATGTTTACTCTTGTATGCTAGTTAATTTACTGTGTTCAGAACGATCATCACATGCAAACCTAAATTAATCAGATTAAAATTTAGTAATAATTTGGATTTGTGTTTGGTAGACATTTATTTATATTAATTATTCCATTAAAATCACATGCGCACTCTCAAGTCGGTCTCCAACTCAACACACCATCTACAATATTCACCATCCTCAAATGGTATTGAATCAAAAAATAGTAGCCCTTTACAAATTCAATCCATATCATCCGTCCAATAATCAATTATCTCGAAAATATAAAAGTATCTTAAACTCTTGTGATCGGACTATAAACTGAACTTCTCACCCAGCAAGTAGTGTCTCTAAATACGAAGGGCAAAGACTATTGCGGCCAACTCAAAATCTTGAGTGGGGTAGTTACCCTCATGAGGCTTAAGATTTTAGGACACATAAGTCATAGGCCTCTAGTCCTGCATCAGCACGCCTCCTAAAGTGATGCATGTTGTAAATACTAAATACTCCTCAAAATTTCTCGAACAATCCACCCTCCAACGAATGGTACTCCCTTATGGGTGAGGTGAGTCAATGATCTTGCATCTAGGATTGGCAATTCGTTTGTTTTGGTCATGTTTCGGGCCAACACGACACGACAAGGATTTTTCGTACACAAACACGACACGACATGAAAAACAGGAACATGATCACGACCCAAATAAAAATGACATAACATGACACGACATGAATAACATGATTTCAAAAAAATTTACATTGAATTAAACATAAATAGACACAATAGCCCAAATAAAAACACAATTAAATATCACAACTCATAATTTTGACACGAACAAAACATGACACGGCATGAATTCGTGTAAAAAAAACTTGACACGAATATGACACGAACAAAACATATTGTGATAAGTTTAGGACAATTTCATGTCATTTTGTGTCGTGTTTTTGTTTCGTTTGTAAAATTTCCACCCCTAACCGCATCTTTGAGAACCCCGCAAGAACCTCTTGTAGTACCCTACCAAAACCCAGAAAATCCCACCCTCTATAGGTGTCGTGGGTTATCTCTAGTCCCTAACTGTAAACACCTTACTAGGATTCACGGAGATCCTAGCCTTCGGTACAAAATGGTTCAAGAACTGTATTTGTCAAAGCCAAAACATTATGTTCTCGTAGTATCTGCACAATCAATCGTAAACAATCCATATGCTCCTCCTCTGACCTAGAATACACTAGAATTTCATCATGTTGATGATTAATATTGGCGTGTTGCTCAGCCTAAAAGGAATGACACAAACTCATATGATCCATATCACGACAGAAAATACATCTTTAGAATGTCCTGATCCTGAATACGTAACTGGTGGTAACCTGAACGCAAGTCAATCTTGGAAAAGAATGGTGTGTCCCTTAACTGGTTGAATAGATCATCGACACCCAATAATGGATACTTATTTTGTATCTTAACCTTGCTTGGATTATAATAGTCCACACATAATCGAAATGAACCATACTTCTTCTTCATAAATAAAACTGGAGCTCGCCATGGAAAATTGCTCCTCCATATGAACCCCTAGCTCAATAACTGTGGAATCTGATCATAAAATTTCCTTATCTCTAGTGGATCCGTCCAGTACGATAACCTTATAATGGGTCGGTACCTAGTGCCAAATCTATACAAAAATCTACCTCTCTAACTAATGGTAGTCATGTTACCTCATCAAATACATCAGTAACTCATGGATAATGAGTATCGAGTCTAACGATATAGTGACCTCCTCAGACGAAGTCGCATCTATGTAATACAAGTGTGTGCTAGTCACTCCCTCGACCTAGGCATAACTGTAAGAAGCATCCCATGCCCTAAAATGGAAATCGTAAAAACCTACCCCCCGGTATTTGATATAAGCGTAATACATATAGTTACTACTCAAAGTTAAATAGTACGAATCATAAGACCAGATATCTAAATTAACAATGTGACTGAACACCAAGAGGACTAATAAAATATCACATCTCTACAACTATGACGTAAAGTAACCCCTATCCACTAGGGTATCCAAACAGAAATATATCTAGGTGATAACATCTATACATCTCATAATCTTAGTAACCTCACAATTAATAAAGAATGATAACTCCTCAATATATAATTCAAACTCATGCACACAATCCATAAACGTAATTGTACCCATATCCTGGTGGTATTCTCCATAACAGAGGTTATTCTGAGGCATCTATTAATTAGGTGGCTTCCTTTTGGCACATTTGTAAAATCTTTCTCTAATTGAACTTATCAAAATTGCGGTCCTACTAGCGGCCTACTGACCTTACATGTACAGCCGTTACCACTGAATCTTGCTTCATTGGTTATGCTCTCATAGGCAGTGACCCCACGGGTTAAAATTTTTTGGGCTCTACTAGCTGTAACAGATCATATTGTCTACTCTTAGAAACTCTTGTTGGTGTGGTCTTCCCTACTTGGGTCAACATTACACCATTTCAAGTCATTGGGCTTACTTTGTCCTCGGTCTTCTCAATCTCAGAAACTTTATACTTTAGATAGCTATGGCAATCCTAATGATGTTAGACTGTAACTCTTGTTATCTGAACGTAAGTGTTGATTAACAATTTACCCAGAAGAACCAGCCAAACCCTTGTCGTAAGGTTTATGCTAGCTCAAAATAAAATTTTCTCGTACTGAAGTGGATAACACAAATATCCTTATTCGTTTTCGTATCATTCTCTCTTAGTGAAGGAAGAGAAAGGTAGATGAACTTCTCCTTATACTGACTACCTCATGGTCGTACAAATAAGGTCTACAAAATATACTTCAAATGTCATTACGAATGGTGACTAAGAGCATTCCCCCTAGAGCCATGCACTAACTGAAGGTATCTTACCCCAAATTCCCTAACTCCTGATCGAAGTCAACCTCATTAGTGGGACGTCTCACAAAGGATATCCAAATAGGGAATCCTCCTTATACATTTGGTCTTATTAGAATCATTCGTCTGGTACAATAATGCAAAAACCCCTACGCGGTCTTGATGATACAGAGTACCAATAATAAACAGTAAATCTCTAAAGAAATCATAGAATATAATGCAAAAAGGCGACGAACGCACTTAAGATCCCTAGGACACTAAAACCTATAATGCTTTGATACTAACCGTGACACCCCCAGAAAATTTAATAATAGATTGATCAGGTTTAATACAAAATCACGGGAGTCAAATAATTAAATATCATTCTAAGCATGACTAGAATTAAAACTAAGTACATAAAGTAAATAATTGTACATAAGTAAGAGAAAATTTCATACACGCATGATACCATAGTTGATAATAACGGATGAAGATGCAAATAAGCGATCAGGCCGGAAGTGACAACAACATCCTAGATCCTCCAAAATATTAAATCCACAACATTAATAACAAGTCCAATTAGAATAAGATTTTAATTTAATATGGCTACCATATTACTATGCATCTTCCTCTCGTCTTTTAGATGTCTTTAAGTTCATCCCAAACCAACCAACCTTATATATCTCATTAGTCTAATCCCAAGCCTAAGTGATCCCATGATTAAGTATAATTCATCTTGATTGAATATACCTAATAGATCTCAATTAATTTGACACTCAGTATCACCAGTGTATAAGAATATAAGTAAATACATTCCATAAGTCCACTTTTAACATTAGTGCGGTCTCAGCCACGTATATAACCCTATAAGGGCTCTATTTAAGCCTTCACATAACGAAAACCTAATAATTTGCCTTCGAAAACTCTCACATCGTACTAGGTAGACTTATAGGTTGTCCCACCGCTATAACCCCAAAATATCAACTCCATCACTATGCCTTAACACCAATCATATAGCCCCATACCCTAGGGCATATGAAAGAGTTCTATCATATTATCAATATGGGATAACACAATCATAACATCCATGTAGTGTTTGGGGTAAAATAATCAAGGTAAATACCGTTTAATAATTGGAGTACCATCAACGTTGCAAGTTCCCCATAAGGATATCCCCTCTAGTACATAATACCATGAGTACTCAAGACCAGGTATATTACACATAAAATATAAGAATAGTGAACCCTAGCTTATAAGGTTTACTAACTCTTTACCAAAATCTATTACTTTACAATTTTCATAACGTTAATTATTTGTATCCAACGTCAATTTCAACATTTGTAATTAATAAGATTTGTATAATCATACATGGATAAATAACCTCCAAGTCATTCCAAAATATTCCCTCATTCCTAAAACGAACTCCGAATAAGATATAATCCAACTTCGATCCAAATAGTGATGGTCGATCGATCGACTGCCATCGATCAATCGATGGCCCTAGTGTTCATCTTCTTCTTAGTTACGGGATTAAAAACCCTAAACCTCCATTAACATATATCAAGTTCCTCAAACCATAATATAATTCAATCTCCTTCATACCTATTTTATATAATAACATTCCAAGTCTATATATAACCATCCATGTTACACAATTCTAACAGGATTAGAGGTTAATTTAGAAATTGAGTTAAGAACTTTAGTTTATAAATAATCCAACCAAGTTGATTAAATTTCCCATCAATTCGAATTATTAACATGGGTTTTTTGAAGATTAAGTAGAATATAATCCATCACTGTTCTTCTTTGGACAATTCACATTACAAATCATAAAGAAATCCTCAATAATCAACATGTCATTAGTCTAGTTTCTTATTTTAATTAACTAAATTATAATCCAACTAATTACAACCTCTAATTCATATTTACATGTGGTTTGATTCAGATTCCAGTGAATAGAAATATAATAATCAAGCACAATTAAAATCAAATCATAATTAAAATTACCTCAATCCCAAATGGTAAAGAAATTATGCCCAAGTCCTCTTTATTACTCCTCTTCTCATAAAGTCTTTTCTCTCTAGTCCTTTGGAAGCCTTCCCAATTTTAATTTATAAAATAAGGAAACCCTAATGACCTATCAAGACTTATAACCCAGGAAATTAGATTAAGCCCCTACATGGACCTCATCTAAATGAGTCCAAAAACATCTATGATAAGCCTAAAACATTTCCCAAGTTCTATACTATCCCAATGGGCCTAAAACCCAATCCTTTAGACTAAAATGGACATTATATGCATCCCAAAACTAGTCCTGAAACATTTCATAGAATCAATTATTAACCTAACTCGATAATTTAGTATATTAGGTTACATGAATCCATTTGTCCACGGTTTAATTAACTTATTAATTCAGTATAACATGACATTATAGGAAACTACTTCACAATCGTTGGAATTTGACACCGAGGGGATAATCCAAATATGGAAACCCTCGATACTAAATCCTTGACAATTCCATACTTGCCCATAATACATAGTCACGTTAAAATTATTCATTTTGTGTTTTATCCTGTATCAAAACCGATTTCTTAAATAATTTATATAAAATATACGAACATATAACAATGGCGACATCATATGTCATGGCCAAGCCTGTAAATTGAGTGCCCGAGGCCCGAAGCCCGCCCCTCCGGCATGTTATTTTTGGGGCGAGCTTTATTTGAGTTTGAACTGAGCCGAGCCTGAGCCAAAATTTTAAGCCCGAATGAATTTCGGGCCGAGCTTGAGCCGAACTATGCCAAGCCCGAATTGGGCCCGAAGCCCGAAGTTCATATTTATAAATAGATAAATAAATAATTTATATAATATAACATATTTATGTTAACATTGTTTAATTAGGTTTCGTTCTTTTATTTCATTTCTACTTTTTTTTTAAAAATCATATGTCATAATACATTAGATTACATGTGATTTTCAATTTTGGGATTTTATTATTAATCTCATTATGGGTATTTGATTTAATAATTGCTCAAGTCACAATAATTCTTTGTTAGTGATCAAATTCTCCTAAATTTATGAAATTTAATAAGCATTTGTAGGTTTTCACTCTTATTTCCTTGGTTTTAATTTAATACATTTCATAATTATATATTTTATTTCATGAAATATCAATTCGATTTTAATGTATAATTTTGTCCATGATGGAAATACAAGAAAACAAAATTAATTCAAACTTTTTTACCAAAAAAAAATTAAAATCGGGCTTGCTCGAAATCGGGCCCGAAGCCCGTAATATTTATGAGCCGAGTTCGGGCCTAGGCGGGAAAAAATAATTCGGGACAAGCTCGGGCTTGAGCGCGGGTAAGTGAGTTCGGGCCGAGCCTGAGCAACCCCAAGCCCGGCTCACCCAACCCGATTTACAGCCCTAGTCATGGCAAGCAATTAAGATACGCTAATTTCACATTTTTTTTAATGCATAAAATACAAGTTATTACAGGTTTGGTGTATTTTCCTAGGTGGGGGACTAGAATATGAATATGGTTTTGGTGATCTCTAAGTATGGGACTAGGTATGAATTTGATTTGTGATGCCCGACTGATTTAGGGCTAGTAGGAATTAATGTGAAAATTAATATAATCAATCAAAAACATGATAAACACCCAAGATAAATAACGATTATTAGAGATGGATGATTTTTGGTGTCATTGTATGTACGTGTATGTGGATTCGACACACTGTATGTGCAGGAACTATATTGGTTTGGCTATTTTGAAAGATTTATATGGGTGTTAGGGTATGTACTGGGTCTAGTGTTGACTGGCCATTACACTATGTGTGATACCTAGGCAAACTAGTTATAGTAGTAGTTTATATGTGAGCATCTTGGTATGTACATGATCTAGTGTTGACTATCAATTACAATGTGTGCGGGACCTATGCAAACCAGTTATTATGACGTGCATTATGTGGGGTACATCACGATATGTGTTGGCTAAGAATTTGGGTCATCTAGCTATAGTGATGTATGTGGATTGATGTGATGACACGATTGGCTAACCATGGTATGTACAGGATTGTAGGAAAGACAAACTGGTTATAGTTGTTTTGCCTTTGATTATAAATTAATATTAAGAAAGATAATGTAATGATGTTAATAAATGTTTATAAAATCATAATTGGAAAGTGGGTGCTAGTTGAGTTGGTTTGATTTACTCGCATCCTTATTTATATTGCTTTATTAATTATAATATTGTATTGTGATACTTACCTCTTATAATGCTTATGATTGGATTCACATGATCCTATTTGGGAAGAGTATCGGTATTCTTGCGATGGGACCTAACCCAATGTGGTTGACTAACCTTACTGGATAGGTTGTTATGTAGATGCATAGTTTTTGGACATTAGCGGGACTTACAGTAGAGAGTTATTTTATCGTGTAGTTTCGTTTTCCTTTACAGTATTTTATTTATGAGACTATTGTATTGGGATTTATTGGGTCTTTTGACACAAAAGTTGATTTATGGTTCTAAGTTGAAGATCTTTTGTTTATGACATTTATTTCATTTGAGTTTTTTTGTAATTGGACTTTTATCATAGTGATGGATCTTATTGTGGTGAATGATTATTATTGTTGGATTATCCAAATTTATACCGTGTGGAGGTTTGAAATGTCTCATATTTCTATCACGTGTTAATGATGGTTTTTGTATGTAAAATTTACTCTCCTACGTGGACCAATGATAAATGTATACATGTCTTCCTACGTGGCTGACTAGCCACCCTTATCAACATCAGAGATACTTAGTTAGTTGGGTGGCCGACCAACTCCAAGAATGCCGACCATCAGGAATACCCAAAAGTTACTCGGATGGCATACCAACCAGCACTGAATTCCAAGAGTTTCATTTATTATACACAGATTTAAATGCCTGGAAATATAAAGGGGTTCCGTCTCTAGGGTTCCAGACCATTATAAATACAACATACTCCCTCGGCTAGAGAAATAACTCGAATCACTCATATGCACACCATAATGAGCTATTGTAAACCCTACTAAATAATACTAACAGTGGATGTAGGCTATTTTACAGCTGAACCACTCTAAAAATCTCTTATCTTATGTGTTTGTGATTTGACTAGCTTACTATATTCTTATCTGTGATTATAAATCTGGATTAAGTCCAATTTTAGACATCAACAGATGGCGCCGTCTGTGGGAACTCGACTGTTAGTCATTATTCTCTACCTCGTATATTTCATTCTCTAGTTTAAAGAATGAATATTGCCCCTGAAATAATCCTGGTGACTGTAGGCAATAATCAAGAAATATCCACTCCCCTTGGTGACATAAACATCCAAAGGATCATATTCAATTTGTCTAAGGGACAAGCGGCTATGCAAAAGTCAATCAGACAGTTGCCTCATACAATGTTAGACAAGTCTTTTAATTTCGGGAGAGATATGACACCTCCACCGTCCAGAAATGAAAGGAGTTATCATTCTCTATCTTCTCATGATAGGTCATACCGTCCTTGAGTAACTTCTTCATTAAGATCAACGGATTACTATAATGGTATATCTTTTTCCAAAGAAAGACCAAGTGTCTTGGAGAGGCTAAGCAGGGAGTCTCATTTTGATCATCTAGGTCCTCGAGTGACTAGAGGACATCACATGGAGCAGGAGCATCATGGTGAATATATAGGGGTAGTATGAGGGGCTCTATGCATGCCAAGCAGACCTATCAGGAGGAGATCTCAGCACATAAACGCAGTGAAGCTGCTAATCTACCTCTACCAAATTCAAAGCAGAAGAACATCCCTGGTAGGGATCAATGCAACAGTTGGAAGATCAACTAGGTGAAATGGCTAAAACCAAGAATCCATTACAAAGGAGATTTGTTAAAGGCTCACCTTTTGTCCAGGCTATCGTGAACTACCCCATGCCTTGCAAGTTTAAGCAACCAGTGGTCACTCCCAATTATGATGGGAAAACTAATCCAGTCCTGCACATAGAGAAATATCAAGATGCTTCCAACATCTACTAAGTTCCCAACGAGATGAGGTGTAGATCTTTCTCCAGTTTTATCACAGGTCCAGACCAAATCTGGTATAATAATCTCCCATTAGTTAAAATCTCTATTTTTCATCAGTTAGTTGAATTATTCATAGATAGCTTTTTCTTTGGGGCTAAGCCGATCAAGAGTGCCACTCATCTCTTGACCGTGTAACAAAATCTGGGAGAAAGTACTAGAGAATATATTATAGGTTTTAACAATGAAAAACTAGAGGTGGTAGATTATGAGGAGAATACAAACATTGCAGCACTTATGAGTGGTTACTCACTAAAGATATATATTATGGTTTAGAGAATAATCCACCCAAAACCATGACAAAATTAGAGGCTAAAGCTAGAAAGATAATGAATGTCAAGGAGGCTATGACAGCTAAGGAAACTCCTGAGACCAAGGGTGAAAATCAAAAAATAATTCTAATTCGTTCAAGAAGGATCAAAAAGATAAAAAGCTTGATAGGATCAAGAAATATGATGAATATATGCCCCTCAACAAAGGTGTTCACCATATCCTGGAGGAAACTAAGGGGAATCGATAATTTAATTGGCCTAGAAAGTTAAAGACACCACCAACAAGAGGGATAAGTCCGAGTACTGTGAATTTTATAGGGACCATGGGCACAACACCAACATCTGCAATGCACTGAAGAATGAGATTGAAAATCTTATTCGGCAGGGAAAACTGAGTAAGTTTATTGATAAAAATGGCAACCGAGATTATCAAAAGAGGTATAAATCTCCAGCCCCAACAAGGGAAGATAACAAAAGATCTAGAAGCAATGATTTTGAAGATGATCCAAACTTGTAGAAGAAGTTTGATGAACCAATGGTGGAGGTAGGAAAGATATCCTTTGGATTCCACTTCATCGCAAGAGGAGACGTTGGAGGAGGAGATTTGATTGCAAAAAAGAAAGCTTACTTATATAAATCCAAGTCCTTCCCAGCTATTAGACAGATTAATATGGTCGAATCCAGTGATAGTCGACTAAGGAAAGTAAATAGAGACAGGCTAGTGATCAGATTCTCTACAAATGATATGAGTGGGGTCCTTTATCCTCACGATGATCCGTTAGTTATCTCATGCAGAGTTAATCATGGAAAAGTTGCAAGGATACTGGTTGATAATGGGAGTTCAGCTGATGTAATCTTCTACAAATGTTTCCAAAGCTTAGGGATAAAAGACAGTAAGCTAGAACCATAACATAGACCTCTTATAGGATTTGCAGGAGAGAAAGTATACCCATTGGGTACAATCAAGTTGGAAGCTTTGGACGGTACCTGGCCAGCGAGCATGAGAGAAAGAACTTGTTTCTTTGTGTTAGATAAAAATATCCCATTAACTTACAATATCATCCTAGAAAGAATGGGAATAAAGAAGTTAAAGGTTGTGCCATCCACAGTGCATCAATGCGTAAAATTTTCAATAAATTATGGAGTCAACATAGCAAATGGTAATAAAAAAGAAGCCAGGGAATGTTATTATACTTCGATTGACTAACAGGAGATACAAATGAAGGGAATAACCACTTTCCACATTGACACTATGGATCCTCAGGAAGAGGAGGAGTTGGTGAAGGGGAAAGTTATGGAAAAAATATAAGCTATTATACTATACGATGAAAAGACATAAAGAACTAGCCAAATTGGTTCAAGATTGTCTCCCTCTCTCAAACAGGAATTAATTACATTCCTTAGAGAGAGGAAAAATGTGTTCGCTTGGAGCCATAAAGATATACCAGGGATTAATCCAAACTTCATTTTCCATGAGCTTAATATCTATCCATATTCTAAGCCGATCAAGCAAAAGAGAAGAGTTTTCAGCCTTGAGAAGAATATGGAAATCCAGGAGGAAGTGGAGAAATTGCAACGAGCACGGTTCATTAAAGATGTCAAGTATCCTAGTTGGTTGTCTAATGTGGTAATGGTTAAGAAGAAGAATGACAAATAGCGTATGTGTGTATACTTCACATACATCAATAAGGCATGCCCAAAAGATTAATTTCCTTTACCAAGGATTTATCATTGGTCGATTTTATACCAGGTTATGAATTGCTCAGTTTTATGGATGTATAGTCAGGTTATAATCAGATTAAGATGAAACATGAAGATAAGGAAATCACTTCCTTTATTACCAGTCAAGGAAATTATTATTATAATGTCATGCTCTTTAGGTTCAAGAATGCTGGAGATACTTATCAAAGAGAAGTGAACAAGGTTTTTGAAGACCAGATAGAAAAAAATATGGAAGTGTACGTGGATGATATGCTCACTAAGAACAAATTTATTGGCGACCACGTTACGGACTTGACTCAAACCTTTGATCAACTGTAAAAACATCAGATGAAGCTCAACCCAACCAAATTTATCTTCAGAGTACAAGAAGGAATGTTCATAGGGTAAATAGTCAATCAAAGGGGAATATAAGCAAACCCTACCAAAATAAAAACCTTGCTTGAAATGCATTCCCTGACTAATAAGAAAACGGTTCAAAAGCTAACAGGAAGAGTAGCGACATTGAATCGTTTTGTCTCCGGAGCAACTGATAAATGCCTTCCATTCTTCAAGGTGCTTAGAAAAACCTTTGAGTGGAATGAAGAATGCAGGAAAGCCTTCCTGGATTTAAAGAAGTACTCGGGATCTCCCCCACTCCTTTTTCGACCAGTTTTGGGAGAAAAACTATATCTATACATAGTAAGGTGTCAGTTTAGCTTTGATTCGACTACATAGAGGAGTTAGCTATCAGTTTAGCTTTGATTCGACTACATAGAGGGGTTCAAAGGCCAGTATATTTTACTAGCAAGGTGTTCTGAGGAGCGAAAATCAGATATCCATGCCTAGAGAAGTTAGCATTAGCTCTCATTGAAGCTTCCAGGAGAATGAGGCCGTATTTTGAAGCCCACACCATTTAGTCTACACGGATTTTCCTCTAAGAAAGGCATTGCCTAAACCTGAGAAGTCTGGAAGTTTAATGTCTTGGGCGATCAAATTAGGAGAATATGAAATTATTTATGAACCTAGGGTTGTAATAAAAGGACAAGCAGTGGCAAACTTCATAGTTGAATTCATATATGTATAAGTGCAACATAATCCAAGTTTTCCTGCCAAGCAGACCTCTTCAGAAGAGAGCTTATCTTAAAAGTAAATAGAGATTATGGTCAATCAACCAGATTTATCGACTGTTTAAGAAAAAATTCAACAAAGCAAGAAGACGTTCAAACATGGAGTGCTGGCAGAAGAAGATTTCTCTGATGACACTCCAATCTAGCAATTATTCATAGATGGATCCTCATGTGCTACTGGAAGTGAAGCGGGCCTCATCGTCAACACTTCGAATGACTTAGATGTGTAATATGCTCTGAGATTCCAATTCAAGGCTTCTAACAATGAGGCTGAATATGAATCATTGATCATAGGATTGGAACTGGCTTCATCATTGGGTGCCGACCAGGTGTTGGTGCATAGTGATTCCCAGCTAATTGTCAATTAAATGCAGCAAATTTATGTCCTTAAAGGGGAAACTATAATGAGATATCATAAAAATGCTATGGAGGTTATTTTTTTGTTCACTTCAGTTAGGATGGTAAGGATTCCTAGAATAGAGAATGCCTGAGCAGACGCTCTTGCTCGGCTTACTTCGACAACTCAAACAGAACTCAAGAGAATAATCCCAATGAAAATTCTATCCCATGGAAGCATTGACGGGATGGAATCTAGCATCATCTGTGTGGAATTAGGTCCCTCATGTATGGACCCAATTAGAGAGTACATCGAAAGAGGAACACTATCGTTTGACCAGAAAGAAGTCAAGAAGATGAGATACAGAGCAACCAATTATGTGTTAGAAAAAGGTGTCATGTATTGGCAAGGATACACTATTTTCCTACTTCATTGTGTTCATCCAAAGGAAGTAAATGATATAATCAAAGAGGTGCATGAAGTCTTATGTAGATCTCACACAGTCAGGAGGTCTTTAAGATAATGGATAGAAATGCAAGGTTGTCATTAGCCGATGATGAAAGCAAGCGGTGTTGCCTTCACCAAGAAGTGTGATAAGTGTAAAAAAATTTCCATCATCCATGGAAGACTAGGAGAAAATCTAACACCCATCACTTCTCTATAGACTTTCTCTATCTGGGGAATTGCGTTGGTCGGACCACTACCGACCACCAAGGGAAGGTTTAAATATCTGGTTGTAAATGTTGATTACTTCACCAAATGGGTGGAGGTTGAGCCTTTAAATGATATGCCCTACCAGAGGGTTTTCCAGTTCATGTGGAAGCAGATCATCTGTAAGTATGGCATGCCTTATGCCTTCATTACTAACCATGGAACTGAATTTGATAATTAAGAATTTAAAGAGTATTATAATAGGTCTGACATCCAGAAACTTCATTTAGTACCTGGGCACCTACAGTGTAATGGAAAAAAATACCAACAAAACCTTTCTAAATGGGTTGAAGAAAAGGTTGAATGAGGCTAAAGGCAACTGGATTAATAAACTCCACAGTGTCGTTTAGGCATATAGGACCATTCCCAGAACAGCAACGGGGGAAACCTCTTACATGCTAGCTTTTAGCACAGAGACAGTAGTACCACTTAAAATAGGTATGTCAATTCATAGGGTATTGAACTTTGATTCACCCAAGAGTGACCTCATGAGGAGACAAGATCTGGATACGATAAAAGAATTCCAAAAAGATGGCGATATCCGGATGGCTGCCTACCAACAAAGGACTGCAAGGTCTTATAATTAAAGGGTCAAGCTGACCAGCCTGAAGCACAAGGATCTGGTGCTCAAAAAAGTAATCGAGAAGAGAAACAAGTTGGAGGGCATAGTCCATACCATATCTCGGCGGTTATCCGATCAGGCACTGATCGCTTGGAAACTCTGGAAGGAGAGGAATTCAAGAATCCTTGGAACGTAGGCCATCTACGTAAGTATTATCAGTGATTCAGTAATTCAGTTTTCAAAATTTCCATTTTTAATGTAATAGGCTATTCAAGTTAATGAAATTTCATGTTTTTCTCCATTACACTTCCTTTTTGTATTTTATTTTTTGGAGTATGGTGGCTACACACCTCACCTTAGCAATTTTAATTCAAACTTTTCCAACTTCAAAAAATTTTAGCAATTTTAATTCAAACTTTTCCAACTTTAGAAAAGTTCTTTATATATGTCAAACTTTTCTAACTTCAGAAAAGTTCTTTATATTAGCTTGGCAATTTTAAATCAAACTTTTCCAACTTCACAAAAGTTTAGCGATTTTGATTCAAACTTATCCAACTTCAGAAAAATTTCTTTATATTTGGCAAAATTTTCCAACTTCAGAAAAGTTCCTCGCCAAACTTTTCCAACTTTAGAAAAGTGCATGGTTCAAACTTTTTCAATTTTAGAAAAGTTAAACTTCATATTGATTTGTCCTCGGTAAGTCAAGAACAAGAAGTCAGTAAAATTTCTTAACTAAATATTTTACTCAGCCAGGTTAAAAACACATGAATAATTACACATTCCTGATGCACTTGGTTTCCATTGATAACTAATTCTACAACTTAGTATAATAAAGATATTTACAGTTTTATCTAAGTGCATTAGTCCAATCTAAGGACATATAAATTAAACAAACAAGAATCGAATGTTAGACATTTGAGCATGTTATTTAGTCTATAAATCGATTAACTAATCATTACACAGGTCACCTAGTCGTGAAAAAGATTAATATCAACCACGAGCTTAAATAAAAGAAACTCAATCAAAAATAGTTATATTTCATTTATCAAAATGCATTACAATAGAAAAATAAGTATAAATCTATTCTGCTGGATGCTTTCTTTGTGCCTTGTTCATCCCGGCAAGAGGATCATCAAGGGTATATGATGAATTTTTTGTGTTAAAATCTCTTAACATCTGCCTCTTACTGCTGCTCGGTCTATCAAGCAAGTGAGGAGGACGAACCATCTCACATTCATTATTAAGGCCATAATCACCCAAATATTTATTTATCAGACATTGAGGAATGGCATCAGGTGGAATCCAGTCGGTTCTAGTTTGAAGGGAGGATTGGCGCAATCCAAGAACATTGGGTCATTCCAGTGCCACAAGTTACTGTCTTAATCATACTAAAGCAAGGTTAACAAGTTAGTTCACCCACATTTATAGCCTTCATGATTGATTTGGGAAAGATGATCATCCAAGTGAGTAAAGGCCTCATTATAGCCATCCATCCAAACTTCCCTTGGCTACGTATTAAAATGGAATGTCAACCTATCAACTTGATCTTGGATTTTTTTAGGACTATATCTTTGGATTTTAGCAGGGCAACTTGGTCGGCAAGAGTCTTCTTGATTTTCTCCTCCTCAATGGTTGGTCGAACAACTATACTTTGCCCGAAAGTTTTCCCAGGTTTGGTTTTTTCTTCTGCAAATCTTCCGGCTCCTCTAACAACCTGGCATTTTTAGCCTCTAAAAATGAAACACCCTCATCAAGACCAGTAGTGGTTGATCATTTCAGACTGTCAAGTTCATTCCTTAGGGAATTATTTTCTTTCTCCAACATAGTCTCAATTGATCGGGTTATTTTCTAATTCTTGATTCAAGACTAATTTTTTCTTGTGCAAAACAGAATTAATGTCTTTTAATTTGTTGTCAAAGCCATAGCCTTCATTTAATGCCTTATATTGGCCTTCATAGTCAAAATGGAGCAATGCTTGGAAAATTTTGTGATCTTCATGCATCCTCTCATTCATCTTATAATAACCAGCATTATTCACTACAGCTCTATCCAAGACGCAATGAAGATAGATGTAAGATTATTTCACTTAATCAGAAACATTTGGGCTGAGCAACACTGATAAACATTCCTCAGTTAAAGGAACATGGCCAGCCTCAAAGAGATTTTTTCACCGTCTAAGTTGGTCGAATTCAACATAAATAATAGCTTTTTTCCTGGCATCGAACTAGAAAGTTACAAGTATATGAGTTTATGTGGCTAATCCAGAGAAATAAGAAATATTGAAAAGAACAAATCAGAAAGAAATTGAAGGCATTCAAAGGCATCAGTAATTGAGAGAAATGTGTTCTTTCATTGATTAATCTTGAAGTATAGAGGTGGAAACATCAGAGAGAAAGACAACAAAATAAATAAGAAATACATATGAGAGAGTACAAAAAAGGGAACTAGCTAAAAAGGAGTTAAACCTTCTCTTTATCCTTGGTTTGATCTTGGTTGACAACATGTAGGTTCGCACTTGCCTCTGGCACCACTGAAGACTCAATGGACATCAATGAAGACTCTCATGACCCTTCTTCATCATCAAACTCCTCATCTAAGTTAGAAGGAGTGCATGGGTTATGCCTTTATGACAACTCAGAGTTTGCCTATATACCGACCACCTGCAGAGCCTCTGACCAAGCTTCCTTGAAAGACAATTTCTTAGCATACTCAATTTGAGTAGAAGCAACAAAAAGGGCCTTCTCCCAACTCAGCACTTGCAGATTCTGTAGTTGAAGAAGTAGGTACAGGATCCTCTTCTAGATTTATGGCAACCTGGGGCAATACAAATGTTGGTCGGGAAATAAAAGAGGTGATGTAACTCTTATATTCCAACAGCAAAGAGGCAGCTCGGGGATGCTCTTCTATAATTCTTTGGTCAAGTCCCCATAGAAACTTGAGCTCTTTAATAATATTTTCCTCTTCTTTGGGACACCTCTTCTTACTCTCCTCTCATTAAAAAGTAAAAAACAAAGTTAGTCGGCAGAACTCATAAGAACATAACAAAAGAAGAACAAATAAAAGATAGAATTACAAGTTATACCATACCATGTTTGAGGAGATTTGGGCCTAGTATAAGACACTCCCTGTGGAATAGGATCATGTTTCCAGTTCTTAACAACTACACCATAATCCCAATAATCCTCATTGGAATCTAGTAAATTCACAACTAATGACCTATTTTCTTGCTTAATCTTCAAATAGTATGTGTTCTCTCAACCGTACCCCATTTATAGGAAAATATCAACTCTTGGACCCCAATATGGGTCCCGAAAATCTCATATAACCTATGGACACCATTTACAACCCTCTAAGTGTTGGGTGGTACCCTATCACGGACCACATCAAAGAATTGATCAAATTAAAGGAAAAGAGGGTTTGGTGGAAAAGTGATGCCACACTCAGCTATGAATAAGGTGGGAATCTAGTGACCCTCAGGAAGAGAATACAAATCTATGGGACCCTGTCCTATCTCTAAATCTACCCATGATGAAAATTTTCTTTTTTCTCTAAACTCATCTAATGAACCCTCGTCTACGATGTGAACCATGGTGGAAAAAGAGAAAAATATGATAAAAACATAGAAAGATGGAAAGAATGCTTACAAGGGATCTAAGGTGACTACAAGAACTGAAGAAAAATACCATAAAATAATCGTACAAAGAATGCTTGAAGACGAAGGCAAAAATCTTATGTGTAAAAGGTTTGAGGTGAAAAGAAAGGAGGAAAATCGTACATATTTATAGGTTGCCTCGATAAAAGGGAATTAAATGATTAACTGAACGAGTTATTGAACTACCGTCGGTTGTATACCTCTCGAAGCTTCAAAAGACTGTTGCATCCTTTGGAAGTTCAAAATAGTTTGAATTATTTACAAAAATGCCATTATCAAACAATACCAGTGAAAAAAATTTCAAGTGTGGGAAGTCGGTTGCCAACCAAATACTCAAAGTAGTAAGCCGAGAAATTTTCTAAACCAACTACTCAATACTTTCGATCAATCAGCAAGCATGGATCACTAGGGGATTTTATTGCATGTAATATTTGCTCTCCTACGTGAACTAGCGAAAATGTATACCTTTCCTCCTACGTGTTCGACTAGCCACCTTGATCGATATCAGAGATACTTAGTCGACTGGATGGCTGACCAACTCCAGGAATGCTAGCCATCAGGAATACCTAAAAGTTACTCAAGCACTGAATTACAAGAGTTTCATTTATTATAAATCGATGTATATGTATGGCAATATAAAGGTGTTCCATCTCTGGGGTTCTAGACCATTATATATACCAAATACTCCCTCAGCTAGAGGAACAACTCAAATCACTCATATGCACACCATACTGAACTATTGTAAACCCTACTAAATAATACCAACAGTGGACGTAGGCTATTTTACAGTTATGCCACTACAAAAATCTATTCTCTTATGTATGTGTGATTTGACTAGCTTACTATATTGTTATTTGTGATTATAAATCTGGATTAAGTCCATTTTTAGACATCAACAATGGTATTTTAGTTCTAACAGCATGAATATCTTAGTATCATGGATTGATCACCCTTGATAGAAAATTATGCGGGGTGTTACAGTTTTCATTACAGAAATGAATAGAGTTAAGACTCAATTCACATATGATATATATGGCTTGGTTGTACTTTGAACCAAATAATGGGGAGTAAGACTTTATTTGAGCCATATCTCAGGGGTGGGAGATTGCATGAGGTTTGATAATGACCTATTTAGAAAAATAAAAAAACCAACCCAACAAGAACCATTAGCAATGACTCTATTGGATGAACCACACATACCACAATAAACCTCACCACCAATGGTCCCGCAGTTGCCAATTAAAAATCATTCTATGGCACAACCAGTTAGACAACCACCAGGAATGGTAGGAAGAAATGAAATAGTAAATCCCATCCATGAAATTTGTGTACCTATCGCTCAAAAGATCCATAATCCCTTGTATCGAAAGTCATATCCTAAATGGATTGATTGAATTGAACTCCTAAGAGGATTTAAGGTTCCAACCTTTATATTATTTTTTAGGAGGATGGTAGTCAATCGACTATTGAACATGTAACTAGGTTTACAAGTTAGTGTACTTATGTAAGCACTAAATATAATTTTAAAATTTAGGCTTCTTTTAAATTTATTTATATTGAAACCTTCACTTGCTTCATAAGCTTTCCACCAAAATTTGTCCCAAATTGGAAATGAATGGAAGATATGTTTCATGCACAATTCTTCCAAACTGAGAATAAGGTTTCAATGGACAATTAGCTAGACTAAGTCAAGGGCTAGATGAAAAGGTCATACTTTTCATAAATAGGTTCAAAAGGTTTATGAGCAAGTGTAAAATAATACTCCCACGATCATAATTTGTATGTTAGCCTAAAAGGGCTTTAAATTTAAACTTTGAAAGACGTTTAATGCGATATAATTTAGGGATTTTGTTGATTTAACTGCCAAAGTGTGAAGATATGATGTTCTTTTAGAATAAGATCATGAGAGAAGTAATTCATCTTTTAAAACTTATTATAAAGATCCAAACCTAGAGGTAGATTTGAAGAAATCATAAGAACTGAGCCAATAGTTTATGAACCACTAGTTTGATTGGAAAATGTTATAGAATCCAATGATCGAAAGACAAAAGGGGTGACTAAAATATACTCCTTTGATACAAATAAGGCCCATAATTTTTTTAAAATTATTGTTTGTGTGCAAAAATATTAAAATTTCCTGATGATATACAATTGTCAACTTTTAATGAATTAAGAGAAAAAAATATTACAAATGGCATAATATATGGTATTATTAAACTAATTCATGTTCAATTTTATAGGACATAATCAAGGTAAGATCACGAAGAAAAAGATCAAATTCTTGAAAAAATAAGGCAAGACTGTGGAGATTGATGAAAATTCATTCCCTAAAATCAAGGAAGCTGGAACCAACATGTAGTCAATTCAATTACGAAGAAATGGTGGATAGGTTGAATTCAAAGTCAAAACTAAAGTTGTATAAAGGGTTTTGAAGTTTTAAACGTCTTCTAATGAACCATACCCCAGGATAATGAATCAACCCTGCATAAGATGTAGAATAATACGTGAAAATGTGCAAAATCAGATCTTTAAAGAGAACAACAACAACAACAACGATGACAATAAACAACAACAACAACAACAACAACAACAACGGCGACGATGACGACGATGATGACAATAATAGCAGCAACATCAACAACAACAATAATGACAATAAAAATAATGATGACGACAACGATGATGACAACAACAATAACAACAACAACAACAACAAAAGGATACTGAAACTGACCATTCAATAATATTTTAAGGCTAATCAAAGAATTTTCTACTGAAACATAATAAACCAAAGTTGGTTCATTACAACTTTATGGATCCGCCTCCAAGATAGGGAGCTTACCCAAACTTCTATTATGTGTATAAGAAGCTTTATTATAAGGTTCATCAGTTCAATCCAGGTGCTCAAACCATGAATATTTTACAATACATAAGGTCAGGTTATGAAGAAAATGTATTTTCTTAAAATACTTTCAACACAAGACTTGTTAGCAAACCTTAAAGGTATTTTTGGATCATGGTGTACCAGACTAGTTTGTTATGAAGATCAAAAAGTTTCACAACAAATTAATGATTGCTCCAATATAAGCAGGAAACTAAAAATATCAAAGCCACCATAAGTTTCCCCTGGCATGTGGCATGTTTTATAAAGAATAAAATCCAAAACGAGGGAAAATAAGGTTTGGATAACAAGCACTCAACAAAGGCTCATTCAAAGGAAGATTAGAGCATGGAAAACACATCATAAGTGTTCCACCCAAATGTATAAGAGAACCATACTTAATCCTCTTTAAATCCCACCTCAAAATTTGATAGGGGAAAAGAGTGATCTGGGATGAAAAGATTAAAAAATTGGAGAAAGTGATGATCATTGATGAGAGTGATGGATCTGATGAAATGGATTATGTTTAAGGTGAGGAAACAATCAAAGAATTGATGTTTGTGAAAATTATTGAACCTCTAGGAGATGTAGACCATTAATAATATGTACAGTTTATAACTTTCCTTAATAAAGTGTTAATTAATGTGGCATTGACATTGCTAAATGTGTTCAAAAAAGGAGAACAAGAGACTCCATAACTAAAAAATGGTGAAAACAATGGTTCAAAGGTATATTATTGAGATTTGTTTGTATTTTCCCTTGATTTTGCTTATGGGTTTAAAGGACCTACTCAGAACATGCCCAATGATATCAAACCTTTATTTACAAAGTCTTATGTGAATGAAGTATTGATAAATAAATTTTGATAGATAATGGAGTTTGTGGTTAATATCATGCCACACTCAATGTTGAAAAAAACAAACAAAAATAATGAAAAATTGGCTCAAGCTCAAAAAGTGACTTCAAGTTTTAGTGGTGATAAGAAATCAACTAAAGGAGCTTTGCTAGTGGACATAGAAGTTAGAAATAAAAACAATCTAAAATAGCTTTTTGTATCATTAAGGCAAAGCCAAATTTTAATGATTTATAAATAAAAGATTGGATTCATGCTAACAAGTTTATTCCTTCTTCCATCCATAGAAATCATTGTTAATGTAAAAAGAAGAAAATGTTAAATAGGTGGATGTTGATCCTTTGTCTTTCCATTTAAGACTAAATTATATTAAATCTCAACTATACAAGGAAAACAGTGTGCTAATCAAAGCGTATGCCCTAACTGTTAATGCATCAACTGAGAATTGGGATGATATGGATTTTGGTTTAATGGTGTCATTTGAAGATGAAAAAATAGTTGTTTAATGGATCAAGCCCTCATAAAGTAGAAGAAATAAATAAGATTGTGTCATTGGTCTTGTCTAAATTTAGAGACTTCAAGATAGAAAAAAGAAAAGATCAGTGATGAGAAGACTATTAGTGGGGTTGATTATAACTTCAAAGAAGAAAAATAGGAAGAAAATTCTATAAATACTAGAAATTTCTCTAGTTCTCATATTGACTATGAAGAAATGAAGGTTGAAAACCTAGATCCACTGGTGGAAGTAAATATAGGCATTAAGCAAAGTAAAAGAATAACTTCTATAAGTGTTAAACTAAATAAGAAGACCAAAGATTGGATACATAGTTACTACACAAATATAAGGGTTGTTTTGCTTGGGAATATAATGAACTGCCATGACTAAACATGAATTTGGTGAAGGATAGGTTACCTATAATTGAATGATATGAACTTGTGAAATAACTACCACAATAGAAGACCCCTTGAGGTTACAGAAAAATTAAAAGAGAAAATTGAAATATTTTTCTTAAAATTGGGTTCATTCGAACTATCAGGTATGTTGAATGGTTATCCAATACGGCAGTAGTAGTTGAAAAAAATAGCAAACTTAAAGTTTGCATCAATTTTTTAAATCTAAATACGGCTACACCTAAGTATGGATATCCATTGCATGTAGTTGATTTATTAGTTAACATATCTACTGACCATACTATTGTTTCAATGATGTATGGTCATTTTGGATATAACTAAATATATATTGTTCAGGAACATGTACATAAACAACCTTTAGGTGCTCAGGGAATCTTATCACCCTTCAATGGTAAAAATAGTCTTTTTATTTGATGAATGTAGGGGCACTTATCAAAGGGGAATGAATACCACTTTCTATGATATGGTTGGAACTTTTGGGATTGTCATATTGATGTTATAATTATAAAATCCAAAATCACATGAGCCCACACAATGCATTTACAAAAATCTTTCAAAATAATGAGGCTTTATTAATTGAAACTTAATCCTTCATGTGCTTTTAGAGTCTTTACTAGAAATTTTCTACGTTGGTAAAAAAGAGATTTAAGAGAATAAAAACAAATTAAAAAGCTATAATTAAAAGTAAGGTTCCTAAAACCGAAAAAGAACTATAATTTTTTTAAGGCAAGTTAATTTTCTTCAAAGGTATATTGCTAATATTGTTGGGAAAAATAAGATCTTTTCTCCCCTTTTTAAACTAATAGATCAAGAAGAATTAGAATGGAAAAAGTAACATGAGAAAGCATTCCAAGCAATTGAAGAATATTTGTCTAGTCCTCCTGTATTCGCATTATCACGAGATGGCAAGCCATTGAAGTTTTATATAGTTACAGTAGACTCTTCGATTAGAGGTATTTTGGCTTAAGATAATAAAAGAAACAAAGAGCTGGATGTTTATTATCTTAGTAGATTTCTAAATAGTTGTGAATGTAAATATTCTCTGATGGGAAAACCATGTTTAAATTTGTACTTCAAAATTATGATATTATATTTGGCTTAACGAAGTCTTTGTTATTTTGAAGTTTAGTTTAATTAAATATATATTTATCAGACCTACTTCGAGGAATAGAATTAGAAAATGTTTTTTGGCTCTATCGTAGTTTTGTTTACATTGTGGTCCTCAAAGGGTTGTAAAAGATCGAGCCTTAGTTTACTTTTTATTACACCATCCTTGTGAGGATGAATCTGAAGGAGAATATAAAATATATTATGTATCATTGAGTCCTTGGAAATTAGGTTTTGATTATTCAAAGACCGAACTCATGTCATGTATATGAGTAATTATGGATACTCCTTAACGTATGAAAACTAAATAGTGGTCTATTCTATAAAGTAATTCATGTTTAAATAACCAAGTAGAATACAAAGCACTAAGTTTCAAAGCCTTTGTGGTGGAGATGTATGGGAATTGTCATTTGGTTATAAAACAACTGACTAGTGAATACAAATGTATGAATAAAGGGTTAACCTTATAAAACCAAATATCCTTGGATTTTTTATCCAAGTTTGATGAGGTCACATTGAATAATATCCTAAGATTCTTGAATAAAGAGGCCAATGACATGGTTCAAAAGTCTTCTTGATTTAAAACTGGCAAGAGCTTAGAATGAAGATGCAAATTAAATTATATTATAAAAGTGCTACCTTTGCTCCAGAATAATTTGCCCCTAATGGAAATCAATAATTTCAATGTTCACTATGACTGAATGTAATACCCGTAAATTTAAGAGGAATTAATAATTAATTAATTGGTAATAATTTAATTAATTAATTTGTCTTCCAATTTTATTAAATAATTTAAATAGTGAATTTATATTGACTTTGAGAATTGAAAGTAAAAATGAACTAAATTGGAAATATAGATCTTATTTGGAATATAATTGAAGTCATGTGGACCTAAGTGTAATTTCTATAAATTTTAGGGCTAATATGGTATTTATTATAAGATATTTAATGGGTTGGACTTATGGGGTATAACAAGATATTAAATGGGTTGGACTTATCGGGTATTTGTAACAACCCGAATAATTTTGGGGGTATTTTTAAAATATAGAGGAAAAAATAAAGTTTTTCATAAAATTATTTTTTTGCTCAAATATGTTGGATTTTATTTTTAAATACGGGAATTTCAAATGGTTTCGAAATCGGAGTTAAAACTTAATTAATTTTTGAAGTTTATCCCTTATAAAAAAAATTTAAGGCGAACTGTCAGCATACCAGGGCGATCGATTGATCGATGTCAGGGGGTCAATCGATCGACCCCGACAGGTTTCGTGAGCAACAAGTTGTTTTGAGGAGTTTGTTTTGGATTCAACTTCTTTTATTTTTGTCCTATAAAATAAGGTCATGGGTGACCCTTTGAGGTACAACTTTTTGACAGCAAACATATTCTTATTTCCTCTCCTTTTTATATACACTTAACCCTTTTAATTTATGCATTCAACCCTAGTTTTTGGAGGTGTTCTTGGGGCTGTTTTGGTGTTAACTCTTGGAGGTGATTTGATGATTTTTGAGAGACGATTTTGGTGGAGTAATCTGGCTTTTCTGGGCAGATTTATTTTGGATTCTTTTGGTGGTTTAAGGTATGGGGTTTTACACAATATGCTCCTTAATCTCGCGAGTGTTATTTCCTTTGAATTCATGTGATTATTGAACTCATATTTGAATTGCTAAATTCTTTGAAATTTGGAAAAATAATTGTTGAATTATTTTAATTCATGTGGTATTATTTTTGAGTTGGGCATGTTGTCATGAGATTTTAATATGGCACTGATGTTGGGCACCCGCTAAGATTCCTGTTTCGGCTACTTGATAAAGTATGGTGCGGTATGGTGAGACCTGGTGACTCCGGTTAATGTGTTGTTGAGAAATTATATTGATAAAATGCTTATGAGATTCACATTTGATTTGAATATTTGTACTCGTATTGTTACGTTTTATTCATCGCTAATATATTTGTTGAGCATCTTTCCTATCGTATTGTGTATTTTCCCGTATTTTCTTTTAGTTGGCATGTTAGCGTGGATTTGAGCACTATGTACCAATTGGGATGAGTTTAGTGAGGATTATTTTGGGAAGAATATTCAAGAATACAATGAGAAGATTTGTATTTATTTTCGTTGTATAGAGCATTGGAGTTTTCTTTTGAGATAGATAGTTGTATTATTTCGAGAGATTTGTTGTATTTATTTGAAGATTGAGATTAGTGGATTCTTTTGTTATATAGTGGGATTTATTTAGATGCTCTATACCTTATTTATATTGTGGATTTAGTTAGTTTTAGCGTAGTAGCGCGTCGCTCGCTCTCCCCGGGCGGGCGGGGTGTTACAGTATTTTGGTTTAAGGTATGGGGTATGAAGGTACTTTGAGCATTTCTTGAGTTTTAAGTTTAGGGTTTTACGATTTCATAGAGGGAAAACAAGGATTGCAGTGCGTTTTAGCGTTGTAGGCCACTATAACAGGCCTGTAAAGCAGCTATAGCAGGGTGTCAACCGCTATAGCGGGCACATGTAGACGTTATAGCGGGTTGTATACTTTAAAGGGGTTTCATCCCCTTATTTAGTTAATTGCACACAACTTTAAACCCCCCTTTTATGTTTTAAGACTCATTTCATTCTTCACACGAGACCTCAGCTTTAAGTTCTTACTTCGCTAAAAAAAACCTAGAGCTCTCTAAATTCTCCCTCAACCTATTTTCCTCCAATAAACAAAACAAAGATATTTTTACGATTTTCAAACAAGGATAGAAAGGTGATCTTTCAAGGGCAATCAACCCAAGTTTAATAAAACATTTTCAAGAGGAGTTCAAGAGAATTTCAAGGCTAGTATTTTCAAGTATACAATTGTTATATATACTTATGTTCAAGTTCACCTAAACCCTAATTGTAGGATTAAAATGAGCTAAAACCCATTTGAGATTTGAGACTTCTTAGTATATGATCTTAATTAGTTGAAATTGATTATCCTCGAATGTTTGGTATTAAGATTTAACCCTAATTAATGTGAGAAATTGAATATTGGACCTTGAATAGTAAATTGTTATTTTAGGGTTGGAAAGTTCGTCTAGGATTTTTTATTAATTACATTAGATAATGATTAATCTCGACTTGTTTAAGGCTTAATAAAATTCTGAAATGCGTGTGCTTAGTATGGTTTTGCCTTTAAAATTGAGAGTAGTATCTTTGATAATAAGATCCTAATTAATGAGATTTTAGTATGATGATTTTCATTTATGGCCTAAAAAATTATAACGATTCATTATTTGTGATTAGACTAATGTTGAAATTCTTGGAATATGAATAAAAGACCTTATGTTGAATGACACTTTTGGAATTGGAAATATGACTAATTTGTGTAGGAATCCAATGTAATTCCTCTAATAATTTTATTATGTTATTAATATTGAATTAATCATGTAGACGAATTAGAAGGAGTATGGGGTAAACTTGTTAGCTTGTTGGGTTATGATTGTTGTCGATTATGTTGAATGGATTATGATTGGGTTTAGAAGTTAGATATTGATTTTGCTTAATCTCTTAATTAATTTCCATCCTAATAACTCTTTAACTAATTAATTGTCTTTACAGCTACCCTATTTAAACAGAGTGTATCGGGGCTTCCTAGTTTGCATTTTATTTTTATGAGATGTCCAATGCCCGGAGTTTAGAGACGGGTAGGAGTGATGACTGTAGAATCTTTAATTAACTAATACAACATTTACTCTAATGCTTCGATTTATGAGTAGTTACATGATAGATATATCATCCCTTTAGTCCTTAGTGTAATAACTTAACGCTTGTCTTAGCTATTTATTTAAAATAACCCGAGGGGTGGGGTAATTAAGTAATACTGATGTAACTATGCGTGATAAGTTACGATTGAAACTTTTAACGTTATTAAAGAACGTGGATTTTGAGTGTGTGCCGATAATGAACAAGCTCTTATATTGGCGTACTTGAGGAGTACGATTTGATATGGGATTTTGGAGCATCACACGGTGTTGTGTAGTTTCGGCACTGCATAGGATGTGACTATGGGTTTTCAAGAAATGTGAAGCAGGTGGCAACGAACTGTGTAATAGTTCTTTATGCATGTACCACATGTTTTTTGAGATGTCCGGGGAAAAGGGGTGCATGTCGGTTACATTGTAATTAATTAAGAGCGCAATTAATTAATGAAACTAATGAGTTAATTAAATGCATTGTGATGTTTTGAGACATACCTTAGGCCATCGTTATTGATAATTTAAACTCTGAATTTACCCTTTGTATATATATATATATATATATATATATACATATGTTTTGAATTTCCTAGATTAACGACTTTCTCGGGTTTTGACCCATCTTATTCGTGGTGACTTTCCAGGTGATAAAGTTGGCCCTCCCAATTAGATTCCTATTCTACAACTAGCACACATTCTCCATCACCATCTCTCTCTCTCTCTCTCTCTCTCTTGAGACTTTCAGTTCCAGAGAGCGAAGTAGGTTTTTCTCTTGATGGACTATTATTTACATTTTCAGTCGTGTGAGTGATAATTTAGGTTAGATGGCATGTATATTGGATAGTTGAATTTGTGTCGTATTTTCATGTATATTTGGGAGTTGGTGTTTAGTTGTAGATTTCTCTCTCTCTCTATTCTTGTTATGTTGTATCTTTATGAGGTTTATATTTTGAGGACCTTTCTATCGCATTCCAATATTTGTAACATGTTTCGTTTGTTCCTTTCATGTTGAGAACAATATTTATATTATCTCTGTAATTTGTATGTATTGATGTTGAGAGTTGATCGCCTTTAAGGTTCAAATATACGGGTTGTTACACTGGAGAAAGACTATAATTTAAAATCTCGCAAAGCCTAATATTAAGGCGGACGAGGTCATTTTATTGAGATCTATAGATTGTGTAATTTATGTTGGTAAACTATTCATAAGCAGTGCTGATGGAATGATCCTAGAATGTTTGAATGGAGTGGGTGGTCTGATAGCAATGGCACAAATCCACGAAAGATTGTGTGGAGCACATCAAGAAGGTACTAAAAAGAGGTGGTTATTGAGGAGGCATGACTATTTTTGGCTAACAATTTTGAAATATTATAATGAGTTTTCTAAAGTATGCTAAAAATGTCGACAACATGGTCCTTTGAAACATCTTCCATCAATTGATCTTCAATATGAAGTGAAACCTTAGAAATTTCGAGGATGGTTAATAAATATGATTGGCAAAATATACCTTACATACTCAAAGTTGTATAGTTTCACAATTTTAGCATCTGACTATTTCACTAAGTGGGCAAAAGTTAAACCTATGAAATCAGTAACCCAAAGTCAGTTGGTTAACTTCTTTTAAGATATTGTTTACAGGTTTAGGATCCCAAAACTATCACTACAGATAATGCAAGTATTTTTTACAAGGAGACAAACTAGATTTTACTTCAAGGTTAGGGATTACTTTGACTAAATCTATACCATATTACGCCCAATCAGATGGATAAGAAAAAGATGCAAATAAAGTGATAAAGGAAACATTTTTCAAGATCATTGAAACTAATCTCAGGGATTGGCAAAATTTATTTCCTGGAGTGTTATGATAATATAAAACCTCAAAGAGTTAAGTACACGAGTGACCCCTTAGGCTTTAACATATCGAAATGACGTTGTAATTCCAATTAAGCTCACACTGAATTCATTAATGTTTGTGGGTCAAAATTAATTAACGATTCATGTATATGAGCAATGAATGTACATGGAATTAGAAAATATATATGAAGACATGGTCAGGTCCTTGAACAATAATTTAGTTCAAAAGAAAAAAGTGAATGAAATATGCAATAAAAGAGTTAAAAGGGGAACCTTTCAATGAAGGAGATCTAATATGGAAGACAATCTGAAAAAACTAACCTTTAGGAAATGGTCACATGAATGGGAAGGATCATAACAAAAGTGTTTAAAGGTGAATATTCTCGTCTAAAACACTTTAGTAATAATATTCATATGAGAAAAACTAGTGGAAAATTACTAAAACCATATATCCTACAATATGGAAAGAAATTTAATAAAAAAAAGGCACAAAAAACAAAATATTTCATTTATTTATCAATAAAATGATGGATTACAAATTACTTAAAATTGTCCCAATCGATACATGGATTTGAATCTACAATCAAAAATTGCCTACAAGCAAAATATGGTAACTTAAGTGTTGAGACTTGCAATTTTTTCGCCATGGAGTCCAATCTGGAAGACATATCAAGGAATTCCTCTTCAGTATTGGCCACATTTGCATTGACTTTAGCTAGTTGATCTTCTAGCATTCTTTTCTCTTCAATCAAGGCAGTCTTTCGATTTTTCTTATATTTGAAAGGCTTAAAAATAATAAAGGCTTCATGTTACTGAAAAAAGGCAATATATTGGTCATCTACTAAATTGGTCTCTACCTCCTAAACTAGAGGCACTGAACAAAAGTAAAAAGATAATGAGGAGGAAAATTTTATCATCTTTTGGATAACGTATGTATCAACGGTTCCAACTCTGGATTACAAGCTAGTAAAAGTAAAGTCAGATAATTACTAAAAGATAACCTTAGAAAAGCTTCGAATGATCTCCAAATCTTGAGTGGGGTCTAAGTGGTTATTTGGCTTGGAAATCCTAATTCCAAGCAATGCACTTAGTTGTTATTCCAAATTAGTAGGAAAAATTTTGATCATATAATAGGAAGGATCCAGGGAAAGGGTTTGTTATAACTTCTCTAAGAAAGTTACCAAATCTTTTGAAGATGTGACGTAAGGCATAAGACTTAGAGAATTAATGGTAAAGGTATGTGTACTTGGTTCTTCAAGGCTGGGTGAATTGGTTTGGATGTTCAACTACCTACTGTCTTTACTTCATTAAAAGTTGGAGAGTGAGGTATAACACCTTCAACGTCCTCCTTTTTAGGGTTGGGAGCACAAAGTAATAAAATCTCAATAGGCTTCATACGATGCACATGAGATCTAGAGGGTGAGTAACTCCCTATGGCTATCGATTCTTAAGTAAATAAAGACTGTAAACCTAAGTAAAAGGGCATATGTTCAATAAATCATCTAATGAAAGGAAAGCACAAAAATATTTCAAAATGATTGAAATACCTTTTATTTCATATGGAGGTAAAAGGTAGGGAGTCTCCCACGCTTTGAGGAGAAGCCTCTTCGACCTAGTTTTTCTCCTTTGACACATTTGGAATATTTAGTTAAAAGAAGTACAAAATCATCATTAGGATATTTAGGATACTAGTAAGGCATGGGAGAAGTTAAAGGTTATCTAAGTCTGTGTTAGAGAGGTATTTCTTCTTTGTCGTCATTTTATTCTTCTATTTCTTACTCAACTTAAGTCCTTATCACATGATGGTTTTTCTCTTGTGGCAAGTTTTCCAATTCCTCGTCTTCATTGTCCATTGATGAAATAAGTTTTCTTCTATTTGAAGGTGGAAATTTGGATGGAGTATTTTGTCAATTTCTCCTGAATTTGTGTAGTGTCCATCCTTTTTGGCTCCCTCATATCCTCTGTACGTGTAGTTAAAGTCAACAACTTTTATACATAATATCATTAACAAAACAAAATGTATTAAAAGGATTGAAGTTAATCTTACCAAAAGTAGGAGGAAGGTTCTTCTAAGTAGACTCAACACGAGGCTTTATTTAAATGTTAGTTATCAAATGCATTTGTAGTCCCAACAAATAATGTTGAGAACTTCAAACTAAAGGTTTGAATCGTTTCTTGATAGCTACGCTGAATAGTTTTTTTATCCACCAAGGAAGATCTAATAAAGATAAAATGATTGTCCAAACTCCTCTTAGGTACAGTAATGGCTTAAACCAACTTAAATTATCGAGAAATTTGAGCAAGAAGGTAGATCTCATTTATGAATGTGCGAACAAAACTTTTGGGGGCTTTAGTCCTAAAAAATAAATCTCTAGTAATCAAAAACCTCCCCTAGAACTCATTGATGGCCTTCTCATGTCCCAACTAATTTAGCATGGGGACCATCCAATTGAAAATTTTGTTTACTAGATTTTTAACTAAAAATTAAGTTTTAAGTCAACTCCGAAAGATAAACTCGTTGAACGAAAGTCGTTTCAAAAAAACTACACAAGATGTGTAAAACAGATTACTATTTGGATGTTAGATTTGGTAGATAGATTACCTTAGATTGTTAAAATTAAAACCTCTACTAATTCTGTAGTGTGAAATCAACCATATAAGAAGTAAAGAACATTCCAAGCAAGTTTGACACTCTATTTTTTAACATGGTAAAATCCCAAATTAGGGAAAACATCCACGGTGACCTCTATGCCACAAAATAAAAATTCACTATAATCAAACAACAGATACAAGATTACAGGCATCTAAACATGCATTCAGGATCCTAAGCTGAAGAAAAGAAATATGCCTACACGAGCTTTCCTCTCCAAGGTATTTCTAATTTGGATTTAACCTTCCTAGCAATTTCCTTGCTTTAGTCCATGCTACATCTTCCCAGTGGCTCAATCAATACAAAATCTCTCAAACGAACCATACTTTACTAGGTGTTTATATGAGAGTGTAGTGATTGTGATGTGAACTACATGCAGTATGCTACTCATAGCTCTCAAGAGATTTATACAAATAAATCCTAATGAATCACAACGAATTTATATGATATGCTGAGAGTTCAACTTTCTTCGAAAATCAGACTTCTGTTTAAATGAAATATTTCAAATTTGAAAAATCATTATGAAAATAGATCAAATGTTTCAAAACACTTATTTATGTACCAAATAACTTTCACAAACTATGAAACTTATATTTTTGAAACAAAAATTATAGATCTGAGATATATACTTTATTTGAAGTCTCTCTTTCAAGAAACTTGGAACAGATAGTGGATCTAAAAAATATAAGCGTACAGAACAAGATCCAATAGAGAAAAGGTAACTGAAACCCTAATATATTGAGTGATATGTATCTCTTCACAAATCTCACAATTTCTATAAAGAAATGTAAGATCTACAATGAGACGAGGTTCCTAAGAGAGATTAAGATTGAAGAGGTTCTTCAAAAATAGCCAAACACCAAACCCTCTCGAAGACCTGATTTTTATATCTCTTAAAATTGGAGGTTTTATTGTATATTTGAAAGGATGAAGTTTGTGTTTGGTTTTGGACCAAAACCTAAGGATTTTTAATCTTTGGAATTACTCATGGGTCAAAAGTTCCTAGCATCGTGTGCAATCGCTCGTTGAGAAGACTGCAGGTGTTACAAAAGATTCAGAGGGAAGTGACTCTGAGGATTCATTCAATTTACAGACACTAGGGTTGACACTCTGCATGATCCACTCAGGTGCTACATCATCGAATCCTTTCATCCTGATCAAGACTAGTGATGAACCCCTCCTCAACTGGAAAGTTGTACCAGTTCTACCTACTGAAATGCAACCCAACCCAAATGTTTTTCCCATTTCTTCTTATGTTCCTCCTTATTCTCGTCACAATGTAATCGAGACCTCCTTTGACGAGGTTCTCAACTGTTTTTCTCAAGAATGAAACAAATGAAGATTTTGAGTATCTTATTGTGTCTTACATTAATTGTCTTGATTCTAATCAGACTCTTGATGATGTTGATTTTGCAAATGAACAATTCTTAACTAATCTAAATAAGGTTTATAAGAAACAACATAACCGCGTTATAATTAATGAAGATAAAACTGTTGTTATTAATCTCGGTTCTAGTACCCAACTACGTGAGATTAGGATAGGATCCACCCCGCACGCAACTCAGAGAACTACTGAAGGAATCTGTGGACATATTTACATGATCCTACGATGACATGCCTGACATTGATGTCGAGATCTCTCAACATAAGATTTCATCCCTCCTGGAATGCAAACTGATGAAACAAAAATTGTGAAAGCTCTGCACCGAATGGTCTCTCAAGGTTAAGGAAGATGTGGTCAAATAGTTGAATGTAAGCTTCATCCGGGTGATCGAATACTTCATGTGCATTTATTATCGAGTTTGAATAAGGCCTCTCTAAAGGATAATTAGCTGCTGCCCAATATCGATATGATTGAAGATAATATGGCCAGTCGCGCTCTCAAGTCATTCGTTGATGGGTTCGTCGGATACAATCAAATCAAGATGCACCCTGATCATCAAGAAACAACCACATTCATCACCCCTGGGGAACGTTTTGTTACACAGTTACGCCATTAGGTCTCAAAAATACATGGGCTACCTACCAAGGGGTTGCTACAACCATATTGCATGATCTGATATACAAAGAAGTCGAGGTCTACGTCGATGATATTATTATTAATTCTAAGACTCAAGAAGGTCATGTTCCCGCTCTCTGAAAGTTCTTTGAACGACAGCGACGATACCAGATGCGACTTAACCCACAGAAATGTGTCTTTGGCATTACCAAAGAAAATATTTTTGGATTAATGGTTAGGGAAAAGGAGATTGGAGCCGATCCGGCCAAACTAAAAGCCATAATCGAGATGCCACCACCTTGAATGGAGAAGGAAGTCCGAGGATTCTTGGGAAAATTATAGTATATTATTTGGTTCATCAGCTGGTTGACTTCCATTTGTGAACCCATATTCAAACTCCTCCAAAAAGACTCTACCAAAGTCTGGAATGAAGCTTATCAGGAAGCCTTTGATCAAATCAAATTGAACCTTAATCAACCTTTGCTACTCATGCCACCGCAACCTGGTCTCCCCCTAATCCTATACCTGACTGTGATAGACACCACAACTGGGGATCTACTAGCCCAATACATTAAAGAATATCATAAAGAGAGGTCCATCTACTACACCAGTCACAAATTGGACGAATACAAAGTCAATTACACTGCCTTAGAGAAAGCATGTGCCGCCCTTATCTGGGTCACTCAAAAATTACGACATTACATGCTAGCTTTTCCCATTAGACTTGTGTACTAAAAGACTCCTTCCAAATACCTGCTTAAGAAACCTTTATTGTCTAGGTGCCTGACCCAATGGTTGATGCTGCTATCCGAGTTTGGGTTGTGTATGTCACGCAGAAAGCCATGAAAGGAAGAGCTATCTCTAACTACCTTGTCGATTACCCCATAGAAGAAGCCAATGTTTGGATCTCTGAATTACCTAATGATTATATTCTTTGTAACTCCCAAGAACATCTCTGATGGAAAATGTTCTTTGATAGCACTACCAACAAGAAGGATATAGCATTAGGATACTTCTAATCACCCCTAATGATTCTCATACTCCCATTGCCATCAAGCTAGATTTTCACTACACCAATAACATGATCGAACACGAGCCATGCACAGTAGGCCTCAAAGTCATTCTTAAGAGAGTAATCCAATTACCTAGATGTCTACTAGTATTCAACCCTCATCATCGGCCAATTCCTTAAAAGATGGAAAGTCAAACAAGAAAAGTTCTTACCCTTCCACACCCACTTAGAAGAGATGGCATCCCAATTTTAAGATATCACCTTTTACTACTTGCCCTGACAAAGAAGAGCTTGGTTGATGCCCTTGATATTTTATCCTCTATGGTCGATGGGACCAAAGGAATATCGATGGGACCCTTCCTAATCCAAAATCAAGTTAAACCAACCCTTTCCTACCACTTTGAGCTTGTCACAAAAAAGGATCCTGATATAGCCAAGTTCTAGTATCATGACATTTGGTGCCTCCTCAAGCACGATAGGTACCCCCAAGATGCCAACAAAAAACACCGAGCAACCCTCCACAAGCTATCTACCAAGTACATTGTCTGTGATAAAGCATTGTTCAAGAGAAACTTCGATGGAACCCACTTACAATGAATTATAGGGGCTAACATTGAATAAATGATGCAGAAAATCCACAGCGGAAAGTGCGAACCCAACATGAATGGCCATAAGCTTGCAAAGAAGATTATCCGATCGGGTTACTATTGGACTACCATTGTTCAAGATTGCACCACCTATATTCAGAGATGCCTTAAATGCCAACCGTTTTATAAATCTCCAACACTTATCTCCACGGGAATTATATAATATGGCTTTTCCCTAGCCGTTCTAAACATGGGGTATTGATATCATAGGGAAAGTTACACTCAAAGCCTCCAATGGGCATAAGTTCATCCTGATTGCCATTGATTACTTCACCAAATAGGTCGAAGCAGAGTCATATACAGTGTTGAATGCCAAAAAGGTGGCCATATTCATCCAAAAGAACATCATCTGTCGATACGGGGTCCTGCACGATTCAGTGTTAGACAACGAGTTTTATTTTAAGGCAAAAGTCACAGAATTGGTCGACGAGTATGGGATTCAGATACACAAATCCTCTCCCTACATACCATAAACCAACAGTGCAGTTGAAGCCACCAATAAGAACCTTAAAGCAATCATCCGCAAGATGATTGAGAGTTGTCGAGATCGGGCCGATCGGATCTCGTATGCCCTCTGGGGATACCTCACTTCAGTCTGGGTATCTACTAGGGATACCCCTTACTTTCTGGTATATAACATGGAAGCAGTCCTACCCATTAAACTATAATTTCCTTCACTACGCATTATGTTTGAAAGAAAGTTCAGCGAACAAAACTGGCATCAGAGCCGTCTTGACGAGTAGTCACTTTTGGATGAAAGGAAGCTAAAAGATCTATATCATATACAGGGGTACCATTATCGGATAGCGCGATCATTCAACAAGAGAGTCAAGCATCGTGGTGTCCAAGAAGGGGATTTAGCCCTTAAAGAACTCATAGAACCCGTTTGGGAACTCAGATGGAATTTCTAACCGAACTAGAGCGGCCCCTACATCGTGCAGGAGATTATGTCCAGTGGTGCCGCTATGCTCATCAACTTATACGGATAAGAGATGGCGCATCCAGTCAACAAGGATCGTCTTAAGAAATTCTACCCCTAGTCCAAAATCTCGGTGCACTATGACTCCTCTTATCTCCCTTCTATTCTAAAAAAATCTTCATTTCCCTCTACTCAGAATTACGAGGGACCTGATCCTATATAAATCCTTTTTTGCTTTCAAAAATGAAACTCAAAAAAATTTCAAAACCTAGAGGTACGTAGGCATCTCATACGCTCTACATAGACGCGACCCTTTCCTTTTCACAAAATGTTATTCTCTTCTTACCTCTAAGAACGACGATTAATTTTATCATTTACATGGATAAAAGGATTATGTATACCTTAGCGATTATTATAGATAATTCAAATGAAAAACTCATCAACAGGCACAACAATATAATTAATTCCTTTTTATTCCATTTTGGGAAATTTTGGCACGATTACAGGAGATATCAGCGTAGGGAGTCAAACAACTACCCCCTCGCCAAACTAACTGTCTTAAGTACAAAACAAGCCAAACTACTCCTAAACAACCTTCTCAAAAATATTCCCATAATCAAAGATAACCAAACACATAACCAGCTTCACAAAAGACCCTACACGGAGCAATTAGAAGATTCAGGCTCATCATCATCTACATCTTGAGACCCCCAAACTTCCCCTATCTGGTTGGTAGGCTGAAGATGCTCCATGTAACGGTAAGACCAGATCAATCTAGGAAAAAACACAATGCCTCCCTCCATGGTGTCAAACATGGCAAGCCATCTCTGCCCGGTATCCTCAGCCAAACTTCTTAGCCACAACCCTCCTCCACAGCCATTTCATGTAGTCTCCAGAAGCATGCCAAACTCTGCCAACAGATTGAGAAGTACGTGTTGAAGGCCAACAAATCTCCCGCAAAGAGACCAAACGCATGCGCATGCCTTCCGTCAAATACTCCATAGGGAAGAAGTCCAAAATATGGGAAGGCAAGATCTGCTCCCATCAAACTTGACGCAAGAACCGCCAAGGAAAATAGAAAGAAGCCTACTAGAGGCGAACTAACTGAACATACTGGCATTCCCTCAGTTCTAGAATAGGCTACAACTCCCCCCCCCCCCCACTAGGGTACCAACCAGCGTAGTCATTGAGCCACGTGCTCCATAAACCAGTTTACCTAGTTCTGGATATTAAGGCTAAAACTAATGAAATAATGGGTGAAGGATTTCGGCACAGCTGCCAAGGGATATCCTAAGGGAACCCTACCCCATTAAGGACAAAGTAGCTGAAAAAAGTGCAATCAAAGCCTTGGGGTGATTTGACTGGACTGACCTGCTGATATGCATGATGAGGGGTATATCGATCGGCATCCCCCCATTTTCAGAAAATTCCATTTTTTCTCTGTTGTCAAAACCAAAAACTCGATTTTTATTCCAAAAGAATTTAAAATTTTACTCTCCTATTATTTTTAACTCACCTTGTTTATAAATAAACTCTCTTTAATGCAATTCTAATCCTTTTTATGGTCTCAGCAAACAAAGTAAAAAGTGCATATAAATTAAGTCACTTAAAGAAAAGATAAATAAATAAAACCCCATTCATCATATATATGAGTTGTTATCATTACATTTCTTTTGAAGAAAAAAAGAAAAAGAAAAACAACGAGACTTTGCGTGATCCACCCCCCCCCCCCAAAAAAAAAATAACATTCTCTCTCTCTCTCTTTTCTCTTTTGCTTCCTCTCTCTATCCCTCAGATCCCCCGTCCCTCCAGCACGCACGCTTCCCCCAGCGACGACCTGAGGATCCTCTACTACCCTATCCAGATCCCCCCTCAGACGAGGCAGATGGCACAAAATAGGAAAGAACCAGAATCAAATCTTGGATATGAGATATCGCAGAAGCCACACAGTCCCGGATGTCCTTTAGCCAGGTAGCCGACACTTGGACATGCTGCAAAAAAAAACAAAATCAATCAGTCTGAAGGAAACAAGAAATAAGCAAAACAAAAGACAAAGGGAAATTTTAAACCTCTGGATAGAGAACATCCTCAATCAATCCCAATACCTCCAGGTCCATCACGTTGTGGTGATGCAACATACTCACCGATCCTCACTCAGGCAGTGGGGTGTTATAAAAGGGAGGAGTAAGCCATAGAAATGGAACCCCTGATATCATCGATGCTGCTGAGGTCGGTGCACCACCAGCATTGTGGGATAACCCCACTGGCTGACTCATACACCTAACATCGTAGATGCATGACGGCACCAGTCATCTTGTCACAAAATCAAGGTAGTCGTAGGTCTCCATTATGTTCGTGTACAATGAATAGGGCTCGCCGATCATCGTCGCCACTAAGGCCTCCTCTGACACCTCTCGGACCTACCTCATATATCTCGGGGGGAATCGTTGGTGGGATCTCCACATCATCCTCCACAATCTGCCTAACTATTCTCTCTCACCGATACCAGGAGTAGCCAAACTCATGAGCTAATAGCCTGTGCATTAATGCATTCCCTCCGATAACCCCCATATGTTAAATGGATATCCCCCAAGGATAGAAGGTCACCTACATTTTACCAAGATAAAGTCAATACTTAACAAGAAAAGAAAATGAAGAAAATAATTCAAAAGAGAAGAAGAGATAACATGGTCGCTCATTAAGGCAATCAGAACCTGACGCGCCGTAGACAAGGAAGGAGATCTCCTCGATTGACGATTGGACTTCCACCACCGATACATATGGAAGAAGCCCCCCGTCGAGTCATCACGCAAACCAATCGAGCAAGCATTGAGCCCAATCACCTTATAGAATTGAAAACGTGAGTTTATCTTAATCAATGCTCTGATAGCACTTAGAAACGATAGGACCCCCAATTTTTAAATCTTAAACAAAAAGTAATTTCAATTTCAATAATTTCCTTTTTAGATGCGGAATAGAGATGGTTCAATTAAATAATTATATAAACCAACAGATTTTAACTTCTTCACAAATTAAAACTAAAGTAAACCAAATTTTAATTTTCTCAAAATTAAAATTATACTCAAAATCAAATTTGTGAATTTTTACTTTAAGCCCAAAAAATCAATTTAATACAAGTCCTAGAAATTTTCCTAATAAAATAATTAATTCAATTTTGCAAATTAGGCCAAACCAAATTTTATCCAATAAAATTAATGACTTGAATTAAATTAATTAAACATTAATTTTACCCAAAATATTATTTACCAAATTGAATTTGCACCAAATTAATTAAGTGTGACAATTAAACCAAATTGTATCTTGAATTATCCTAAGCATGCATTCTGAGTTATTTTGCAAGATAAAAGTAAATCAATCACACTACGCCGCGATGTACGAGGAAAATCCACAACGGGGAAAAATCTCGGACGGCCCTAGCCTCAAATCCACTAAGTACGGTTTTACAAATACAAGACAGTAAGACTTACAACACTCGACTTGACTCCGTCCAAGCCCCGGCGCTCCTACTTGTACACACCTCTGCCTAGCGAATAACCATGGAACTCCACCGCAGTCTCGAAATCCGTCGATCGGACTTTAGGAACAACCGTCAACCAAACATGATGCCTTTCACCATGTGAGGATGCCGCAGTCAAAACAAGCCTTCTTATTTTTGGGATGTAGAAGTAAACCCAAACATCTCTTCTTTAAGGTGTACAGATAAGTCGGTGCCAAACACCCCAAGGAAAGTATATATATTAAGGAACTTAGATAAACAAAACAATCGGGTGTAAACTTGGTTTTGTTCTTTGAATAAATCAATTTGACTAACAAACACCAAAGGAACTTTTTATGAAAGGATTAAGCTCTCAAAAACTCTCTAGGAGATGGAAAAAGTTCTTAAAAAAATTCTGGTCCCGAAATCATTAAATTCTATGAAAGAGTAGTGGGACAAAGTAGTGGGAAAGTGCCAAAAAAATGCCAAAAATTGTTCCTGCCGAAATCTCGTTCAAACGACATTTTCGTTCGAACGACATTTCATTCGAACAAACTATCTAATGAAGTTCCAGTGGCAAGTCATTGGCAAACCTCGTTCGAACGACATTCTCGTTCGAACGACAATTTCGAACAAACTTCCAGAAAGCTTAAAATTCTATTTTTAGCACAAAAACTTTTTTTTTTAAGTTTTAAAGAAACCTTCTGAAAATAGTTTAAAATAAAATACACCCTTATAATATTATTCCAAGTCTCCCTATATATATATATATGCATTCATACCTTTTGTAGACTATGGAATATGATGTTGATGACATAGAAACATGGCACTTGAAACTCGGCAATGATGAAGCTTTATAAGTCTTGGCCGATATGTCTTCAACCCTTTCATGTCATAGGCTTGGAGGATACCCACTCTATACTATCCTATGACACAAATGTTTTCATCCGGAATTGAGCCAACACTATATTAAGACTCAATTGGAAATTTGTGTCCTTACAAATCTCCCCCTTTGGCTATTCCGTGACAAAAAACAAAATAAAATCTTAAAGGGCCGTCAAGCTCACTAGACTCAAAAGCATCCCACCCAAAATAAAGAGTACAATGTTTGACTCAAATACCACTTTAGAATAAAATGCTTTTCCACTATAAATAGATGCCACTTTACAATAGTTGCACACTTAAGCAACACATTAAATGCATAGGGGATATCAAAATATTAAATGAAAATGAAATTAAAATAATGACTCCCCCTTAATTAATTCTCCCCCTTTATCAAATGATCTACCTAAGAAGGTCACGACTCCCCCGAAGTTAAATCTCCTAAACTAAGATACTATTATAATAGGATTAGATACCATTTTTCCCCCTATCATTCTCCTCCTTTTTGTTCAGGAATAGACAAAGGCTTGTAATACCCCGTGATTTTAATGACTTTTAAAATGGATTATATTTTAAATTAATGGATTAATTGGATTTCACTATAAATTAATTCATTTGGGTTTTATTCGAATTGAGGATATTAAAATGGATAATTCTAAATATTACTTAAAGATATTTAGGTAATATATGAATGTGATGTCATTGTTATGACGGTGTGATATAATCCAGGAGTTAGTGGTTGTGGAGGTATCATTAGAAATCATAAAGGGGAATTTATATCTTCTTTCTCTTCTTTTTTGGGATTTCAAACTAGTGTGTATGCAGAAGTTGAAGGCTTAAAAGAAGGTCTTGATCTTTGCCTAAATCTGAACATTAAAGACCTCATTATTGAAACTGACTCCAAATCTCTTCTTCATATGGTGCAAAAGACTTGGAAACCTCCTTGGAAGCTGAAAAATTCTATTGATTATTGTTCAATGATTATTTCAACACATCAGTGATTCAACATGTGTATAGAAAAGGAAATAATGTTGCAGATTGTCTTGCAAATATGGCTGCCTCTTCCTCAAATTCTGTATCCTACACCTCCTTCAGTCAGGTGCCAAAAATTACAAAGGGCTGTTTCAAGATTGATAAGATTGGCATGCCTTCAATCAGACAATTCACTTAGTTTTATGGTTTCTTTCATTGTTTTTGTTGTGGTTTTTGTTCAAAGTAATCCCTTGAATTCTCTTTATTTCCTTTAGTAATTGTTTGCCATCTAGGAGAGGCTATTTCTCCTTCAGTTATATAATTTAGGGGTTTTTTCCCTTTTCAAAAAATATATATATATATATATATATATATATATATATATATATATATATATATATATATATATATAATTTCGATAATTTGGATTTTTAGTCAGACGCGGTATGGGACGTGTCGGGACTAATTTGTTAAATTAAAAAAGGAAATTTATTTTCTATTGACCATATAGTCATTTCGACTGCTTCGTTGCATCCGGAAGGTTTGAAATAGTCAGAAAAGTATATTCGTATGTTGATTTTGAGTCTCGGGTCATTTGGAAATGAAAAGACAACCCAAAAGGGCATTTTGGTAATTTTTACAAGGGGGATAAATAGTGATTTCGGATTTTGTCCTATTATAAGTATTGGTAGATTAAGTGTACGTGGGTTATACATCTCCTCTTCACAAATTAGAGAAGTCATCTTCCTAGAGAGAGTGAAAGGGTGCTTGGGAAGAGAAGAGTTCACTTGGGGAGGAGAAGAACTAAGAACTAAGTGTCACCACCACCAACCACCACCGGAGGCTAACTGGAAAAGGGAGAACCACCTGAGATATACTACACCAAATGATCAGACCTTCAGTAAAGGCAAGTGTTTGATAATGGAAATTTAAGTTTGTATATTGTCCATGTTAGAATAGTTATGAAAAGAGAATATTATTCATGTTTGGAAGAAATAATGGAGTTATTAAATGTATTTCTGGAAACTGAAATGATATAGGAATTAAACTCATGTTGTAGGTTGATAATAATCCACGAAATAATCATATATCTATTGAGGAAATTCTGAAAACCATTGTTGTGTTCTTGAGGATATTAGTTTTATAATTTTCTGGAAAAAGATGATATAAACATGCTTTTAATTCAAACTCTTGGTGATTCTAGGATGTTTAGAGTATTGGAAATCATTCATATATGTTGGTATATCATGTAGTATAGATTATAAGTCAATTGGGATGTTAATATGAAGGTTAGAATGAATAAAAATGGTGAAACCCGTAGTTGCTGAAATGCAGAAAAACCAGGCTGTGACCTGAGTGATCGATCGATCGACCCCCTGCCTTCGATCGATCGACCTCCCCATAATTTCTACAGTTGTTTCCTTTTAATGTTGATCCTTTTCCCAAAACTTTGGTAGATCTTTGGTGATTGTTAATTGGATATTATGGGACTTATATAAGATCAGTAAGCCCTAGTTGAGACTTGAATTAAATTGATTAGGATTTTATTGATTAAGAATAATGATAATTAATTTAAAGGAATTTCGGTTTCTAGATTCAATTTTTGGATTTTGATTGGTATGCATGAGGATTAAATATAGGACCAGTAGGGGTGATTGAATATAATACCTGGATATCCTTAAGTTTACAAGAGGGTTTAATCCTAAGTGAAATAAGAGGTGTTTATAAGAGATTTGAAACTATCGGTTTTAACCCTAATGAAAGGGAGAGTTTAATTCGTAGTAATTCGGGAGTTATGACGTTATGGACCAGTAGGATATTAGTGGCTTCTTACTGAATATATGTTGAGGAAAAACCTATTTGAACCTTGTGTAATGAGTGAGGCTCGGGAATACTTAAATTAAGAAGTAAAGATATGATATTGTAATACGTGGGATTTAAGGAAATATAATGCTACGTGTGGGAATAATATAAGGGTAATATGTGTACCTTGTTGATAGTATATTATAGGTATGATAATACCTATTTGATTGATTTATGATTATGTGTATGACATACCTAGCTTACTTTCTATCGACGGGAGGTTTGCGCGTGAGGGCAGTCATATCCTGATGAATCCATGGGATCTTTGATTTGTCGCTCGAGAACATAGGTCTATGAAAGACTTATCGGGGAGTTGATAAGTCCGCTGACTATGGGTACGTAGGTATGTGAGTGACCCATGGGTATGAGAACTATGTTCGCCTCCAATGATTATGTTGTTGTTTGTGGTTCGAGGTATCCTTACCGAACCTTTTGTCTCATATTCGGCGACCAGCGATATTGGGACATGATAGCAGAGTAATGCATTGCACCACAGCTATGACTCGGGGTGCCGTATTATATATGAATATATATATATATAATGAATTAAATGAATGAATGGATATATTGTGGTTTAATCATCTACTGTGTGATAATTGTAGATAATGGGGAATTGAGAAAAAGAATTGAAGTAAGTTAATGAATGTGTATTCTTAAAGAATTGAAAAGCTTGATTCATGTTAATGAGAAACAATTCATAAATGAGAAATGTATAAGAAGAATTTTATAACGTATGGTATGGGACATACAGGGTTATGATATGGGAATGGGATGATATTATGGAATTGTTAAAGAGGAACCATTAACTAGGAGGTTAATAGGAAACGTTAAGTGTTCACTCTAGTGGAGAGGTGAGAATAGAAAGTGAGAGTTGGATACCAACATGTACATAATAAATGCTTTATTGCACTTGTTAAATACTTGTTGTTTTAAAAATCATTTTCACAATCGGGCTCTGACTCGTTTCCTTGCATATTTTTCTTTTCTATTGTATCTTCTATATCAGGTGTCCAGCAGCAGGGACGCCAACCTTAGCGGATTACGATAAGCTATGGAGCTATGGAGTTTTGCTTAGACGCTTATCTTATTTTGATTCATAGTGATCTTCTAGTTAGGGCATGTCGCCCAAAGGATTCAGCTATCATTTTCTATCGGAGTCAAATACTATTGTATTCGTGTCTTTTTAATACATTTGATATTGTTGGGATTATTGTAATGGATTAATAATATTTGGGAATGTTTATTCCAATTACTTTTAAATTCTTTGTGTTATCTGTTTAATTATCTATGTTGTAGAATAAGTGTGTTGTGTTATTCTTAAACTAAACGGATTTGTTGTAATTAAAATTTGAAAAGTTTTTAACACCGGTTTAATTGAGTATTGGGTGAGTTGTAATTGTTTTCGACAGTGATGCTAAGAATGAGCCAACTGTATATTATGTTTTAAATTGGTATGGGGCTGGCCACCCGGTATTTAATTAGGCGGGGTGTTACAAGGCTAAAGAACCAAAAATTAACTTATCTCCCCCAATTAAAGCATATACACCCCCTAAACTAAATGAAGGAATGAATAGAATTGGATAACAAGCTAAACATGCAATAGTGCATAAAGTGATGACAACATTAAAGCACGTGGGCAACTCAAATTCAAATAATCCACATAAAGATATGAATATCAAATATAATGCGATAACAAAAGATATCAATTGATTGTAGTAATCTAAGCATGTGATATCGAAACAAAATTCACAACAAGATAGATACCAAAAATTAATTAAAAGCATAAATGAACTAACTAATCATGGCAAAGACTCAAAAACAAACAAAACAACATATATATGTATACACAATAGATTCAAACTAATCATAAGTACACACATATAGATATAAACACCAAAATGACACAAAAATAAATAACATAAGTTGTTCCACACTCTTATAGCATAAATGTGTCATATGGAAACGGAAGTGAAGGGGTGTGAACTAGATACTAATGAATTTAAAAACCCAATCACTTAAACATGTTTACGGAGTTCGCATTTGATTGCAAAATTTATCATATTTGAATATAACCTCATGTGAAAATATAAATTGAACTAATTGAACAAACAAACATAATGCATACAAGCCTAGCATGTTGATGATTCTACAAACCAATAGAGTCTTGACATTGGAAGCGCAACTAGGATAAATGGGCATTGTGCAAACCCTTGATATACCATCCAAATTCCATCAAAATAAGCATATTAATTCTTTTGAATGAATATATCAAATTAAACAAAATAGGCCTTGGATAATATTTTTCTTTTAATGACATTTCTCTTTTAGGCCTTTGGACCACGTATTTCTTTTAGGTCCAATCCAAACGGTGGCTTACTCGCAAAGGATGGTATTTCCTTTCGGAGCCCTTCCTCATGCACATTTATATATATTATTTTTATATCACACAAATCTCACGTGCAATGGATTTTGACATGCACTAGTCATCCTAGGTCATAGTATGTATATGACTAGATTGGTAGGACAACACCTCACAAAGCTCAAATATAACATGTGAAGTTAAGGTTCAAAAAAGCTCGTGCATGTGTGTAAAGGCATATAAAAGCGAATCCATTAAGCAAGTCAAACTTAAACTACTCCATGTAAGCATGATAAAGAACATTTTAAGGATTAAATTTTTAACCAAAAGTTCTAGTCACATGGAAGTGAAATGAGGATTCAAACACAAACATATGCCACAAAATGTGTGTAAAAAACCAAAATACACACAAAAATAAAATCATTTTGAGTTTTTCAAAGTTTTTTTTCACCAACCACAAAAATTAACTCAAAAGATAAACAAAAACCAATTTGTATTTTTTCATTTTATGCAAATTAAAATGAAGGAATAAAATACAAAAGATAAACAAAAATCATAATTCTAGCATGTGATTGATTATGAAGCATAGACTAGAAAGATGATAAACAAAACATACACCTAGCAAAAGATATATCATTAAGCACAAAAGATAGAGTATGTAAGACATGCAAGCAATTACTCATAAGATATGGCAAGAGAAGAGTCATGTGCAAGCATGAGAGAACCATCAACGTAGAAAATATTAAAAGAGGCATATTTTCCACTTTAAACAAAAATGACCAAAAAGGACCTAAACGCAATAACTTAGCGCTCCCGCTATAATACCAATATGAAAATGTGAGTTTATCTAAATCGATGCTCTGATAGCACTTGTAAACGATAGGACCCCTACTTTTTAAATTTTAAACAAAAAGTAATTTCAATTTCAATAATTTCCTTTTTAGATGCGGAATAGAGATGGATCAATTAAACAATTATACAAACCAGCAGATTTTAACTTCTTCACAAATTAAAACTAAAGTAAACCAAATTTTAATTTTCTCAAAATTAAAATTATACACAAAATCAAATTTGTGAATTTTTACTTTAAGCCCAAAAAATCAATTTAATACAAGTCCTAGAAATTTGCCTAACAAAAAAATTAATTAAAGGGTTGCAAATTAGGCCAAACCAAATTTTATCCAATAAAATTAATGACTTGAATTAAATTAATTAAACATTAATTTTTCCCAAAATATTATTTACCAAATTGAATTTGCACCAAATTAATTAAGTGTGACAATTAAACCAAATTTTATCTTGAATTATCATAAGCATGCGTTCTAAGTTATTTTACAGGATAAAAGTAAATCAGTCACACTACGCCGTGATGTACGAGGTAAAACTCACAACGGGAAAAAACCTTGAACGGCCCCAGCCTCAAATCTACTAAGTACGGTTTTACAAATACAAGACAGTAAGACTTACAACACTCGACTTGACTCCGTCCAAGCCCCGATTCTACTTCTTGTACACACCTCTATCTAGAAAATAACCACGGAACTCCACCGCGGTCTCGAAATCCATCGATCGGACTTTAGGAACAACCGTCGACCACACATGATGCCTTTCACCATGTGAGAATGCCGCAGCCAAAACAAGTCTTCTTCTTTGTGGGATGTAGAAGTAAACCCAAACTTCTCTTCTTTAAGGTATAGAGATAAGACAATGCCAAACATTCCAAGCAAAGTATATATATTAAGGAACTTGGATAAACAAAACAACTGGGTGTAATCTTGGTTTTGTTCTTTGAATAAATCAATTTGACTAACAAACACCAAGGGAACTTTTTATGAAAGGATTAAGCTCTCAAAAACTCTCTAGGAGATGGAAAAAGTTCTTGAAAAAATTTTGGTCCCAAAGTCATTAAATTCTATAAAAGAGTAGTGGGACAAAGTGGTGGGAAAGTGCCCAAAAAAAAGCCAAAAACTCTTCCCGCCAAAATCTCGTTCGAACGAAGTATCTAACGAAGTTCTAGTGGCAAGTCGTTGGCAAACCTCGTTCGAACGACATTCTCGTTCGAACGAAAAACTCATTCGAACGACAATTTCGAACGAACTTCCACAAAGCTTAAAATTCTATTTTTAGCACAAAAACTTTATTTTAAAGTTTTAAAGAAACCTTCTGAAAATAGTTTAAAATAAAATACACCCTTATAAAATTATTCCAAGTCTCCCTATATATATATAGAAATGCATTCATACCTTTTGGAGACTATGGAATATGTTGTTGATGATATAGAAACATGGCACTTGAAACTCGGCAATGATGAAGCTTTATAAGTCTTGGCCGCTACGTCTTCAACTCTTGCATGTCATAGGCTTGGAGGATACTCACTCAATACTATCCTATGACACAAATATTTTTGTCCGGAATTGAGCCAACACTACATTAAGACTCAATTGGAAATTTGTGTCCAAAGATGAATAAAGGGTCGCTAAAGTCAGACTACCCCGGTCAAAGAGAAGGATATTTGAAAATATCCTCAAGTCTGGTAAAAACCACAAGTGGACGACGTCACGGCTCGATGCCACCAAAAATCCTCCTAGTAGCAAAAGAATAAACAAAAGGACCATCTGATGAACCTGCAACCCATCAGTCTCATCGATCTGTCAACTCAGCAAAACCTCTCGAAGAAGAGATATACGGATCGAGACCCTCGAGACTATCCGTCCAACATCGCCAGGTCCACTTTCACCGCCGTCGGTGTCACCCTCAGCGTACGGTCCACCTCTATCTGCGTCCCCTTGCAGTCTATCCCTAGCAGCTATAGTGCATCAATGGGAGTCATTGTCCTCCCCCCAAAACCCAAATGTATAGTGTGGGTAGTATCCCACCACCTGTCCCTAAGATCACAGAGAACTCCCGTCGAGCGGGATGTCTCATCCAATGCAAACGCCAAACAATAGAAACCCGTAGAAAAAATAATCTAGCGCACCACCCCAGGAAGGTTCTCCCACATATATCTAAACCTCGATATTCCCCAGGATCGAAGACTCGTCTCATGAATATCAGTCTGTTAAAATAAAGGAGAGACCTTTGTTCAAAATTTTGAGAAACAACAAAATGCAAAAGAAAAATACAAAAAGGAATACCAAAAATGTAATACATACATAACCCTCAGGGTTCCTCACCCTGTACGACCGAAGGTACGAAGACGCACGCAAAATAATATGCTCATTCGCAATAGGCTCAAACAGATCAAAGGCATTCTCGTTGTCCAATGCTAAAGGCACTCTAGCCAGCCACTCCAAGTGCACCCAATAATCAACACCTAGCAACGCCATGTGGGTCTCACTGCTAGAAAAAGATGACATTTTATAAATTGAAATGAAGAAGGAACGCTAGAATGGATCACAAAAGATAATAAAGCAGAAGGATGTGAAAAATGAAGAGAACTCGCCCCTTTTATTGAAGGCTAAGGGGTATGTAGATCCACAGTCCCCCAACACTAACCAGTCGGCACTGTACCTTAACCTTCCCAAGGTAATCCAAAAGATTGGGCCACTACCGTTTGGCAACTCCCATAACCTGTCGATCGGCAACCCCCCAAATTTTAGTTCAAAAAATAAATAAATATTGGAACATTTCTTCACCAAGAAAACCATTTTTAAAATTACCTAAGACCCCAGCCGAATTAATACCACATTTTATCCCCAACTTAAAATCCTAAAATATAGCGCACCCATTACCACTCCTCAAAAGAATCCCGAGAACTTCATCTTCAACAAAAATTAAGTGCTTCCCGAGCAGAGCTACCCATTTCCCTAGTGGAATCCCCAAAACTTCAAACTTAGTAGAAATCAAAAAGTCCTCAGTAGAGCTACTCGTTTTCCAGCAGGAATTCCTGAATTAAACTTTTCCTTAGAAGAATTCCAAATTGTCCCAAGAGGAATTAGAAGCCTTAATCGGGCATCTCTCCCAAGAACATAATCCCCAGTGGTATCCTAAAACCTCAATCTATCAAGTGGACTAAGATTTTCATCCCTTGTCAAAAGGACATAATCCCTAAACAGATGTCTCCTCCCCAGTAGAGTCTCAAATAAAAATTCCCCAAAAACGTTATCCCCTACTTAAGGTCCTAATAATTGACCTCGACCCTTAGAATTGGTCGCTCCCATTTAAGGTCCTCGAAATTGACCTGGACCCTCAGAATTGGTTGCCTCCACTTAAGGTCCTTTGAATTGACCTTGACACTCAGAATTGGTCGCTCTCCACTTAAGATCTTCATAATTGACCTCGACCCTTAGAATTGTTCATTTTCCACTTAAGGTCCTCAGAATAGATCTTTATAATTGACCTCGACCCTCAAAATTGGTCGTTTTCCACTTAAGGTCCTCAGAATTGACCTCGACCATCAAAATTGGTCGCTCCCATTTAAGGTCCTCAGAATTGACCTGGACCCTCAGAATTGGTCTCTCTCCACTTAAGTTCCTTAGAATTGACCTCGACCCTCATAATTTGTTGCTCCCACTTAAGGTCCTAAGAATTTACCTCGACACTCAGAATTGATCGCTCCCACTTAAGGTCCTCAGAATGGACCTTGACCCTCAGAATTGGTCGCTCTCCACTAAAGGTCTTCAGAATTGGTCGCTCTCCACCTAATGTCTTTAGAATTGACCTCGACCCTCTGAATTGGTCGCTCCCTACTTAAAGTCCTTAGAATTGACTGAATAGGTTATCTCCGCCACCTTTAGGTCTGCAGAATCGACCTCTTTCCCAAAACATCATGTGGTGTCTACTCGACGGCTTTCACTTATTCCAAGCTCACCCATCGAAGGCTCTATTGACACCATATTCTAGGGTCCCCTAAGTCTCTCCTTAAGTCCCTTGCACCCCCCCCCCCCTTTCATTACAAACCCTAGCTCATACTCCGAGTACAAATATAAAGGCCATCGAGTGCTCTCGGGCCCTGTTTGACTCTGGTCAACTCTATCGTTAGAGAAAAACTCAATGAATCTTCTAAGGGATCTGAATTCCCTTTCCAACGGACTACCCCTTGTGCAAATCATCATAATAGCTCAGATGAACAGACCATTTTACTACCAAAAACCGATCTGGAGGCCACCGGGCGCTCTCGGACCCCACTTTGACCCCAATCAACTTCATCGTCAGGGTGAAATCTCAATGGATCTTCGAAGGGAACTGAAACCCCTTTCCGACGGTCCACCCCGTGCATGAAACATCATAATTGTTTGTACAAATGATCCATTTTCCCTCAAAAATTAATCTGAAGGCCACCGGAATCATCCGGGCTCCGTTTGACCAATGTCATCTCTTCAGATCGAATCAGACAGAATGAATTTTTTAAAGGAATTTAATACCCTTTCCAATGGTCCACCCCATGCATGAATCAGCCTTACGGTATGGACGAATAATCCGTTATACTCTAAAAGGTCACCGGGGTGTTTTGGGCCCCGTTTGACCAAAGTTAACTTTTTGAACGGAGCGAAGCTCTTCGGAAAATCAAAATACCTCATATAAACTTTCCAACTATCCGCACCGTTCACAATTCTGACTTATGATTTGGACAAACGATCCATTACCGTCCGATAATCCTCCATCCAAATGGACCAACAAATGCTTTCGAGCCCCGTTTGATCAAAAGTCAACTCTCGGACCCAGGAGCGGCACAAAGGACTCTTAAAGGTATCTGAATTACCTTTCTAATGGTATGACCCATGCATGATTTGGATTTATGGATTACGTTATTTTCGGAACAATCTGCACGAGACTGCCAATTGGCAGGTCCATTTCCCAGCCAATCGGCAGTGTGTCTAGGTTCACCTGTCGATTGGCAAGGCTAGGTTTATACTGACTGGTAGTCCCCCTACCCTATTAAAGGAGGGCATGAGCTCACTCCCAAGACACACCTCAGATCCATCAATATCAGTGATCTCAGCAACATTCTTCTGCAATCATCGAAGTTCCCCTGTGTGAAATTCCTTTCCATCTTTCATTCCCATCACTTTTATACCCAATTTAGCAAAAAAATCACTTTCTCTCTCATCCAACACTCATCTCCACTTGCAAGGAAGCTCATCAATGATCAATATTAAGCCTCAAGTCTCCTAAGAAGGTCCAAATACCCTTTTCTCTCTAAATTTCTTTATTTTCATATTATTTTTATAAATTCACTTACTTTAGATCATATACATTAATATTCCACGCTTTATTAATTATATTACACATTCTTTATTTTCTATTAAAAAAATAAAGAAAAAGAGGGTTACACCAATAAATTTCAATGGGATTATTCACCACTTTTTCTCAAAACTAATAATACATTTTCCACACACACACACATATATAATAAATTCCTATTTGAATCTATGGGATAAACCCCACCCTTGTGCCACATGAAAACTACCAGACTTTGATACCTTTATAGGCTACGTAGGCGTTTCAGGCTAAAACCCGAGACTCGAGCCCAATTTCCAATTTCCAATTTTCTTATTTTTATAATTTTCATCTTTCCATTATTTTATCCATACATTACTCATAGATGCCACACTTCTGATTCATATTTGAATTTTATCCAACAAATATTATTGTTTCCTTCTAACGATCAATATCTCGATAAGCGCGCGCATCATATTTTCTAATTATTATTTTGGGAACATTCCTTTAGATAACCGCACTCTATATTTTTCATGATATGAGTCGAACGATTCTGATCTCCATTTATATACACACGTGCACACACAGCATAGAGAAATTATTGAAAATAGTAACATAAGCCCATGAGAGACCGAAAGGGTAGGATGGGTGCCCAACACATTCACTTAGCCCCCGATTCTCCGAACTATTAGTTTCGTAAGCATCAGTTTGTCTTTGATGCTACCCTCTCGAGGCCGCGACATGTTCTTTTGCCTATTTTGTGTAAAATAGGTCGACGAATCATTATCTTTACATCACCCCACATCGCAGCCAAAGTGCTCCTAAAAAAGGGCGTGTGCGTGAGCGTTGGGAACCCTCGGAGATGTAAGGAAAGATCCAAAGGAGGGACGGCCACATTGAGTTAAGCCAATATTTAAAAGACACTTTCACCTTAGGTTATCACATACCTAGAAAGCGGTACTATACTCACTAGAGGCTTCTCATCAATTTTCCATTTTGGAACACATAGTTTTTCGTCAAACTCTAAAGTAAGAAAGTTTGCTTCAAACTTTAAATGAGGACTTTCTCTTGCATGACGACTTTACGTCATTGGTTGCGGATCAAAACAGATCACGATTGTGTAGCATTCTCCAGTTATTGGTGCTCTCTACGGAGGATACGGTGGGAAAGAGTGTCTAGTCACTTATAGTGCCGTGAGGGTTGTAGGTCTATTTCTTCTAGTTGTAAAACTCTACCATGGTACATTTGTCATTCTGTTGGCCCGAGATTTTTTTTTTGTTGTGGATTTTTCCTCGTACGCATTGGTGTTGTGCTATATTGTTTATCTTTCAGCATTTAGATTAATCCATTTAAATATTAAAGATAAAATTTGGGTAATATATTTGGTAAATGATTTATCACATAGACCTCAATGCCTGTATTTGTTACCCAAACTTATACTTGAAAAGAAAATATTGTCATGGCTTGACAAGATTTTTTTGGGTACCTTCTGTCCCTCTCAGTTCGAGCACACGTACTCTCAGATTCTAAGTTAAATCTCCACAATTACATATCTGATTACTCAGCCCTGTTAAACTTGTATGATAATAATAATAATAATAATAATAATACATGTGGGGGAGAAACATTAATAGATTTGGGTCAAAGCCCAAAAGTTACAAGAAATATCTCCAATAACAATAATGTAAATAATGCGATTCATTTACAATAAGCATTCAACTCATCGACACTCACATGCATTAAATTCCTCACATCTTATCTAGAGAAAGTTCTATGAGCATTACCCAACTCACTGCATAACTATTCTAAAAGTCTTTATCTCTAGACTAATAAGCAAGTAACTAATAAATGAACACAATAGGGATGTAACTAACTACTCACGTACAGAATACAACCCAATACCCAATATTTTACTTTTTTATATTCTCATGATATCATAACGTAACATTTCACTTTATCTTAACATCTTTAATTAAACATATTCATCACTGAACTCTAGCGTATGTACATAATACGGTCACATAGCAAACCCCACTCATGTCACCTAAAAGATAAGTTATACACAATTTCACAAAATACAAGCAAATGTGACATAGGATTTAAATCAAAATGTACATCACATAACAAATATAAAATACATATATATATATATATATATATATATATATATATATATATATATATATATATATATATATATATATATATATATATATATAAGCCTCATAACAATCACATGAAGGCATCTACCTTAGGGGGACATTCTCATGCTTTTATCGGTAAACCCTTAGGAGTGAGGTGACCCCGAGCAATGCGGGTCGATGCGCAAAGACTTTATATGCAGAAGTAAACTATTGTTGAGTAAACACCTTAAACCTACGAGTTTATATGAATGATGCCAAGGGGGACCAAATTAAACTTTTGCTTAATTTGATTAACTTTTATGAAAATAATTTTAATTTTCAAAGTTAATTATAGTCCAAAACATATTCAATTTTTAGGCGGGTTTCTAATTATTTAATCCTACCTTTTCGTGTGAGGTGATATGCAATAAATGTACAACACACAATATTTATTTAACGTCACAAAAACCCTTCCCTGGGAAAAACGACGAACTCCTCTAGGAGTTACCTAAACTACTTCCACTAAAACAATAAATCAACAGGAACGAGTTACAAACAACAAACTTAACAATTAAAGAAGAATGATCTAGCTATTACCCCACTCGACCAAGTCTCTACCCTGGTTGCTTATTCAGTTCTCTCTTTAACTTGTCCTCACTTGTTTTTGCGTTCTTCACTTCTCAGCCTCCCCTCTAACTTCTTTAAGCGCAGGTTGGCTCAGTGCCTATTATTTATTTTCTAGTGAAGTGACAGTGTGTGATGCAACAGACTATATATCACCTATATCTTTGCAAGTCTTATGTTATTCAAATCAAGTCATCTTGACTTTGAATACACTTTTGAAAAGCTTTCTTTTCTCTTTCTTTAAATCTCAAACACTAGACTTGTTCAGATATTACACAAACAAAGATGTGTCTACATGAATACAAAGTGAGTGATTATATGAGAGTGATTTAAGATGCAAACAATTTCTGAAAATCACTAACACAATCAAGCAATCATGTTCACAGAATATGACTTCAAATATATTCAATAAAAACAGACAGCCAAATATTCTCAATCTTGTTCTTCAGAAAATAACTATTAGATTAAATCAGATTTTAATCTAAAATCTTATCAATACTATATTAACAACTATTTCAGATTAAATCAAAACAGTCTTAAACACACAAGCAAATAATATTCAGTCAAGATATTAAATCTTCCACAAATCAGATCTCAGAAATCTTAGGTTTAACTTTCTAAACCTCAAACAATACAAATCTGAATATTACCAAATTATTTTCTGAAAAATCTGTTTTAAAACAAAACGTTTTAAAAACATACAAGATCTCACAATCAAGTCACAAGCAGAATATTCACATACACAAATTAAATTCGTGAACAGTGTGTGTTGTGTACAAATCTTAGATCTAAAGACTGATCTAAAAATACACACAAGAATGAGAGAACTCACTTACAAAAATAATGTGTTCTTGAAAAATCGTAAGTGCAGATTTACAATGAGAGAAGTCCAATCTTCATTTTTGTTTTGACAGGAGTCAACACATGAAGATGACACAAAAATAATCTGGTTTAATCTCTCTCTCTCTCTCGAAATTTTGACAGAGTTCTGCTACAAAATTATTTTCTCAGATCTCTAAAAATGATACACAATGGAGTCTATTTATAGAGTGCACAAGTGTGTGCAGATTGGTGTAAAATAGGTTCACATGGATCACTAAAGAATCACACACAATCGTAGATAAAATATAGATCTGAGGGCTCACAAAGAAACACAAAGTGATGTGTTAAAATGTGACACGTATAAAGCAAGCTGTTACACACTAACAGAATAATAAACAAAACGTTTATTAAAACACAGTCGTTTTGAAAAAAACTGAACGCTAGCTGTTAAAACAGTAGCGTAATGAAAACGCCAAAAAAAATATTACCGTTGCACAAAAATGAAACTGCGTCATTTTTGAATAAGAAATTAAAAACAACTTTTGGTTATGCGTAAAACCACGGGCGGTGTCAGCCAGCTGTGACGCACTAAAACTGTTATCGTTGTAAGTAAAATGCCGAGACGTCGTTTTTGGAAAACGTAACAAAACCAGTTACGGTTTTATAACTAAACCGTGGACGGTTCATGGGATATCAGAGGCGGTCAAATCGACAGCAGGTATGGGGAACAGGCCATCAGACTATAGGCTGTATTATGCCTATTCTGTGACACGCCAACAGCGGTCAGGATGCCAACAGTTGTGGCATGGGTAAAACAGGCGCATGGGTCAAATCTCGATCATATCTTTACAGTAGCAGGCCAAAGACTATTAGTCTTTTAGTATGCCAAAACGCCAATAGCTACTATAATAAAAAGTTATATGCGGCCACTCAGCGTATATATAAACATAATATAAGTCATAGCATACATACATACCAACATATATATATATTATATATAAAGAGATGGCACGCATGCATAGGCATAGGCTAAGTTCTTTGGCCAAAACGTGTACAGCAGGTATTAAACATACTTAAGGGACCACGCATACTAATATATTAAGCCACGCATATAAAAACATAACAAAATTTTATTTTTAACTTCAAAAAATATTCTGTAACTTTTATCAAAAAAATATTTAGTGTCAAAACTTATTTTCAAAAAAATATTTTTCTAATAAAAATTTAAAATAAAGTTTTTGAACTCAAAAACAATTTTATTATGACGAAACAAAACATTATCATAAGGTATGATAAAAGTGCAAAATGCAACGTGGTGTCCTGTCCTATGTGACATAAAATTCCTATGAGCCATAGAACATGAAAAATACCTTTTTCTGAGATGGCGGACTGAATGGAGTGCACATTTGATGTAGATGGACAAGGAGAGCTTGGAGTCAATATGGGGACACGCAATCCTAGATTACAAATATATTTTGTCAAAATTCAAGTCCAACTAGATGAAGTCCTATATAGCTAAAGCACCAAAAGCAAACCCTAGGTGTGCTCTATATAAGGCCTTCAAACTCCCCCATTGGACTAATTTTGACAAAACCCTTGAGTACATCAAATGATATACTAAGGAAAAATAAATCCTAATATGTCCTATACAAAAAATATCTATCTACCCACCCATCCTAGAAAAGAAAAAGACACAACTCGATCGGATGCACAGTTAATAAAAACCTGCAAAACATAAATACACAATCTGCCAAGAAATCAAGTTAGTAGCATTTGCTCTACCAAAATATTAAAATGACAGAATTAAATGTGCAGAAATTATAAGACAGGATATGTATGAAAAATATCAACAACAGAAGACTAGAATATGTACTCAATTCTCCCCCATTTTGTCTAAATTAGACAATGGTAAGAAGAAAAAAAATAAGTGTTCATAAGCTGCAAAATAAGCGTCTCCTACATTACACATGGCTTTAAGAGATACCGGTTATTAGTAAATACCTTTATCCTAAAACCTCGGAGATCTAGTAATCAAAGTATGCAGTTTAAACATAAGCAAAACAGTCAAGTACAATGTTTCCAATCAAATGTTGAATTTACATGTAAGCAAGACTTATCATAAGACATACACAGCATATCAACAAGCTGAAAATCACAAGCAATAGAAGGAACAACCCTAATTTGTTTATGAGTTTTTGGAGCATAAAACGGGTATGAATATCCATTAGTGTCACAATACTTGGAAACTCCATTTTGATTAAAACAACCTCCCCCATTATTGAATAAATCTAAAGGAGTGGTGGAGTTTAAGTCCTTAACCTTCTCTTGAGGAGACTTAATGATTTTCTTACTCTAGCAAGCGTCACATACATTAGTTGGAAATTTCTTTGATTTAAAAAATCCATTTGAGGTCTCAAGTCACAAGTCCTAATCCAAATGGGCAAAGTTTTCAAAGGTTTCTGTGCCTTCTGGAATTTAGGATAAAATTTATTTTTCGAAAATCTGTTCTTGTTAACATGAGGCCTAGACTTATTGAAGGAATGATTCCAATTAGTATTAGTGCGCTGCCTAGGAAAATTTGTAAATCGCTTCACATTAGAGTTATGACTTTTAAAATGAGTACCTTTCTTGCGATTACCAAGGCATTCCCAGATTTGGTGACCAAAAACATCACACCTAGTACAAAATTTACTAGAAGTAGGTAAATCAGATTGGTAGTGTTTTTCCTCTACATGCTTGACAGATTCATTACGAATAAATGGTTTAGGAGGTCTATAGAGTCTCTTGGCCGGAGGGCAATATTTTGATGTAGATGCCTCAACAAAATTTTCAATGAAAGTATCAATGTCATTTTCAAAATCACTTTCAATTAAGACTTGTTTTCCTTTATCCTTTTCAGACAACTTACTTTCCAACGGAAGAGCCATTTCTTCTTGGGCTTTTACAAAGGGGACAGGTTTAGTAAAATCATCAGTTTTTGAAATAGGACCATCATAACCAAACCCTCTAGTATCACCCTTATATCGTTGTTCAGCAAGCAATTTGTCAAGGTCAAAAAATGTTATATCACGACTACGACACATTTTGAAAGCCGTTTCACAAACTTGTTTGGATTTTTCAACTTGCAAAAGTGCTTCATTATATTTTTCTTCAAAAGAAGATAAATTTTCTTTTAAAGTCGTAATCTGAGTTTTAAAATCAAGTGATTGTTTCTCAAAATCAGTTTTGACATTGTTCATTTCAATGGAATTTTGTTGAACAATCTTATATTGGTTCTCTAATGTCTCACTAAGCATTTTAACCAAATTCGATAATTCTTGTCTATTCTGCAAAGTCCTTACATACAATTCCGGGTAATCATCATAGCCAACAAAATTTTCATGCTCATTTGTGTCCGTGTGTGAGTTGTTGCTATCATCAAATTCAGTATCACACAAGGCACGTTTAGCATCAAACGGAGCAGTTATTTCAAGCATAGAAGGCTGACTAGCTAATAAAGATTTAGCAGCGTCAATTAAATCAAGCACATCATCCGATTCAGAATCAGAATGAGAATCATATTCGGAATCAGTCATTCCTGCTAAGTACACATCTCCACAACAATCATAAACTTTCCCAAAAAATGCAACGCAGTTTGATTCGTCAAAAATAGGAGGTCTACTAAAATTACCAAGCCTAAGTAATTGACTTAAATCATCCATTAAAACAAGGTAAAAAAGTGTTTAACAAAAGTTTTGAAAACGATCTTTAAAAGTCTAGCTCTGATACCACTTGAGGTGACCCCGAGCAATGCGGGTCGATGCGCAAAGACTTTATATGCGGAAGTAAACTATTGTTGAGTAAACACCTTAAACCTACGAGTTTATATGAATGATTCCAAGGGGGACCAAATTAAACTTTTACTTAATTTGATTAACTTTTATGAAAATAATTTTAATTTTCAAAGTTAATTATAGTCCAAAACAGATTCAATTTTTAGGCGGGTTTCTAATTATTTAATCCTACCTTTTCGTGTGAGGTGATATGCAAGAAATGTACAACACACAATATTTATTTAACGTCGCAAAAACCCTTCCCTGGGAAAAACGACGAACTCCTCTAGGAGTTACCTAAACTACTTCCACTAAAACAATAAATCAACAGGAACGAGTTACAAACAACAAACTTAACAATTAAAGAAGAATGATCTAGCTATTACCCCACTCGACCAAGTCTCTACCCTGGTTGCTTATTCAGTTCTCTCTTTAACTTGTCCTCACTTGTTTTTGCGTTCTTCACTTCTCAGACTCCCCTCTAACTTCTTTAAGCGCAGGTTGGCTCAGTGCCTATTATTTATTTTCTAGTGAAGTGACAGTGTGTGATGCAACAGACTATATATCACCTATATCTTTGCAAGTCTTATGTTATTCAAATCAAGTCATCTTGACTTTGAATACACTTTTGAAAAGCTTTCTTTTCTCTTTCTTTAAATCTCGAACACTAGACTTGTTCAGATATTACACAAACAAAGATGTGTCTACATGAATACAAAGTGAGTGATTATATGAGAGTGATATGAGATGCAAAAAAAATTCTCTCTCTCTCTCTCTCTCTCTCTCTCTCTCTTTTCTTCTCTCTTTTTCTTCTATTTTTTTCTATCCCCTATCTCCTGGGATAGAACCACTAGCCCTTGGGGAATTAACCTCCGACGTATTCAAAGACTTTATTTTTTCAGACAGCACTGTCTGATCATCATCATCAATTCTTACCACTCTCTTCTTTACGGCGGTGCCATATTCTCCTCCTCCTTCTCTTCTTCTTCTTCTTCTTTTTATTATTATTATTCCTCTCCCTCTTCTTATTTTCCTTCCTTTTTTGCTTTCTCCTCCTTTAACACAATAATTTCAGAGGGCCCAACTTCAGGAACCTTTAAGTCAGGGACTTTGTCGATCGTCCAAGTAATAAAGATGTTGGTAGCATTTGTATACTCAAACAAGTAATCTACAGAGCGTGGATGCTTGCAATCTATAAGTCTCTCCTTGATTCCTCAAGCCGTCAGGAGATCAAGAACACTCACCTTGCTCAAATCAAGCTCTTGGTTTTTAGCATGAGCTGCAAAAAAGGAGGAAGAAAAACATCAGTCAGAGGACAGGAAAACAAAAGTAGTGATTAAATGAAGAAAATGAAAAGAAATAGCATGTAAACAGAATAAAAAAGGAAAGTGACCTATGTGATCTTCCCCAAAGTCAGAACTCCCAGGGGCCCAGTATCTCTCGTCCTCAAGAAGGGGAAGATGTTACTAATTCTAGCAATAAACCCATGACCCCATTAATCTTTCTGAGAGTTAGGGAGATTCACAACAAGAACCATATCTACTCTCCTCATCTTTAAATATAGGATGTCGTCATTGGTGTGCGACTTGGAATAATAATAGCAGAGAACAATACGGCTTAAATTGGTCTCGTACATCATGTTTATTCTATATACCCCATTCATAATCTTCGAGATGTTAGGGTCGCACTGGGCACGGACGACATCAAAGCATTTGAATAATTTCAAAAAAAAGGGCTTAGGGGAAATTTCAACCGACCTTAGGTGATCAAGAGAGTGTGAATTTAATGCCCCCTTCAATGCCACGAACATATTTAGGGAGAAGGGTATAGTCGATTTCAACCCACTCAAGAATATTATAAGTTTTCCTAAATTACTCTATTGACTTATTATCTAATAGCTCCATGGATAATATAGCGGAGAATAACCCTAGCTAGAGGCAGAGAACAATCGCAGAAGAGGAAACAAAGAGAAGATGAGAAGAACTTACAAGAATTAATGGAAGCCCTAAAGAATATGAGACTATGAAGAAGTATACATTGGAAGCTTAGTAGATGAAGGAACGTTTGAGAGATAGTTGACAAAGGAGACCTATCTCAGTTTGAAGTTCGAGCTAATCATGAAACATAACAACCTAGGAAGATTTTGGCACTTCATATAACTGCTTGAACCATCATACCCTTATTCCTTCAACAAAACTACAAGTTTGTCATGCTGTTTGGCCTCGGACGAGCATGTCCTCCTAATTTCACCAAAATTAAAAATTTATCATCACAAGTTTTATAGGAAAGTTTACGCCTTGGTCATTCGACTTACGTAAAATCTATTGACCTATGTGATTAGCCCAAAGATTTTAGGGGCAATTACGGGGATCGTTTATTTTTAACCCAATAGAGTAGTTGACCAACCTAGCGTGGATAAAAGGACTGTCTAACCCAAATCAGTTATTCATTAAAGACTCACATATTTGACATTAACTTAAACACATATGGATATACTCAAACTTGTTAACAACAATCTTGGAGGAGATATTCAGGGACACCACGAGTTATCCACGTATTAATTGAGTTACTTGTACAACTCAATCTCTTATTTTTACACATCTAAAAATTGTAAACCCTGAACCGGGGCAAAAGGATGTAACCTCGAGCATTGAGAGACACTAATAAGAATATAGTAACCTCTTTGTGTACGTAGCCAAGTTGCCAAACCACGTATATCGTGGTTGTGTGTGTGATCTTTGCTTTCTGCATTTATAATTGTTTTTGTGGATCTTTATTGGGATATTTCTTTCACTCACAATTTTATACCCAAATTTATACTTTGTTAGACCCATTTTATTTTGTTCAATAAGTTCTTAGGACCATTTTGTTAAAAAAGGGAGGGATGTAAGAATGTTTGAATTTAGATTCAAAACGGTAGTTTTAACTAATAAATGCTCACTTCGATAATTTTATAATATTCTTGTACTAATTTGTGAAAAAAGTTGCCCGGTGAAAAATTTGCAAGTAATGATGGAATTTGGTGCAAATTGATGATCAACTCTAGAAAAGCGCGAAAAAACTGAATGGTCGTTCAAAAAAAGTTGTTTTTACACTTGGAATCGAAAAAAAAATCAAATTTTTTATTCTCCAAATTGGAAGAAAATTAGCGTGCGTGTTCTGCAAGCAATAATAAGAGTCCTTGGGTAAGGAAAAGTTAAGTACCTTATTTCGATCCAAAGACTAAAAATATGGAATGTTCGGTTCCAACAGTGTTTGGACAATCAAAGATAATTTCACCCCAACCCAAACACCTCACCTCATGGCCTATAAAAAGGACCCCTGGACTCACATTTTCACACACAATTTCAGGGAGCAATTTTTAAGTGAGTGTATTCAATTTGAGGCCCAAGTTTTTATCATTTTGAGAGGACTGAAGATTATTGTGAGAGAACTTATTGTAAGTGTCATTTATCAATGAAAACTTCTACTCATTCTTGCAAGTTTTTTTGTTCTTCATCATGGTAGCTTAATTCTTCTATTGGGATTAGGGTGAAGTTTATCGTAGTTAGCTATTACTTTTACGTTAATCTAACTGTTGCTTATTAATTACTCATTTTAATTTTTATAAGAAAAGTCGGTATTCATTCTAAAACAACATGAGAGTGTGTTTTAAAACCTTCAAAATTATTTTGCCAAATCAAGTTTTGAGATTTAAAAATAGTATTTTTTTTATGGATTATGCTTGCACTTTGATTTTTTTTATACTCCGTGCTTAAATACATTTGCGAACTTTAAAACTTGTATTTTCTAAGGGAATAGGGATTTTATCCATCTATTATAGACGTTAAAAATATTTCGAACATAGCCATCATATTTTCTGAATTAAACCCGACGAAAGTCGATTTAATTTGAGTTATAAAATGGGAATGAAAATATTAAACTTAGTGTGCAATATTAGTTACGTGTTAAATGGTCCGAAATCCTAATTATTTCCTTATTATTTACAACTCTCTTGGGTTGCTCGCATTATTCGTAGTTGCTTTTATTTAATTTAGTGCATAATTATTCTCTACCCCATTTAGTCTAGTTGGACAGCTGCAACTATTTTAAAATTTAAAATTGGCAAATCTTTATGGGTTCGACCCGTACTTGCATAAGCTATTTTATAATATCCCGTGCACATACGGTATTTTGATTTGACAACAATCCCTCACCTAACGGATTTCAAAACAAACATACCAACAAATATGTCAATGGGGAATCACTACACAATTTCACCATGGGGTAGTCCTATTCCAAAAACTCGATCGATGGATCATGTCACCAACCTCTCTCATCACGAAGTCTAGACCAACAGAACGTATGATTAAAATATATCATCACGCAACCACACACCACTGGATAGAACAATCTCACCTAATGGATCAAGTTGTCACGAATCTTACTCACAAAATGAAAACCAATTAAACGTGTGATACTTAACTCTAAAAAAACACGCGCCAACAGTTATGCATGCGATACACGGTCATAACCACTTGAATCCAAAACCCCACATACACTTAATATATATAACTATATAATAGAGCATACTTTCACGCATACCAAAATATCCAAATTTGTGAATGCTAGATTGTCAACTTAACTATGGTTTCCAATCTCTCAAAACCATACCAAATATATACTACAGGGTAGGATACTGCATACTCTCAAGCGTACCCCCAAATCATCCCAATCCACAAACGTCGGATTTTTCATTAAGTTCTTAGGTTTATTAATTCTCCAACCTTAATAATTCTAACTCCTAGTTTATCGATCACGTCTCTAAACTATGAGCACTTACTTATATATATACTCTTGTAACATACATATAAGTCTTATCGTTTTATTACTGAGTTAGTTTCACGACCTATAATTCAACAATACTTTAATCAACCTTCAACACTTTTGTTCATTACTTTATAAACCAAATGCATTCACACTTCCACGGGATATCACTCACTTGTGCGTCTACGCAATTCATCCCAATCCAAACATTGGAGGGTACTAAATGGTCGTAAGGTTTATATCACCAACCTATGTAATTATTCTAGTTACTACTCAAGTATATTACCTCAAAAAACTAACATTGGAGGGTACTAAATAGGAAAACATGTATTCTAAATAAGTTATAGATTTAAAAGTGTATTGCAAGAGATTTCTTGCCTTAAAACGATGAACGTTGAACTCTCCACGCCTTGATCCATATTTCTTCCTACTCAAAGTTCCTCCCAATTTCTCCCAATCCTCTAAGGCTTCTAGGGTTTTCTCCTATGATAAGAAATGAGTAAATAATGAGGCTTAATTCTATTAAATAACTCTAATTTCTGCACCTTTACATAAGGCCTATTTTTGGGCCCCAAAATACTACCCGGAGTAGCCCAAAACTTATCCTAAAGGTATGCCTACACCCGGGCCGAACCTAAAATGACAAAAATATGTAACTAGGTCTCCGTATCACTCTAGAGTCCGTTACAACTGGTTTTACCTCATATTTCATGATAAAACCTCACCACGTAAAATAAAACATCCAATTAATTATTCTACGTGTAACCGCATCTAGTCCAACATAATTAATTACACACGTTAATTAAAAATAGCATGCAATAAAATAAATTATTTAATATGTATTTTTTTACCAATCGTCTCAAGTAATAATTACTTCCCAATTATTAATTTCTTCTCACAATTAATAAATAATAAATGTCAGAAAATACGGGGTATTACATTCTTCCGCCCTAATAAAGGAATTCCATCCTCATAATTTTCTGAAGTATAACGAAAAATCTTAAGTCTCAGATATTTCATAGGCCTATACACAAGTAGTCTGAACCCATATCAACACAACATAAAGGTAAAGGGCTCACATACGCCTATCATAACATGCCATGACTAGAGCGCCCATACACCCAATACCACGTGTACACACACATCACAAATATTTGATACATATATAAAAGCATATAGATTCACATCTCAACAACAATATAAAAGGTTTAATCATAGACTAAAGTCGTGCTCTACCACTCTACTAATCGTGACTCGAATTTTCTGAGATTATCCCACCTATTCTACTAGTGGTGCAAACGTTTCATAGTGCTCTCAACGTTGCTTTCCTTGTCCATGTTAGCCCTATCCATAGAATATCTCAATGCTCGATGCGTTAACTCTCCACATAAGTAACGTCCAATGTAAAAACTAAATTTCCTAGTACCCAATCATCTCTCAACTCCCGATGCGTACTAAGTTTCATGCATGTAACATCACGCAAGCGAAATTCAAACAAGGAACCCTACGGATACACTGCTACCTATATCGGTCGGTTATTAAGATTCATTAGCCCAAGACCCAACATGCAACAATGTATTCCCTATACAAATCTTAGCTTGTGACAATTTCAACAAGAATCTCACCCCTTACAAGAGTGATACCCAAACTTCATAAGTTAATCGATCCAACAACATTCGAAAAACATCACAATTTTCTCAAACATCCGATAGGGAACACTCTTCCCATTATTAAATCCAATAGAGTGATTAACTACTCATATACCTCTAAACATATAACCAGTACAACAAGGGCCTACTATCACTAGTTACCCTATATATGTCACTATGCTTACACCATACGTGACCATACACAACTTCATGTAACTAAAGGCATCCCTAGCCACAGAGTCCTTAAAATAAATAAATTGTTCATGCAATTAATGCATTCACTAGCATATCACATCCAATTGTCATTCTCACGCCAAAATATAAAACATCATTATCACATTAACTAAGTGAATTCATAATAGGGCTTTGCCACCACCCAAGAATAACTAACAAAGTGCATAAGATGCTCAAGGAACCCATCAATCACTAAGGTTCTCCCATAACTCATAAAATCTCCACATGACAAATGTGCTCACTCAACCCATGAAACCACAAAAAAAACGCATAAAAAAATAAGCTTATCCTATGTCTATATCTCCACACAATAACACCCCCAAACTTATATATCATCAATCTACACATCAAACTACATAACAGTAAGTACATATAACTATTTACCTAAATTGAGTGGTGGATTTGCATACTCTCCCACACCCTAGCCAAGACCTAACTTAAAATTTCAAACTAGGTCAACTCTTAATCTACGTGACACAAAATCCAACTATCCCACGAGTGGTAGAAATTCAAAAATAGATGGTGACTTTACCAATTCAAATAAATCACATACACTTCAATCCCCACATCATTGCACCCATTCTCAACAATGTGTTACTTACTAAATCATGTGAAATCTATCATTATCCCCCAAGTTTCAGTAGTAATTCCACCCATAAAATTTGTAAGCCTAAACAGAAGCATCTTTAGCTCTTGTCCACAATACTCGAAATCCATATTCGGGCACCTGTCAACACATGACCATACCTTAAATGCCATAAAAATAATAATCACAAATAATCTTAGGCGCTCTCTCTCGACTCAACTCATTATCTCATAACATCCTCTCCCGTATTGCCCCAACTATCTCTAGATGGGGTACATACGGTATCACATTTATAATCAGTATCCTTAATCAACACATGCTCTCTCCTCGATACCTTTGGGACTTACTCGTTCCTTAAATTTTTTTATAACTAATAAGTCCACAATATTCATGCCCATAATACGTAGGCAAACACATTCTCACTAAAGCTTCTTGTTGAATCTTTTCAACCCAAACATTAGGAATACCAATCCTCATTTCCAATTTCCACCTACCCAGGTGTAAAAATCATTCATTCCTAGCTATCTCTAGCTCATATTCCTCCACTATGGGGTGACCCTACTCCTAGGTCAAAAGTTCTCACATAATTATCACCCTTAAATTATTATGGGTTTAATAATACAAATCAACATTGCTCGTCTCTGAGAAAAAAATACAATTCCACTCTCTTATAGGAATTAATCACACATGACCCATCAACAAATATTCATACTTTTCTAAAATGCAACAATCCCTTGCCCTATCTCCTAGGTGCACAAAATATCATAACGAAAATCTACTAGCCTTAATTTCCATCAAAAACCATATCATCTCAGATGAAACCCAAATCTCTATTAGGCTCCTCACAACTTAAATTCTCTAATGTCTCTAAAACTGAACTTAACGTGAAATTCATTCACTACATGTCTCTAAGTTATAGATGTCACCCCATTTATAATAACTTCACAAAATTATTCTCACTATAGTGGTGAATTCTTTTTTCCAACCATTCGTTCAATACTTAACCACTAACTCACAATGACCTTTATTATCATGCTCATCTAAGCTTGAATACTCCATTAGTCTTGTTGATGCTCAAATGGCTACAAACGTTGTCAGCACACATCAGCATGACACCAAAGTACAAAAACCTATGATAGGCTCTAAACATATCAAAGAATGCTCTACAAAATATGAAATGAACGCAATGCTCTACAAAATATGAAATGAACGCAACACAAATCCTAAGGCCATTAGAAGCTTCCTGCTCTAATACCAAATGTAACACCCCCGATTTTCCACTCTCGGCTGATCAGGCCGAACATGAAATACAGGGAGCGCTAAAATAATTTATATCAAACAAAACTGTAGTAAACAAAATTCATGCATAATAAAAACTCAACAAATGATGACAATAGAATTAACTGAAATTCCCACACCATTAGATCTAACAATCTCGCCTAATCGATCAAGTTTTCACTACTCTCACTCGTGAAATGGCATCCAACTGAACATGTGATATTGACCTCCACAAAACCATGCATCAATAGTCATGCGTGTGGTACACGATCACAAACCACTTGAATCCAAAACCCCAACCGATATATTCAACATGAGTAACGGGTATCTTCATATAAGCACATAATTTATATATACATACACTCAATATATATAAATATAGGATATCGCATACTCTCGTGCATATCCAAATCATCATTATCCTCGAATGCTAGATTGTCAACTTAATTACAGTTTCCTATCTCTCAAAACCATATCAAATATATACTACAAGGTATAATATTACTTATTCTCAAGCGTACCCCAAAATCATTCCAATCCTCAAATGTCAAATTCTTAATTACATTCTTAGGTTTATAAATTCTTTAACCATATTAAATTCAACTCCTAGTTTATCATGTCTCTAAACTATGAACATTTTCTTATATATATATACTCTCTCGTAACATACATATACATCTTCTCATTTAATTATTGTCAGCTCCATGTCCTATAATTCCTCAAGACCTAAACCAACCTCTAACACTTTAGTTTGTTGATTTCCAAACCCAGTACAAACACACGGCCATAGGATATCTCTCACCCTCGCGTCTACTCAATTCAACCAATCCCAACACTAGAGGGTACTAAATGGTACTAAGGTTTATATCTCTAACCTATGTAACTATTCTCGTTATCAATCAAGTATAGTCCATTAATAAACTAAGTTAAACCACCATAAACAAAAGCCCAAACTCAAATTAAGCTCACAATCCTAAACAAACAAAAACTTGCCCGTATTTGGGCAGAACAGGAGGGATCGAGCGATTGACTCCTAGGGTCGATTGATCGATGGTCTCGGATCTTGGACACTTACTCTTCATTATGTATTTTGTCCCTTGCACCCTACATTAAAGTTACTACAATCTTCCAAAATAGATTCAAAACCTCAACCTAACTACCGTGCTATGATCTTAAGCGTATTGCAACAATTATTCAAGGCCAACATAAAAAAAAGGCTTAATCCATCAAGTTCATAGTTTTAAACCTAGATCACCAATAACATTTAAGAAGTCCAATTACTCTACGATATCATATTCAATCTACAAATTAATATGGGTCTTTTACTTAGTGATGGAAAATAAACCCTAAAGCATTAAGTTATACTCCAAATTTAGACATCTACAACATCCAATTTCACATTCTCTCCATAAAAGTACAAGTCCTTAATGCATATGCAATTAATCAATCTCCTAATTAACCTATATACACAAACATGATTAAGACTAAGTCAATCAAGACCTAAACATGCATTCTAATCTAAGATGAACATACAAAACATGTATTCAATGTAAGTTTGAGATTTAAAATTATTGCAAGAGATTTCTTGCCTTAAAACGAGGAACGGTGAATTTTCCATGCATTAGTTCCTATCTATTCCTCCTTAAAGCTCCTCCCAAGTTCTTATAATCCTCTAGGGATGCTAGGGTCTTATCTTATGGTAATAAATTAATAAAATATGACACATAATTCTATTAAATAACTTTTATTTTTTCACCTCTACATAAGGCCTATTTTTTAGCCCCCAAATCTACACAAAGTACTACCCAGAATAGCCCAAGACTTAGCATAAGGGTATACCTACCCCCCGAGCCTAACTTAAGATGGAAAAACATGTAATCGGGTTTTCGTGTCACTCTAAGTCCAATTCAATTGATTATACCTCATATCTCATGGTAAAACCTCACCACGTAAAATAAAATAGCCAATTAATTATTTTACACGTAACTGCATATAGTCCAAGATAATTGATTACACCCATTAATTAAAAATAGCATGCGGAACAATAAATTACTTAATATGAAATTTAATTATCATCTAAATATGAAATTGTTATTACGAAATTATTACAAGTAATAATTACGTCCCATTTATTAATTGCTTCTCAAAATTAATAAACAATAAATGCCAAAAAATACGGGGTATTACAGTACATAAGCAACCTCTCATTAACAAATTAATTATCTTTATGTTATTAAATGTTAACTTAGAAGGAGGCCTTGGTTGAGCAAGAAGGGACTTAGAAACCAAGCAATTTGGGGCCTTTTGAGTGTTTTGGTTTTGAGGGTATTACAATACACAAAAAAGAGAGAATAGCTCCGCAAAAGACCCTAAGGGACACTCGTACAGACACACGTGGTAGGAACATCTAGGTCACTCCCACATAACCACGCTAACAAGTAACCCGGAATATCACTCGCGCAAACACTAGTTACACATTAAAGTGAGTGACCCTTCTGGTTGCTTATATATTCACACAAATTCATAACAACGAGTGACCCTTAAGGTCACTCACAGGATTTCATACTTTCAAACCGCAGTTTTATAAACATTGATATCCGTGCACAAACTTTGCACAATGCAAAAGGTATAAAATAAAAGAAATCACTTTTTAGGCTACTAGCTGACAAGATTACCTTTTTGTCACTACTGCACCAGGTGTCACACCACTAGAAGGTAATAGTGGTCTAGCAGTAATGGACAATTATAGGGAACAAAATTTTCCCAGATATTTATTTCAAAGAATATTTATAGGCACGTAATGACACACCATCCCTAAGATTTTCCTATAAATATAACCTCACCTACGCATTAAAGAACATGACATGCATTGTATTGTATTGTTATGTTGCACAAAATCTCACAAGCACAAAGATATTATTTTTATGCTTCTCTCTCATAATTATTTAAGTGGTTACTTCTCCTCTCATAAAGAATCGTCACCCTAAAAAAGGTCATGTTCAATACTTATTATTATAAAGTTAATGTTGTGTTGAAAAGTTATATTCAATCATTGATATTCTTCAGTATCAAAAAACCAAGTTATTATAAAAAAAATGTTCATTTTTATTCATTTTAAAGCATTTGATTATAATTTCCTTAGAAAATTATTTCATTAGTGCAGTAATGCCTCTCCATTAATCATTATCCATAGACCCCGGTATCACTGCCCACTTATATTTGGCGACTCCGATAGGGCGGTATCCTCAAAAGTATGGAAAAATAAGGTCATAATAATAAAACCTTCAGTCAAAAAGTAGTCGTAACTGATAAAAGTGAACCCAGTCCATTCATGGGACAGATGATCAACTCAGCTTCAACCCCATAGCTGACAAGGTTAAACATTATGGGAATATTATTTGAGCTTTTAAAACAGCACAACATAGACATGTCTGGCTTGGGGCATGCTAATTCTTCACCTTTAATTACACTTACTATGGGAGTAACCACACAGGAAGCATCACAAGTAAATAAATAATTAATAGACCAACCACTTACCCAGATAGCATATCATTTGGATAAGAAAGATGAGGCAGAAGAAGCTTCTTCAAAAATATCTTAAGGAGTTATATAAACTTATTTCATTTAAAAACAATTCGATCTCCTTTCTTTAAGAAGAGTTGAAGAATCCTTTTCCCAAAAATATTAATGATATACCGTATCCATGGGATTACATTCCACCATAGTTCATTAAGTTCAATGGGAAAGGAGAGAACAACAAAAAGCGTGTCAAAAGGTTTGCGGAATATCTCGGGGTGCACTAAAACAACAAGAATTTAAGGTTGAGAGAGTTCTCAAAACTCTTACTTTAAAAACCAACTCATAGTACTCTCACTTAGCACCAAACGGTAGCTCCACGTGGGAGGAGATTCATAAACAGATCCTTTAAAAATTCTTTGTAGCGAAAGATGAGTTTACTCCAAGGAATTTAGCCCAGGAGGGTCAAAACCTCGTGAAATGCAATACATCAAGAGTTTTAGAGAAAGATGTCGGGACATAAAAGAGGAGGACACGGAGGAAAGATAATTATAAATATGTGTGGAAGGGTTGCACAAAGCGTATAGTACTCATTTAATCAAAGAAACTAGGGAAAGAACATTTAAATAATTTACAAGATTAGTAAGGAACATTGCAATGATCATTAAACGTAAAGCTCAAAATTAGAGCGACGCAATAGTTCCTCCATAAGTAAGATTCCAGGTTGGTTGAAGAAATTTTTTTAATTTTGTGTATACAGTTTGAAAGGAAATAAAGGCAGTCAAGGAACCCCAAAGAATGGGGGAGATGGAAAGAGGAAGTTTAAAAATGAAGTACCTCCACCTATGACCTATAGTATGGAATAAGTGTTAGAGTACAAGTATTCTAAAAATCTCCATAATATTATATTGTATTTTTCTATTCCAAAACATTTTAACCCGTCGTCTAAGTTGATCTCGAAAGGTTCATGTTCAAGATTATAAGACCAAACCTCTTCATCTTCATCCAAGAGATACCTCATCCCATGAACAATGATAATGTTGCTTTAAAATAAAGGTAAAGGACTTATAAGACTTAGTTAACCATTGGTTTAACATAACTAAAACTTGGATTTTCTATAATTAGAAAATGTGCTAAACTTGTGTGTAAGTTTTTGAATAAATTATCAAATACACTATATAATATACTTTTCATATAAAAAAACTATTTTTTTAGAAATTGCATATGTATGTGTATTTTATGTATGAGTATTATAGGTTGAGAACCAACATACTTAGAGTTTTGGATAAAATAATTTTTAAAACTTTGGTAAGAAAAAAGTGGACAAAACTCCCTAGACAATAGCACGACCTACTTCGTCGCTACGAAGATTTTCTTCGCTACAACGATTAAGGTTTTCACTGGAACGATCCTTTGTTTTGTTTTCCATGGTTACTTACGTGACCTGGCTTTGTCTAAGCCTCGATGCAGTAAAGGATATTTTAACAATAGAAAAAAGGATACATTTCCAAGATTACTTTAAAAAAATGTGTAGACTCTCTTTTACTACCATGTATTTTGTAGTGTTAGGGAAACAACCATCTATTATGTAGAAAAATTACTTAGAGATGCTTAGATCTTATGAACACAATTTTGAAGTGCCTATTTAGTTCATTTCTTCTCCAAATAAAAAAGAGGTTGATTTTAAGGTTTTCATTGTTTTATCAAGCTAAAGAAATCATATTTTCTTATAGAGAAAAAACTGTATTTTTATTTTTGAGACATCGATTATTTCCATTACTATTTTAAAGTCATTTGAAGTTTTATAACTTCTTCTTAATACTTGAACAAAAACAATTATATTTATTCTTGAGAGACTTTAAATATTTTCTATATCTCAAAATTACTTGTGAGTGTATTTTTATTAGCCAAACACTAAATATCATGTACTAGGAAGTAGAAATACATTTGTGTCTTCACACTTATTCCATTGTAACGACGTATTTTTCTTCACCTATAAATAAGATTTGAAGATTGGTTCGAATGCGACATTATTAATGAAAGTTGACACCTGCGACATAACAAATTGTCCAAGAGAGATTCGTGGTTTCGCACCTTATGAAGGTTGTGAATTATTGAGTCTAGGAGAGGTTTAAGATTGTAATTCATCTCTTCCTTTTATAAATCCTTCCCTATATAGTGGAAGGTGTCGGTTTGGCCCGAGGTTTTTCTTAAAACGCCTTTTTCCTCGTACAAATTCTTGTCTCAAGTGCATGATTCAGTTTTTCGTATTTTGATTCCCTTTACATGCTTCATGGAGATATGTTGATAAGTGGAATCAAGTTTTTGTCATTTGGATGATATTATTAACTTTTTCCTGTATTTAGATTAAAGACAAATATTACCTTAACATGGAAATAATTTTAATTTGGATAGTTTCTCTCTACATGTGTTTTCTCACCTCGTATCAGAGCCAGACCACATTTGTTCTAGGCTTAATCACTTAGAGGTAGATCTTGTGTGTGTAGATATGGCTTTTCGGTATGATATTTTTATGATGTGTCTAGTAGTACTTATAATGATTGTGATCATATTGGTTTCTTTAACACTTGAATCTAAATATGATAAACTTTATTAAGAGTCCGAAATTTTTTAAATAGAATGCTTTAATGTCCTCCAAATTAAAATAATATGAAACGGATAACATTAATTTACATCTTAAGGCATCTATAGTTTATCAACTTCAATATGAGTGTGTTCACATATGTGAGAAGATTAATTTGTTAAGGGGAGAGCCTTCAATTGTTGATTATAGTTCAACAAAAATTTTAAAAGAAGAAAATGGATGTCTTTATATAAAGGTTAAAACTTTTAAAAAATATAAATTAGAGTTTTAAATGAGCTTGCACTTTAAAAAGATGACTTTTTGTGCATTTTGGAAGCTCAAGGACCTATCCTCTTCGAAAAGAATAAAATGTGTTGATGTTACTGATTCGTATCAAATATTGCACATTTCCACCCTATATCTTTATGCATTCTAGCACTTTTACGGTCCATAATGCCTATATTTATGCTCATTAACTAGACAACCTTGGATTTGGATATATACATGTTTTTAAGGGGTTAATTGTTCTTTTGTAGGTATTGGAACGCTAAAAGTGAGGATCCGTTGCATTTCGGAAAAGTTTCATCGTCGAACACTACTTCAAGGGCATTTTAGTCAATTCACATTTCATCTTCAGCTGATAGAATTTCCATGGATACGTATTTCGTTGAGAAAGCTTCGCGTGGCCACAAACGGTGCACGATTCCGATTCCGGAAGGTGAAGTTATGGTTGTTTCCGTTTGTAACGTTTTCCCCCTCTTCATGGACCAAAGAGCTGCCAAAAATAGAGTGTCGGACGATCGCGGTTCAAGGCCCGGTCGACCGCAATTTTGCATTTTTCCGTGGAAAGGAGACAGTGCACTTTTATAAGAAGGCGCGGTCGACCGCGCCCCTGAACCAGTCGACCGCGTATACCAGATATTTGTTGATCTTTTCCTTTTCTTTTCTTTTTCCTTTATTTCTTTTGTAACTTACTATATAAAGGAATTTTGGTTTCGTTTTCAGATATACTTAGATATAATTGATTTTAGTTTAGTTTAGATTAGGGTTTGTATTTTTGGAGAGTTCTTGTTCATTTCTTCTTGGATTAACACCCTTTTGGGTTTGTAAGTTGACTATTCATTCACCCTCTCCATTAATATAATTTATTTACATGCTTTGATTTAGTTGCTTTCGAGTGTAGATTTATTGCATTTCTTTACTGCATTTATTTATCGCATTTTTAATATGTTTTCTAGAGAAATAAGTCTAGGTTGTGTTTGAATGGAACTCACTCGGGTTGACGTGTTGCTTTGCTTTGGTGATGGTGTTTAGAGGTCTATTTCGGGTGCGTTGTCCTAGTTATTACGCCTAGGGGATTTGACGGGGCATATCATGTATGTTCCGTGCTTACGACCTTGCGTGCGTAATTTTTAGAATATTTGTTGACGTCAAAATCATATTAGGCTTTTATGCGGATTTAGGGGCATGACAACCCCTGGTTCAATTAACTGTCAAAACGAGACGCATTTGTAATAACTCGTCGACCCCACCCATGTAACCATTTTATACTAATTAACGCGGGTGAGGGATATTCGACGCAACCTATAGTTTTTACTCGCTTTGTTAATCTAGTTTCAATACACTCGCCTAGATTATTCATTTCCCTTTTTCGCATCTTTTCCTTCTTAGTTTGTAATCACCTTTTTTCCTTTTATTGAGAAGTATTAAACCAGATAATATTCTAGCAACTCGTCTCTATGGATTTTCGATACCCGACTTACCACTATACTTGTATCGCAAGTGTAGTTGTAATTTAGGTTTGTTTGTATTATCGCGGTGAAACAAAAATAACGATTGTGTCCTTACACGAACACACTTTTCACACGTTGATCAGTTACTTTTTTAGATTATCTATACTTTTTGGATGATTTAAAAGATAAGAACATTATTTCAAAAGAAGAGGATGAAAATTTTATCAATTTTGAAGAAGAAAGAAAATGTTTTTTTACATCTCTTAAAAAATTAAAAATGGATCTTCATTTGTGTGAAGAGTCCAAAATCGTTTTGGAAAAGAAAGTTGAAAGTCTTCAAAATTATTTGATCTTAGCCAAAGAAATGAAAATAGATTTAAAGGCAATATCAAAAAACTTGAAAGTATGCTTTTTATACCAACCTAAATTTCAAATGATAAAAGATGGTTAAGTTTTAACAAGTTTGATGTTTCACCTTCCAAAAGAGAAACAAATTATGTAAAATCTTATCTTCAAAATGAGATAACGAAATTTGAAAAAGTTCCTTTGAAAACTCAAGATAAAAATAAAAATATTCTAAATGTTTTTGAAAAGAAAAATAAACTTGTGCCTCCCAAGTTTTCTAACAAAAATCAAGTGGTTAATCATAAGAGGCCTAAAAAGAACTTTTTTTGTTCTTAGTGTCTTAAAAGGAGTCACCATAAAGATTTTTGTTACTAGTTGAATAATGTTCAAAAATTTTAAAAGGTCGATCTTAATCCCAAAACCCCAATGACAACCTAAAACTTTAAAATATGATCATTGTCATAAATTTAGTAATTTCAGAAGAAAAATATATATTTTACTCAAACCAAATCTACCTTTTAATCGTGGTAAGAGTGGTAAGATTTTGTGAGGAACAACATAGGTTAAAAAGTTTTATATTCAAGAATTTTGCACCTAAACCCGTTGAAAGACAAATTTGGGATAAAAAGAATCAAAATATTTTTTGATAAAAAGAACCATAGGAGGAGACGAAAAGTGAACAGAATTGTGCCTTGTGTCCTATCTAATACCAAAGATACATGTGTGAATCATGTATGGGTTAGGAAGTAAACTTCAGATAGAATTAAAGTTGAGAAGATTCTGAATTTGGTTCTCTCTACCTCTAAACGCTAAAGTTGGTTTGCTTTAGTCATAGCCTTTGTTAGCATCTCATTTCATATACCATATGTTAGGCTATGCTTTTGATTCGTATATAAGTTTGTATATCATTTTCATCATTCTTGATAACTCATATGTGAAATTTTTATCTTCTGGATTTGTTATTGCTTCATATCTTGAATAATTAGAAAAGATTTTTTCTAGAATACTTTGTTTTAATTTTTCAAAAGTATGCTTTTAAATTTATCACATCTAGTTAATCATTTATTGACCCATGTATGTTGTATTCCTATGCATATTAAATGAGTTTTCATATGTCACTTGGATTAATATTCATTGTATATGATTATTAATCTTGGTTTGATTCTTTTGTATTTAGGCATTGCATGCTCTTTTAGTCTTAACCTTAGTGATGTCTTTAGACTGATTATATTAGGATTCCATTGATTATTTTCATGATTGACTGAGTTCATAGGAATAATTTTTAGGATTATGTGCTTCATGTACACCCTTCAATCCTATGTCATGCTCTTTTGTGGTTGTATGTATCTTTCATTGAAAAATTTAAAAATATTTTTGATACAATCATATTTATGCCTTTTTAGATGATATACTCCATGTTATATTTTTGTATATCAAATTGGATTATTTGATCATTTTTCTTTGCGTCTGGGAATATGACATGTGCTTCATGAGATGGATTTGGTCTTATAAACTTTGAGAAAATTTATGCTTGAGAATATATTATCATATCTTGTTACACTTTGCACCGCACTACGCATTGAGTTGATGCCACTCTATGAGGAATGCCAAAAATTTATTATCTTCTAACAAGCATTCAAAGCTTCATTAGACTTATTAAAGAATTTTTTACTCCTATATATTTACATGAAGGTTTTATTTCGTGATTTTGAAAAGTTGAAAAATCTTATGTTATTTAAAAAAATCATGAGTGCAGATGTGGTTAGGTCTATAACTTTGATTGGATGATGCTACCTGTGAAAATTCTATATAGTATCCCAGTTTTGTACTTAAGTGAAAGCAACCACATGCAAAAGAAATGTGAACATAGGAATGTCTCAAAAACATTTAACTATATAAAATTGAGTAACACCAAAGATTACTAATTGCTAATTTGAGGGGGGTGGGGGATGGTAGTTGAAAATGATCCTAAAAAGGGTGTTGGATATATCACTTGAATCGAAGCTTTGAATTCTCTATTTTATGATTATTTATCTTAATTTCACTTGAACTTGGACCTTTCTCTCAATTGTGTTCTTTATTTTTGTTTTGAACGATCGAGAAAGATCTTATGTGCTTGGTTAATGCTCTCATCGTGTTATTATTCTTTTATCGATAATTTTTTTTATTATGAACATTGGACGTGAAACTCAAATTTTGGTATGTGTGATAATATTGGCTATATTTTTATTTATCAAAAAGGGTTCTTAGAGTTGTTCTCTAATGGCATACATGGTTTTGTGCCATGTAAAACCCTTTATTTGATATAAATTGCTAAAATCTCAATTGGTATCATTTTCTTTGCATCTTATTCTTATTTTCCCCGTGTAGTATATCTTGCACATTTTTTTAAAAGATACATTGTAAATTCATGTTTAGGAATATTTCTCTTTGTTGAGTGATGATTTCGTTGGAATATACTTACTCATGTTTAGCCTTAATTGGCTTTAGATTTAATTTTGCTTATTCATGTTCTTAAAGTATGTGATATTACCTTTGACTTTGATATTGATACTAAATTTACGTACATATTGATATCATAGTTTCTACATTTGGGATAAAAATGCTTCATTATATCCAAATGTTGTTTTTAGCAGCTTTGTCTTGATGATATTTGGTGTGAAATGTCATTATATCTTATACCATTGGTGTTTATTATTCATGATATTACCCATGCTTCACCTTTGGATGTTTTTTACACATATTTCATAGATACTTTCTGATTGAGTGCGAAAAGTGTGCACGTGTAAGGAGCACAGTCACTATTTCAGTTTCTCCTACTCAATAAAAACAAACCTAAATTACGACTACACTTGCGAGGCAAGCACAGCGGTAATTCGGGTATCGAAAATCCACAGGGACGATATGCTTGAATTTATATGATTTAATATTCCTAAATAAAAGTGTAAAAGATAAATTACAAACTAAAAAGGAAAAACATGCATAAAAGGTAAATGTTTATCTAGGCGAGGGAAATGAAACTAGATTAAGAAAGCGGTAAAACTATAGGTTGCGTCGAATATCCCTCACCCGAGTTAATTTGTATAAAATGGATACATGGGTCGACGAGTTATTTAGAATGCGTCTCGTTTCGACAGTTAATTAAATCAAGGGTTGTCACGCCCCTAAATCCGCATAAAAGCCTAATAAGATTTTGGCGTCAATAAATATCCCGGAAATTACGTACGCAAGGTCGTAAGCACGAGACATACATGATATGCCCCGTCAAATCTCCTAAGCGCAATAACTAGGACAACGCGCCCGAAATAGACCCGTAAACACCATCACCAAAGCCAAGCAACGCGTTAACTCGAGTGAGTTCAATTCAAACACAACCTAATTTAAATTACCTAGAAAGCATATTAAAAATGCGATAAATGAAACGCGATAAAGAAATACGATAAATCTACACTAGAAAGCAAGGGAAGAAAGCACGTAAACTAATTATGAAATCATGTAAACCTAATTAACAAAGCAAGAATTAAGTAAAAACAACTATATTAATGTAGAGGGAAGATGAAATCACCAATTACAAACCCAAAAGGGTGTCAAACCAAGAAAGAAATGAAGATTGAGCTCTCAAACCCCTCAAACCCTAAGCTAAACTAACCTAAAATGAATTATATCTATTTTTACATCAAAATTTGGTATTTATAGTAAGTGGAATTAAAAAAGAAAAGAAAAGAGAAAAGAAAAGAAAATCCCAAAATATCTGCTGAAAATAGGCGATCGATCGATCGACCCGTTTGGTCGATCGATCGATGGTGAACAAAATATCCCGCTGTCGAGAAGGATCGATCGATCGACCCCAAACCGTCGATCAATCGATCAAACAGGGATGAGCCAAGGCAGCACACTACATTCCCTTCTTGGCTTGAATGGATTTCCCATCCGCTGAAATCGCCGTAAATTCTTCGTTCTGAATCGGATTCGCTCACTGTTCGCGGCCACGCAAAGCTTATGAGGAGGGATATAACTTACGCGAAGATGTTGGGATAGGTGCCCAATCTGTAAAATGACAAAAATGCCCTTGAATGTGCGATTGCGTACGAAAATCAAGCAGAATGCGTCTGAACTTCACACTTAGCATCCAAATACCTATAAAATCTCAATTAACCCTTGAAAAACATGTTAACATAGAAATCCAAGGTTGTATGGTTAACAATCATAAACATAGGGAATAAGATTGTCTGAGGGGGCTAAAATGCGTAGGTTCGGAGGATGAAATATATAATATTTGCATATCATCGCAACCCCTAACTTACACATTGCTAGTCCCTAGAAATGAAATAGTATGCAACAAGAACTACAAGAAAACCAAAAATAGGAGATAGCACAAAAGTATGGTAAAAAATCGAAAGGCCACTTTTGCGGGCGATTCGATTGCATTTAGCGTATGCAATAAGCCATTAAACCCCTAGGTCACCCTAGTGGACGAGTGTCATCTCGTGAGGGTTTTCAGGGATGATACCCACAAACATTACATGGTTTCCTCAAAATATGCCCAAGCCAACATGCGACAAGCCCAAAAATAGCGAACAAGATTTCATACGCATTATTAGCAAATTGAACGGATTCAAACAAAAGTTCAAATCATTGACATTATAGAATGCACCTCATAGAATTGAAACTTTAAAATGTGGGAGGGGGAGCGAGCACATGCAAAGTGTGATTTGGCAAAAACTTATATAAACCGGATAAACATTAAAGCAAGCATATATTCAATCCTCACGGGCATTACGCTCATCAAGTGAATTTACTCGAAATAGGTAGGTAACACACGGAACATGCGGGCATAAAGAGTAAATGGAAATGGAAACTAGGCCACACACATGTCACAAATGAAGAACGTTATATATAAACTGAAAAACTGTAATCTCAATGAAAGGATACCGCTCATTAAAGAGGCGAAATGCATTTTCGTAGATTATCAAAACTATTATGACTTTTAAATTACATTAACCTAAGATCACATAGGACTTTAATACGGTTGTAATGTAGGTTTGGCTAGGGTATGAAATGAAGGAATGTATATACGGATTCAAGGTGTTCGGGATGAAAACTCGGGATAATGGGAAGATGCGGGCAATATCAAAATTAGAAAATAACTTCCAAATCGGCATTAGATATATCATCAGGGAGAGTAATCAAAGCTTATTTACTATATACACAACATTTACAACTTTATCTTTCTTTTTCTTTTCTTCTTTTTCTCATGTTTTCTTTTGTTTTCTTTTGCTTTTTGTTTTCTCTTTTTCATCACTTTTTCACTTTTTCTTTTCTTTACTTTTCAAACTCTCATATTCCTGAATTGCAACCGACATCACAACAAAATCATTCAATCCCAAGTAACATTCCAAACAAAGGTATGGAAAGTGTATGTATGGTTTATAACTGCAATGTAGAGTTGGTTATGGGAATGGGGTTATGAAACGAAAGGCTATATTTAGGCTCAAAGGGGTTAACAAGGGCAAACATATGAGGGTGAGGTCAAGGCTAATATGGGTGATATAACAAAGAATGACTATGATCATTTCCAAAAGTTTACGCAATTCTCGAGTTAAAACAATATATGAAAATCAGGATCAAGTAACACATTTCAAGTATGAACTCAATTAATGAATGGTCAAATGAAAGACCAGTGAGATTACCAACGAAATCAACGTTTTCAATGAGAAAAGAATAGTGTATAACACTCACAAATGACTAAAGGTACAAAGCTTACTCGGTGTAAGTATATACAATGCAACAAAAGATTACCGAGTTATAAAAATCTTAAACCAAATCAATAAGACCATAAAAGTGCATGTGCTCATGGGATTAAAGTTTAATTCATGAAGTTATTCATAATTTCAATAAGTGAGACTTAAGACTAACAACTTCTAAAATCGAGAACATGAATCATTGGGTTGTCTATTGGATCGGGCAATTATTGAAATTTATCATCGGAAACAAAGGCAAAAAGCAAAAGAAGGAGAAAAAAGAAAGAAAATCTTCTTTAAATTTTTGAATTTTTCTAAGAAAAGCATACTAAGTAACTAACATGTGAGAAAAAAACATGGACACTACCAATGAATGGATAGAATATCCCACACCCCCTAACTTAAAACCTGACATTGTCCTCAATGTGAATTAAGAACCAAGTTTAAGAAGGAAAAGAGTGATATTACCCAAAATGGAGCGATCTCCAGAAAGTGCGAGTCCGATGATTCTACAAAACAAGTTAGTACTGAGCATAGCAAAAACAAATAACAAAAAGTCAACTAATTACACTAGACTAAAATAAAAAGAAAGAAAGAATAAAAAGCTAACTATATACAACCTACTATTTAGGCTTCACACTAACCATACACTAGAAGTCTAAATAGTTGAGGGTCCACCATAACAACGATTTGACTTTAGAGGATAACCGGTGTACCCTCACATACAAGCATGCCCTCCGAAAAATATGAAATCCCTTTGAACAATGGTTAGTGTGAAGCCTATTAAAAGTTTTGGAGGGACGATGGGGGGTTTGGATAGAACGGGTGACAAAAACATGTGGGGATCGAGAAAAGCCAAATAACCTCCCAAATAATTTGAAATTGGAATGGGAGGTGGCGCACACGAAGGCAAAGATGCGATCATGGAAGGCGACTCGAGCAAGTACTCCTCATCGGCGAAAAGGTTTAAAACATTAAAGTTTGAAATCGAATCATCAGGTACTTGTGACGGTGTGATAATAGAGGATGAAAATGGGGATGAAATAAATTCAAACTCATGAGATGAATCATCATCGCATGAAGATTGAGTTTCGAAGGAATTAATATCATTTTCATTGAAATGTTCTTCTTTAGGCGCCATAGAAGAAATCATTTCATTGCAAATAGATATTATGTCGTTTTCATCCTCACTTTCAATATCTATTACGCAATGGGCAAAGTCTACAATGGTTTGTTCCAAAGTATGCACAAGTACCTCATTTGGTTCAAAACATTCCTCGACTTCGAAAGTCTCGGAAGCAAAATCGTCGTCAGACGCAAAAAGTAAATCTAAGTCATGTTCCCACGAACGATTTGCTTCCCGATAATGATTTTCAATTTTCTCATTCTCATACATATGCAAGCCCTCACCGAATGTCATGGGTCGAGGTGCGAATGCATGAAAATGGGAACTTTGAAAATTTCCATCGGACTTAAACGAAAACTCATTATTATAGGAATTTTGAAAACTATTCGAATTCGTTTCAAAATTCCTGTTATAAGGAGGTAAAGGCCCAAAATCATTATCATCATCATCAAAATTCCAATAACCCAAGTTTTAACTTTCGTTATACTCGTACAAAGTCATATTTGAATTTGTTATACTTTGGGATTCTAAGTATTCACCGAAAGTCATAGGCTTGCGAGAATTTTGAGAATTATGACAATGATTACCGAAAGAATTAGAATAAGACATGCTTACCCCAAAAATGGCTCGAAGTGGCGGATTCCACAAAGTAAGTGCGCTCGGGAAAAATTCGAGCGTTTCTAAGGGCTCAAATGTGGAAGTCCTGCAAAATATTAGAAAATAATACAGAGAGAAAGAAAATACTATGAAATACTAAATTAAATAAAGTCTAAAACAAACTCATCCCCGGCAACGGCTCCATTTTGATTGGATGCAAAAAGTGTGCTCGTGTAAGGTGCACAATCGTTGTTTTAGTTTCTCCTACTCAATACAAACAAACCTAAATTATGACTACACTTGCGAGGCAAGCACAGCGGTAAGTCGGGTATGGAAAATCCACAGGGGCGAGATGCTTGAATTTATATGATTTAATATTCCTAAATAAAAGTGTAAAAGATAAATTACAAACTAAAAAGGCAAAAGACGCATAAAAGGTAAATGTTTATCTAGGCGAGGGAAATGAAACTTGATTAAGAAAGCGGTAAAACTATAGGTTGCGTCGAATATCCCTCACCCGGGTTAATTTGTATAAAATGGATACATGCGTCGACGAGTTATTTAGAATACGTCTCGTTTCGACAGTTAATTAAATCAAGGATTGTCATGCCCCTAAATCCGCATAAAAGCCTAATAAGATTTTGGAGTCAACAAATATCCCGGAAATTGCACACACAAGGTCATAAGCACGGGACATACATGATATGCCACGTCAAATCTCCTAGGCGCAATAACTAGGACAACGCACCCGAAATAGACCCGTAAACACCATCACCAAAGCCAAGCAACGCATTAACTCGAGTGAGTTCAATTCAAACACAACCTAATTTAAATTACCTAGAAAGCATATCAAAAACGGGGTAAATGAAACGCGATAATGAAACGCGATAAATCTACACTAGAAAGCACGGTAAGAAAGCACGTAAACTAATTATGAAAGCATGTAAACCTAATTAACAAAGCAAGAATTAATTAAAAAAACAACTATATCAATGGAGAGGGAAGATGAAAGCACCAATTACTAACCCAAAAGGGTGTCAAACCAAGAAAGAAATGAAGATTGAGCTCTCAAACCCCTCAAACCTAAGCTAAACTAACCTAAAATGAATTATATCTGTTTTTACATCCAAAATTGGTATTTATAGTAAGTGGAATTAAAAAAGAAAAGAAAAGAGAAAAGAAAAGAAAAGCCCAAAATATCTGATGGAAACAGGGGATCGATCGATCGACCCGTTTGGTCGATCGATCGATGGTGAACAAAATATCCCACTATAGAGAAAGATCGATCGATCGACCCCAAATCGTCGATCAATCGATCAAGCGGGGGTGAGCCAAGGCAGCACACTGCATTCCCTTCTTGGCTTAAATGGATTTCCCGTCCGCTGAAATCGTCGTAACTTCTTCGATCTAAATCGGATTCGTACACCATCTACTGCCACGTGAAGCTTGCAAGGAGGGTTACAACTTTAGTGAAGATGTTGGGCCAGGTGCCCAATCTGTGAAATGACTAAAATGCCCTTGAACGTGCGATTACGTACGAAAATTGAGCGGAATGCGTTCGAACTTCACATTTAGCATCCAAATACCTATAAAAGCTCAATTAACCCCTGCAAAACATGTTAACATAGAAATCCGAGGTTATCTGTTTAACGAGCATAAATATAGGGAATAAGATACCCGAGGGGGCTAAAATGCGTAGGTTTGGAGGATGAAATACGTAATATTTGTGTATCGTCACTTTCCTTCTCATGAGTTATCACTTGGTATCTAAAATTATGTTTACGTTTTGAGGTAGGATTATAATCTTAGAGTCCTCATTTGTTATCTTTTTTCTCTCATCGGGTATATTTTATATCATGCGCTCTTTTCTCATTTTTCGTAACTTGATGTTCAGTACATTTTGAGTATTTATGCTATATTCTTGATGATGGTTTCAATATATTTGAATTATTATATCATTATTAATCGTTTGTGCCTTTATATGTTATATCATGCGATTCATATCCCATAGTTTTATCATCTCCATGTGCTTGTTGTGTTGCATGGCATGTTTTTCACACTCTAAGCTTAGTTTCTCTAATTATGTCATATGGTCACGTTCCTTTTGTCCGTATTGGTTCGGTTTTTTAAGCTCGTCATCTTTTCTAAATATGGAGAAATTTCCTAAAAGGATAGACAACTTGATTAAAGGGGAGATTCACTTTGTGACAAAATAAAGTTAGTTGTGGGATAGAAAGAGAGAAAATTTATTTTCTTAGGTTATACTTTTCATATGATAGAGTTAATGATATTACATGTTTAGGGGAGTTTAGTTAGAGATAATGGATTTTAGCTTTTGGTGATATATATATATATATATATATATATATATATATATATATATATATATATATATATTAAGGTTGTTACTCATATAATAGTTATCTTTAATACCTTATATATTGTTATTTTTGGTTCATAACCTATTTTAACTTTTATTTCAATTATATATTGTGGTATATTTGTTTTAATATTTTGGTTAATATTTACTAGTTCGGTTATTTAGAAAGTATTTAATTATGTTCCTAATGACGTTGTTTATTGTAACTATTATTTTTTTCCTTTGTCAATTCCATAACAAAAAGGGGGAGAATCTTCCTTCACGGAGAGAGTCCTTCTTTAGACGGAGAGTAATTCCTTATGGTTAGAACCCTTCTTTATATGAAGAATCTTTATCAAGGGGGGAGAATATTTATTAAGGGGGAGGAAAATAAATTAAGAGGAAATACCATGATGTGATATTATGATAGAGTTTACGTGGAAATGAAATAGTGACAGAGGCTTAGGGAATGAAGTTTATATATATATATATATATATATATATATATATATATATATATATATATATATATATATATATATATATATATATATATTGTATCTTGTAGAAATATTGGATAAAGTTGGTATATGTTCTTTAGCGATTAGATGAACCATGTACGCATTGATATATCTTGTATACACCTTATTACTCACGGTGCCTTGTCATTTGTTTTACGCATCAGTACCTTTATGTATTTGCTAGTGCTTGACAAGAAACAGGTTTCAAGAGTTCCAAATTATGGTGCAATCTCCTGTGATTAATTTGAGTTTGCCTTTCTATCTTTTTATGCCTTTGGTCAGGCATGTCGTGTCATAGGTTATATATTAGATTCATTTGTTTCTAATATTTTATTTTGTTTGTTTTGTTACGAAATAGACAATGGGGGAGATTATAAGAGTACAAGTTTGCTCAAAGCATACATAATATTAGATTGTCTTTTGCATTTCAAAATATTTTGAGTCATAGTCTAAGTTGATCTGGAAAGATTCATGTTCAAAATTACCAGACTGAACTTCTTCATCTCCATCCAAAAACTACCTCATGTCATAACCAATGAGAATGTCACTTTAGGAGAAAGGTAAAGGACTTAGAAAATCTAGCTCACTATTAGTTTAATATAACTAAAAAGACTTAGTTCACTATTGGTTTAACATAACTAAAACTTGGATTTTCTTAAATTGGAAAATGTGTTAAACTTGTGTGAGAGTTTTTGGATGAATTATCAAATACACTATGCAATATACTTTTCATATAGAAAAACTATTTTTTTAAATTTCATCTTTAGGTGTGTATTTTGAGTATGACACCTAGGGTTTGATACAAGGCTATAGGAGGCTATTTAACATTATATAAATAAATAAAACACCGGGAATATGAAAGAGAAATATATTTATACAAATTTAAGGGTTAGAGAAGATGAAGGGAGAAAAAGAGGTGCTAAAATTTTAATAAATAAACCCATCACTTTCAGGATGTTTTCGACGTGGCATAGTTATGAATCTGACTTCCGCACTACCTATAGGTCCTAGGTAATTTAATTAGGAATACGTAGGCTATGGTTTTGTAATTTTCAACAGTGGGAAAGATAGTAATTTTTTACAGATTGTTGGAGTGTTTTACGAATTGAGATAGGTTAGTTCTCCCGTGGTTATTTTATAAGATATACATGTTAACCCTTATTTGTATACATATATTCCATGATATGTGTTGCATCTTTGTATATTATACTTGTATGTCAATATCATCCTTGTTGCACACATGTTTATATGATCTTGTTTTTATGTCAAGTAGTTGGAAAAATCATAATTAGATGATTTTACGCATATGTTAGACTTTAGAAATTTGGTAGAATAATAATACATAATTTGTGAAAATGTAATATCGATATAGATGTTGTATTGAGATATTGACATTATTATTATTGGAGGATGTTAAGGCGTCACTTAGCCAAACCACTCGCTGAATGGGGTGTGCTTTTGGGATATTTTCTTATTTTTTATCTCGTGAGTCATGCCATGGACCCATTGGGGATGTTAAGCCATTTTCTTGTGGTTTATTAATCCATTGTGATAGGACAATGAGGGGAGTACCCTATTGTTCCTTTTTATTATGATTTTATTGGTTTTGGGACCATTAAGAGTTGTGAGGATAATTGACAATAGTGGTGATCAAGAGTCCACACCGTATTGAGGTAAGTGTGGTGGGGATTTGATATATCGGGGTATTGGGATATGTAGTGACACGCAGTGAAATCCTAGGGTTTGATATTTATCTTGGGATATAGTTGAGTGTTTGTACACATACACTCATATAAATATATGCATGCACAAGTATGTGTAGTTAACTTGGAGCATTTATACGAGCCTGCAGAGTTTCTCGCTCATACCCTCATGGTTTATATATGCATGACAGGTTTTGATTCGTTCAATGATTTACATTGTCGATGCGGCATGATTGGATTGAGGTTACAGGGACAAGTAGACAACTCTGTACTTTATTTTAAAAGAATTGTACATTTTCTTGTAAAAAAATTGTAAAATATTTTTTAGATTTATGAGAATAAATAATCTATTTATGAATTCATGCTTTCGCAAATGTTTATTTAGCCGTTGGGCCTTGTTAAATGGTTTTGAAAAATGGTTTTAATTTGGACGCATTTTTACTTTTGAGTAGTATCGTGGGCATTTATTTTACTGGGTTGAATCTCCAACTCTGGACTATAAAGAATCTCAATAGTCCAATATCCAACTCTGTATAATAATAATAATAATAATAATAATAATAATAATAATAATAATAATAATAATAATAATAATAATAATAATAATAATAATAATAATAATAATAATAATAATAATAATAATAATAATAATAATAATAATAATAATAATAATATCAATTTAATACATCTTATACAAATCTCTGACTCGAGAAATCTGAATAAATACAACTGGCTGAATAAATAAAACCTAAAGTAATACAGGAATGTAAATGAGCTAAAAGATCGACACCTACATCCTAGGAAATGATAAACAAAATTGATGTTCCAGAAACTCCTCCAACGAATAGCTCAAGTATGTGGCGGCAACTACGGCCTAAGACCTGTAAAAATAGTTCCAAAGAGAGGATTGAATCTATAAAGTCTACAGTTGTAATATGTGGGTTCTCGGAATACAGTTAGTATCAAGTGAGGTGTAACCCCTTGTCAAGATCGGGATCAACACCAAGCAATATTAAATGTTAGCAATGGACACACGTGAATAAGTGGAAAAGGGATTCAATATTCATAATTGTATTAAATGATATGTTGGCATAATAAATACACAACAGCCATAATAAATAGATGGGACCATTCGGTAGCTTGGTTCGAGGGAGAAAGAACAAGAACTCTAGGCGCAATAAAGGCAAGACAGGAACTTCAAGTTTAGTTAATTCTCAATGATATGGGTATTCAATGGATGTGGGAAATTATGTTCTCATGATAGCTCTCGTGTATGGGGGAAGTTGGGTAACAATTATAGGTACAGAATGCTCATCCCATTAAACTGTATTATCTGGTGTATTAATATGAAGGGTAAGTTGATCGAGTAAAATTTCCCACGTTCGATACGATTGATGGTATTAAATGCACAAGTGCCTCCCATTAATGTAGAAGATATTGCATTAAAGGCATAGGATCTCATAATTTGGCGGAAAACAATTTTATTAGCAGTAGTTATGGTGGGCATTAATGATGGACATGACGTGGCAACTTAGGGCTTATATTATAACGGCTAAAGGGTCAGGTTTGGTTAACTAAACCTTCCATCTTAAGGATAAACCGACTTGAATGCTGTAACTTTGAGTCCCTAAATATCAGACATTATGACGTCAGAAAGTGGGTAAATAGTGCCTTTATTAGGTGCATGGTCACATCAGTTAGGCTGGACGGTGTCTTCTTTAAGGTTGCTCGGTTGGTAGGTAGCTCAAGTGTTTAGTTTTCTGTTTATTGGTTAAGAACTATCTTAAGACCAATGCTGCAAGATTGAGGTACCTCGAGGAGGTTCCCTCGAACAAGTAGGAGTTGAGGTAGCTAGGATGTAGTGGCTCGAGAAAACATATGTACTAAGTGAAGTTTTGCCCAAGTGTGCCAAGAGGGTTGGTAATTATATTCCCAATGTTGCCTTGCTCCCAATCCTCCAAACCATGTCCATATGGGGTTTCCAAGAGGAGGTTGTTCGATAGACCGTGTTAGCTCTCCAATGCCCTGCCAGGCATGGTCCCTCATAGGTATAAAATAACCTCTCTTAACATATAATCATAGGATAAAGTACATGATACAATTCATTTTATTTCTCATTACAAACTATCGTCATTCGAGTGACTTTGATCTATGAGTTGGATCCTTCGAACCAGGTCCCTGGGAGAATCTTCAAGGTGGGTCCTTCGAGCTACTTATACGGAGAATCTTAGAGGTAACTTACTTGGGTGATCTTCATCATCCTTCTCCATCTGCCAATCAATCAGATTAACTGAGTTAATCACTCTTTAGCGAGGACTCCCTTCTATATTTGCCCCTTCGTAGAGATATGTGTTTATTACATGAAGAAATATCTATACGAAACCCTTTGTTGATCTTTAATCCTTTCTTGCAACGACTTTTTAAAGTCCCTGGGCACTTAATTTATAAGAAATAACAAATTTTTAGTAGTGGAGTAAGTATAACTTCCTCTATCTTTTCGAATCGCCTCGTCTGTTTAATAAGTATCTTGTCATACTTAAAATAATATATCTTCCTTTTCTGATGTTTCATGATTACTCGTGGCAAATGCCTTGGGGAAAGTAATGAGGTTTATTGAAATTTCCCCCAAAACTTTTCATTTATCCCAAGACAAAAAGACTCCAAGCGTATTTCAGTTAATGAGGTTGTCATTTGCACTTTTTTCTATGACACGTGGCAGCGCCAGGGTACGCACGTGTTTTCCACACTTCACATTCGCATGTTTGTTCCCCAAAACATCATCATTCCAACCCTTGAACTCTGTTGTAACCCGTGCGTGGTGAACTCGCAAGTTAATTTGATCATTATTACGCTTCTCTAATCGTTGCCTTTTGCCGCCCATTGGGGTCCGTGTTGCCCTTATAAAAGGGGTGTGCCTTCATTTCAAATTTCCACCTTTGGATTTTCGTCTTTGAGTTGAGATTTTATGAGAGCGTACTTTGCCTTTTTTTTTAACTTTATTCCGTTCAACATACCCTCTTATCTTATTCTCCCAAGTTCCCCATGGCACCCATCATTAAGAGCACTCACTCTGCTAGGGTTGTTTACCCTGAAACTCAGGCACGTTAAAACCAATGGACGCTTTACCGCTGCGCTCCCTACTTCAGGGAGTCTGATCATTTCTAGAAAATGACGGAGAGGTTTATCGGCGCACTAGATTCGGTTGAAAACCCTAAGTCATTGATGGATGACGGTGAGAATGCTAAGGAATTCACCTACATCCCTACCGCCATCGTTACCTAATTTTTCATTGAGAGTGGTGATTTCCCATAATCCAAGGTGGAGTTTGAGGCTTCTTCTCATGCTTTTGAGGGGTTAGGTCCTTGGACCGACTACATCCATTCCAAGTACTCTGCTCTACTTGCTCTTATTGGCCTATATTGCTCCAGTTGGCTGGGTGATCTTACTCTTGCCAAAAACAACACTGCCCTTCAGCTACTCTTGTCTCGTTGGAGCCACATGTCACATACCTTTGTGGCCTCCTGGGGTGAATTTACTATCAGCCTCGAAGACGTTTACGAGTTGCTAAGATTAGAAGCGACGGGATTTGACACGTTTTTCAAAAAAGCAGTTTCTAGTAAAGAGAATACCTTAAGGGCTGAGTTAGAAGCGATTATGAAAGATTGCATGGTTACGTATAACAAGTGTACCTATTCAGAGGTAATCAGGTACTTATACTTTATTGAAGATAAGGCGGTGATTAGGGTTCGTGAGGTAGTAAAGGAAAATCCTCATAGAAAATAAGTATTCGAACAACCCATGGTTGGAAAGGGTTTTAATTCTCAGATTGAGCTAGCGGGTTACATCGGGGTGATGTTATCAAAGATCTATCTCCCGAGAAAGCCCTATGATTTCCCTCGAAAGGACTTGATAAATATGGTTGTTACATTTGGTTGGACCGAGTGGTGGCATATTCATCCAGGAGCATCGAAAGGTTTGATGTTTCCAATTATGCGAATCACGTTCTTTTAACAGATTTCCTTTATGCTCACTTTTCGAACTATTCCCCAATCGGTAACTACCCCGGTTCCCAGCCTATCAGAATCCCCAGGATCTGTTGTTGGAATCATAAAAGTGTTAAGAAGCCTCTCATATTTTTGCTCGATAGAGCCAAAAGGTTCTTACCTCACCCCTAAGTTAGGGAGGACTAGTTTTTTACAAATGATTGTTTTGCTGAGGAGGAATGTACCATCACTCCCCTCAATGAAGCACTTTTTAGGAACTTCCCATCAAATAACGCCCCCCCTTTTGCTGATCCTTTCTTACTTACCCTCTTACATGGAATGGTCTTCTTTTAATTCAGTTTACAGGCCCCGTCGTGTAGCCTTGCAATTTGGTTACGATCAAGGGACCCCTTTACTAAGCCACTTTACCCGCGAGAAAACTACAAACTTTTCTTTTGCTTATGCCAATTATCTAACTTTAGATGTGGTAAATCTTTGTGCCAGCTACCACTCCACCCTATCATTCTGAGCAGGGAATATCAAGGGAGTAGGTCATCCATGTATATAATAGTGTTCTAGTAAAACCAGCATGTTCATTTTCAAAGTAACGTTCTGAAGGAACCTCGATATCCTGAGGTTGAGAGATACCCTCCCACAGAGTTGGGTTTAAGAAATTATACCACCTTCAACTCGATGTTCCCTCTGAGTTTTGTCAAAAACTATGTTCCTTCCGAGCTGCCTATGATAGCTCCAATGGACCAAGTTGTGGTTAAGAAGAAGAAAGCATCACAATCCTGAGGTAGCTGTTGTTGCCCCTGGTCCTTTGAGGCTAGTTGACGGAATTGATACTCCATATTTTGCTTCGTCTAGAGAAGTTGTGATGGCTACCAGAAAGGCCCTGATGAAGAAGCTCAAAACTGTCCAATAAGTTCTAGTGGCCCATACTTCTGACCTCAAAGTCGCCTAGGAAGTCAGTACAATGTTTGATCATATTTGACAAACTTGGGAGAACTTTAGCGAAGAAAATAGGGATTTGATATCAGTCAAGATGGCTTCCCGTGGTTTCTCGTACATTTCTCATCCCACCGAAGGTAGTAAAAAGAGGAAGGCAATTAGCCCTCTTAGGCTTGTGCTGGAGAAATCGGTCGAATCAAACGAAAAGGAGATTCCTGAGAAGCATGTAGCAGCTGGTTCTGATGATGATGATGATGATGATGATGATGATGATGATGGTGGTGGTGGTGGAGAAGAAGAAGAAGAAGAAGAAGAAGAAGAAGAAGAAGAATAAGAAGAAGAAGAAGAAGAAGAAGAAGAAGAAGAAGAAGAAGAAGAAGAAGAAGAAGAAGAAGAAGAAGAAGAAGAAGAAGAAGAAGAAGAAGAAGAAAAAGAGGAAAAGTAGGATACTGTATTGATATAGCGATGCAGGTTGAGGAGAATGGTTTCCCCTTCTAAACCTGCCTCACCTCCTCGGGATTATGAAGTTATAGAGGACGTGTTGGAAGAAGAAGAGGTATACTTTCCACCCTTCTTCTAAGTCTTTAACTTTTCCTCTTTTATCTTGTGATGACGACTCTATTTTGTTCCAATTCTCCCTTTTTCCAGGTTGATGTACGAGGTGGATCGTGCGATGATGTTAAGGAGAGTAGTCTGTTGGAGGAGCTTGGCAAAGTTCTACCTGCCTTGAAAGAAACTATACCGTAGGAGATAGCTGCCCCTATTGCTTCGTAGGTAACCTCCAATTTCCCCCTAGGGGCAGTTATTTCTGATACTTCAACTGAATCAAGTAGTGGTTATTCACTTGATCCTACTTTTTTGCTAGAGAAGGCTGGTCTTGAGGCAGGTGTGCTAGTTACGAGGATTGTTGAAGTTGTTCCTAAATTTCCCGCTCTTGTATGTCCGCTTCCCGTGGTAAGATTTTTCTCTTGATATTCTAAATTATTTGTTCCTTTTGACTTGATATTCTAACTTGCTCTCCATTGTGCTTTGTAGGTATCTTTACCCAAACCCGTTGCTCCGTTACTCCCCACCCCATCTTATGACCAGGTTCTTGTTACCATTTTTGGGCCCTCAATCGATAATGAGGAGCAAGTCGAAGTTACTTCTGCAGGACAAGGAGAGGGGAGAATGGAGGAGGTTTCTGACAAAGGGGGGATGTGATTATCCCCCAAGAGCAACGTCATTTGGTAGCGCCTATTTTGGCTGAAGAAGAAGATGTAGTTCAAATGGCTACTCGTGAATTTACTGATGAGCAGCATCCAGAGGTATACTTGTCTTCTTCTAGATATGTCCTGTATTTAAAATATATTAATTTTGCCAAGTCATATTGGTCTTAGAAATCTCCCATAACCGAGGGTCAGGTGGGCCAAGTTATATTGGTCTTATAAATATCTTATAATCGAGGGTTAGGCAGGCCAAGTCTTATTGGCGTAAAATCTTCCATAACCTAGGGTCAGGCGGGCCAAGTCTTATTAGCATAAAATTTCCAATAACCGAGAGTTCGGTGGGCCAAGTCTTATTGGCATAAAATCTCACATAACCGAGGGTCAAGCGGGCCAAATCTTATTGGCATAAAATCTCCCATAACAGAGAGTCAGGCGAGCCAAATTATAGTGGACTTAAAATTCATTCTTGCAAGCCAATTTGTATGTGTTTTTTCTCACTTGGAAATTTCTCGTATTTTAGGTAGAGGTCGAGAAACCTACAGCACACGAGTCATAAGTTGAGCCTGTCGCTCATGAAGTTGCACAGGCGACGACTCTAGCTGAAATTGCCTCCTTGGGTGGGCTCCTACTACTGTACCAGTTCGAGAGATGACACCTAATGTTGGTGAAGTACATGAGGTGGTTGATTCTAGGGTCCAAGAAAGTGACAGTGCATCGCACACCAGACTCCGTTTCGCAAGTGATAGCATTTTCAGTGCACATCCTCCTGAAGCATGAACTGAGTTAGTTGTAAGGAAGACTTTGGCCAATTTCCCTCACATGCTGACTGAGGGTCCTCATGTGTTAATTGAGAAACTCTTGGTCCATTTTCCTTCAACTTTCACTTCTCACAGTCTTTAGCCTATTCTCAGGAAGATGACTTGCCGTTTGCTCGGGCTCACCATTATTTTGGAGGAGATCCTCAGTACCCCTCTCGAGTTACTCAGTTCTGATACAATCAAGTCAGTATTAGGGAAACTTAATATGCTCATCAATGATGGATTCTCATTATCTTGGTTGATAAATCTGCTCCGTGAATTCAAGAAAGTTGATCTACCTGCCCTCTATCATCGGTTGCAGAGCTCTCATCGATCACAGGTAGTTGTTTCGGAGGAGCTTGTAAGTCTGGAGACTCAACTGGTGATGGCTGAACAGAAGGTATAGGAGGCTCGTGAAGCTATTACTAGGTCAAAGGCTGAGCTTATCAAGAAGGAACAAGATTTGTAGTCTATTTAGTAAAATACGGAGCTTCATCAGAAGGATTTGATCAATCTTATTACAGACCAGAGCAACCTTGAGCAAATTCTCCTCCAACATCACCATCGATTGCTTGGATCAACGAACCTTCGTTTTATTATGGATATCCCGAACTCACCCTTGTTTAATGTTTCCTTTGTTGGTGTTCCTTAGTTTGGGGTTTTGATCCCCCTCTTTATTTTATTTGCATGCAATCACAGTACTTCTCTATTAAATAAATAAAAAGTTTGTGACCTTTTGTGTTTTCCTCCTTTCCCTTTTTTTTCTTTTTACTTTAGTTGCACTATTACATTAATACCAATCATGCCATGCAAGATGAGGTTAACATTTTCACATAAACATTTACTTCACACTATATTAAACGAATAGGCCTAATCATTTACGAGGGACATCCCTTCGAACAAACATTAACAAGATACAATGCAATAAACTGGGGTGTTGGCAAAACGTGCATTTAAACATGGTATATCTTCAGCCACTTGTTGTTAAGTTTGAATGTAACATTGTCCTCCACCCTGGATATCTTGTAATAACTCGAAATCATGAGCTACTCAAACGATGTAAGGTCCTTCCTAGTTGGCCTCAAACTTGGGCAATGACAAACCCCTGATGTGCCTAGTGCATGCTTTTAGAACCAAGTCCCTCTCTTTAAACTTCCTCGGTCTCACTAATTGGTCGTATGATCTAAGCAACTACTTTCTATACATCGCGAAGTGTCTTGCTGTATTGTCCCTATGCTCTTTTTTAGTGCATTGAGTTACACGTGCCGATTGTAAAGGAGCATGGCACTTCGTAAGTTATAGCGGGCGAACGGTACCTCTAGTTCAATCGAAAAAACTGCTTCTGCCCCAAATACTAAGGAAAATGGGGTATATCCCGTTGGTTTCCTCTTTGTTGTTAGTTAGGCCCAAAGTACTTCGGGGATCTTATCATCCCATGTGCCCAGGAAATCTTCTAACATCATTGCCAAGAAATTTACTAAGGTCTTGTTGGTGGCCTCTTCCTGTGATTCTCGTCCACTTCTCTCACCATTCTCTTGCTAAGAACGCTTTGAGTCTGGACTTGGTGCTTGATTGGGTCAATGCGTCGGGTCATTTGGTCTCGGAGTTGCCTCAATATACTAGGGGGCTCATTGTACCCAAGTCACGTTCTTCTTCGTACGTCACCACTATTCGATAGGGTGCTTGCACCCTTTCTCGAGTGGATGGTACCCTTGTTCCCCCGGTGCACCATGTTACCATCGTAGCCTCTTTTGTCAGATCTGTATAGAAAGCGATGTCCACCATATGAGCTTCCTCTTTTGCAAGAGGTTTCTTAGTGGCTCGAATCACCACCTCTGTGCCTTTTATGTTTACCTTAGCGCACTGATGATAGGTAGAGGGTGCCAACCCATGGTTATGCATCCACACCCTACCCAACCAAAGTTGGTGCGATGGCTCGCAGTTCACAATACGGAATTTGATATGAGAAGTGATATTCCCCATCGTGATGCCTACGTTGACATAACCCATCGACTTGGACGAATGATTATCATACCTTGAGATTGCTAATGAATGGGGTACTATCCTTATCTCCGACAGTCCAGTAGCATAAAAGGACCCAGTAGGTATTATATTGATGGATGCTCCCCCGTCCAACAAAACACGCGAGAAAACACAATCATTTACAGATGTCATAACATACAAGGGTCTATTGTGGGGGTACGTGATTAATCTGTCGACTTTCAAGAATATGACTTCAGAGAGGTACCTTCTCACAAGCCTGTCCATAGTCCCCTTCCATTTCAGGTATGGCACCATATTCTTCTTTGCAATTTCCAAGATGGATCGCGTAACTTCCAGTCGGGAGTCCTCGGGGAGGATAACCTGATCGAAGAACCAACTAAACTTTGGTGAGCGAGCAACTGCCACGCATTCGACCCACGGGTCTGCTTATTCATCTCCGGGCTCATAAACTTCCTATACATCTCTATACGCAGCCTCATCATAGGTTATCACTGCATTTACCTCCTCCAGAGAGCAGGCTCCGATCTGCCTACTTAGTCCCTCGAAGGGGTCATGTACTTATTTCCCTTGTTCATATACCTCCTATGAATCATCATTTAAATGGAGCTGAGCTAGCTCAAAGGTGCATTCCCCCATAGATTCTTCAAAGTTACCCTCTTCGAACCACTGCTCTCTCATCAATTATTCAGCCTCTTCAGCAAAAACGTTGGCCATATGGGCTCCATGTGGTGATAAGGGGCTATCGTTCACAATAGTTTGCGACAACTCGATGTATCCATTCTTCACATGATGGTCAATCAATCTCCTTAGTGAAAAACACACTTTGGCAGGGTGGTTCACCCTATTATGAAGTTCACAATAGTGAGGTTTCTCACTGTCCTCCTGAGAGAGTTGCGTCGTGTTAATGTTGATCGGCCTGCAAACCTTATCTCAAACCATAAGATCATACGGGTTTAAAGCTAGTTCCACCATACAAGGTATCTCGAGGGCATCTTCCTCGCCTTCGAATCTTCTCTTGTTGCCTCTCCCCCTTATGCTTCCTCGGCCGCCACTGCTTTCCTCCTTAGCCCCATCGTCTGCATAATTGACCCTCGAGGGTACCCCCCTCCCCGAGGCAACCGTTGGTCGTAGTAGTAAGCTTGATGAAGCAATCAAGGGTAGTACTGGCTCAACCACCAAGTAAATATTCTTCACTGCTTTCAAGAATGCTGTGAACGTACTCTCTCGCATTTTATTAATCAAATGGCAGATATACTCGGGCAACAAACCCTCTATGCAAACTTGCAAAAGTTTATCCTCTCATGTTTCTTCCCTTACATCCAGAGAGTGCTCGCAAAACCTCCTAATATAAGCCACAACATCCTTCCTCGGCTTCTGCATCTCACGTGCTAGCTGCAAACTCATCCTCAGCCAAAAATAACTTTTGTGCAAACAAAACGTGCAATTCCTCCCAAGAGCCCACACTACCTGGGGCCATGTGGGAGTACCACGTATATGCTTTCTCTGTCAAGCACTTTGAAAATTACCACAACCTCAATTTTTTTCATTGCAATGGTCCCCAAGACTTTTAATAAATCTCTTCACGTGCTCCTTCGAGTTTACACCTTTCCCCATGTACTTCTCGAATATTGACGGAATATACCCTAGTGGGTAGGGTTCATTGCTGTATGCCTTTGGGTATGGAGTACGAAAGTCATCATACACCGAAGAACTATCTCCACCTTTGGACACTGTTATGAACTTCAGTAGCTCCTTTTTCATTTCTTTTAAGTTGGTCGGTGAAGAGTTAGTTGGCTGCACTATTACTATTGTCGGAATCATCAGCGCAGGTGATGCACTTTTTTTCGTGCCGCCCATCGTAGCCTGAGTCGCCGAAGTCATTCCCCCATCTTACGACGTTGTCCCAATTATCATAAGTGGGACTGTGGTGGGAGGCACACTACCAAAAGTTAGCATAGCGGTAGGGAGAGAGCTGTTAAAAGTGGGCGTAGAACACCCCCCGTAACAGTAGGGGCAGGTATTGTCGCTGGTGGTGTAGTGAAGGAGTTCCCTCCCGTAGGGATCCCCAACATCGCCTGGGTTGTCGGAGTCTTGATGAACTCTGCGAACAAACCCATGAGTCCCTTCATTTGTGTTGGGCCTATTGTCGTCTGTGTGACCATCATTTTCCGTCACACCGGCATTGGACGCGCTAGGCTCCATCCGTGCTATTCTCACTCCCTCAGATAGCATGGAGAGGTTTGCCTCCTCTTCACGCTGTATGACATCAAAGTCAATGATTCTAGTGGTGTCATCCTCTGGTATCTTTTCAAAAGAGAATACCTCCCCAACCTAAATGTAAGATGTGGGTTCTTGGAATACAGTTAGTATCAAGTGAGGCTTAACCCCTTATCAAGATCGGGATCAACACCGTGCAATATTAAATGTTGACAGTGGACACAGGTGAATAAGAGGCAAAGGGAATCAATATTCAGACTTGTATTAAATAATATGTTGGCACAATAAATACACAACAGCCATAATAAATAGATGGGATCAGCAGGTAAACTAGTCGTAAGGAGAAAGAGCAAGCACTCTAGGCGCAATAAAGGCAAGGCAGGAACTTCAAGCTCAGTTAATTCTCAATGATATGGGTATTCAATGGATGTGGAAAATTATGTTCTCATGATAGATCTTGTGTATGGGGGAGAGTTGGGCATTAATTCTACGTTCAGAATACTCATCTCGTTAAACTGTTTGTCTGGTGTATTTATATGAAGGGCAAGTTACTCCAGTAAACTTGCTCGCGTTTGATGTGATCGATGGTATTAAATGCATAAGTACCTCCCATTAATGTATAAGATATTGCATTAAATGCATGGGATCTCATAATTTGGTGGGAAATTGTATCATTGGTTGGAAGCATAGTGGGATTTAATGATGGACATGACGTGGCAGCTTGGGGCTTATCTTATAACGGGTAAAGGATCAGGTTTAGCGAACTAGACCTGTCGTCCTAAGGATAAACCCACTTGAGTGTCGTAACTTTGATTCCCTAAATGTCAGACGTTATGACGTCAAAAAATGGGTAAAAAGTGACTCTATTAGGTGCATGGTCACATCAGTCAGGCTAGATGACGTCTCGACTGGTAGGTAGCTCGAGTGTTTAGTTTTTTATTTTCTAGTTAAGAACTATCTTAAGACCAAGGCTGCAAGATTGAGGTACCTTGAGGAGCTTCCCTTGAATAAGTAGGAGTAGAGGTATCTCGGTTGTAGTGGCTTGAGAAACCATATGTACTAAGTAAAGTTTTGCCTAAATGTGCCAAAAGGGTTGGTAATTGTATTCCCAACGTTACCTTGCTCCCAATCCTCCAGACCATGTCCCTGCGGGATTCCGAGGAGGAGTTTTTCGATAGAGCATGTTAGCTCTCCCATGCTCTGACAAGCATGGTCCCTCGTGGGTACCAAATAACCTCACTCAACATATAATCATAGGATAAAGTACATGATACAATTCATTCTATTTCTTATTACAAACTGTCATCATTCAAGTGACTTTGATCTACGAGTTGGATCCTTCGAACAAGGTCCATAGAAGAATTTTCGAGGTGGGTCCTTTGAGCTACCTATACGGAGAATCTTCGAGGTAACTTGCTCGGGTAATTTTCATCCTCCTTCTTCATCTGCTAATCAGTCAGATTAACCGAGTTAATCACTCTTTAGCGGGGACTCCCCGTACAACAGTGCATAAGAATATAACTACATTTGGGTCATAATAATAACATACTTTCCTCTTATATTTAAGTTGATTTTAAGTTATCCCAACCCAAACAACCTAAATAATCATGCGGTTCTAATCCTAATCCCGAATGAGGCCCATGTGAAGTAATTTCATATTTTAATTAAGTATTCTTTACCCTAATAATTTAAGTTCATCTTTTAGATTAGTATCTCTTACTCTACCGTACTATCTTACATTAATAATATTTCACTTGCTAAACATGAATCTCTTACTTTAACAATCTCAAATTATGATTCTAAATGCATATCTCTAGTGTATTTGACTTTAATATTCCTGAGTCATAGTTCAATATATATGTCACTCGTATATTTTATAACAATATTCCCAAATCATAATCTCATGGTACACATCTCTAATATAAATCATAATTTATTACAATTATCTCAAGATCCAAGCTAATGGAAATCACACAATCCGAAATATCCGTGAGTATTCTCAACTCATATCAAATTATACGGGGACACCTACAGCCCAAAAAAAAAGTATGAAGGTCTATCCATATTGCCTTCGGGGATCACTCGTGACACTACTAGGTATAGTTACAGGACTTTCCAACCCTATAGCCTCAAAACAACATCAGTAATGGAAATCACTATTCCATTACACTAAACATATGGCCCCATACCTCAGGCTATATGACATGATCAGGCCCCATTCTCCTAACTCGATAGATGGGTACTTCAGCACATAGGATTGGAGTAAATAGGAACTCGATAGATCCCATCTCTATCACCAAGAATACCATGCAGGATCAACATCGTATGCACCCCACCAAATCCTCCCATAGTAGGTTACCCACAAGCATGCACAAACCCCTGGTATGATTACACATAAGTCAATTAAATCATCACAAATCCTACTCAATTGGGTTATACAGATAGTCTCTTTTATTACAAATTATTACACACATTTAATTTTAAACGTTTATTTAATTTTATCCCGAACACCTAAGCTTCCAATATCCAGGTATCGTCTTGTACTTACCGTTTATGATAATCAACAACTACCCTACTCGATAGGTTAAAAATACATTATTTTCTATAATAGGATCTACACAATCGTTACACATTAATCGGTATTATAATACTTGACCCAAATCCAGTGTTCCTAAACTAGGTATTAATCCACAATATATTGTCCTCATATAAATTTAAAGAGCTTAAAAGTATAAAAACTTAACCTTGATCAAAACCCGAAGTAAAAATCCCTTTAACCAACCTGACTCGAGCATCCCATCAAGGCTGGATCGATCTAATCTTGGGCTGGATCGATCCGAGCCTAGGCCAAATTGATCTGACGGGCCCAAGGTCTTCTCCTTCTTCTTGTTTTCCTTTATTACGATCATAGCTCAACAACTCCAAATCCTACTACCTCTAACATAAATTTAGCCATTCTCTTTCACATATCATCAACATATGATCACTAGCAACATATTTTTGTAAGTTTAAGAGAAAAAACAACTCATTTAAAGATCTAATATTATAAATCATAAAAGAAACCTGGGGTTTATGTTCTACACATGAATGGTCCAATTAACCTATTAATTCTCATCAATTAACATGATTAAATTAGGGGTTTTACAGATTTGATCAAGTAGGATTCATATCTAAAAATATCTAAGTTTGATTGCAATGGTTTAAGGCTTAATTTATTGATTCCTAAAAAAAGTTACAAGAGTTCTTTGAATACAAAACTAGGGTTCTCATCTTTAGAATCTTAATTACGAATTAAGGTTTGATTATGAACAAAAATCATATTATAATATTATCTTCACAGATTCTAACATATTAATATTATTCTAACACAAATCTAATTATGTTGTTAAAGAAAGTAAACTTGTCTTTGATTGATCATGGAATCAATCCTTAATTTCCCCCAATTCTCCGAGCCAAATTCGTAATTCTCTAAGGTAGGGTTTCCCCCTCCTCTTCCTTCACATCTAGGGCTCTCCAAATATGTGTTATGATAATTAGGTTAAGATAATAGGTTATATTATAATCACTAAATCCTAAATTAGTCTTATGCTTTAAAAGAACCTCGATCGAAAAGGCCCAAAGCATGCTCTAAATGGCCTAAAACTAGGTCCAACCCATATATCAATCCAATAGACCAAGATTCTAGTATAATAAGCTCAAATCGGACTATCTAAGCATCTCATGAATGAACCCGAAGGTTAACATGTTTTCCAAATCAATCGTCTTGTCAAGTTAATTAAGTCTTCTATTACATTAATTAATTAGCCAATACGCATTACTTAAGTTTAAATAATAATTATTAATTAATTAGATTGTGACTCGGTATTATAAGAACCTACTTTATGATCGGTGGGACTCGATGCTGAGGTAATAATCCAAACAAGGAAACCCCTAACATCTAGCCCATGACCATTCCATAATTGTCCATAATACTAACTCACGTAAGTATTTATCTTAATGAATTATTATGAGTTCGCCCACGTATGCTTCAATAATAGTCCAATCAACACGTAACTCAATGACGTAATACAATATATGCAACATCTCAAATTCACATCTCAATGTACTATAGACATATCGAAAGTCCAACATCTCAAATCACAAAATGACATACCTCACGTCATATGAAATAATAATTCATCAATATTAAATAATCAATTTAATACTTAAATATAATACGGGGCATTACAACTATCTGGAATGACAAGGGGAGCATCTAGTGAGTCCCTCGGCTTAGGATAACCTATAAGGTATCTCTCATTCACCAATGCAGATGACTTTACCATAAATTCTTTAAGTGATGCCATGAAGTTGTCTTCATCCCCAAAGAAAGGGGAAGACCTATAAATAGTAAAAACTTTTGTAAGGCATTGCTCAAGATATTTTTGTTGTGATTTTTTCACCACAACAGAGATACCACCCACGTTATGGTAGCCAGATGGCCCAATGCCACCCTAACTTGTGACAACGCTAGCAGAAACTTCCATAGCAGCGATGGGAGAAAATAGAGTCACATGAGGAGACAAATGGAAACCTCAATAAGCATGGTTCCTATAAAGATGGTGGTCATAGCAGTAGAAGCGGATGAAGATGAAACAACGGAGCTTGAAGAGGCCATTGAAATAGGAAAAATTTGAAGAATAAATAAGAGGTTTTGTCCAGAAAACACTTAAACTTAGTGGACTCTGAACTTTCTATCTCTAAAACAATGAGGAAGCAAGATAAAAGTTTTGAAAGTGATAACATCGGGTATTTATACAAATGGGAATGCAAAATGGTGCCATTAGTTCAAGAAAAAGGGAGATAATCATTAGAAGTCGAGCACAGCCTCTCCTAAAGTGACATGTGGCAGCTCATTACATAAATAAATGTGTTGAAAAGGTTAAGCGTGTTGAAGCATTTAATAGCCCACGCATATAATTATTGCAAATATCCAATTAAAATATTTTAGACATTTCATACACAACCCTCTTTTTACACACAGAACGAGAGAACATGTACGGGGGCTAATGTAGAGGGGTACACGAGCAACCCCTCATTAACAAAATAATTATCTTTATGTTATCATAGGTTTACTTAGCAATAGGCCTTGGTCGAGAAGCAACCAGGCGATTTGGGAGCTTTTGAGAGTTTTGGTTTGGAAATTGAGAGTAAGACTTGAGTAAGCCAAGACTCAATCACTTCAATAATTTGATAAATAGAGAAAATCAGTGCGAGAGACCCAAAGGTTCACTCGCATATACACATGTGGTAATACCATCTAGTTCACTTGTACAGAAACAAGCTAACGAGTAACCCAAAGGTCACTCGCATAAATAATAGCTACACATTAAAGTGAGTGACCCTTGAGGTTGTTCGTAGATTCACACAAAGTACCGCAAGATTTCATACTTACACAATAATTTTTTTATCAACATTGATATTAATGCACAACCTTTACACAATGCAAAAGATACAAAATACAAGAAAGCACTTTTTAAGCTACTAGCTGACAATATCACCTTTTTGTCACTACTGCACGGAGGTCACGCCACTAAAAGGTAATTTATGTCTCTTACTAACAAACAATTATCGTGGACAAAATGTTCTCAGATATTTATCACAAAGAATATTATAGAGGCGCGTAATGACAAATCATCCCTAACATTTTCCTATAAATAGAATCTTGCCTACGCACTAAAGACCATAACATAACATAGCATTGTTATGTTGCAAAAAATCTCGCAAGCACAAAGATATTCTCTTCGTGCTCTTTTATCATAATTATTTAAGTTTTTCCTTCTCTCAAAGAATCATCCCCCTCAAAAAGGTCATGTTCAGTACTTAATATTGTAGAGTTGTTGTGTCAAAAAGTTGTATTCAATCATTAATATTCTTCTATAGCAAGAATCCAAGTTATTGTAAAAAAAAAGTTCATTTTTATTCATTTTCAAGCATTTGATTATTATTGCCTTATAAAATTCTTGCATTAGTGTGTGTCACGCCTCTCCGTTAATCAGTATTCTTAGACCTTGGTATCACTACCCTCTTAGAACCATTTCCAGAGCATTGAGTCATTTTGTCGGGAAAAATGCCCCGATGCTATTTTCCTTAATTGAAAAATATAACTCCTCCAAAGTATTAGGGATCTCGAGCCTTCCCGCAACAATCAGACTGTCGCGCGTCCGCCCTTCGACGGTATCCCAACTAATGCGTGATCCTTTAAGTACTTTACCAGCTAGTTTTTACAAATCGTGAGTCACGGACTCATATAATGGCTAGTTTCTCCAAACATTAGTTACATATTCATATAGTGGCTAGTTTTTTTAATCACTGGTCACAAGAACTCTATAACAACTAGTCTTTTTAATCAATTCAATCCCAGGGCGCTCCAAACGATCGACAAATCTCAAGTATGCCTAACATGATTCCTCATACGTATTGTATTTTCGGATACGCGTATGTAATACCCCGTATTTTCTATGATATTTATTTTTGGGGATTAATTGAATTAAATGTTTATTAATTGGAAATTAATCCGGATAATAATATTAACGAGATGTGAGTTAGTATTTTATTATAATGTTTATACTTGGCATTATATGAATATTGGAAAATATTGAAATTGTCACGAGATTGAAATACGGCAATTTGGGAAACTTTGTTGGGACGCGCGTGACAGTCGCGTCAGGAATATAATTATTTGAATTAAAAAGTGAATTTTATTTTTATCACCCGTATGTTCATTTTGAGTGCGCCAACGCGTCCGGAAGGGTCGAGATAGTCATAAAACACTAGCCGGGAGTTTAGTTTGGGTCCCGGGTATTTTTAGGCCATACCGGCATCATAAAGGGTATTTTGGTAATTTTGTATTTTTTGGAATTAAAAGTGACGAAAATTAGAATAGAAATCTGACTTCTTCTTTAACCCACTAAACCCACTAACTACACTAAGAGACTTAATGGGCTACGGGAGAAGTTGAAATATAGTCCCAACTTACCAAAAACCAAACACACCTCCATTGTCATCATCCTTGGGAAGAACTTGTAGAGAGAGAGAGAAAGGAAAGAATTCTGCAGAAAGAGAGATAGAGGACAGATTCAACCTTCAAATTCAACATCAAATTCAGAGAAAGATTAAGGCAAGTGGTTTAAATTCATTTGATTCAAGCTATACTTTTCCATGTTTAGGAATTTTCGGAATTGATCTTGGAAGATGATTTAGACCCATATATTGGAAGTTAAAAGTTATGAATTATGTTAGGGATTGCATGTAGTAACATTCTGGACGAATTATATGTTCTAAACAGAACCATTGATGATCTAAAAATGGAGTTTAGAAGTAGTTTATTGATGTTCTTGAATGGGGAAGAAATTTGGAAATTTTTGATGTAGTTTTAATCTAAACAAAGCCTTTGAATGATGAATTATGGGTTTTAGAATGTTAATACTGTTGTAGAATGATAGTATGATGATATTGTAACCTTGTCTTAGAGTTTCATGCTTGAAAATGGTGTTTTGGGACGAATTGGTAACTGCAAAACGAAGCAGTCCGTAACCATACCTGGTGCGTTCGATCGATCGATGTTCTTCAGTCGATCGATCGACCACCATCGATCGATCGAAGGTAAAGGTCGATCGATCGACCTTCCCAGAATGAGTAAAGTTTTTCCCTAATTAAATTTTAATGGTGTTAATCCTTGAATGATATTATTGGAGACCTTATGAATACCCTTAGCCTTAAGGAAGACCAGTAGGCATGATTATGAGATTGGACCTTAATTGGAATTTAATTTGGGGAATTATTCTAAATTAATGAAATTCGATAATTGAGATAATAATTGGGCTAATAGGGTAAATTTGAATAATTTGATGAAATAAGGTTTGGGGCAAAAGTAAAGACCTTAGGTGTAAAGATGTTATATGGGGGAATAAGAGGAACTTAATAGTCTATTCGAGATAGGTTTTAAGTTTAAGAAACTACGACGTGAGATGTGTCGACAATTTAATTTCTATATTATCGGGATACTTGAAATATATGAATTTGGAATAATGGTATAAAGATGTAGAGTATACCTTTATTAATATCGAGATATCTAAGATGTGTGAATGCTTAGTATATAATTGTATGTGTATGACATACCTACCATACTTGCTATCACGGGAGGTTTACGTTCGCTTAGGGCCTTCTTATCCTTGTGTTGCCCGGATTTAGATTGGTTACCTCGATGAACATAGGTCATAGAAGGACTTATTGGGATATTAATAAGTTTGCTGATCGTGGGAGCGTAGGTATGTGCGTGGCCCATGTGATGTGACTGTGTTCGCCTCCACTATTTGTGATGTTGTTATCTGAACGATTCCTGAGAGATTCGGAATGCGTGATCCTTATGTACGTGATGTACCGGGATGGATAGCAGAGTATGTGTGCACCGCAGCTTAGCCTTTGGGTGCTTGTATTGTATATTTATGATGTGAAAATATACGGTTAAACGAGAAGGAATTTACTATGTTAAATTGTGAGTATAGTTATGGTAATGTTATGTAGATAAAAAGGGAACTTATATCTATAAATGGTTCTGTTAATAATTGGGAATCCGAGAATTAAAGTAGAACTCTCTATTTAATTGTTAAGGTTGGAAATTAAACGTGAACCGAGTAGTAGTGTTAGAAACTCTTCAGAATTAGATAGTTATGAGATTACACATGAATGGGTACAGGAACGTTAGGAGTGCACAGTTAGACGAGAGGTGAGTATCTCATGTAAGAGCACGTCCTAAAATGTATTTTGCATATACTGTTTTAAATGTTTTTAAAGCACTTACAGGTTTTTAAAATATCTCCACATTCGGGCTCTGACCCGTTTGCTTTCAAATCTATTTTTTTGGTAAAACCATTTTTAGGTGCCCAGCCACAAGGACACCATGCATAGGATTCTCACTCAGATGACGAGCTGTAGCTGCTTGTGGAAGCTACAGGGATTTGCTTTTAGACGCTTATATCATTTGGATTCCATACTCAGTATTCCTCAGTTGTAGGGCATGTTGCCCAATTTCTATTAGAGACATTTCCATTTCAGTTTTTCAGACTTTGGCATGTATTGATTCAGTATTCAGTATTTCGTTACTTACTTCAGTTGCGGGATTTTGTTGTGAGGAGTCTTTCCTCCAGATTCATTTATATCATGTGTTGGTTATTCTATTATTTCGTTATGGTGAATGGTGATATTATTCTTGCTTTAAATCTTTTACTGCATGTTAATCAGGCTTTAATTAAAATTTGGCAACTTACTTTTTAAATACTAGGTGGTTAGTAATAAAAAAAATGTTTTCGACGGTGATGCTATTAACTGAGCCAACTTGGCATTTTGATTTAATTTAATAAAGGAGTAGCTACCCGGTATTTAATTAGTCGGGGTGTCACAGCGTACTCATCCGTCTGCAAAATAATGTCATGAACATCGTCATTAAAACGACTAAAAATCTCGAATCATTCATTGACCCATGTACAATATCAATGGTTGAATATTAAATTGGTGGTGATAAGTGGGAGAGGAAAGTGAAATATATAACCGAGTAAAATGATTGTTACTAGCACATCAATTGGAATGTCGCGTCAAGAGTTCCTACTGCATTTCAATGATCATGCGGCCCTAAGCTTTGTCACACATAAAGATGAAAATCTAAGGGCATTTTTCTCTTAAATTTGTCATTTTTTATGAAATGTTATTTTGCTTAATGTTTTGAAGTACCAAATAAAAAGAATTGGGCAAAATAGCATTATGTTATTTTATCTTAATGCCTTGGAAATGGCCTGAAAATCTCCTATATAGCATCCTGAAAATGGGAGTGAAGTCGTATCATGTTTGTGAAGGGGGGTAGTTGTTTGAGGATCCCTTATATATTATCCCAAAAATGGGAGCTAAGGAGAATAAAATGTGTCGTCTTTTGACATTTTTAATCGTATAAAAAAAATTTACACATTGTGAATAAAATGATATATTATGTTTATTTGACTTTAACACGTTAGTAATTTTAAATTTTAGACTTGAATATGTTTCTAATTTAAAATTAGACTTTCTCCAAAAATATTTAAAATACTAACCTGGACGGTCATGTGTTGTTCTAAATTATGAATAATTCAAAAACCTCAATAAAAAGTCATTTTAAATTAAAAATTATTTAAAAAAAACACATTCTCTCTCACCTATTATGTCCAGCTGAAAAATGGAATTGAATACTCTAAGATGCTTCATAGCTCCAACAAGTGTGAAAGTCATTTCTTGTTGCTTTCAAGCCCAAGCCTACGTTTGCTACATACGCGCACACACCACCTCCACCCCCATCGGAAATCAAACACATCACCGTCACCTCTGCCCCAACCTCCGCCTACCAAAGCCATCTCTGCCCCCATCTCGGTTTACCACCTCACCTCTGCTTACCACCTCACCTCTGAAAATCAATCAAAACCTCTACCTCAACAAACCAAACCAAATCAAATGGAAACCACAAAACAAAATTCAAATCGAAAGCAAATCTAGCCCATTTTATGATTTAGAAATTAAACAGCGGGAGGTTTGAGATCCCACAATTTCAATTGATGAGGGATCGAAGATATTAGGGGTGGCTTGAATATTTTCCAGTGGGGTAGACAGAGGTGAGAGTCATTGGTGGTGGGTGATGGGTTGGATTTTCGGTGGTGTGATAAGCAGGGACGGAGGGAGGCGGGGGCATGTGGGGGCTTGTGCCCCACGTTTTTTTTTTTTTTTAAAAAAAATTGTAGGCATAAACTGATTTTTATAAATAGTAGGGTGAAAAACATAAATATCCTAAACTTTAATATCCTTAATAGTCAAAACCCTATTTGGGCCACTACTTTTTCATTTCTTCTTAACAGCCGTTCTCTCCTTCTCTTCTTTCAAAAGTCAAGAAGTTCTCTCCTTCTCTTCTCTTCTTAAGTAACCATCTTCATTTTTGGAACTAAAAACCATAAGCATCCAAGTAGCAGCCAACTTTTTGGAAGGGGCAAAGTTTGTTCTTTCAAAAGCAACATTTCATCTATCTTTTTTTGTAGGTAAGAGTTTAACTTATTTATTTAATATATTAATTGCTGAAATTTATTAATTGCTGAAATTTATTGCTTATTAATTGGTGTATTAATTGCTGAAATTTATTGCGAGATATTGGGTGTATTAATTGCTGAAATTTTGAGGTTGAAATTTAGGGCTGAAATTTTATTGGAGTTCGTAATTGCTGAAATTTTGGGTGTATTAATTGGGTGTATTAATTGCTGAAATTTATTGCGAGATATTAGGTGTATTAATTGCTGAAATTTTGAGGTTGAAATTTAGGGCTGAAATTTTATTGGAGTTCGTATTTGCTGAAATTTTGGGTGTATTAATTGGGTGTATTAATTGCTGAAATTTATTGCGAGATATTGGGTGTATTAATTGCTGAAATTTTGAGGTTGAAATTTAGGGCTGAAATTTTATTGGAGTTCGTAATTGCTGAAATTTTGGGTGTATTAATTGCTGAAATTTTATGGTTGAATTTTGGTAGTTGAATTTTGGGGCTATAATTTTTATGCTTGAATTTTGTGTTTTAACAGTTAATTCATGGAGAATTATTTCAAAAGAAAATTTGTCTCAACATCCACATCACCTACTGAGGTTGAGAGCAATGTGGCAGATGAATTTATGTTGGAGGATATCTAGGCTGATCCGGCATTACGAGCTCCAATTTCTCGTGGAAATCCTAAATTGGGGGACAAAATTCGTAGAGCCTATTTACAGAATGGTCCTTGTCAGCCTCGTGGTCATAACTTTCCATATAAACTTATGGGGAAACAATCGAGGCGTTTCAACCCCGCTTGGTTCAATGAATTCTCTCCTTGGCTAGAATATAGTGTTACTACTGATGTCGCATATTGTCTATGTTGCTATCTTTTCATGACAAATACGAGTGACAAAGCAGACGCCTTTGTGTGTGAAGGGTTTTCAAATTGGAAAAAAAAAGAAAGATTTAATGTTCACGTGGGAGGTCCCAGTAGTACTCATAATCAAGCTTTGAGAGCATGCCATGATTTAATGGACCAAAATCAACACATTGAGACAATTTTCTTCAAGCAATCACAAAAAACTAAAAGTGATTACCGAACACGTCTATGTGCTTCAATCAATTCTATTCGATTTCTTTTACGCCAAGGACTTGCATTTCGTGGTAGTGACGAATCAGAAGAGTCCAAAAATAGAGGGAACTTTCTTGAACTGATGAAATTTTCATGCAATCTAAATGCGGATATTAGAGCCGTTGCAATGAAGAATGCTCCTTCAAATCTAAGATTGACATCGTCGGATATTCAAAAGGATATTGTTCATTCTATTGCTAGTGAGATTGTTGACTTTATCATCAAAGATATAGGAGATTCATTTTTTGCAATTTTAATTGATGAGTCTCGTGATGTATCGGTAAAGGAGCAAATGGCCGTTGTTTTACGATATGTAGATAAGAGTGGGCAAGTCATGGAGCGTTTAATCGGTGTAGAACATGTTGGGGATACAACGGCTATGTCGCTTAAGTTGTCGATAGATAGTTTATTTGCAAGACTTGGTTTGAGTATTTCGAAACTACGTGGGCAAGGTTATGATGGGGCGAGTAATATGCGAGGAGAATTTAATGGTCTCAAAACACTTATTTTGCGGGAGAATAACTATGCGTTTTATGTTCATTGTTTTACTCACCAATTACAGTTGGCTCTTGTTGCAGTGGCAAAGAAAGATGATGATATTATGACTCTTTTTACGTTGGTTTCAAGTGTTGTCAATCTAGTTGGAGCCTCGTGTAAACGTCGTGATATTCTTCGTGAGCAACAACTTGAAAAGATTAGTAGTGCAATTGACAATGGTGAGATTCAAAGTGGTAAAGGAAAAAATCAAAGTACTTCTCTACAACGTCCCGGTGACACTCGTTGGGTCTCACATTTTGGCACTTTAGTTAGCTTGATTAACATGTTCTCCTCTGTAATTGGTGTTCTTGAGATTGTAGAAGTGGATGCAATTAAGCAAGAGCATAGATATGAGGCAAGGGTAGCTATGGATTCGATGCATACTTTTGACTTTGTTTTTAGTATGCTTTTGATGAAAAATGTGTTGGGATTTGCAAATGAATTGTCAAAAGCATTGCAAAGGAAAGATCAAGATATTGTGAATGCCATGTCTTTAGTTCGGGTATGTAAGCAGCGACTACAAATGATGAGGGATAATGGATGGGACTTATTGCTTGATGAAGTATCTTCCTTTTCTGAGAAACATGAAATTGAATTACCCAATATGAATGATGCTTTCTTTGCCAAAAAACGATCACAACGTAAAGCGGCAAAGAAGACTAATTTGCATCGTTATCGTGTTGAATTATTTTGTGCGGTCATCGATTTGCAACTTCAAGAGCTAAATGGTCGTTTCAATGAGGTGAATTCCGAATTACTTCTTTGTGTGGCATGTCTTTGTCCCGATGATGCATTCGTTGCTTTTAATAAGGAAAAGTTGATTCGTCTTGCCCGATTATATCCAAATGAATTTTCAACCTACAAACTCATTGAACTTGATATGCAACTTGGAACTTATATTCTTGATATGCAATCTAGTCCGGCCTTTAAAGGATTGAATGGAATTTCTTCTCTCGCAAAAAAAATGATTGAGACAAAGAAAAATGAGGTGTTTCCTTTGGTGTATTTGCTTGTGACATTGGCGTTGATCTTACCTGTAGCTACGGCATCCGTGGAGAGAGCATTTTCGGCTATGAATATCGTAAAGACTTCGTTACGCAATAGGATGGAAGATCAATGGATGAATGATACCATGATTGTATATGTTGAAAAAGATGTTTTTGCTGAAATAAATGATGATCTTATCATTCAACGTTTTCAAAAAATGAAAAGTCGTCGGGGTCAATTGTAATTGTAACCGTGCCAAAATATTTCAATCGAATATTAAGTCTTTTTTTGTGTTATGCTCATTATTTATTTGTGTTAGAATTTTTTACCCCCCTTATCGAATAATTCCTGGCTACGTCCCTGGTGATAGGCAGAGGTGGAGCAAAGGTCGTGTGTGTGTGTGTGTGTGTGTGAGAGAGAGATAGAGAGAGAGATGTTTAATTTCTTTTTTCATTTTTTTTAATTATCTTATAATTTAAATGACGTGTGACAGTAAATTTACACACTAGGTGGGTACAATCTAATTAAATTTTAATTTTGTATTAAAGTCTAATATCAATAATTAGTATGCTAAAAGTAATAAAAAAAACTAATAATAATTAAAAAAGACTCTTCTTTTCCTGCTTAATGAATCAAAACAATGAGATCGAAATTGTATGCACTTCTCATCTTTCCGTTTCTCCATCCCTCCAACCACAATTCACAAGGTCGTGACTGAAGGAAAATTATGAGAAAAAAAATCATTATGTAAGAGAAAAGTTAGAAGCAACACCATTAGTGATAAATTAAGAGAAAGTATACTTAAATGGTGCGAAAATATATTTCATAGACCAGTACCTATAATAAGAGGAAGATATTGGAAATAGATGGCAAAAGAAAAATGAACTGCTAAACTATCGTGGAAGGAAATTATTAGGAGAGATCTTAAGAAATTAAACTTGAATGATAATATTGATTATAATAGATTAGAATGGAAAAGGAGAATCTATGTGATCAACCTCATGTGATGGAATTAAGACAAGGATGATGATAAAAAAAAAAATTTGGAGGATCGAAAACGCCCCTATTACAGCTCATGGTACGACGACTGCCTTTTCCCTTGGCCCCTCCCAAGTCCTTTTTATTTAACCCAATATTTTTTCTTGCTATGACAATTCTCATGCAGAAATTTGACTACCCTGTTAACTTTCCTTAATACCCCTATTATTTTCGTTGAGTGCAATACCCACACATGACAATAATTCAGGCATTCGACAAGTATCCAAAATATGTAAATTTTATTTCTCATTTCCTTTAAACACATTAGATTCCTGCGAGTGTTCATTTAAAGGAAGTTTTCTGTCATCATCATCACCATACACTTCAAGGGTATCTAAATGACAAACGGTTTCAAGTTGGTTGCCTTCTGAGGTTTGAGCTGGCTCTTGACAGCGCATATTTGAATTCTGATTGTGCAAACCACCATCACGGTCTTCACCAAGTTGTAAATTCTGGTCATCAGTGAGTCTGATATATGTGTTTGCGTCCACTTCTTTAAAGCATGAGTTAATATCAGAATGTTGAACAGACTTGATTATTAGGCCTCCTTCGGAAAAAGCTCCTGTTATGGTAGGATCATCTGTTTCTGAATGTGATGCATAGCATAGTCCTGTCTTGCATGATAATTTTTCCACTTCTTTAACGCATAAGTTTATATCAGAATGTTGTGAAGACTCCATTATGAGGCCTCCATCGGAACAAGCTCTTGTTATGGTTGGATCGTCTGTTTCTGAATGTGATGCATGGCATAGTCCTGGCTTGCATGATAATTTTTCCACTTCTTTAATGCATGAGTTTCTATCAGAATGTTGTGCAGACTCGATTATGAGGCCGCCTTCGAAACAAGCTCCTGTTTTGGTTGGATCATCTGTTTCTGAACATAATGCATGACATGGTCCTGTCTTGCACAATAATTCCTCGTTATTAGATATTGAAGGATCATAGAGGAAGTGCCAAAAAAAAAAAATACATCCTCAACTATGCAGTTTTTGTGGTTTCAAAGACACTTCAGGAGTCCTTTTAGCAACACAAAATAAAGGTTTTAGCGATATTTAAGGGGATTTTAGCAACAATTCAAAATTCAGAGGATTTTCGTGCAAAGGAATCAGAGGGATTTTTAGACTTTACCCTATTAACTAAAACCAGGGTCAATTAATGGGGAAGAAAATGCTAACCCTTTGGTTGATCCACCATTTGGTTCTCATAGAGGGGCTTCTTCAGCCATACAGTCCCAGGAAACACCATCAGGTTAGTGTTACTCAGATTTTGTTTCTCACCATCATCCAAAGGTTTGAAACCAAAACCAACTGTCCATGTCTCCACTAAACTGGGAATGGCAGATATCACGAGCTTCTCAACCTTGAAGGATTTTAGCATCTACAGACACAAGGGGATGAAAACCAAACAAGCAGATAAATGGATCACATAGACTTCTTACAAGATAAATCAGTAGTAAATTCTAAATGCATGAAACAAGTAATAACGAATTTTGAGCACATAAGATTCTAATATGTACAACATACAAGGGGTCATTGCCATACTCTGAAGGATGACAAAATTGCCAATTCATATTTCCGCTCTGGTATCAAATGACGCAGAAAAAAAAGTATAGAGATGAAGGGGAGGAAGAGGAGAGGCGAAGCATACCAGAAGCTCAAAGGACCTTTTTTTTTCTTTTTTCGCTTTTAACATTTATGAATCTAGTCAAGTTTCTTCAAACACCAAAAGATTAAAGAATAATTCGCAAAAAAAATACCTATGAAAACTTGGTCATCTTTTCTCAACTAGCACAAAACAAATTCCCAGATCAAATGAATTGATCTATTAATAAAGAATAAGAATGTTCTCTAAGATAGTCTAAATCCGTGTTCTATCTGAGTTCCTCGAGGATATTATAGCTTCCCCATTTCCTCAGATTGAACTTGTTAATGCGAGTTGGATGTTCTTGGATGACATCCAATTTTAATTCCATCTAAGCATCCAATCAGCTTCATTATATGCTCCAAAACAATATTGCTACTTCAGTGTGTAACCATGAATTAGTAGTTTATGATGGCAAGCAAGATTCGCGATGCATTGTGGACATTTGAAAATTTACCTTCATTCCATTTATAAATTTACCTTTGACAGGCAATATCTTTGAAAAAAAGAGCCATCTTCAAGAAATGAACAGGTAATAAAAGATATCTTAATGGAAAAATTACCTCTTCAATGGCATTCAGAAGGCGCCGACACATTCCTTGGCGACGATATTTACTGCAAGTTGCAATAAGGGGCATCTCTGCAACTTTTACTCCATGGATCCTACATGAAAAAATCACTTTTTAACTCAATATTTGTGACACTGGTTTATTTCAGTGATTACAGGTCGAGACAACAGCAAGCAGACAAATAAGTACAAATGATGCGAACAATGGAAAGCAAGTACCTACTGACACGAGCGAGAATTCACAGTAACTGGTTTACCCAGCATGGTGGCAAAGCAATATAAACTTCTACGGAGCATGGTAACAAAGTACCAATTACCTCAAAATTTATGTTTTAGAGAACACATCATAAAAACCTTCCAATTAGTACTAAATTGAATATCAAGCTCAAAATCTGAACTGATACAAATGGAAGAAACAGACTCATGTTGTCATTCATAATCATCCAGGATGAGGGACAGTGAGGATAAAACTCGACATGTATTGGGAATTCTTAAAGCATGCCTACTGACAATTTCAGGATTTTTTAAGTAGAACATAATATTAGATGTACTTGTCATAAACAAGCATTTTATATGTATACTTCATTTTACATTTATTATTGCGTGTCCTCTACGAGTTTTGGGTATGTGTTACATTTCTAAAATTAATAGTGTCAGCATGTCCGTGTCATATTGTACCGTGTCAAAGGTCCGTGTCCATTCTTTATATATAGTACATAACAATTTGCCAAGTACGCTTTCAAATAAAAATTCAAAACAGACAATTTTACAAGGACCTTTACAAGGAAAATTCTAAACAGACTACTTCTTGCAACTACAGTAAAAAACAATGTTTAAAAAATCACTCGAGGCGAAGCAATGAAAAATCGCCTTGAGGCTTAAGCCGCAAAGGCCAAAAAGAGGCTTACGCCCATGGTTCAAAGACTCGGCCGAGTCAACTCGGTATCGGCCGAGTTGACTCGGAATCGCAGCTGGCCGATCCGATTACGAGTCACGATTCAAAAAAAACATGAAATCGTTTGAAATCGGCATAACTCGCCGCTATTTCGGCCGAACCGATATGACTCGGCGATATTTCGTCCGAGTTACAGTTATTTCGTCCGTGACTCAATTATTTGAGAAAAAAAACAAAGAGGGGACATAAAGTGGAAGGAATCTTGAAATTACTAACCTTTTGTTGATGATTTGAGTGTAGGAGAGAAGCTGTCAAGTCTGGGTGAAAATTTTCTACCCGAAAGCCAAAAATCCAGCTATAAATACACCCTTGTAGAATCTCAATCACACAAACAAAAATCCAGCCGAAATATCCTTCTACTGCCGCTGAAAATCACCAAAACCCAGCCGAAATCTCTCTTCATTTCTGCGGTTGTAACTTGTAAGGGTTTTTTTTTAGGGCCGGCTGGTGTTGTTAGAAGGTTGTAAACGTGTGTGTATGTGTTAAGTTAAGTTAAGGGGTATGTATTTAGTTAAGGGCTGCATGTGTTAAGTTAAGTTAAGGGTTAAGTTAAGTTAAGTTAAGGGTTGCATGTGTTAAGGGCTGCTGCGTGTGTGTTAGCAAGGTTTTTTTTTTTTTTTAATTCTAACATGTTACATAAAATGTTAATTTTTAAAACAAAATGTTACAAAAAAAATTATTTCTTTAAAAGAAATGTTACAAAAAATGTTATTTTTTCGAAAAAATGTTACAAATAATGTTATAAAATCGAAGAAATGTTACAAAAAAAATGTTATTCTTTTAAAAGAAATGTTAGAAAAAAATTTATTTTTTCAAAGAAATGTTACAAATTTTTTTTTTTTTTTTAAAGAAACGTTACATAAAATGTTAAATTTTAAAATTATATGTTAGAAAAAATGTTATTTTTTTCAAATAAATGTTACATAAAATTGCTCCAAAACTAGATAAATGTCATGGGTTTGCTACTGAGTGAGTTAGTAGCAATCAAAACATAAAATGGCTTCAAATAAATGTTATTTTTGTAGGTGCATAAAAGAAATGTTATGTGGCATTAGTACCATTTGGTTGTTCTAACATTTTATGGTTGTGTGCGTTACAAAAAATGTGCTAACATTTGGTTGTTCTAACATGTTATGTCATTTTATGCCATTTGGTAGTTCTAACATGTTCAAACATTTTATGCCATTTTATGGCTGTGTGCGTTACAAAAAATGTTCTAACATGTTTTGTTCTAACATCAAATTCTCAGCTAACATTTTATGTCATTTTATGTCATTTTATGTCAAATTCTCAGCTAACATTTATGTTATAAAAATGTTACAAAAAATATTTAGGTATTTTCGGTCTTTTTTTTTTTTGTGTTTTAAAGAAAATGTTACACAATGTTACAAAAAATATTAAATGTTACAAATAATGTTATAAAACCGAGAAATGTTATAAAATGTTATAAAATGTTATAAAATGTTACACAATGTTAATAAAAATATTAAATGTTGTACAATTATTAAATGTTAAATGTTGTACAATTATTAAATATTAAATGTTGTACAATTATTAAATGTTAATAAAAAATTATTAAATGTTGCAAAAAATCTTGTACAATTATTAAATGTTGTAAAAATTCTTTTAACTCTATTTTTGAACTCTACTTTCAAACAATGTTACAAAAAATCTTGAACATGTCATTTTTTTAACTCTATTTTTTTTATGTTATTTTGTAGAATGGCTCCAAAATTAGATATTGGATGGGAACATGGCACTGCCATTGGTGGAGATAAGAGGAAGGTTGCTTGCAATTATTGTGGCAAGGTTTGTAGTGGTGGTGTAACAAGACTGAAAGAACACTTGGCAGGTGTACAAGGGAATGTCGAACCTTGTCGTCATGTACCTCGGGAGATAGCAAGTACTATTAAAAAAATTCTAGAAGATGGTATGAAGCAACGGGCCCTTGAGAAAAGGAAGAAGGAGAAACAAGTAGAGAATTTGCGAGAGCAAACAAAATACTATCATGAAGATGATGCCAGTGAAGATAGTGATGACGGTAATGAAGATGATATGACCCGTTTAGAATTAGCACAGTTGAAAGCTGCTATGAAAGAAAGTCGGAGAATGGCCGGAGAACAACATAGACATTCAGTTTCCGGGGCAAGACCGTCCACATCTGGGCTAAAGCGGCCACACGTGTCACGATCGTGGTCAATGAGACAGGGGGTTGAATTGCCCGCTCAAGGAATTGACCCTTCCATGTTTAGGTCGAGGAAGTCTGGTCAGAAAACTGTCAAATCCATGTTCTCTACAGATGGAGTCAAGAAGGTTGGGAAGGCCATTAGCAAGTTCTTTCACTTTAACGCCATCCCGTTTCATGCTGCTGATAGTGGACCTGCCTATCAATATATGATTGATACGATTGCAACCGCGGGTCCAGGGATTAAAGGCCCTAGTGGTTATCAGATTGGAGGTGTTTACTTGGATGAGGAGGTAGAAGAGGTGGAAAAATACATAGTAACTCTAAAGGAGAAATGGCCCGAGTATGGTTGTACAATCATGTGTGACGGGTGGAGTTCAAGGACGAAGAAGCCTATCATAAACTTCATGGTATACTGTGATCGTAATATGATATTTCACACTTCTGTTGACACAACTAACAAAATCAAGTCGGCGGATTATATTTTTTCCCTTATGGATAAAGTTGTGGAGGAAATTGGTGAGGCTCACGCCGTACATATTGTCACTGATAACGAGCCAAATTTTAAGGCGGCTGGCGCGTTATTGATGGCGAATAGGAGACACTTATTTTGGTCACCTTGTGCAGCACACTGTCTTGATTTGATGCTCGAGGAAATTGGAAATATGAAGTCAATCAAGTCGGTATTGAATGATGCCAAATCAATTACCTCGTTCATATATAACAGTCAAAAAGTTGTGAATTTAATGAAGGAGTATACCAGAGGTAGGGAGTTGCTAAGACCAGGCATTACGAGATTTGCTACCGAGTTTATTGCCCTAGAGAGTCTCATTCGCTATCAGTCTGAGTTGAAGCGAATGTGTACCACGAATGAATGGCGTGAATTCAACCGTGAGAGGACCCGAAGGAGTGCGGCCACTAAAGTGTCGGATTTAATTCTGGCAGATCGATTCTGGCAAAGGGCTGTCGAAGTTGCCAAGATTATGGAGCCCTTAGTATTGCTTTTGAAGATAGTAGATCAAGATAAAAAGCGTACGCTCTCTATCATTTACGAAGGGGTGGATAAAGCAAAACTAGCAATCCAGGCGAGTGTTAAAAACTGGAAGAAGTATTGGCAGGTAATCGATGGAAGATGGGAGAGACAATTGCACCGACACTTGCATGCCGCGGGATATTTCTTAAATCCGGTGTTTCAATATTCATCCAATTTTTCAAACCATCCTGAAATAAGAGCCGGACTAAAAGAAGTCATCAAAAGACTAGAGCCAGACGTACAAAAACAAGCCTTGGCAATAAATGAGGTATCACATTTGTTTCCATCGAGTTATATTTATTTCATATATGTATTGTTTCTAAATTGATTAGTTTGCCTTTTAGGTTAAACTCTTTACGGATAGGAGAGGGGAGTTTGGCTCAGATCTTACCAAGCAAGCAGTCAAATCTTCTCTTCCAGCTGAGTGGTGGAAAAATTACGGTGATGATGCACCCAATCTTAGGCGCATTGCTATCAAAGTACTGAGTCAAACATGCTCATCTTCGGGTTGTGAGAGGAATTAGAGCACATGGTCTCTCATCCATACAAAACTTCGGAACCGATTGGCAATAAAAAAATTACATAAATTGGTGTATGTGCATTACAATCAGAGACTTAAAGTTAGGAATCTGATGTACATGCGAGAGACCGAAGATTTCTACAATCCAATAGACTTGAATTTAATATTTGAGGAGGATGACATAATGGATGAGTGGACCCGAGAGAATGATGAAGGGGTCTTACCGACCGATGACTTAGACTGGTTGGATGAAGGTATTCAACAAAGCGAAGGGGAAGGACGACGGGGGGGTCACAATCAACCGGCACCGGTCAGTGTTCTTTCCAGTTCTGATGATGATCATGGTGGTGATGATAGTTGGCAAGATATTCCTGGTACTTATGGTAATCATGTAGATGATGACGATGACGATGACGACGACGACGACGACGACGATGATGATGATGATGATGATCAAGGTGGTGGCAAAGGAGATGTTAGTAGGGGAACAGCGAGTGGTAGCCAACAAAGGAGTGGGGTTGGTGGTAGCCACCAAAGGGGTGGTTCTTACAATACTGGTACACAGCATGATGGTGGTATGACATGGGCACAAGGAGATGAAAACTACTATGCCACGCAAGACACAGATCATGGTTATCGACCGGGAATCAGTGAACAACGAAGGCATTTAGACAATTTAACGAGATTCCCTAGTAGTGACGAGTATTCAAGCGGATATGATCAGCAACGTCTTGATGATCAACTACGGGCAATGGGTTTAATGACAGATCATGCATACCACGGCGGAAGACATAGTATCTCTGGGAGTGGGAGTGGCACAAATAATTATGGTCCGGCACAACTTCCAAGATCTACTAGTACTAGTACAGGTGGTTACTATGATCGTTATAGAGACCATTATGGATCTACTAGTAGCGGCACAACAGGTGGTGATTATTATGGATATAATCAAGGGACGCAATATGGTGGGTCTTCAACTGATAGTTCTGGGTATAGAGGTTTTGGATATTATCATCACGGTAATCAACCAGGAGATCGTCAACCACAATTTCCAAATTATGGATCATCTAGCCAGTCATCCCCGCCATCTGAGCAGCAATATGGTTCATATTTCTTTCCTTACCCAACTGAAAGAAATTACCCCTATCCAAATCCGTATGATCGATACCGCAACTAGATAGGGAGATGAAAATGATGAAACATTGTAATCATTCCTATTTATCTTCCATACAAACTTTTTATCTAAGCTTATGTGACATTAGATTGTTTTCAATATTATTATTGGTTTACTATGCAAATATTGAATCTGACAACTCTGCCGCGGTTCAGTATAACCAGTTCTACAATGCAATGCATATTGAATGATGGGTTTAAATGTACATCATTGGTCCACTTTGTTAATCTTATTTTTTTAAAAATTTCTATATTTTTTCCGGAATTTTTTGCGCTCTCTAAATAGCGTATCTTTGCGTATCGCCCGATACCGCGACCGATACCGCGACCGAGTTGAAAATCGGATGTCCGATACCGAGACCGATACCGAGACTTTGAACCATGCTTACGCCTCACCGCCTCGCCTCATTGAGCCACAAAATGATGTGCACCAATTTTGTTATATATATGCTACTAGATAAATTAGTTTTTGAACAGTCTTTTACATTTATTCAATTTGTACTTGAAATAAATATAGATATATATGTACTAATTTGATTATGTAATTGATAAAAATATTTTCATATGGTTTTTTGGTATGAAAGTATTAATCAATATGAACTAAATAATTAATTACTTGATGATGATAAAGAAATATTTTTGTTGATTTAAATAAATATACTGAATAATATTATAGTTAATATATGCTAATATATATATATATATATATATATATATATATTTATATATATATATATATATATATATATATATTTATATATATATATATATATATAGGGTCAATTATTAAATAGTCCCTACTATAAATATATATTTTTTAAAAAGGACACATATTTTTAGTTTAACCCATTTAGTCCCTCAAGCACTCAATATCCTCTTATTTTTAGAGGTCCACGCCAGCGGCACTCCCTCTCCAAAATATGTGGCAAAGGACTTTTTGAAGCAAAATAAAAAAGTTTGGACTAAATGGGTATTAAAAAATGTCCGAGGGACTATTTGGTATATGTCCCATATATATATAGGGAGAGGTTCTCTAATGGACCAAAAGAATGGACTTTTTAATGGACCTTAACAAAAAACACATAATAATACATTAATTTTAATTCCTATAGTGTAATTGGTCCGCGACAGCGGCACCAAACACGCATGTCGATTGATCCCCAACCGCCCCCCCAACCACCCCACTCCCATGGCAGCCCTGCTGTCATAAGGGCTGCTATGGTGATGGTGTGGGGGGGGGGGGGGGTAGTAGTGGGGTGAAGGTGGGGTCTCAGGTGCCGCTGGCGTGAACCAATTACACTATAGGAATTAAAATTAATGTGTTATTATGTGTTTTTTGTTAAGGTCCATTAAAAAGTCCATTCTTTTGGTCCACTAGAGAACCTCTCCCTATATATATATATATATATATATATATATATATATATTTGTTTTCTGATTATATCTGCATACTAATCAATAAATTATATTTATAATATTTTTTGTACGCATTGATTAATCAACAACATATACCAAATAATTAATTATTTGATGATGATACACTAATTTCTCTTGGTCATATTAGACCTATTTTACTGCTAGTGATACTAATATGGATCTTTTTGTGATACTAATATGGATCTTTTTGGTAGTTATTGTAATAGCAATCAACATCATTTATTAATACATTATTTTTGTTATTTATTGGAATTGTTTTTAAAATATTTTATTGAATTTTTTATAAATTTCGAGACTTATGCCTCAATGTGACTCGTCTGGGCAAAACGCCTCGCCTCGCCTCCACCTCATGCATGGTTCAAAGTATCGGCCGAGTTGACTCGGTATCGGCCAAGTCAATTTGGAATCGGAAGGTGGCGATATGATACCGAGAAACGTTTCAAAAAAAATACTGAAACGTGTTGTCTAGCCGAAACAACCGATTCCGAGACATCTCGAGACAACCGCGATATCAACCGAGACAATCGATTCAAATGACACATTTTTTTTGTACCCTTTTGACATTTTCTTTGGTACCAAAAAAACATTTTTTCAGAAAACATTTTTTTATTTTATTTGTAAAAAATTGTTTTGAAAGACATTTTTTTGTACACTCTAAAAAAAATTGTACAATTTTCCCGAGTAACATGGAAAAAAAATTGCGTCATTATTTGAACATTGTGTCATTTTCTTTTATTTTTTGATAGAATTTTAATCTTTCAACATATTTCTTTGTTGTTGAAAATATATTGTAACATTTACGAAAACAGTACTTATATAAGTTTGTACACATAACATATATATGCAAAACATTCTCTTTCACTTGCATAAATTAAAATCAACAATTAGTCACTAATACATAATTATTTAGAGATTTTAAGTAATTAAAAACAAATATAAAAATTAGTACATTAGCAATATGCCAAGTCCGCCGCGCTTCAGTGTAACCAATTGTACAATGCAATGCATACTAAATGATGGTTTGAACGTATCTGTTTGGTCCACATTGTTAATCTTATTTTTTTTAAATGTTCTATATTTTCTTTGGAATTTTGTGTCCGTTGTATAGCATATATTTGCGTATCGCTCGATACTGCGACCGAGTTGAAAATAGAGTGTCCGATACCGGGATCGATACCGAGACTTTGAACCACGGACTCCCGCCTTTTTAAACATTGGTAAAATCCTCTTTGATCTCTATAAGAAAATGGCAATGTTGAAATATAATAATGGCCAAACAGGATAGGTAACTATGCGCATCTCTTTTAATAAATGCATTGAAAATATGGTGATAAATATCATTATACAAGTTACGTAGATTGAAAAAGCCGTATGAGGTAGTAGGAAAAGGAAAGAGAGTAGAGATGTGAGAAATATCAGAGACCAATTAGGGAGGGAAGGAGAACCCGAAGTGCAATTAGGAGAGAAAAGATGCATTCAATATTTTATTTGGAATAATGATACGGGTACAAAACTTCCCCCAAATCTGATGTGAATTCCATATATTCTCTCACCTACCTATTAAGTGTTGCTTTGTGGTATGGAGTCCCGTCAGGGCACAAAAATTTATTGCTTTGGGGGGAGACTTTGTGGAGTTGCTTTGTACGCATAGCACCACTCTTTTATTTCATCAATTGAGTATTGCAATACATCAAGGCGACAGGACCTCTATGCAGGCAAAACCTAAAGAAACATAAATAATATATATATATATATATATACAGAGAGAGAGAGAGAGACTCGATCATCTTCTTCTTAAATTTCACAAAGGGTCAAACAGAGGCAACAGTCTGCAGAAAATCTCCTTTCTATATGCAATAAGTGATGGGAGCGCCATAATAGAATTTATTTCCCTAATAAAGCACCTATAGAATGTGGTCAATAAATGAAACCTACAAAAGGACACGTATTAATAGCACTCATTTTCTCAGAGTTGCTGCAACACTTCCGCAGAAATAAAAAAATTCTGGAAAATCACCTGAGTCTGCTTGATAGAACATTATTTGAGATTGACAAACTTTGACTGGAAAGTGCCTAAAGAACCTACAAAGTAATCTAATTATTCTCCCTGAGATCCACTTCATATGAGGAGATTGTTAAAATAAAACAAATATCGAACTGACGCAAGACCTTCAATTTGAAAAATTATTTCCTTATTAGATAAATGGGTTTTCTGGCAATTCTAATAAGTCGTTTGAACCATTTGACACATGATCTTTGTAGATCCAACTCAGCTTTGCAAGAATTTACGAGTCTGGGTCTAGAACCAGAAGTGGTAGTCGGTGTAGTGTTGTCATCACCCCAACAAAAGTTTTAAAAGCTTTAGATTAGTGCCATAAAATCCATTTGGCGTCTTAAAAGAATCTTGGCATTCACCCCTGGACTAATTTAGATCTGATGATTATGTGCTTAAATTTGTACTGTACAGTAATCCTGTAGATGTCACAAAATTTAATGCACATCTCCAATAACCATCCTTATTAGCCGCCAACAAGGCAGAACACATTAGCCAAGTTTATCTCGGGTAACTACCCTTGGTAGAAGCTCCTCCTTGCCTTTCTTAACTCGTTGCATTCTCTAGGATTCATTCAAAAAATCTAAAGGTTAAGCAAGTGAGATCCCGGGACTGGCTCAGTGGAATGTTGAATATCTATCATAAGTGACAACTCATTTAGGAAATTCTTCATACTGTCTTGAAATTCATAAAATAACCTAGTGACCTCAACTGTGAATTCAAACGGAAACTAAAGAGTGTCCTCGGACACCAAGGCTAACACAAAACTCAGCTCCTACCTACGCCATCAAACGCCTTTCATACTATTCAGACTGGAAAATAAAATTGGGTGTTTAACCTCAACAAATTTAATAGGGTCTAGTTGGATAGGCATGCTAGCATGTTGAAGGTACAGGTACTCTCTCCCTGATGACGTATTATTACATAAATATAATGAATCTAAGGATGACATCTATGGACATTGCACCAAACCCTTTCAGAATAGGCACCCAACTAGATAAGACCAAACATCTCTCTAAGAATGGAAGGGAAGTATTACCAAAACATTGCCCTATATGGTTGCGGGTGTTGTTCGGGCAGAAGCTTATCTTAGCAACTGCTTATGTAATAGCATTCGTAGATCTTTCCCCATCAAATACTTTTGTAATAATGCTCGAGTGTTGAAAAAAAAATATGAATTGACCTACTTACACTAAAGAGGCCATCATAATTTTCCAAGTATGCCTAACCATTCTCTTCTTCTGACTATGTAAATGTTAATGTAAATATGTATTAAGTTTGACAATCCATGACTTACCATTATTTGAAATGTATTTGGGAGTCTTGAGATCCATGACTAGTTATTGGGCAGCTTCTTCAGAAAAAAAAATATCCATTTCCCTATTTCATAATTGACCTTGAATTGAGGTAATAGCAGTTTGTAGAGGGGTGCATTTTGCAAGTGACAGCAGGATGTTGATTTTTGGGGTAGGGAGATTTTTGTAGATATATGGGTACCCATTGCTCCCACTTTGTACCTTATATTAAATAAATGTACACCTTTTAACTCCTATAAATAATTGTATTTGGTGTTGACGATCCCAAGTTCCTTCCCTGAATCCTCATTGAAGATTCCTCTAAGAAAAGGGAACTAGTTGAGAAAATTGAAAATCATAAGAAATGGTCTTCACAAAAGTGGTTACATTCAATACAAAGTGGGTGCACTCAGAAACTGGTATCGCATACAGAAAAAGAGGAGCAGAAAGCAAAGTGGGTGTATAACGGAGAGCACCCCACAAATGAATAGAAACCTAAGCTTCCCTCATTTAATATATCTTCGAGGCTAGAATTCTTTGCATATCTTTCAGAGAGAACTAGGTCAGAAAAAATTTACGGTGGAAATGCTTCAAGCAATCATGAATAGTAGATTGTGATTGTGAAGAGCTGAAAATTGGTGAGGAACAACTAGAAGATAGGTTCTTTATCTTCTACAATGCTAAAAGAGTGGAGTGAGGTTTAACACTCACAGAAAAAAACATCTTTCTTACTTTTATCAGGTTAAAGTTCTTGACATATAAACAGTGTCAATGGCGCACAAAGAAATTACACTCAAAACAGAGTAGTGATACTCAAAATATCTATTAGGGTCCGTCTGATTAAAAAAATGGAAAAAAGCAAATGTTTCCAAGGCAAATAAATATTTTTCAACATGTATCTGTTTGATACAAGTTGGAAAATCATCAATTTTCCATCAAACACAAAAGCTGGAAAATAGATATAAATATGAAAATTTTGTTTACGAAATATATATATATATACAGAAAGTCTCCAGTAAGGACTCCTTATGGTGCAGACCGCGGTACATACCATTTTTTTAAAATAGTAAAAAAATGAATTTTTTAATGAAACTTTATGGATATGATCTCCACGGTACAGTGAGAAGATCATCTCCAATTTTTTTCATTAAAAAATTCAATAAAAAAACCGTTGAGATGAGCTTATGTGCAAAAAGATGATATAAATATGCATTTTCAACCGTTGAAATGTTGGGACGGCGCCAGCCACTTTATTGATTGATTTTTTCTATGAAACTTAATGGATATGATCTTCTCACTATCGAGATCATATCATGATGTTTCATCAAAAAACTCAATAAATAAGTGGTTGAGATGATCGACAGCATTTCAACGGTCGAAAATGTATATTTATACCATTTTTTTACATATCACCTCATCTCCATGGTTTTTTTATTGAATTTTTTGATGAAAAAAAAATGGAGATGATCTTCTCACCGTGGAGATCATATCCATGAAGTTTCATCAAAAAATTCATTTTTTAATATTTTAAAAAAATGGTACCGGAGTCTGCAATATAAGGAGTCCTTACAAGAGAGGGCTTCTATATATATATATATATATATATTGTTCATATTATTTTTGGAATATATATACACATACGTTACGAAATATATGAAATATACAAATTATATACTTATATGAAATATACAAAAATAAATATATTAATATATGAAATATACGATATATATGAATTATTTAAAAAAATGTACGAAATATATGAATTATTGTAAAAAATATACGAAATATATGAAATATTTAAAAAAATGGAATATACGAAATATACATATATACTAAAATATATGAAATATACGAAATATACATATATGCTAAAATATATGAAATATATAAATGAACAAAATATACATAATACATATATATTAAAATATATAAAATATATATATATATATACATATATACTAAAATATATGAAATATACTAAATTTTATAAATATATACAGATATGAAATATACGCAATATACGAAATATACATATATATTAAAATATACTAAATATATATATCTACAAATTTATGCAGAAAGGATCTCATGCATACTCAGTTTGCATACCCTCCGTGCGGACCATTTTTTAAAAATAGTAAAAAAAATAATTTCGGGCTGATTTTTTTTTTATAGTTTCTAAACATTTCAATAGGACCATAAAAAAAATTCAACTCAAAATGAATTTTTTTGCTATTTTAAAAAAATCGGTCAAACTTTGTGAGTTTTTAAGTTGTTTTTAAGTTGTTAAAAAGTGACAAAGTTTGACCGATTTTTTTAAAATAACAAAAAAATTCATTTTGAGTTGAATTTTTTTTTATGGTCCTATTGAAATGTTTAGAAACTATAAAAAAAAATTACATCAAAAATATTTTTTTTACTATTTTATCAAAATTGGTCCGCGCCAGCGGTATGCAAACTGGGGTATGCATGAGAACCGCTCTCCAAATTTATGAACAATATATATTTATATATTTATGAAATATATAGAGTATAAAAAAAATTGGTTTGGAGTGATTTGCTACCCGAAGGTGGCAAACAAAAACCATCCCCCCCCCCCTCCTCCCCCCAAAAAAAAGAATTGGTTTCCACCCAAAGGTGGCAAAATTTTGCTTAAGGGGTGTTGTACGTAGAAAACAAATTCCAAGGCAAATTAAGGCGCTATCAAACACCCTAAAAGTTGAAAATTTTCAAAATTTTCCAACTTTTTGGAATTTGTCCTTGAAATTCACTTGCTATCAAACGGACCCTTAGAGGAATGATTTTCCCTATAAGGGGAGTACAGTATGTATTTAAGGGAAGGATCTACAACCTATTACTTGCTCACGAAGGAATGCTAGCATAGTAGCATCCATGTGATGTCATAGGTGACATCACCATAGGATATTCCCCACCATGACAGCACATGCCCTAGAATATTCTTATTACAAAATACCTAAAATTGACCCTCACCAAACCTAATAACAACAACTAAAAATGGAAAAGAATAAAAAGGAAAATTATCATAACAAAAATAAGAAAATGCCCAAAATACAATTCACATCACACTTCCCCCACTTAAAACCAAGCTTGTCCTCAAGTTTTTTAAATTGGAGCCAAGTGAATTGTCCCAAAATATGTGGCTGAAGAGGAAAAGAAACTTTTGGGGTCCCAAAATAAATTTCACAAAGTTAGGGAGGGCCCACTCATCCAAGAATTTCCTTCAAAAATTGGGCCAAAATACAATTTCTTCAACTCCGGAATTTCATCCCCAAATCAACATATTTGGGCCAAGTAAAACAAACTTATCTCTGCCAGACCAAAACAGAACAGACCAAATTCCTTTTTATGGAAGTAATCCAGCTCACTGCAATAAATTTTTCTTGTTCGCCAAGAGAGAAAAGAACCAAAGGCTCAGGCTGTTCAGACCAAGCATAAAACCCCCAATCCTCTCCACCTTCAACACCATTGTTACTAGCAAACCCCAGACGATAAAGACTGGCAATAGACTCGTCCATTGCTCGTCGCCCGTATGAGCAGTTTCACGGCTCCGGTGGGTTCTTCGTCTTCCTCTCGATCTCCTCTCTTTTTTGTGTATTTTAGTTCTCCCTTTCTCGATCTGACTTCCTCAGTTTTCTCTCTTCATCTCTTTCTTTCTTTCCCAACCCACAAATGGGTCACCCCTTGGGTCGAAAAACAGTCTAGGAGTCCGAGACCCTAGATCCATCCCTCCATGGCCATCAACGGCTAGATCTGATGTCGTTGGGGTCTGTCGGAGCACGCGGAGGGTCGTCAGAGTTGAGACAACGGCAGAGGTGGCCGATTCAGCCCATTTTCTGGCCGATCAGTTCGTGCCTCCCTTCAATCCATCCCTAGGGGTGGATTTCACTCTCTTTTTCTGCCTTTTCTTCTGGGCTTTGACAGAGGAGGTTTTGGTGGGGCAGGGTTTTGTGGTGGTAGAGGTGTGACAATGGGTGGAGGTAGTATTGGGTATAGGCTGAGAATATAGTCGATTTTTGCGTTGAGAAGGTCAACCATGACCTCCAATCGAGTGGCTGGAACAGTGGAGATGGTGGTGAAAACGTGACATGGTGGTGGGCATCATAGTTGTCAAATCGCGAATCGTATCGTGAATCGTTTACCCCCCGAATCGCGAATCGTGAATCGAATCGTGAATCGTATCGGTCGAATCGGAACCAAACGATAAAAACGTAATAAAACATATGTAAATGGAATTTAACACTATAGAATTGGTAATTAAGCGTAATATGACAAAAAACTAATCATAGCACAAAATAATATACCAAAATATATCACAAAAATTAACCGTAGTACATGTTCTCATCCATTTTAAGCTTAAAAATGTAAAAAACAAAAATATTTCATAAAGCAGCCTACATATTAATTTAAAAGACCCTACATAAAACAAATATATATATATCATAAAGAGCCTATATATTAATTTCATGTAAAAAAATCGCGAAAAAAAAAAAAAAAAAAAAAAAAAAAAAAAAAAAAAGTGAATCGGACCGAATCGTGAATCGGACCCGAATCGGAAGATTCGTAACGTGAATCGCCGATTCGGTCCGATTCTTTAGACATTTGCGATTCGAAGGTTGATTCGAATCGTTTTGGTACTGAATCGATTCGAATCGCGAATCGGACGATTTTGACAACTATGGTGGGCATCGGTTGAGAAGACACTCGATTTTTTCAGCAAGGATGGCAATGAATTGCTCCAATCGAGTGGTATGACGCTCGGATTGGGTGTTTCTTTTGGCGCCATTATTGCTTTGTTTATGATATTTAAAATATGGATGGAGCTACGAGGCTCCAATACCAATTTACGTAAACGGTGTCAATGACACTAAACTCAAAACAAAAATAGCAATACTCAAAATTTTCCCCATAAGGAGGAGTACAATATTTATAGGAATAATATAAGAATCTAGAAGGGCCTATTACTTGCTCACCAAGGAATTGTGGCATCCATGTGATGTAATGGGTGACATCGCTTGAGGAAAATCACCAACCAGGACAACACATGGCCTACAACATTCATATTACAAAATACCTAAAATGGCCCTCACTAAACAAATCACTACAACTAAAAAGAAAAATTACAACACCAAAAATAAGAAAATGCCCAAAATATGTTTTATGAGAAACATTTAATTGAAAACACACACATATACACATTTCTAACAATGCACACAGACAGCTTCATAGCCTCCGTAACTAAGTTGACTTACTAACTCTTTACTACCTAACATCTAACAGTTCACTTTCTTGCACCTAAATTTCCAATATTACCTTGTTGTTATTCATTGAGTTAACAAGCTCTTTCTTTACTTTGATGCAACTGAATTTTATGCCACTGCAACTGAGATGACAAGCTAACTATTTATATTATTGCAGCTAACACTTCACTTTTCACACTTAACTCGTGTGTCAGATACCGCTAACAATATTTGTTGTCATCATTTCACATCGTTTTGTATTGTAGAAATACACTAGGTTCACCACCTAAATCTTAAATTGTTAAGGTATCATCTTTTGTTGAAGGACCCATATCGAAAGATTTCACAAGGTTGAAGAAGAAATACGAGGTATCGTCATTGTTCGCATAATATCAAGTGAAATAAGGTTATTTTAGGTGATAGGGTGTAAGTTGTGTACATCTTAACATTGTACTTGTTTAGATAAACCAAGGGATAATATTCACTAGTTATGAGTTGTACCGGTTGCATGGTTCAAAGTCTCGGCCGAGCTGACTCGGTATCGAGGGTTGCCGAATCGATTCCGTGTCACGATTCAAAAATAAAAATGAATCAGTAAAATCTCGCCTTATCTCAGCGATACCGAGATATTAGCTGATATCTCGGCCGAATCCGAGATACAGACAAGATGTCGGCCAAGATGTGATTTTTTGCCCAAAAAAAAACTGAAGAAGAAACGATCACACCAGTCATATCTGATTTATTCAACTGCTCGTCTCCTATAAATCAACTGCTGGTCAGATTTAATCCACACACCAGTCATCTTCTTCTTCTTCTTCTCTCTTAGTCGCGGTATTTTCTCTCTTCTTTCTAAACCTTGAACGCCGGCAGAGTTCCAGCAACCCTTCTATAGTCGGCTGTGTAAGCCAAAGAAACCCTAACCCCTGTTTTTCGTTCGTTTTGACAATTCCTCTTTACGTCCCTTTTTTACAAACCCTCCTTACAGCGCTTTTTTACAAAGACTTGAGCATGTTTTATATTTTGTTGGCCGTGTAAAAAAAAAAGGTCGGCGGGTTTTCTTAATTAGCCTTACGGCTGTGTTTTTTAAAAAATAACAAAAAAGAACATTTGTATATTCCTCTAAAAAAAATAACATTTGTAAAAAAAAAAATGTATCCTCCTTTTAATAAAAATAACATTTGTGATGTGGAGCAACAGCAACACTATTCATATGAACAGTGGCCGAGGTACTGTTCATATGAACAGAAGCAGGTGTAAACTTGTAATCACATCATTCTTACTATCGATATAATTTGGAGTTTATTCACTCTTTTGAGGTCTTGTGAGGCTTCTGCCTTGTGGATACGAGGGTTTAGGGTTTGATCCCCTTATGTCGTCGCTTTCCGATAGGTCAGTTGGTAGCCTTGATTTTGCCTAGCTCGATGGCGAACACAGAACCCAAAGCAACCACTCCGACGACGCAAATTGAGGAGTGTAAGCCCTTTGGGCAACCGTGCAAGTTCAAGAACAGCGAGTGGAAGAAATGCATCATACTGTCCATTGTGTGGATCAGATAGCGCAAGAGATACCGCGAACACTTGCTCTTGGCGGTAACGCACGTCAAAACTCAGGTAGGGGTTAGGCCCGTGAGGTTGCTCACGGCCGCTAAATCATGGGTAGAGGTGGTGCAGATTCAGACTAAGACAAGTTTGAAGGAGATATCTTGAACGGTCGCGGTTGGAGGGATCGCCACGACTATAGGAATGTTGATGTTCCCGAATACATTTCAATGGACATCTTCATATTGAGGATTTTCTTTATTGGATCAGTACGTGAAAAGTTTCATTCATTTCATGAATATACAAACCAAAAGGAGGCCCGTCAACTTGGTGGGAGCAAATGCTGTGCAATAGGAGGCGCCAAGGGAAACAGCTTGTTATAACATAGGTGAAGATGAAAAGACTTGTGAAGATGTTGTATCAACAATATCTAAACTATCAGCAACGCGATCAGTCATCGTTTATACGGAGGAGTTTCACAAACTGAATGCACGGAACAATTTGACTGAGACAGAGAGCCAACAAATCGCCAGATTCATAGAAGGATTGCGACCTAAAATTTGTAATCCAATTAGCCTCCACACCATGTGGAGTTTATCAGAAACAACGAATATTCCAACCAAGTTGGAGATTCAGTTGACGAGATCGACAAAGGCATTATATGTAGGTCCAACAATAGACAAAGGAAATTTTATACCAACAACCAAATTTTAATCTTGAGCCAACGTTCGTGATCCAGGGACGGGTACTAGTCGTACCCAGGGTGGTCAACAGAATCCTCAAACGCAGCAGAACCAACCTAACCTTGGCCAGTACGCTTATCCTGGAACAATTAAATGTTATTGATGCCAACAGGACAAGTCTAACGAGAGTCCATTGAGGTCGCGAATAAACATGGTTGAGAATGCGAAAGGGGAAGAATATGAAACCAGTAGAAGCCGAATATGACGAGAGATCGCAGAGCCTGATGACGGGAAACGTATGGCCTGTGTGGTGCAAAGATTATTACTTTCCCCAAGGAAGGAAGTTGATTAGCAACGACAAAACATATTCAAAACTCGTTGCACGATCAACAAGAAAGTGCGCAACGTACTAGTGGACGGTGGAAGCAGCGAGAATATTGTGTTCAACGCACTGGTTAAGGCCCTACAATTGCAGACTGAGAAACACCCATCACCGTATAGAATCAGTTGGATCAAGAAAGAATTGAAAGTGTGTGTAACATAAGTATGCCGAGTTTTTTTCTCAATTGGAATGCATTATAAAGATGAGATCATTTGCGATGTCGTAGGCATGGATGCTTGTCATGTATTACTTGGGCGGCCGTGGCAATATGACGTAGACGCCACCCACAAGGGCAAATATAACACGTACCAATTTTTTGACATGAAAAGAAGGTTGTCCTTATTCCAACCGATGAAAGAGAAACTGTACTCAATGGTTACTCAATGGTTCTAAAGTGGAGGGGTAGACTTTCTTAACGTTAGAGGAGCAAGAGTTCCGAGAGTTGATAAAAGAAGAGGAAAGGGGGGAATAGCACTGGTTGTGAAGAGAGATCGGAGAAGCTACACCAATCACTAAGATTTTGCAATCAATTATGGCAGAATTTCGGGTTCTGATTCCAGCAGAGTTACCAGATCAATTGCCGCTAATACGTGACTTATAACACCATATTAATTTGGTCCCCGGGGCAATTCTACTAAACTTACACCATTACAGGATGAGTCCTAAAGAGCACGAGATTTTGCAACAGCGGGTCGAAGAGTTGTTGCAAAAAGAACAATTCAAGGAAAGTGAGTCATTGCGTTGTCCCTACTTTGTTAGTGTCAAAGAAAGACGGAAGTTGGAAGATGTACATGGATAGCCCTGCCATCAACAAGATCAAAGTGAAATACAGATTTTCGATCCCAAGGCTCGATGTCATGCTGGATATGCTGGAAGGATCTAAGGTTTTCACCAAAATAGACCTACCTAGTGGTTATCAGAAGATTCGGATCCGGCCTGGAAATAAATGGAAGACAGTCTTCAAGAACAAAGAAGGATTGTACAAATGGATGGTTATGTCATTCGGGTTGTCAAATGCTTCCAGTACCTTCATGCAACTTATGAATCAGGTGCTCAAACCATTCATTGGTATATTCATTGTTGTTTATTTCGACGATATTTGGTATATAGTCGTAATAAGGCGAATCATATAAGGTACTTGAGAGAGGTTTTGTTGACTTTGCGTGCCCACAAGCTGTATATAAACTTTAAAAAGTGCAGCTTTATGACAAGCTAATTGTTGTTTGAGAGCTTTGTTGTGGGGTCGGATGGCATTCAAGTTGACAAAGAAAAGATGCGAGCCATAAGAGATTGGCCAACACCTCAGTGACTGACGTACGCAGTTTCCATGGACTTGCAACATTCTATCGAAGGTTTATCCAAAATTTCAGCAACATAGCTGCATCGGTGACTTCCTCTATGAAGGGATAGTTCCAATGGGGAGCGGAGCAGGAGACTAGCTTTGCGTTACTGAAGAAAGAGCTTTGTTCAGCACAAGTATTGGACTTACCAGACTTTGATAAACTACTTGAGGTTGAATGTGATGCCTTAGTTATACAAATTGGAGTTATTATGTTTCAAGAGGAAAGGCCAATAGGGTATTTCAGTGAGAAGATGAACGAGGCGATGAAGCAATGGACCACTTATGAGCTAGAATTCTTTGTTGTATTTTGTGCCTTACGGCATTGGGGACATTATCTTATCCAATGCAAGTTTGTACTCTATAGTGATCATCAGGCCTTGAAGTTTGTGAATGCATGCTCGTTGAATCAGTTTCCTATAGAAATTCACTTTTTCATTGTGACACAAATCAGGGCAGATGAACAAAGTGGTTGATGCCCTATGCAGGAGAGCATCTTTACTTACTATTCTTAGTGCCAAGGTCATGGGATTTGATTGCTTAAAGGAGCAATATGTGGACGATGAAGACTTCAAAGACATTTGGTAGAAGTGTCGATCGAAGCTGGATACTGGAGATTTTCATGTTCATGACGGTTTCCTCTTTCGGGCTAACCGTCTGTGCATTCCGAGGACATCCCTTTGAGTGCAGATCATCATAGAGTTGCATAGTTGAGGATTGGAAGGTCGCCTATGTAAGGAGAAGGCCATTACCTTGGTAGAAAAACGTTATTTCTGGCCACAGTTGAAGCGGATACGTGATGAAATGTCCCATATGCCAGACTGTGAAAGGACACATACGAAATATAGGACTTTATACGTCACAACCGGCATGGACTTTGTGTTGAGATTGTCACGAACCCGATGCAGGATGGATTCTGTATTTGTGATAGTTGACAGATTTTCAAAAATGGCGCACTTCATTCCCTGCAAGAAGACCAACGACGCTTCTAATATTGCCAATATATTCTTCAAGGAGATAGTTCGTTTGCACAGGGTGTGCCCAAATCCATTGTGTCTGACCGTGACGTGAAATTCATTAGTCACTTTTGATAGATTTAGTGGGGGAAGCTTAATAGTACTTTGAAGTATAGCAGCATAACACACCCCCAGACCGATGGCCAAACAAAAGTTACAAATCGTACTTTGGGCAACTTGATTTGTTGCGTGTGTGGAGATAGACCCAAACAATAGAAAGCAGTTCTTCCACATGTGAAGTTCGCATACAATAGCATAATGAACAAATCGACTAGCAAAACTCCTTTTGGGATAGTGTACAGTAAACCCCCACGACATGCTTTGGATCTGGTTCCATTACCAAGGTTGTCGGGGTTTAGCATTGCAGCAGAGAATATGGTGAAGAGGGTCCAGAAAATAGACGCCGAGATGAAGCAAAATTTGAAGCAGGCTAATGCAAAGTAGAAGGAAGCTGCAGACAAGCATCGAAGGATCAAAATGGTAGAGGTTGGAGATTTAGTCGGGACTTATTTGCGCAGAAACAGATTTCCAGTAGGTTCTTATAGTAAACTGAAGAATAAGAAGTATGGGCCATTTTGTATCTCTAGGAAGATTAACGACAATGCATGTGGTGGAACTACCACATGATATGAATATTCCATCAACCTTCAACGTTGCTGGCCCATTTGAGAATAATCCTCCAGACGAGCCGCTTTACCCTAACTTGGGGCGAGTTTTGTCTAAGTAAAGGGGAGCAACACTGTTCATATAAACAACAGTCGAGGGCACTGTTCATATGAACAGTAACAGTAACAGCAGCCTGTCTTGGATTCTGCCTTGGATTGAATAAACATAAATCAAGTGCCTCTTGGACTATGATAAGGGATAAACCTCAATATGCATTATGTGAAGTGATAAACTACAAAGACCACTTCTATAATTTTTAAAAGATTTCTTTAAATGGGTGGTTTAGGTGTCGATTCATCTCCTCCATTACTTTCTCTACTGGGATAAGGGTGTATTAATTCAATGTTTTGTTTTCTTTTTTACTTGCCTATATATATATGCAAGAAAGAGGTGCAAGCTTATAATCACATCATTCTTACTATCAATATAATTTGGAGTTATTTCACTCTTTTGAGGTATGTGACGTTGCCTTGTGGATTCAAGGGTTTGGGGCTTGATCCCTTTATTTCATCGCTTTCCGCTACGTCAATTTGTAAAAAAATAACATTCATATCCTTTTTTTTTAAATAACATTTGTAAAAAAGATTACATTTGGATCCTCTTTTTTTTTAAATAACATTCATATCTTCATTTAAAAAAAATAACATTCATAGCATCTTTTAAAAAAAATAACATTGATATCCTTTTTCTAAAAATAATAACATTCTTAATGCAACCTTTATGTGTCTTTAGAGTGTAATCATTTCTTTATCAACTTCTTTATCGATATTGCAACTAGATAGGGAAATGAAAATGATGAAACAATGTAATCATTTCTATTTATTTTTAATGAAACTTCTTTGTCAAAATCTACATGCCATTAGAGTGTTTTTCTAAATTATATTGATATTGAATCTGCAAGCCCGCGCGTCAGTATGATCAATTGTACAATGCTACGCAGCATATTAAATGATGGTTTTGAACATATTTAATTGGTTCACATTGTTAATCTTATTTTTTAAAAAATTTCTAAATTTCTTGCTTTCTCTAAATAACGTATCGATGCTTATCACCCGATACCACAACCAATACCGAGACCGAGTTGAAAATCAAGTGTCCGATATGGGGACCGAGACCGAGACTTGAACCATGACCATTTGTGAGTGTACCAAGGTACAAAAACCCCAAGAACTAAGTTGTAAATTATACTAGGTAAAAAATATGCAATTTTTCATTATAACAGTCGTTGGTTCACAAAGAAAAGAAACCCTCATCCCTTTGATTTAGTTGACATCTACAATCAATGTAGTTAGATGTAGAGATGGACGTAAAAGTTTGTTATAGCCATGCCAACATTATTTATCATCTCTCTAATTATTGAATGATTATTGTTGCACTTGAACTTTAAACTTGGTACATTTTCCCTATTTTAGCAAAACTTCCGCCAAACACCTCATCATCTATGAAGCACGGACTCGACAAGTAATACGGGATACGACTCGATTCGGGATATGGGATACGTGATTTTTCCAAAATGTAGGATACAGATACGTTAAATATTTATTACATTATTTTATATATATTAATGATAAACTTGATAAAATGAAACTAAAGTATTAAACACCATTATATTAAAGTGCTCAAATATGATGATTGTTGTCACCAAACAAAGACTATTACAATAAAACATCATTAACATAAAAGGTTGTTCCAACAAAAACATAAGACAAAAATAAAGATAATATCCTTGGCATAAAATAAGATAGAGAGAAGCCTCCCGAGAGCATCCAGGCTTCATAGTATCTCAATCACTAAGTAGACCCAATATCAACGGCATCATCATCTCCGTCAACCACATCATCAAGTACCATAAAAAAGGATTCAAACAGTGGGATGTAAAGGTTAAAAATAACACAGCTAAGAGTGAAAACAGTTAAAGAAAACAATAAAGTTAAAAACAACACAGATAAAAAAAAGAATGAAAACATAAAAAAAGTTAAGAAAAAAATCAGGAAACTGTCACAAGCAAATAATGAAAAACAAACAACACGGTTAAAAAAAAACATAGTAAAGGAAGAAAAATAATTAAAGAATGAAAAACAACACAGTTAAAAAAATAAAAATAAACGTATCCTAAAAACGTATCCAAAACGTATCCCCCCCCCCCCCCAACGTATCCCTAGCGTATCCAAGCCATTTAAAAAATAAATAAAAAATAGGATACTCTAGGATTCGCGTATCCTAACGTAACTCGTATCCTATACGTGTCCAACAAAAATTCGCGACCTCCCGAGAGTATCCGTGCTTCATAGCTCATCATAATTGTTTCCTACAAAAGATTCATTTACATTGCACTTTCAACTTCAATAATGAAGGCAATTACATGTTCAACACATTCTATCAAAAATGGGAACCCTGCCTCCTCAAGGATCAAAATACAAATGGAATCAACGAGAATTAAGGTTCCTCCTTCCTATTTGTGCAATGATTACACTAATGTTGGACTTATCCTGACGGGCACTAGAGAATGTGGCTTTTATACCTTTACTGGCACACAAGAAACAACCGTGTCCCAATTGTGTGGCTCGACTAGACCTCTAAAAGAAAATGGACCTAGGCTGTAGAGACCCCCCATCTTGAGTAGTCACTCTCGTTGATTTGGAAAACTATTAAATTTCCCAATCTAAGGCTTTGTGAAAGGCACCCACTAAAGTACTTGAAAAATAAAAATATTGAAAATATAAAGTCTCTCAAAAAATTAAAGCCTTGTAAGTCAATATTCCAGCACTAAGCTAATTAAAGAAGGAAGACGGGATAAATATAAAATAGGCCTAGAAACGGGGTGTCATGTCAAGATTGGCATCGCGCGGGTCATGTCATGTCAACGTCGTGTCTTATGGATTTCGTATCAAGATTGACATCGCGCGTGTCATGTCATGTCGACGTCGTGTCTTATCGGTTTCGTATCAAGATTGACATCACACGTACCCAGCCCATTAAATATACGTGTGTAGTCGGTTTCATGTCATATCGTGTTCATGCCATGATAGAGGCATGGCCTTCATCACTTTTATCGAGTCCGTGTCGTGTATAATTGGTTTGTGTCACCCATTTGTATAATCGTGTCACGCAGGTTAACCCGTTAATGACCCAATCCCGTTGGGACGTTTACAAGCTCGCTAACTCCGTTCGGCCTGTGAATGAATCGGATTCGAACCAGATCGTGGTCAATCCATATTTGTTTGCTAAGAAAGCTATCGAACAGGATTTGTATCGTATAACGGATCTTTCAAACTTTTAATTCATATTTGGATTCGTATCGTATAACGGATCTTTAAAATCATGAGATAATATAAGTAAAGCTTAAAGATTAAAAGTATTAACTATATAAATTTAATACACTATTTATCTAATATACCAAATCAGATCAGGTCGGATTCTTTGCAGATCGGATATGTATTAATTCAAATCCAATACATTTACTAATCCGATATTATCGGGTTCCAGATTCCATCAAACCAATCTTATCTGCTTCAATACGCCGAATTCAAATCGGATCCGGATTAAAATTCAATCCATTAACAAGCCTAAACTATGTATCGTGTTAAGGGGTTGAGTAACAAATTGTCACCCCTAATACAAGATCCTAACTGGTTATGGGTTGGGTTTTCCATCTTAAATAATAGATATAGACGTATTGCTTAATCTCGAAACGCTTAGTCTTTCAACTAGAGTTTCCAGACCCTCGAGACAATGGCACAAAGAAATCTTCAAAGACGACTGCTGTACTGAATTTCATGGAGATCTGACTTATCACTTTAATCCTTTCTTCGAGATTTTCTGCAGGTACATGTGGAGCCTACTCAAGGCTCGCATATGTCTTGAAAATTTTGTGTTCTTTTCAAGGCAACTATTCAGGGGCTACACCCATCAATGGCAACATGTATACATAAGCAACATTCTTGTATGTATCTCATGCATGAGATGAGATGCTAAGCACCAATTCTTATCCCCAAAGTATACCATATGATTAAGGATACAATAATAAAGAGTTTTCCATTTCAAAAGCTTCTAAACTACCAGCTGTTCTTGAGTCTAAGTTGCTACAGTAGGGGCCGAAAATGTCTATCAAACACTTGAAACTTCTCCTCACGTGCGAAGAAGTGTGCATAATACACTAACACAGAGGGAGAACTGAAATCAAGCAGCAAGACTTAAACCTAAGACCTCACAGAACCGATATTCTGATAACATGGTAAGCAAGCAGTTGTTATAAAAGCCTAAGTTGTTCGAGAATAGGTGAACAATGTATATCAAGCTCTTAAAAAGAAATTTGAAATGAGGAATAAAATTTCAGAAATTTAAATTTAAATTCAAGATCATATAAACATAATCAAGTCCGCAGTAAGGGAGCAATCTTAAAAGAACCATCTAATACAAAACAGTGACATAGTATGAAGTAGACGCTTTTACGTCAAACCCCAATACAAAATGATGAAATGTCAAGAAACAGAGAAAATTTGAGGGTACAATAATATGCAGATCAAAAGTGAGACATTTTTCCACATATCTAACTTTAAACTTGAAATCATAGGACTTCCATAACGCAGCATTACAGTCACTAATCGAACTAAAATCTCAGAGTACTAAGAAATATAGGAAACTGATAAAAAACTTGTATGTATAAAGTTACCTGATTGATGCTACAGATATCAACACATCACCTTTCTCCAAGACAACTGTATGGAACCCATGATAGTTTAGACGTGCAAATTCTGAACTGCACAGAAACAAAGAGCCAGTCAGCTTACTACAAAGAGCCAGTCAGCTTACTACAAAATGTTAGAAAAGGAAAACAAATGAAAGAAACTTAAAATCATAAACCTGGGTCGCTGTTTATAGTTAAGTGAAGGGATCAATGCAACAACATTAAATGCATAGAATGGGGGAGATGGTTCAAGGCCCAATCTTAATTTAGTCCAAGAAATTACGAAGAATAATTCTATTGCCAAAGCAGAAGAATAGCTGGTGGAAGCATATGGTATCATCTATCACAAGGGGACCTGCTTTACCAACAGTATCAGCCATTATAAAATGACTAACCTTTAACACAGCCTATAATATTATGGACTGTCTTACTTTTACTACAATATACTCCATCAGTCTCCCAAATTAAGAGTCCGTGTTCGAAAGTCAAAACTCATAAAAGATAATTGACCCAAATAAAGAGTCCACGTTTGAATGTCAAACTCTTAAAAGATAATGTTGACCCCATATTAAGAGTATTTATTTGAAAGTCAAACTCATAAAAGATAATTGACTTTTAACATAATCGATGGTCAAAATTAATCCTTTTTGAGCATTGTGGAATTTGCTTCATTGATTTCAATGTTAAACTCTTAATTTGTGCCCTACAAAATAGGAATTTAGGAGTCTTCGGAAATGTAATCAGAGTTGAACAAATATGCCCCATGGAGATAGAGTAATTTTTACACACTAAGTTGTGTTCACTAAGATAATTTTCATATTAAAATTTACGATTTAAGCTCACCAAAACATTATTCGCTTGCTTAGTGAAACATTTTACAGCATAATTGCATGTCGATAGAGGGCTTGCTGCACAAGCATGGTCAATGCTTTAGTAGTGATATACATTTGGTGCAAATTTTACATATATTATTATCCTGAAAATTAGTGAATCATTAATTTATTCAATAATTAAATGCAAAACAGTGGTAATGTTGAAAGTTCTATTACGGGTGGCCATTTTAGAAACATCATGATAACACGGAATTGGAGTGAAATTGACACGATTGTGTTCACTTAGTGTTCGTGTCGGACTTTCTTATATGAAGTCACATTCATGTGAAAGTGAGTAGTCGTGCATTCGTGTCAAGTCGTGGTATTCATGTTTTACTCGTGTTATTCTTGTCTTATGGTGTTTAACATGGTGTAAAAATTAAGAATTGTATTAGTCGTGTCGTCTTATGTTTAACGAGTCATGTTCGTATTAGGTACAAAACAACAACGTTGCGTCGCCCGAAACGCGAATTGTTTCCCCCAAGTTTTATCAAAAAACAACAACATCAAACCGGGAAAATCAAAATGATTCCCATGACTATGATATACGAAAGCTCCTCCATGACCATTACCCATCAAGTCGCTTTCCGGAATAATCACCACCATTTTATATGTACCACCAAGACCAGATTGTAAATCTACACTCCTCCAACCCTACAAATGGGATTCAATCCTCTTAAAACTATATCGAACGCTCAGCACACATCTGATTTTGAAAAGCCATGTACTCCCGGCACAAATTGAGTCATATTTTTCATTTAGGGACGTCCCAAATCAACTGTTATACAAAAACATGAATATAATAACCATCAAGGGTAGCTCTTACCTTAGAACCTGAAGTCAAGCATTCAAATTCTCTTGGCTGCCACCCCCCATAATGTTATCTTGTGTGTGCGATTGGAGGGTTGAAATATACTCAAATTTATTTATCTATGGCTTATGTATCTATGCATACGTAGGAAGTCGACAACACAAGTACGGAATGTTTGAATGGAACTATATCTGCATGAACATGTACAATCTTGAATTATATAATTTACGACAATGGGATATGTATAAATCTGAAAATTTTCTTGTTGTGTGAGCAAATTTATCTTTTGTATGAGTTATGATGCTGCAAGCTTGAGGCATAAATTGCTTTCAGGAGGTATATAACAAGGCTAGAACAGTAACAAAACATGACCAGTGGAGGTTTGGGAGGAAGAATCGAAATAGAGGCCCCCGAGAGAGAGAGAGAGAGAGAGAGAGAGAGAGAGAGAGAGAGAGAGAGAGTTAGGCACATTGAACCAACAATGAAAGGGATGCTAGATTTGATTCTAAGGATAATTATTAAAGACGGATCGCTATTCAGTTGAGAGTGAAGTATGGTAAAAGTTTTCAGTGCATCAAGAATGCCAACGAGGAAGGCAATAAACAAGGGTTAAATGTCTTTCGCTATGAAATAAGTCTTAGACCAAAGGGCATGCCGGGTGACAATATGACAAGAGGACATGTCATTCTTGGCACTATACATTTTTTCACATGACAGTTCAATATGGACCTTTAGATAGTGGTGATAGAGTAGTTTGGGCAGGCTGTCTTTGCAACACTCAGTGACGTAGTACCAATTAATTAAGGTCATTCCTACACGTTTCAGGAAATAACAAGTTGTGATAGCACTACTAATCGAATATGCTGGAGTGCACGGTTGTACTAATGGGAAAAGGATAAAGCTCTTCATGGTGCTTGGTCCGAGGGCCCAAGTATTTCGGTTTCAGTCACTAAGGTGCAGACAGTTATGACACCTTGGCGAGGATGAGATTAGTAGAAAGATGTTGGCAGGGAACATGGTATTCTTTCTAGCCCATCTGTCACAAACGGATTACTACATACCACACCTTCATTATTCATTTTCAAAAGGAGGGTAAATGCGAAATTTAAACATTCCTAAACAGTTTAACTTTCAAACAATATCTTCATTTGGTGTAAATTCGAAAGGGAGAGTGATATATATTCGTGTACATGTGAAACTAAACCTCTGCAACTTATCTTGCTTGGTGCAAATCTTTACATGGAGCTACTTGTGGGTGGGTGTTTTGTGGGTGGGTGGGTGGGGGGGGGGGGACAATTCCTGTGTCATGTCTGGCAGTGTTCGAATCAACCCTAACCTGGCCTGTTTAACTTGCCAAATGACCTAACGCTTAGCCTTAAACCAGAAGATGAGAGTAGGATCATATTTTCTCTTAAGCAAGCATACCACTCAATACTCTCATAGGACCCTCCATAAACAAAAACATTGCCATCATAAAATACTCTTAAAAAAAAGAGAAATCATTGCGGATTAAGATTAAAATAAGAAAACAAAAATATTCAATGTTTTATTCCTACAATATGATTTAAAAATGTTTATTCGTGCCATTTTTAAGTTATTAATGTTTGTACAAACCAGAAACATTTATTATTTGTGCTTGCAAGTCGTGTCAAAATATTCGTGTTAAGAAATGACCAGCCCTAAACTTTGATTCTTGTCAAAAATTTCCACCCCTAGTGAGATGCAATTAAGTCATCTGACTCGGTAAGAATTTTTTCTTCGAATTTTTGAACTAAAATAAGGGTAAAAGGCGTTTTCATACATTCCATCGTGTGTATATTAACAGAGAGAAACTAAATTCAAAATCAAGTAGCATAAATTTAGAAAAGACCAGGACTCCAATTTTATCAAGGATCATGTTTTCTTTAGTTGAATATTCTATGAAATATATTATTGAAAGTAACACTACAAAATTTGAGTTATGTATCAAACAATAACCAACAAGAGTAAGCATTACCAGATAAACGCACAGAGAGATATCAGTGAGATGATCAGAATATTGTATAATTAACGCATCATGACTGATCGAACTAAACAAATAATCGCAAGAATAGCTTGAGAAAAGAGGAGGGTGGGAGGAGACAGACACACACACACACACACACACACACTCAGAGAGAGAGAGAGACTTTGCTTGTAACTTAGACAACCTGTAAGCAGAATAAAGTTGAACATCAAAAAGACGAACAGAAAAAATACTCACCCCCAGTTGTATAATACATGAGGTATCATGTCTATGCCAGTTCTTCGATCCACCATCGGAAGAAAGCACTCCTCCATAATTGTAACAGCAACAGCTAATTTTAAGTTACATTCCGCCTTCAAAGCAAAAAATCGCTGCGCAGAATGAACTTTTTGATCGCCATAAATGCACCTTAGAAGTGTCCAAGAGTAGCCATCAGAGAGATGATTTATAAGACCAATCCGAGAATGAAGCCCTGAGTAAACCTACATACAACAGTGAATGAGATTTTGTGAGAAAGCCAAATATTCAAACAGAGAGAGAGCACAAAATTAAAAAATTATAGAGCCACAGAAATCTAAACCTACAATTATTGTTCCCTCTACAATGCAGCAGTGTCCTTTTTTAAACAATCACTCATGCTCCTTTCAGGGAAACATGCCAGACAACCAATAAGAAAGGGAACAATGGACAAGGGAAAAGTACTTGCATTTCCTCACATGACTTTGTAAGGCAGGAAATTAAATTTACACTGTTTGTTGTCCTAATGGTTCATAGGCCGACCTTAACTTAATAAAAAACACAAAGTTTTTGGGATGGGTATTCATGATTGAGTTATGTCTCTTTGGCATGGTTCAATGTCTCGGTATCGGACACCCGATTTTCAACTCAGTCACGGCATCGGGTGATACGCAAAGATACCCTATTTAGAGGGCACAAAAATTTCCGAATAAAAAAAAAACAAGATTAACAATGTGGACCAATCAGATACGCTCAAAAACCATCCTTTAATATGCACTGCATTGTACAATTGGTAATACTAAAGCGCGGCGGACTTTTCAGATTCAATTTTGAACACGACATTTATTTTAGGAAATTTTCGAATTATACCTCAACATTATTTGAACATAAGTTTTAAGAATTTTGTACAAAACAGTATTTTTTGGAATGTTTAGAAATACTAAGCATTATTTTAAACATTATTTGTACAGAACAATATTTGTACATGAGTTTTAGGACTTTTGTACAAAACATAAGTCAAGTTGGTTGTGAGCATTTTTAAACATAAGTGAAAACATTTTTTTTTTGGTATAAAAAAAACAGTTAAACATATGTGAGTTGTAACCATTATTCATTTGTAAAAACAAGAGCCTTTAAACCAATGTTGATGTAAACAGCTTTTATTTTGTACATAAAAAAAGAACTTTTAAACATTTTTTGGGTACTAAAAAAAACTTTAAAACATAAGTGAGCCATAAATATTTTTATTTTGTACAGAAAATGAACTATTAAACAAAATTTAGATTTCTACAATTTTTTTAGAAATAAAAAATGGTAAACAAAATTCTAAGAACTAATTTATTAAAAATCTACGAAAAATTTACTATTTTTTGCAAACCAGTTTATTATTTATTGTACAAAAAAAAGATTTTCTTTTTTTTTTAAAAACATAATTTAACTTTAATTATTTGTCTCGATTTTTTATTTGTCCCGATTGTTTTTAGTAATTTTCAGAATTTTTAAATATATTTTTTGTAATTTTTAGAATGTTTTAAATGTATTTTTGTAGTTTCCATACTTTTTTAAAAATATTTCAGTATTTTCCTATATTTTAAATAGGTTTTAAGTATTTTTCTTAAATTTTTAAATATTTTTTCTGTAATTTTCAGAATTTAATAATATTTTCTTCTGTAATGACACATTTGAATACAAATTAAGCAAATATTTATATAGATTTTTAATACATTTTCATAATCTATATATATATATAATCAGACATTTATGCAGTTCAAAAAATTAAATTAGTAATCGAACTAATTTACATAAACATGTGTGGTTAAATTAAAGTAGCCTTTAGAAGTGGGCCAACCAACTCAGAACTTGAAAGCAACACAATATCTCTGCTACTTCAAAAGAGAAGAAATGTGGCAGCTTAATGGCCACACACATCCGTCTCAAAAGAGAGAAAGGTTCACGAGTTGCTATCCATCCCCAAGTTGAACAGAGCTCTCCAATATTTCAATATTCCTTTGTGAACGACTAAAGTTTCTTTGTCCCTCCATCTTTGTCTCGTTTTGATTTCTCTCGTTCAGATATATCGGAAGATATTTCCCCGATATAACTTGGTATCGCCCGATATCTCGTCTTTATCTCGGATTCGGCTGAGATATCACCGTGATAGAGCGAGATTCTATTGATTCATTTTTATTTTTGAATCGTGACACGGAATCGGTTCAGCCACCCTCGATACCGAATCAACTCAGCCAATACCGAGTTAACTTGGCCAAGACTTTGAACCATGCGCTTTGGTTAACATCTTCTGATAAATTTAGATATTTTATATGCATTTTTTAATCAGAAACGAGATATATTATTAGTCAATACTGTACAAGAAGGCCAGGAAAAAGACGGAAGAAAAACAGCAAAAATCAAGAGCAACAAAAGAGAGAGAGAGAGAGAGAGAGAGAGAGAGAGAGCAATTGATAGAAGCTGGAAGTAAACAATCCGTTCCATCTTCCAATCCCTACAGCGAGCCATCTCGAATACAGAAAAGCAAACACCACAAAATCTCACAACCCACAGTTCCCTACAACTATCCGGCCCAATTATTGATAATACTGAAAGGCCCAGCCTCTTAAAATGCTTTGAATTTAAAACCCAACGGGAGGCTACTATTTTAATTCTTCCAATAAGTCTTCCTTCGATACCTCCTTGTTCTCAAAAGTCCTCTCATTTCTTCATTCCAGACACACCATGCCAGGCACCTTGAAATGCAAGACCACATGTTTGTATTCTTCTTATCTTCCACTATACTCAATAGATCCAATACCAAAAAATCAGACTATGATTTGGACAAAGCACCGACATTATTAGGCTCAAAGAATACTTTATCCCAAATAAATTTCGTAAAATCACAATGAAATAGAAGGTGCTCTATGTCTTTGCCCTTTCTTTTACAAAGAACAGACCAATAAGGGATAAACAAGTGTTTAATCTATTAATTCGCATAAAGTCATAAGTATTCACCTTTTTTGTGAGCAATCAACCATGCAAAAATTGACTTTTAAAGAGACATCACCTTTCCAAATTCTTCTATAATGCCCAAAAAAAAGGATGGAGGAAAAGTCAACAAAAATTTCAAAGAAAGACATACATGAAAGAAAACAGGATGAATTAACCAACCACACAGCCTTTCATTGGAAGATTCTCTCATAATACAAGCTTCATCTAGCTTACCAAGAAGAGAAGTAAACTCAAGAGTTTCCCTACTATTGGACTTTTCTACAAAAGATGAGGTTCCAAAGAGAGAGTGAAACGAGTGATCCAAGATAACAAGGTGGCAATGGACGCCTAAGGAGACAAATACAAGCAATAAACCCTTGGAAATAAAGTGCATATATTAAAATCCTCTAACCAAGTATCCTCCCAAAATTTAATGTTGTTCCCATCCCTAACGATGAGTCGAACTTGTTTTAGAAAGCGATCCGCCTTGAGAAATTGTTTTCCATGGATTTCGGAGAGAAGCATTATTGAACACTAAAGAGCCCAACCATTATTACGAATCCAATATTTACTCCTAATGATGGAGCCCAAAGGGAGTCTTAGTCTAAGAGGAATCTCCACAATCACTTTCCCAAAAGAGCTAAATTTCTTTTCCGTAAATTATCTATTCCCAAACCACCTCCTTTTTAGTTACAAACAATTTTCCAATTGGCAAGACGATCATTTCTCCCTTAACCACTTTCTCATTAATTTTTCCATCATTAATTTTTCCATCTTTTTTGCAATGTTAATGGAAATCCTAAAAAGAGAATGAAAATAAATGGGAAGGCTTCCTAGAACCAAATGCACAAGGATCCTAGCCCCTCTAAATAGACACCTTTCTTCCACCGATCCAATCTTTTGGAAAGTCTTTAGATAATAGGTTTTCAAAAAGAGTAATCCCCCCAAGGGCATTCCCAAGAATTCCATGGACCAAGAACCAACGGCACAACCAACCTTGTTTGCTATGTTTTCTTCATCATTAATGCCCACCAAAACACTTTTTCTCGTGTTTATTTCTAGCCCCGAAGGTTTTCCAAAAATTTCCATAATCATCCCAACGAGGTTATCAAACTTTTTCACCCCCGTCCATATAATGAAGATGGTGTCATTATGGAATTGTAAATAAGAAATCCTGATTTTTTTTTTTCACACTTCAAACCCATTTATCAAAGTAAGGTCATTCGCGTTTTCCAGTTATCTACTCAAGACATCCGCTCCGCCACAGTGGTAAAGAGAAAAGGTGAAAGGCAATCCCCATGCCTAATGCCTCTTGAAGAAGAAAAAAATCGCCCCCCTAGGTCTCCCGTTTAACATAATGGAGAACTTATATGAGATCGAACAGCCCTCTAATCCATTTTATTCCAAATCACTTTAGTTCTAAAATGAAATCAAAAAGTCCCAATTAATATGATCGTAGGCTTCCAAAAATTCAATTTTAAACAACAAACATTCATTTTTCTTCCTCTGCCACCTCATTTGGTATTGGCGCTAGATCAATAATTCCTCTCCCCACCCCCACCCCACACACAAAAAAAAGCCCGTTGGAAAAGGGAAATTGTGGTATTGAGGACCTGCCTCAGCCTTGAAGAAATCAATTTTGCCAACTTGTAAAAGAAGTAACTTTTTTGGTATGAGCATACAAAAGTAGCATTAGCCGTATTATGCGAATCCTCACAGATTTGGATCGGATCAGATATTATCCAACCCTACTAAGAAAACATTTAATATGCTTTTAAAAGAAATGTAATAATAACTTAACTTATAAAACAAATAAAATTAAGATTATAAAAGGATTTAATATGTAATATTTATTTGTAAGTGTAATAATAATCATGAGATAATATAAATAAAGCTTGATGATAAAAATGTTAAATATATAATATTTAGCTTTCTATTTATTTAATATAAAGAATAAGATCAGATTCTTAGAGGATCGGACATGTATCAATTCAAATCTGATCCATTAACTAATCCCATAAGCAGATAATTATCGGGTTATCGGATTACATAACACCGATCCATATCCAGAAAAAAAATTGCCAGACTCAGAATTCAAATATGATCAATTGACACGCCTACTCACACTCAATCACATATAAAAGAAATACGATTTATCTCCTTAATCCATTTTTATTAATGATCCGAATTCAAAGCGATTACAAAAGAGGGCCGATGGCCTTTATTTATAGGCTAAACTACTTAGAGCCCTAATTGTAGCAACAAACTACATAAAGAATCAAAGATATAATAGGAAACAAAAATAATTATGAAATAAATTATCGTTCCTAATCTAATCCTAACTCCTCAATCTAACCTAAAGTATCTCCTAATGTTTAGCTATGATTAATAATCATAAAAATAATTAAGACAGGAGATTCCCAAGGAGGCCCACCAACACCCGTATACATCAGAATGAAAAAGATAAGTGTGATTTACCTCCTGACAGCTGTTGCCACAGAACCAGGTATCAGAAGCCACTACTCTTTTTATATCTCTCTCTTCCAGGCATGATTCATGATCTGTTTTGAAGCGTCATAATAATTAGAGATCCATAAATACAAATTCACAGAATCATGAACAATACTCATATTATAAAAGGTTAATACTTTACATGGAGACCCTCTATCACCAGAATTTTCATGAATAGAAAATGAAGGAAACAACTGATGACAGAAGTCTAAAGAAATGCTTCCTATGAATTTATTGGTCAGTGATATTGGGGGGAAAGAACAAGCATAACTAATTTCTTGCTTCAAACAACAATGTCAACGCAGCAGAAGCAAAATGACATTTACTACCATCTAAATAAATAAATAAATTGTATTGGTGAACGGCAATAAACATACACAGCTTCAAACCAATAAATAAACATTTTTGTGCCTATATTCTCTCGAGTAAATGTTAAAGCAAGACAGTATTATGATGATGCAATACTGGATATTCCTTGAAAAGAATGGGGGGCCAAAACTGCAGTTTGCAGATAAATAAGGCCTATAAAGAAGATCATGAGTTAAAATAACACACAAACCTATATTTCCATGCCCACATAGCCAATCATCTCGTCATTCAAGACATTTAAATCCAACAGAATTATCTACAAAGAGTTAAGGGAAGAAAATTACATTTCTGCTCACACTGCGAACATTTCATCGCACCAGGGGATTTTGAAACCTCTTTATCATTAACCAAATCCCCACAAATCCGGCAAGTGCATTGCGGGCAATACCAACTGCCTTCAGGTAGCTCCTGAAGAAAATAAGCAAAATCAAGTTAATTTACAATGTATGCGCTAGCCCCCAATGCAAAAATAAGATTGAAGTTTACAACAAAGATTTTTTCCCAATTGTACTCTTATATATTAAATGAAATTGTGAATTACCGTGCCAAAATGAACAATAAAAGTAGAGTAATCAATATTTATGTCATCAGAAAAAGGGGGATTTCTATCAAATTCAACAGATGCATAAATCTGGAATTAAAAAAAAAATGAGGATGCTTTTTGGAATTTCTCCAGGCACACCAGAAGGTACCTCCTTAAATCTAATCAGTGAAATGCAGAATCCAATAAAAGCAGGAATTTTTTAAGAAGAGAAAATAATAAACAATGATCAAAAGCCAGTAAACCACAAGTTATTAATAACTGAGATGAACACAGAGAAGCTTCTGAGTCCATAACATCAATTCAATCTAAAACTAGTATATAACACATTCAATGAGTAGTGTCAAAAAAAACACTACTGGATCCTCAAAGCCAGAGCAAATGAAGGAGAAAATTGCAGTACACCCAAAGATCAACCCAATCTAAAGAGAAGGTTTCTCATCAAACCTTGGAGACTAGGGAAGGCAGGGCAATATAATCTGGTAAATTGTTGATGCGGATCACGAAAAACACTACCATCTTGGAAGATCTTTTTTCCATCTCCAACTAAAACCTTCATCGCCGCTAGGCAATTACAACTTTGGGGGAGATGTAACTGCCTTAAAGGTAGGTTAAGGTGTATATATAGGCCTACACTAGGGTTAGACGTGTAAGCTTGCAAAGTAAAGCAATTCTGGGCTTAATCTATAGAGTTCTAGGCCGAGTCTATTGAGTTCTGGGCCAAATCAACTGACTTAATCCATTGTTCTCAAACTACTACTACATTGGTCAATTTTCAGTTTATTATATTCCCATTCCCACATTTTGTTTTGTCACAATCAAATTTGTAGATATCCAAAGAAAGTGAAGACAACATATATACTCATGCCTATACAAATTTCTGAAAGATGCAAATTAATCAAGTACAAATATAATAAATAAATACTTCCCATATATATAACAACAATTTATTAAGAATTTATTGATTTTATAAGCTTCAAGCTATAACAAAGCAAGAGGAAATTAAGGACCACGCACATATTGCAAATACACATAGAAGGTCTGGAAATATTGACATGCTTTACTTTAATATTTCCTGTGCATTCTTATTGTAATGAAAGCTATGTTGCACGGAATACAATAAGGTGCGGGTATACGGAAAATCGTAAGGAAATAGAGTCCAGATACAGCAAGGATGCGACAACAAAATAATATCCATAATATTATATGTATATACATTTTCTTTTACAAAATATTACAAATCTAGCATTAGCATACACAGTTCTTTTTATATTGATATTTCATGTGTCACGTAATAGTAATATAAGAAAGCTATGTTTTACAGAATGCGATACGACACAACATTGTATGGGGATACAGAAAATCTCAAAAAAATTGAGTTCGGATATGACAAGGATACGACAGCAAAATAACATCCATAATATATATATATATATTCTCTTTTAACGAAATATTACAAATCTAGATATTTATAACTCGTGCGTGATATTATAATTATTTAAGAAGACACAAGTCAACAAGATTTCTTGCAACAGGCAATTAGGCCACTTACGGATTAAGAACTTAAGCATGTTTTCATGGACATATTGTGTATATATATGTTGTAATTTATAATTGAACTTTCCAACTTTTCGTAATTACAATCAGAAACCTGTGTTTTTAATCTTTAAAAAAATACAAACTCAGAATTGCCAATTTGGCAACGGGTACGTAAATGAAGTATCGGGTACATATTAGAAGTATCCAAACCTATGTAGTGAATACTCCATTTATGCCATTTTTGAAGTACCGTGATAGGCCTAATTATTTAGTACCATTTCTATACGTAGTGTGTATTAACTCAACCATAAAAAGCCTTGTCCTACCTATTTTCATGTTAGCCTCACAAATCCTATTTTGCCCTATTTTTTCTACATGTAGTCCTGTTTTGGCATTTAACTCTGCATACAGCTGTGGCTTTAATCAGGTATTTTACAAAGGAAAAAGAAAAAGAAATTCTTTATAAATTTAGGGATTTTTACTTGTAAGTCCCGTTTACTAAGTATGTAGTCAAATAGATCCTACTATTACGTAAACAGGGCCTATATGTCAAGCTTCCTTAAATTAATAAGTACTACTGTGAAAGTTTCCATTAACGAAAATAGAAGAATAATCAAATAGCACACAGAATGACGTACAAAACAGTATCTTAAACTCTAGGACATTATTTCTTAAAAGAATTTAAGCAGCGCTATCATAAATGCTAAGAATCTTTCCAAAAAAATTAATGTATATTTTATTTTGAATCATTGAGAGAGATCACATTTTAGTTCGAGGTTTCACAGCTTGTTTCATCAGTTTCCTATGTATTGTCTTTGTTTTTCAGTTTCTATTTCTGTACTTTGGTACCGATGCCCTGGTGGACTACTGATCCATTTATTGTACAATTATTTTTCTATTTTAATAAATGTTCTCAGAAATTATAAAATCATGCTTAAAAGGACAAGAACGAAATTCGTGATGAATCCAATGCATCTAAAACAAGTTTCTGCCTTAAACGTAAGTAACCTGTAACTTTTCATATAGTGTAAATGATCATATTTTTTAATACAGTTATTCAGACTTCCAGTAGCCGTGAATCCAACATGTAATCATAATTCTCCTCATTTGGAAAAAAAAAGGTCTTATTTTTATTGATACGCACTCCTCGTAGCATCACCAATTCATTCTATATTCTAGTTCGTAAAACTTACAAATAAGTTGAGAAATTTCCAACTTCCCAAGCTGCAACTATTTTTATATACTTTAAGAATGACTCTCTCTCTCTCTCTCTCTCTCATGCTTCTTAAAAATGCTACAATTCTGGTACAGCTTTCATAACTTTTTATCTTATGTACAAATCATTATATAACATCTAGCGTTCAGTATAGAGTCCATGGTTCCTTCGGATGATGGAAAGCATGGAGGAGCAAGCAAGACTTGGTACCGTTGTGACCTCATAGGTAATGAAGGGTGACGAAGGCTGCCCAGAACACCTAGGCAACCCTTACATAGAAGGCGGCCACACTTTGGATAGCTGCCCAAGTTTTTGGTCCTCTAGCTTGGCAATTGGGATACCTGGGCATCTACATAGTAACCTAAAAAGGGCAAACCCAGTGCACGAGGCTCCCGCCACTGCGGGGTACTGGGGGGGCTGGATGTAACCTAGGATATGAAAAACATCCAGGAAACAATTGCTTATAAATAGTTACCCATCTTGGTTTTTTAATATTGATATGACTATATATATAGATGCAGATGTGGCATTAATATAATCCTGCTTGAACCCTAAGCGAAAATGAGAACATAAAAAAAAATACATAAAATAAAATAAAAAATGTTGTATAACAAGTTTAAAGAAATGATAAGTGTTACAGATTTACTTAGTTTTTTAAAGAAGTGAGTAGTGTATTACATGTAGGTGGGCCAATCTGATTAGTCTAATCTCATTATTAATTAAGGGAGTAATTAGCAATTAGAGTAATTAAACATTACAAACACTCGGCAATTCTCAGAAAAGGGCAAAACTCAGAAAAGAAGTAAACCAAGAGGCAATCGAAGAAATAACCAAGAGGCAATCGAAGAGCACAACCCACGTATGTTTTCATGAGTAACATGTTCGAAAGTAAAGCTAGGGGATTCGTGTTAAGCAGAACTCGAGAGAACCTCGAAGAGACAATCGAAATCATACGCTGCGTAGTCTTGGGATCTCTCAAGGGTTTTGGCTTGAAAGCTGAAGAACAAAGCCTGTTGGGCTCACACTTAGCCAATCACCCCAACGAATGTCAGAAACATCATTACAACTAGAAAACCAAAACCGTATTGACGTCACCCGACACACTACTGCAAAAACAGAACTGTCCCCAAACAGTAACCTATCATATCAGTACCTTCTAGCAAACTATCATGATAGCGTATCAAAACCATTTAACGAAGATCCCACCACAATAGATGCCCATCACACACACATTAAATACAACCCATACCCCCTATCAGACCTTGTTAAACACCCCTGAGATGGTTGGAGTAAATGCCTGGTCGTATTTATAATGGTTGAGAAAGTGATATGGGTTATTCCTCCAAAATATCAATACCCACTTCCAAGACTGTTATTCCTCCGATTATTCCATACCATCAATATCCACTTCCATAAATTCCAAACAAGTACCATTAATAACCCCAGTTGCTTATATAATCCGTAACCATTGGTGTTTGGGTTGTTTCCCAATTCTCATAATCGAAAGGGTGTTTGTTCTCTCAACCCCCTTGGCATACTCTTGAGAAACCCTTATAAATATTGTTTAATTTGTTGTCATTTATTTCATATTTATCATATTCGCAGCAGTTATTTACATTCTCTAGATATTACCATTTCTAAACTGTTTGAAACTCATTATTATTACTAATCTCTGGTCAAGACTTCTCCAAGGCGGGTTACATCTCGGTCCATGATCGACATAATCCTGATTCACATCCACTACCGTCCTACATTATGCTACAGAGTTCCTTCTCCTAATAATGTTTCAGCTTATAATAATTTTTTAAAAAATTACTATCTCCGTCCCATATAAATAGTCGTTATTTGAAAATGACAGTTTTTAAGGATGCACTCAATCAAGGACCAAGATCAAGGCTATCATGGAATTTGGTCCGTTAATTACGTCCAAAAAAGGAAAGTGGCTATTAATTTGAAACGTCCCAAAAAGGATAACATGATTAATAATTTGGGATGGAGGGTGTTATTTTTAACAGCATTCAAGTTTGGACAAAGTGGTACCATGGGCTTCCCTGAGATCTTAAAAGTGTTTTGTGTATATTACAAGTTTACACTTTTGGTGTAATTTTATATGATGGTCCCTCCCAAATTTATTTTGGATATGTTCTCTATAGCCCCTTAGTTGGGCAATTGGAAAATAAAACCCCTTCAGCAACACAATTATTCAAATATAACTGTTCAATTAATGGAAACCTGACCCAAACATTGAGCTTGCAACAGGTAATTAATTCAAATGTTCAACAGTTAGATAATCAATAATTTATTGGGTAAATTACACTAAACACCCTGATCTACTTCGGGTTTATCGTTTATGGGTCACGCCTCTCATTAAAGAAACCGACCAACACTCTTCTAAACTTATGACCCATAGCAACTAACCCAAAAGTTCGGGTAAAATTATGTAAATAGCCTCTGACCACATGTTTTGAGATTACACTTGACCAAAATACCCTCAAATCCTTATTGTTTCCTCATTACAAACCCAAATCATTTTTTTTATTTTTTCTCTCTTTCATCAGAAGAATGCTAACAATTACATTGAGAAGCCCTAATTCAAACAATTCATCCATGGTTGCATTTTCATATAAATCTTTGAAGATTCCAGATTCAATACCAAAAACGACACCATATCAAACTCAAAACCCGCTACTCTGCATCTGAATATTAGAGAGCATATCTAAACATATATCTGAAACAAATCTGGAATCAAAAAGTCACCACCAACGAACACCATCATGGTTCAAAATCTCGGCCAAGTCATCTCAGTATCAGCCGAATTGACTGTCTCTCATAAAGCCAGCGAGACGATATAGTGACAAGTTATGAGTTTTTGGCATTTCTGGGTTGAATCGCTATATATCGACGATATATCAGCCGAATCACTGTTTGTCGGCGATATATTGACGACCAATTTCATCACGGTATTGTCCGAGATTGAATATGAGAGAAGAAGAAGCCAAGGGAAATTGACAGAAAACAAAAATAATATAAGAATCTCACCTTTTGCACAAATTCTGCCATGGCTATGTCATGGATGATGAAATTTATTTAGAACTTTGCTTAATCACCTATAATGTGACCAACTGTGTTGATAATAACCAGCTAACTCCACATCTTACAACCATTCTTCTGCTTGCTGGTGGATTCATAGCAGGCGCATCAACATTTGGTTATAATCTCAGTTTTCTTAGGATTTTGTAAAGAGGTATGCGGTTGGAGAGAGAAGAAGTCTGGGGGTTTAGTTGTTACTATCCCGCTTTCTTAGTGTTAATCTATACATTTTTTTACATGATCTGAACGTGTATGTAATACCCCGTAATTTTATTGATTTTTATTTAAGGGATTAATTGAATTAAATGAGAATTAATTGGGAATTAATCCGGATATAAATGCTAGAGAGATGTGAGTTGGTATTTGATTACGATGTTAAAATTGAATATTTATGAGTATATATGGTAATATATGAGTATTGATAATATTAAAATTGTCGCGAGGCAGAAATACGACAATTTGGAAATTTAATTGGGACGCGCGTGTCAGTTGCGTCAGGAATGAAATTATTTAAATTAAAAAATATTATATTTTTATCAACCGAATTATCATTTTGAGTGCGCCAACGTGTCCGGAAGGGTCGAAATAGTCAGAAAACACTAGCCGGGGATTTAGTTTGGGTCCCGGGGCACTTTTAGGCCAAACCGGCAACCTAAAAGGGTATTTTGGTAATTTTAAAAATTAGGTAATTAAGACCCACGAATTTAAGTGTTAATTTAGATATTTTAAAAGAGCCACCAAGGCCATTATCAGCCAAAAAGGGAGTTAGTGGGCTACGGGAGTTTAAGGGAGAGTTTGTAGAGGTTCCAAAAGAAACCTCCAACCACCATCACCATCCTTGGGAGAATTCTGTAGAGAAAGGAGAAAATCAACCTTCATTCACCAACATCAATTCAAAAGAACGGATCTAAGGCAAGTGTTTTGATGTCGTTATTTGCATTGAATATTTCCTCCATGTGTAGTGTAGAAAACTGTTTATGTCTTGGAAATTTTTTATGAAGAATACCCAAAGGAATTATTGTGAAACTTGTGGTTTTGGGTAGGAAGATGCATGTAGAATAATAATGGACGAATTCAATGTGTAAAACATAATTTTTGATGATCTGAAAACGGATTTATAAGGAGTCTTTTTATGAAATTAAATTTTGGGTTCAAGTTCTTAGGGTTTGGGACAAGAAATGGGGGATTTATGATTTTAGCATGTTAATTTGTAAGATTTGACCCCTAAAATATGTTAAGGGGTGATCTAGGGTGACTAAAAATAGTTTACAAACGTTAAAACATAATTTGGATGGTCTTAGGGTGGATTTAGAGAAGAGAAGAATGAAGAAAAACGGACTTGGGGATTTCTGGGCGTTTACTGCCATCTCGTTAGAAGACCTGCCCAGGTCGTTCGAACGACCTCGTTCGAACGAGATGACAGTATCCCTTCTAACGAGTTGGTAGTTCGTTCGAAGCCTTTCGTTCGAACGACACTCGTTCGAACGAGACTTCTAACGAGTTGACAGGATGGCCTTTTAGGCCTGATTTTTATTTCAATTGTCCCGTAGACTTATTTAATGGAGTAATAACCTTCCCTTATTGACTAGTGGGTATATTTGGGAGATTGGAGTACGTTGAGGAGAAAAACTTAGAATCTTGTAGTAAATCGAATTGACCTTTACGGATTAGGAAACGAGTACCTAATTACGACGTGAGAAGGGTTGACAACTTTAATGTATATAAATCGGGGACTTATAAGCGTATGACATTTAAATGATGATACAAGAACGAGAAGTATACCTCTATTAATATATTGAGATATCTAAGATGTGCGAATGCTTAGTATATGTAGTTATCTGTGTATAACATACCTACCGTACTTGCTATCATAGGAGGTCGGCGTTCGATCAGGGCCATCTAATCTTTGTGTGCCTACGGGGGGATTTAGATTGGTACCTCGAGAACATAGGTCAGAGAAGGACTTATTGAGAAGTTAATAAGTCTGCTGATCATGGGAGCGTAGGTATGTGCGTGACCCATGTGATGTGAACTATGTTCGCCTCCATTGTTTGTGATTGTTGTTTATTGAAAACGATTCCTGAGCGATTCGGAATACGTGGTCCTTATGTGCGTGATGTACCGGGATTGGATAGCAGAGTATGTGTGCACCGCAGCTTAGCCTCGGGGTGCTAGTATTGTATATTTATTTATGATGAGAATAATATACTGTAAATTGAAATGCACTGTCATGTATAAATGTGAGTGTAAATAATAGCAACATTTTCGTAAGAATAAAAATGGAAATCCTCTAGTAAGTAGTATTACTAATATGGGAAAACGAGAAGAAATGTAAGACCCCTCTGTTTAAATGAAGATGCCGGAATTAAATCGTAAATCGTATAGCAATGTTAGATTTTATATTAGACTAGTTAAGTGTGTGAATAACTAGAATGGGTACGGGTACGATAGGAATGCACAATTAGTTGAGAGGTGAGGAACTCGTGTGAGTGCACACACTATCATGTACTTTATATTCACTGTTTAATGATATTAAACACTTGCTATTTTTAAACTGTTTTCACAATCGGGCTCTGACCCGTTTGCTTTCAAATCTATTTTTGTAAAACCTTTTAGGTGCCCGGCCACAAGGACACCAAGCATAGGAGTTCCATTCAGGTGACGTACTGTAGCTGTTGTGGAAGTTACAGGACCTTGACAGTAGAGGCCTCCATTTTCGGTCTTGACTCCATATTATCACATTCTCTCATCTGTTGGGCATGTCGCCCTACTTCCTTTTAGAGATACTTTATCTATTCAGTTATTTCAGATTTTGGGTTGTAATTAATTTAGTGATGCGGACTTGGTATTTGTTTATTCCAGTACTCGGATTGTTGTGAGGAGTATTCCTCCAGTTTCATTATTATTTTATGGTTATTCTATTGTGACTATGTTGTGGTGGTTATGTTAGCATTTCAAAATCTACTTATTGCATGTTAATCGGATTTAATTAAAATGGACAACTCACTTTTAAATATTAGGTGGATAGTAATTGTTAAAACGTATTTCGACAGTGATGCTATGAACTGAACCAACTTGACATTTTGTATTAATTTAATAAAGGAGTAGCTACACGGTATTTAATTAGTCAGGGTGTCACAGTGTATTTTTTACATTGCTGTATTTTATTTTTGAAGCCATTTTCCTTTAGGGTCCGTTTGATACGCTTCCAATTCCAAGGTAAATTCAGAAAAGTTGGAAAATTCTGGTCTTTGCCAGCTTTTAGGCTGTTTGATAGCCTTAATTTGCCTTGAAATTTGTTTTCTATGTACAACACCCCTTAAGCACAAGAATTCAATTCTTTGGGGGGGGGGGGGGGGGGGGGTCAGGTTTTTGTTTGCCACCTTTGGGGTGGCAAATCACTCAAAACCAATTTTTTTTTAAACTCTATATATTTCATAAACATATAAATATATATTGTTAATAAATATGTAAATATATATATTTCATATATTTTAATATACATATATATATATATATGCATATTGCGTATATTTATATATATTTCATATATTTATATATTTCGTACATTATATAATTTATATAATTCATATAATTTAATATATATTTATATTTCGTATATAATATATTCCTTATATTTATATATTTCGTACATTTAATATATTCCGTACACTCATATATTTCGTATAGTTTTTTAAAAATAATTCATTTATTTCGTATATATAATATATATTATATATATACTGAATATACTAAATATATATTATTTACAGAATATATATTATATAATATAATATATATGATATAATATATATTCTGTAAATAACATATATTTAGTATATTCAGTATATAATATATTATATATTCAGTATATAATATATTATATTTTCATAGATTTTGTACATTTAATAATATATATACTAAATATATATTATTAAATATACAAAATATATGGCTATATATTATATTGTTTGCGAAAATATATATATATATATATATAGAGAGAGAGAGAGAGGCAGGCTCCTGTGCACACTAAGTTTGCACACTAAGTTTGCACATTACCTTTTAAAAGTAGTAAAAAAAATATTTTTGAGTTGATTTTTTTTGTGTGATATTTAAAAATTTCAAGGAATCCATATAAAAAAAATCAGCTCAAAAAAACTTTTTTTGCTATTTTTAAAAAATCGGTCAAACTTTCGCAGTTTTTAAGCCCTTTAAAAACTGCGAAAGTTTGACCGATTTTTTAAAAATAGCAAAAAAAGTTTTTTTGAGCTGATTTTTTTTATATGGGTTCCTTGAAATGTTTAAATATCACATAAAAAAAATTGGTGTGCGCCAGCACTAAGTTTGCCTACTTTTAAAAGGTAATGTGCAAACTTAGTGTGCAAACTTAGTGTGCACAGGAGCCTGCCTCTATATATATATATATATATATATATATATATATATATTCCGTAAACAAATTTTCCACATTTATATCTATTTTTCAGCTTTTGCCTTGGAATCAAATTTTCCAACTTGTATCAAACAGACACAAGTTGGAAAGTATTCATTTGCCTTGGAATCAAATGTCATGGAATCATTTGCATTTTCCCAATTTTCTATCAAACGGACCCTTACATTTTTTTAAGAATGTATGTTTTCATTCACTTTTCCGTTATTAACTTGTTATATAAAAAGGGGGGGAAATGCAAATTTAACCCCAAAGGTTTGGAGAAAATTTGATATCCACACTCATTCTTTAAGAATTTGCAATACTAACCCCAAGGTACATTAAGTGATACAATTTCACCCCTCCGTTACATCTTGTTATGTGGCAAACTCTTTGTTATTTTGGCCAATACACAAGTGACATGTGGTTGAAGAAAATAATAAACTACTAAATTAGAAAAACTAATGTAAAAAACTAAAAGTTAAAGAAAATTAATATAAAACCCAAAAATATAGAAACCATAAATCATAATAAAATAAAATAAAAATAAATAAAAAAAATCAACAAAGAAAATGGGGAAAAAAATTCCAAGCACAAACCATCCACCATGATAGCACTACCTCACATCTCCACCGTCACCATCGGCGACCACCGCCCCACCCCCACCGAATCACCATCCCCAGTCTCATCTCTCTCTTCGCCATCCCCACCCAATCTCATCTCTCTCTCCCTCCTGTTTCTCCATCTCCATCCCCAACCCCATCCCTCTCTCCTCAGCGTCGCCACCACCACCTCAAAACATTGAAATCCTAAATTTAAAATCAACTATCGATGAAACCCTAGTTTTACAATGTTGATTCACGACTGAAATCCAACCTAATGCAACCTAGTTTTACAGCGAGGAGAAAGCAGGGAGGTGTTGGTGGCTGGGAGATGGTGGTTTGATGGGCTTGATTTCAAGGAGTAAAGATAATGGTTGGCTTGCGGTTGTGGATCATTGACAACGGTGGTGTTTGATGATGGGCTTGCAGTGGTTTGATGGTTGGTTGTGCCTGATTGTCACAATTTGGTAATTGCGGTGTTGGTGGTGGTTGTCCGATGGTGGCGGAGAAAGGAGGATTTGGGTGGCGGGGGAGAGAGGAAGGGTTTCTAGTAGCACCCTGTTTTTTATTGTTTTATCTTTATATAATAATTTCTTTTTTAATTTTGTATTACTAATTTTTTTCGGTTTTATTATCGGGCAGTAAGTATGTGTTAAGACAACTTTTTAAAAAAAAACATGTATAATACTCGATCACCAATTCTGTTACGAAGATTGAATCACTTAATGTATCTTAGCGTTAATATTTCAACTTCTGAAAAAAAACGGTCTAGATATCAAATTCAACCCAAACCTCAAGGCTAAATTTGCAGTTTTCGAAAAAAAATGTTCAATTTCTTATATGAAAAAATCACTACTATTTTTGTAAAATAAAAAAGTAATAGAAGCTTTTTCAATTATAATTAGTTTTAATTAAAATTAGTACTATTTTTCAATCAAAAATATTAGTAATACAAATTTGCATTTATACACTCATTATTTTGGATAATGTCTCCTTAACAAGATATTGTTTAGGAGCATGGAAGTGCTCTTGGTGGTGATAAGAAGGTTATCTTGCATGGAAAAAGTTGTGGAAGAAGTTGGCAATTGAGGGAGATGAAAATGATGAAAATAATGTAATCATTTCTATTTAAATTCTAACTTTTATCTCAAGTTTTATGTGTCATTAGATTGTTTGTTGACTGTTCATTTACTATGGAATATTGAAGTTAGACTAGTCTGACGCATGTCAGTGTACTCACTTAGACTTGGACAGTGCAATACATATCTAATTTCGAATTTCAAGTAATCTAATTAGTTCTCGTTATTAATCTTTTTTTTCAGTTTTTCTATATTTTCCGCAATTTTTAGCGCTCTCTAAATAGTGTATCGACCAATACCGCGACTGAGCTGATAATTGGGCATCCGAGTCATAGACAGCAACTGAGATTTTGAACCATGATCACGATATATACCCCTTTTCGCCACCTACAGCCAAGTCATCATGGGCATACATACCTCCATTGTCATCTCCTGTTCACTACGTACTCATCAGCCACCAAATACCTTCCACCATAAGCATTTGCCACCAACCAACAATAATCAAAAGTCGCCGCCACCACCAACAATCATCAAACGTCGCTACCAACAACAACCAACACAATTCCCCGCCACCGACATTGAAGCCCCCTCAAAATAGATCGAAGTTTGAAATCAGGGAAAAACACGAGTCGTGATCGACATTTGTGATGGATTTGGAACCATGGAGAGAGGGAGACCACGATTTGAGATTTCGATTTGATTAATTTGGGTTGCGTTTTAAGTTTTTACAACTGAGAGTGGCAACCTTAGGGTTTTGTTTTGATTTGAATCTTATGCATCATTAGTGACATCCATGTACGACTACTTTTCTTGTGGCGTCCGCTGGTTGAAACGTACTGCTCATAACAGTTATATTGTAGGTTCGAGCCCTACAAACCCTACCACCCCCTTCGCTTCACACCAAAGATCCGCTCTTGGATAAACCTCGAGTTTTTCCATTGAGCCTGGTATCCCGATTTTCAATTAATCTTGGTGAAGTAACAAGCTTCCTCAACTAGTCAAAATTTCACAGCTTTTTTATATGGGGGATCCTCCCCGAGTGAGCATATATATAGAGGGGTTGGATTGTGTGCATTTTGATATATATATATATATATATATATATATATATATATATATATATATAGATAGATAGATAGATAGATAGATAGATAGAGAGAGAGAGAGAGAGAGAGAGAGAGAGAGAGGACCAAGTGTGATTCCAGTTTGAGGTTCCTGAATAAGGTCCATTTTTTTAAAATAGTAAAAAAAAAAATTGGGGTTGATTTTTTTTATGGTTTTTAAACATCTTAGTAGGACCATAAAAAAAATAATCAACTCAAAAAGAATTTTTTTGCTATTTTAAAAAAATTGATCAAATTGTGCCAGTTTTTAAGTTGTTTTTAGGCCGTTAAAAACTAACAAAGTTTGACCGATTTTTTTAAAATAGCAAAAATTCATTTTTGAGCTGATTTTTTTTATATGACCCTATTGAAATGTTTAAAAACCAAGAAAAAAAAAATCAACCTAAAAATTTTTTTTACTATTTTAAAAAAATGGACCTTAGGGACATCAAACTGGAGGACCACATGAGATCCTCCCTCTGTGTGTGAGTGTGTGTGTGTGTGTGTCGAATGGATTCACAATAAACAATCATCAAAGGAATAAATGCTAGATTTGTGGAATGCGTAACCTCATTGTGCACGCTCGCGCGTGCATGCAAGAAAGAGGGAGAATGGGATGCGATAGAGGAGTTGTACTGTGTGCCTTTTGATTTTTGTACGGATGTGTTTGTGTGTAGGTGTGTGGTTTGATTCGAAGTGTGTGTTTAGGTGTGTGTTTGATTTTATTTTTATTAGCGATACTGTGTTTGATCTTGAATGCATATGATTTTTTTGGTGGTTTTACTCGGAGGTATTTGGGTCAATCAGAAAGTCACTACTATACTACTGCATGAATTTAAATGCAATAAATCATGTCCATATACTTATGTATTAACTTATCCGGCTCATTCAAAATGAATGACCAACTTTTTCGAATCATGATTCACATTTTTCAGGTAACGCGATGTCACTGCCAAATCTAGGAAGTCGGGCTGGGTTAGCCAGGAATGGGAGAAACAAAGATTTTGTTTAAATGTAAATGATGCAATTAAGTTAAATTATCCTTCAAGCAAGTTTGTATAAGTATGACTACTCTGATGTTGTAAAAAGGTTTTTAGTTATATGGATTTACAATGACGACTCTGAAATCAAAACTCGTGATTATGGTTTGGTTAGATTAATTAATGTTTGACTCACTTTGACTTTCAAACTTAATTATAAGTAAGTGGGTTGGGGTGTGTCAGCTTTCAATAAATCCGTACGGTTATTATAGTCATTTTAAAATCCCAAAAAACCCTAAAACCCAAAAGTTTGGGTTAGTTGAAATGGGTCATGATTTTAGGGGAGTGCTTGTCAGATTTTTTAGATAAGGGTAAACTAGTCACTACAGGGTGAGTACGAGTTGCTTAATTTTGTTTCAAGCCGAGTTCAAGGACACATTGCTAAGCTTGAGCCCAATTTATTATCAGTTGTATTGAGCTTGAATGACCTACTATTTGGCTTGCTTCGTTCATTTGCGACCTACAGTTGAGCTTATCAACATAAAGTTGGCTGTTATTTTTCTTTTACTTTTACGTTAGGTGCTAATTATCATCTACACATACATGTTAATAAAAATGCACATAGTAATGAATTAGCTTCTAGGGAGGGGTAGGGGAACTTGCATAATGCTAACACATGGATCAAAGTATCGGCTGGTACCGAGTCAACTCGGTCGAGTTGACTCGGTTTAGTGGCCTACCGTTCCGATACCATGACCCGAGCTGAGTAATAGGTGTTTTTGGCTCAAATTGAACCATATCGGCACGATCTCGGTCAACTCGGACGATATCGGCACGATCTTGGTCGGCTAGGACAATATCGATGCGATCTTAGTCGTCTCGGACAATATCGGACAACTCATTATAAATTTTATTGTAATTACAAATGTCATTAAATTTGCACTTCTCTCAAATTCGTCATGTTATTTATGGTTGAATTGAATCCTTACCATATAAGTGATAATGTATTTATATATATGTTAATTTAAAATATATTAAATATATATCATTGTGTTTAAACACTTCTTTATTTACTTAAAATATACATAAAAAAGATGTATCACTATTAACTTAATATATATTAAAATGTATCATTATTTACATGATTAATATATATATTATCTGTCCTTAAAATGTACTTCTATTTAATAAAAATATTTTTAAAATTGTATCATCGAAATTATTAATTAAGAGTTAATATTTACTTGATTATCAATTAATACATTATTATATTAATGAAACAATATATTTAACTTCTATTTACTATTTTTCATAAACTTATGTCTGAATTAATCGTTTTGCTTATTTATTACTTAACAATTATGAAATGCAGCTAATAAGTGTGACACGCGTCAGTATAAGCTATTACGCAATGCTATGCATGCTAAATGATGGGTTTGTAATTATCTAATTAATCAATAATATTACTCTTATTTTTATAAAATTTTAAATATTTTTTTCAAATTTTTTTAGGCTCTCCAAATTTGGCATCGCCCGATACCGAGACCGAGTTGAAAATTGGAGATTCGAGTCATACACCGATACCGCGACTTTGAACCATGTGCTAACGTCATATACTACATTGACATACAAAAATATAGGCCTGGGGCACAGTGGAGAATTCTGCACACAATCAAAGAATTACTGCCTACAAAGAACGGGTAAATAATAAAAGAAAAATGATAACATGTGCCCTTAGGGCACATGTTTTGAGCCTTAAAATAGTAAGTATTACAGCTCCACATGAGTATCTGTTCCCTATTAAATGTATGTTCCCTATTAAATGTATGTCAGAACTCTGTCCCTACTATTTTTAGGATCTTAATGTGTGCCCTTAGGGCACATGTTATCGGGACCCATAATAAAATAGTATTGCAACCCTTTAGGAGACAAAAAAATAAATGCGGGAAGAAAGAAATGCAAGAGAACCGGCTCAAGAACTTAAGAGCAATAGACAAACCTGTGCATACAAGCATGCCTGGTGAAATGTAGATGGACAGTTATCACAGCAAATCAACTCACCCACATCGCCACACAATCCACAACTATCATCATTTTGATCCATCGCATCAACTTGTAAAGTTCGAGTGGCACTCTTCCTGGTCTTATATTCAGCGGACCAAGCTTCAAGCTGGCATAAGGTGAATGGCTTACCAGACTGCATGAAAAGATTCAAACAGGGACGGTTCAACCTAAAACCAGCATGACTTTTGAATTCTGACATAGAGAGCACCTTCTCACAGCACCTACACAAAATCCCATCCCGAGTAACCAGGCCATCTTTCACCACAGCATCATCCTTTGGATTCCGGTACTGAATCACTTCATTAAGAGAAACAACCCCAGAATTAATCAACCAAGACAATACTGTTCTAGCACCAAAGGCATACCACTTCCCTTCAACGTAAGGCTTCCCACCTTTACTAAGGCTACGTGGAAGCAACCTGCAACAACCCTTTTGGCTCCTGCGCTTTCTCAGAGCTTTGGATTTGTACGATATCCTTTTTGCACTAGACAGTTTGGTGGGAGTTATGAAGCTTTTGTTTTTTATAATAGCTGAAACCAAGAGATCATCGTCCTTAATCTCGAATGTCATGGATTTCTTCTGTCCATCTTGAGTTTCCAGTTTTTTTAATTTAATGCCATGTCTCAAGATTTGAGAGCTCAGAGACTTGCTCTTTAAATTTAGAGGGGTTTCGTTCATACTATTCTCATAATTGAGCTCCTTTAGGTACTCACTGTTATTATTAACCCGAACTGATTTCCTAGAACTACCAGAATTGTGACGATTCTTGCATCCTGACTGTGTTTTATCATTCTGATGCTGAATCCAGAGCGGAGAAATTTTGCAACTTTGATCACTTCTAATCTTAGCCACAAAACATTCCTCGACTTCAGGCAGCCTAACCTCATACAAAGTAGACAAGCCTAACTCATCATTTCGACATAATGTGATCTGTTTAATTTCAGATATCTTTTTCGATTTCTTGTATGCCTTCCTTTTTAACGCTGCATCTGCTGTAAAAGATGCATCATCCATCTCAAATGTTGGAGCTTCTTCTCCAGAGGAACTCATATATTTAACAACACTCGGAGGCACTTCTTCATTATGATTAGATCCGTATTTATGACGGTGTAGGGAACTTGAATCACTATCGTGATGAGAGGAGAAAGTTTCAGACCCTCCCAAAGAGGTATTTACATTTTCAATTCCTATGGGAATATCAAACAGCCCAATATATTTCGGGTCAAAAATGCTATTACATTTTGTGTTTGAATCAACTGTTAAACTTCTCTCTGCTTTAACCAAATTTCCTGATTTCAGTAAGCTATATGTCTTGTCAATAAACACAAAATTTGCAAAGGGATCAAGAAGATACCACCGATGAGCTAACGCAGTGGTAGTTTCCAAATAATGATGTTCTTTAATCTCTGCCAATGTATTAGACAGATCAGAGCCGAACTGAGTCATATCAGTCCACTTGTTACAATCATTCCCCTGCTCAACATTGCTCCCATCATCACCAAACAAACGCTGACCACACAAAGTCCAAGCCCTACGAAATTCACGAATTGGTCTTCCCTCAGGTGACTTGTAAACATACTCCCCAATCCCCCTAAATTTGCTGGATCTTTTGCGCCTCCCGAGAACCCATCCCGCTGCTTTAAGTAAGCAATTGATGTGGTGGCGGAGAAGAGATTTGGGATCTGTCTTGGAATCTACAGGCATTGACAATTCAGCAGTTTCCATCTCCACAAAGCAGGAATCCTTCCATCTTGGTTTGGCTATACGGGGAGTGTCAGCCTTATTTGCAACTACGATAGTTGGATTCGCCACCAAAAGCTTGGTTACGCAGCTCTCCTGAGAAACAGGTGAAGCAATAGCTTTATTTGCAACAACTACCTTCTGATCACTTCCATCTAAGCTAGATGATCTATGGTTGGGAGTGTCACTATCATCCACATCACATCCTCTGTCCACATCAGTGTGCTGGTTCAGCAGATAGCAACTGGATGTAACACCACATCTAGATGATTCAACTAAGCGACGCGTTACAGGGTGATAAATAGAATGTGAAGCTGGTTGGGACATACCAGAAACATCTTCCAAAAGAGTAGAAGAATTGAATTCCTCTTTCAAAAATGATTTGCCATTTAAAAGCTTGTCAACTGAAAGTTTCATTCGTTTAACATTCACATCAGGATCGTTATCTCTAGATTCCTTCTTTACATTATAAGAATCCATCTGACTTGTTATAGCCGAATTTTCACTGTTTGGAAAAATCGACGCACCTTTGTGCTTACCATCGTCACTTTTAAAATTAGCTACTCCTGTAACAAGACATCTTTTACTACTTCTACCAGAGTCATTTCCGAAGAACACCTCTGTAAAAATAAGATGCTCATCCACTAACTCCTCGTGACCATCATCGTGCAAGGCCTCAATTTCTTTGCTGTATAACATCTTTACAGTTTTATTGTAGTCCCGCTTTACCAATAGCTTCTCTCTTGCTTTCTGTATTCAATGTGAGAACACCAGCATCGAAGAAGCCTAGCTTACCTAACCATGAAGAATTTTCATGTTTCCACAATTTTGCAGACTTGAAAATCTTCATTTGTAAATCTGTACATGGAAAAAGAAGCCGCAAACTTCATTACACAGAACAATTTACAAAGTATACAAAAACTTCACATCTACAACAAAAAGGTAAATGGATTACAATAAATGAAACGACTAGAAGTTATAATATATATTTATTTCGGACTTGCATCGATTATACAAATCTCCCATATATGAACCCCAAAAAAATATATTCCTGAAGCATCATGTAATCCACAAAATACACTCACAAACATATGAAGTTTGTCGCGTGCGCATGGGTTCATGAGGCCAAGAGAGAGATAGAGAGAGTTATATCATGCGATGGATTCCTCTCTGAAAACGACCCTTTGGGATGAGGCATTGTTCGTAGCAGCGATTTCATATCAGTAGTACCACTATTGATTTTGGGATAGGCTATTTAGAGACCCCAAAATATTCTTAAAACAACATTAAAAATTAAAAAAAAAGTGCCACAATAATAACCATTTAGTATACATAGCATTATCTAAATTATTGTATAATCGATGCATGTGACGACTTGTGAACTGCAATATTCCAAAATGATTCAACATTAAGTAAGCAAAATACTCTTATTAGACACAAAATTTCATAAAGAAGTTACATAAAAGTTCAATAAATACAAAAGCATTGTTCTCATCATCAATCTAATTACAATATAGGTCAAAATCATCAGCATCGCAAAGACGACTTGTGAACTGCAATATTCCAAAATGATTCAACATTAAGTAAGCAAAATACTCTTATTAGACACAAAATTTCATAAAGAAGTTAGATAAAAGTTCAATAAATACAAAAGCATTGTTCTCATCATCAATCTAATTGCAATATAGGTCAAAATCATCAGCATCGCAAAAAAACCCAAATAGAATATATTTGAATGGAAATTCATAAATAAATTACAAGTTAAAATATACTACATAATTGGTAATTGATCATAAGCTATAACGAGTATAATATTTTAGTACAAAATTATTGCCTATTATTAGTGCATATTATAACAATAGATCTTGTATTTCGAAAGTAAATTTTCATGGATTTTGTTTACTTAATACCTCACTGGTTCCTACTATTAAACTTCAGTACCTCGCACATGCTAATAATATTAACTCAAACCAATTTCTGTTAATTAGCAGTTAAACTTACAAGTCGTGTGATCACATGACCTTTAAAAAACAAAACAATTAAAAAACATAAAATAAATAAAACATAAATCATTGAAAAAAGCAAAAATAATAAATATATAAATAAATAAATAAAAGGGTATTTTGACTTTACCACCCATTTATTTTTCATAATTAGACTTTACCCACCATTTTGCTTTCTTTTAGACTTTGCAACTCTTTTTTAGCGGTCCAACCATCAACCGTCAAAAAACAGTGGCAAAGTCTAAAAGAAAATAAAATGATGGGTAAAGTCTAACTATGAAAACTAAATAGTGGTAAAGTCTAATTATGAAAACTAAATATTGGTAAAGTAAAAAAAACCCTAAAAAAACTTGTAATCCTCACTAGTGAGAAAAATGTCTAGATTTCTTTTCCGGTATATGGAATTTATTCCAGTTAGTTTGTTTTACTTTAAGATAGAAGCAAGTGGGTTGAATGTTGAGCCCATTTTTGAAATCTAAGAGTCATCATTTGAAAATTTTAATTTCAAATTAAATATGTGAGAATTAACTTTTGATTAGATTAAATTTGCCTTCCCTCCACCACCAATTAAAACTAATCCCGTCGAGCATCCTAGTTCCCTTGTGAAGTGAGTTTTCTCATTGGGAACTTAAACTACCCCCACCTTGAACCAAACAGATTTTTCATCTTTCAATTACACTATCCGGACAGTCCAGGAAAATTCTGTCCAATCATAATTGAATAAACAACATATTTTGATACCACAATTGACTCCGTAAGGGAGGATATCATTAATGATGTTTAAGTGTCCCATCGATACATTTCTCGCATTTGAATCCGTTCATGTAGAACTTCACCGTCGGGGAGATCGAACTCACTCAAATTCGCATTCTAGGAACTATAGAGTTTTAAGAATATCGGATGCCGTGACTAATTCCCTCCGTTAGGAAGGACGGGCGAAACTAACGTGAGGAATTAATCACATCACATTATTAAAACACCAATGGAGACCATGGGGCTTATGTTGATATCCCTCTCCCACACCCACTTTATATTTTGAACTAGAGGGAAATTTAAAAAATATTATTCGATTTTAAACACCCGAATTAAATCACTGGTAATTTTCCAATTACTTGTAAAAATTAAATTATCCGGTCTCTCTATTTTAATTTTACAAAAAAATAAAAAAAGATTTTTAGTTAAAATAAAATCCATAGACTATAATTTAATTTATACCTTTAATTAATAACCTGATATAATTCAATTTTAGAAAAGAATAAATCATTTCTCTTTGGGAGCTTAAATCATCCTCCCTCGAACCACACAAATTTTTCACCTTTCAATGATGCTATCGGGACGGTCCAGAAAACTTTTGTCCGGCATAATTGAATAGCCGGCGTCTTTTGGTAACCCAATTAATGAGAGTGATTCCATTGGGGAGAATATCCATGATTATGTTTAAGTGTATACCATCGGTTCATTCCTCAAATTTGAATCCGCTCAGAACTTCCACATCAGGGGGATCACTCACTCATATTCGAATTTGAATACCGGATATCGTGATTAATTCCCTCAATTGGGGAGGACAGACAAAGCTGACACAAGGAATTAACCACATCACATTCGTATAATAATGATGGAGATCATGGTGGTTTATGTTGAAAGCCCTCACCCACTTAATATTTTGAGTTTGAGGGTAATTTTGAGAAATATTCATTCGATTCTAAAAACCTAGATTAAATCACTAGTAATTTTTCAAATACTGGTACAAATTAAATTAGGAGTATTTTAACTTTACCACCCATTTACTTTTTAATAATTAGACTTTACCCACCATTTTGTTTTCTTCTAGAATTTACCACTCTTTTTTTAAAGCTGATGGACGAACCGTCAAAAAAAGTGGTGAAGTCTAAAATAAAACAAAATAGTGGGTAAAGTCTAATTATGAAAACTAAATGGGTGGTAAAGTCAAAATACCCCATAAATAAAAACAAACATCCATCCCTATGGCCTCTGCTAATCGTCAGTCCACTCATGACCCCTCTAACGAACATCCTTCCATTGAAAAACTCTCTCCCTCTCCATATACATATAAATATACATATAATTACATAAACAAGCATATATCACCTCCTAATGTCCTCAAATGCACCCCACCACCACCACAAAACCATACCTTAGACTGAGTTTTGCACAGTGAAGCCACCCATATGCGAATATGAAGGAGAATACCTACCCCCCCCCCCCCAACCATAAGTGTATCCATTGTACAAAAATGCGCAATATTTCGTGCATCGTGGCCGCTCGCTCACTCATTTTGATTCCATCCCTCTCAGCCCTAAGGTTTCAAATCGCAACAGAGGTTAGAGATTCATTTTCGCAAAGGTTGAAGGCTTGAAGCAGGTATACATCGCAGAGAACTTATCTCTCTCTCTAGCTTCTCGGTTTTTTCTTGATTCATTTCATGTCAACAAAGTTTGCCCCGGTGCGTATGTTTAAGAAAATTAAAAGGATGTAGTTTTATTGCTCTTTTGTCTTTCCTATTTTGTTGAGCCCTACTTTGTATGTTTTAGTAGGCTGTAATTTTTTAATTATTTAGTCTTTAATATTTTGTTTTGTGCTATTATAAATCATATTGTTGTTTCAGGTTCAAATTTTTTTTCTATATGGGAAATTATTTTTGGATATTTTAATATATAAAAATCAAATACCCAAATTGATTACGTGATGCGACGCAACACCGTACCAAAACGCAACGCAACTTGCAATTGAGATTTCAAACAATGTTTCTACAACCTCCCCCCTACATATCAGATTGGAGATCTACAGTAACAACCATGGCGGCTAGGGTTGGGTATTTACGCCTTAAGGGTCTTTGAAGGAGAAAAGATGATATCTCTCAATGTGTCACAATATATATGTCTTCCTTGATTCTGATTTTGGTAACTTCTTGATGTTCATTGTCCTCTTCAGTTTTGATCTCGATAATTTCTTGATATTCATTTGAGCGTTATATAGTGTGAGGTAGGTATGATATGAGTGGCAGACGTGGATGAGGATGACTATATGGTGGTGACGGTTCAGGTCGGAGTAAAAGATTGACAGAGGAGGGTGGCAATGATGGAGTTGTAGGTGAAGACGGTGGGGTGGAAGAGAATCAGGCAAGGGGAAAAGGTTGGGGGTTGAGTTCCCTGCAGCCTCTCCATATATATATTTTTTTTATTTACTTTAATAACTCACTAATTTGACTATTAGAGTTTGCTACCTTATTCTAATCAATATTCACTTTGCCCTAGATAATGGCCTATTAGAGTTAACCGTCACGTTACATTTTAAATAATAAAATGATGGATGTCGTCTCGTCTTACACCCATATATGGAGAGGCTGCTCTCATGTTAATTTCAATAGAAAAATAAAAAATTTGGAAAAAAAAAATTCTTAGGGCCTAGAACTAGGTGTGATGTATGGTGTGAGGTATAGAGTGTGATGTAGGAGGAGAGCCTTCCTATATATAGAGAGAGGGAGAGAGGCAGGCTCTCATACATACTAAGTATACATACTTGTTGGCGCAAACCTATATTTTCAAAATATTGAGAAAATATTTTTGAGTTGAATTTGTTTATGTGACATTTAAACATTTCAAAACCATCTCAAAATAACTTTTTTTGCTATTTTAAAAAAAACGATCAAACTTTCGCAGTTCTTAAAGTGCTTTAAAAGTGTGAAAGTTTGATCGATTTTTTTAAAATAGCAAAAAAAAAAAATTGAGCTGATTTATTTTATTTTAGTTGCTTGAAATGTTTAAATACCGCATAAAAAAACTCAACTCAAAAATAATTTGTTTACTATGTTAAAAAACGATTTGTAAACTTTGTATGTACAGGAGCCTGGCTATATATATATATATATATATATATATTTTTAAACTTGTACAAACACTATACATATATTTATTATATTAACTTATCTAATATAACATCAGGTGTATTTCATTATTAACTTATATAAAATAACTTTAAACCTAAGAGAGCGTGTGTGTGTGTGTGTGTGTGTGTGTGTGTGTGTGAGAGAGAGAGAGAGAGAGAGAGAAAGAGAGAGAGAAAGAGAGATCGCATCTAAAGTGGGGGAAAACCCTTTTTATAGTCTGTCGATGTTTTCAAAAGAGAGAATGGAGAGAGAGAGAGAGAGAGAGAAGCTCGCTTGGGATGTTTCTGAGGTTCTCCGACCAGGTGGAGTCAATTTCGAATCCGGAGCAAATAGATTGAAGAGATGATAACACATTGAAGCCACTCAAATGTCACTTTAAAGGTGCACACATCTTTCTTTCATCAAATTTGTTTTTTGCTTTAACTCTGTCCCAACTCAGGACAAATCACTACGACTCGTCCATGTGACCAAGGCAAGTGAGGCGATAACAGTATTTTGTTGATTCTTTGACACGTGTAACATTGTCAGATCATTTATCTACAAAACTGAGTCAACTCGGCTAGTACTGAGTTATGTAGCACGTATGCTTCAAAAATATTAGAAATGGAGTATTGGATACCGATATGGCCCCGATTCAGCGCTGTACGCATCCGATACTTCAAATCTGTATCCGTTAATCAAAGACAATTTTCACTTTTGGATATCACTTGAGACACGTCATACGTGCTGATACGTTAAGAATATGCCAAGGATACAGTGGGGGTCTTGTTGTAACTTTTTTTTAAATGGGGTCTGTTTGTAATTTTAAAAAGGTAAACCCATTAATGCATATAAATGTAAACAAGTCAAAACTCATTTAGTAACTTGTGTGATTAGAAAAAAGTTTTCAAAAAAAAAATGTCAAAAGAGCTCTGCAATCTGGTACCAAAAAAAGCACCAGATGTGGTTTGTAAAGACCCTATCTGCTGGAATCTTCTTGACCTCACAAGTACATATCCTTATCTCTCGTCTCGTCTCTCTCTCTCTCTCTCTCTCTCTCTCTCTCTCTCTCTCTCTCTTATCTACCACTCTATTTCTCTTTTATCTCTCATCTCTCTCTATCTTGGAACTAATGTAATTTTTAACTATTATAGCACTCTCTATCTTTGTGATTCTGTTTTTACTTCTTTGTAATATCGCAACTGAGTGTTTTCTATACTATTAGGACTAGTATATAACTTTCCTTGCTCTTTTATTCTTTATCATTTCTAGAGAATGAATATAAAATTAGTAGTCCTCCATGAATTGTAATTAACAATTTAATTATACATGATACTTTATAATTATTATATACTGTTGTTAGTAAACTACCATTGTTAACAACCTCTGTTAGCGTATGCTAATGCTAAAATTGTATTATTTTTTACAAGAACTTATATAATAATATTATATACTTTATTTTATTCTCGTGTCATTGTCGTTGCCGTCTCCGAACTCTATTTTTCCAGATTTGTCGTATTGCCGGATCGAACCGTATCCGTACTCATGCAACATAGATAATGACTTGACTCGGGAGATACTTTGAACCGTGGGATTGGGGGATAATATGCGTGGGACAGATAAGATAAATTGCAGTTGGAAAAGATAAACTAGATCAACCAACTAACATTCATTCTTCATGAATATGATGTTTAAATGAAATTATCGAAAATTCGCTGCAGGCTGACATTTGTAAAATTATCCTTGCTCATTATTGCAAATAGCTCCACTACTTAATAGATAGAGATTGTTGTTTTGACATGAGTACACAAGCAGTTCAACTAATTACTCTGCTGCTGTAACTTAGAAATTGTTTAGTTCGCTCAAGTTGAAAAATCTCGTGTTATCGAGTTATAATGGACAAAGTGTTAGAAAACTAAAAGGCAACGTGTTCAAACAATGAGTGTGGCAAAGATGTGGATGTTAAAGATGGATTTGTGGTAAAATTGGAAAGAATAAAATTAGAAATTAATATATTGGTAAAACAGTAGCTCTACGTAGAGTTTGCGGAGCTTGTACAATTGAGGGAAAAATCCCTTAAATGGTTTGAATAGCACATAATGCGTATAGACCAATAAGTGCTGATTTAGAAGTAGCTCCTTAAATGGTTTTGCTTATCATGCGTAGACCAATAAGTGGTGATTTGGTGTACATTGATAGGAATATTAAGGGAACGGGTAGAACAAAATTAAACTTTGGGGAGATTGTTAGAAAGGACATGATAGGATATTGCACAAAACAGATTGTAATGGATAAATAGAAATTCATGTAGCCAATCCTGATTGGGAATATTGCCATGAGAAACCTTCAGTTGACACCCCTAATAAATAACACTTGTAAGCTCGTATTATTATTACACAGTAGTCTGAAATCGAAAAACAGTAATTAATAACAAGTGATTGCATTACATCTCCAGTCTCCAGTACACTCTCCCCCGCATGCAAGCTTAAAACTTTCATGCAAACCCTGTTGAGTCAGAATTAGAAATTACTAATTTTTTTGTCAGTTTCAAAATTAATCTCTTCAATATAAACAAATCTACACTCCCTCTAACAAGATATATGCAAATTTGAAAAGTTTATCCAAAATTTAAATGACGACACATCTATATTATCCAAAATTAAGATAAGCATGTGTGTGTGTGTGTGTGTGTGTGTGAGAGAGAGAGATCAAATTTGGAAATGACGGGAAACTGAATTTAGCACGAGAAATCAACATAATTATACACTCAGAATATACAATTTGTTATATATATATATATATATATATAAATAGAGAGAGAGAGAGAGAGAGAGGCGTTCAATCTGAGATTGGAAAAACCAACCACAGGGGGGGAAAACATCCTCGATTCCCACATTTTACGGATAAAACACCCAAATCGGAATGAGAGATCACTCTATTTACACACAACAAAATGACTAGAAATCTAACCTTTCAGTGTGTTTTCTGCATAGGATTCAAATTTGGAATTAGGGTTACAAAGCTAGAGAGAGAGAGGGGTCTGACCTCATCACCCTTCAGAAGGCACGAGTAAAATAAATATAATCCAAAAGTGAGAGCTTTGGCTTTGGAAAGCCCGAATTGTGCTCACACCAGATGGCAAGCATCTCAGTCTCGCTCTCTCTCTCTACCTCCATGTGCGTCTATGACATAATAATATAGGGTATCCCCAAAAAACCTTTGTCTCTTTCTTTTATATTATACTTGTACCCCTGTTTTATGAATGGACAAAACTCGTTATGGCATGGACCTTTCTCACTTGTGTTTTTTTATGGCTGGTAGATCTTGTTTACTGGTTCTATTGGATGTACCATTTTTAAAGTTTCCCCTTTTTAATTGATGTTCTAATCATGGGCTTTGTGGAAAAAGAAAGATCAACCAAGCTTTGGGTTCAAACGTTATGTCCTTCCCTTTATATGTACTTTAGTTCAAATGAGCAAATTAAGGTGATGTTTATTTTTATTTTTAAGCCTGAATTTAAATCATTCAAATTTTAGAGATACTAAAAATATTTATTTTTTTAAGTGATTAAGAGGTTAACGGTTATATTTGTCTCTTAATGATTAAGAGGTAGAGTTACGTCTGAAGACTGAATCAGTCTAAATACATTCATTCAGAAGTACATTCAAACATAAAAATAAATATATTTTTCAGATTCAGATTTCAGATTTCAGACTTCAGATTCAGTGTTTAGATTTCAGATTCAGACTTCAGATTCTGATGAAACAACAAACGTAACCTAAATCTCTTTTATTACTTCGTCACATTGTTGCTGACTTGCTGATTGGGTATTTTGGGGGGGGAAATTTGATGTCTTTGAGATATCAAATTTTTGATGTCTTCCAATCAAAAGTGATCTAGTTGACAGGTAATTAAAGTTGATGAGAAAAGTCTAAGTATTATATCTCTCCTATTAATTACACCAAATAATGATGCATTTCTCTTTCCATCTACATACATGCATTTATCTCTTCCAACACTTTATATGCATCTCTCTCACTCCTATTATGTAAGTAATTTACAAACCAAAACATGCATTTGTCTTTCCACCTACAACATACATGTATTTATCTCTTCAATATTCAAATATATAAATGGCAAAGTACTACCTACATAATAATACCCACACAAAATATTAACTATCTCACTGTAGAAAAGAGGTTCATTTATAGTAAATTCCTTACTGTCACTTTATCATTCTTCTTTTGTTGTTACATTTTTTAACACCTTAATTATAATTTTTATAATATTTAATTTTTTGGATGAAAGATAGTTTGTAGTCACTTTTTTTTACACTTTTTTTAATTGTTTGGATGAGAGATAGTTTTTACTAATTGTTTGTTATCACTTTTTTTACACTTTTTTAATTGTTGTCACTTTTTTTTTTGGATGAAAGGTATAATTGTTAATTATTTGGATGAAAGATAGTTCAGCATAGTTGTTAATTGTTTGGATGAAAGTTAGTTCTTGGTAATTGTTTACTGTCACTTTTTTTTATACTTTTTTTAAATGCTCTCACTTTTTTTTCACACTTTTTTGGGATGAAAGGTATAATAGTTAATTGTTTGGATTTAAGAAAGTTCCTCGTAGTTGTTAATTGTTTTGATGAAAGATAGTTCTTGCTAATTGTTTGCTGTCATTTTTTTTTACACTTTTTTTTATTGCTATTAGCTTTTTTTTTTACACATTTTTTTGGATGAAAGGTATAATTGTTTGGATGAAAGATAGTTCAGCATTGTTGTTTATACTTTTTTTTACACTTTAACTATAATTTTTTTAATTGTTACTTTTTTTTACACTTTAAATGATGCATTTTTTTTTAATTATTAATTTTTTGGATGAAATTTGTATGGATTTATTATATATAAGTCCCATATGATTAAAGTTTCATAAATTAAGTCTCATTGACTTTTCAACAATTAAATAGGTCTTATTCCTAATCTTTTGAGATTTTTTCACAACTATACTATTTTTAAAACTAACCATCCGTAACTTATATGGAAAAGTTACATAAGTAGTTGAACTTTATTTTTAATTTTCAAATGATCATAACTTTTGATTGACAAATCCGTTTTTTGCAAAATTAATATTTTTGAAATCTCCTCGCCAAGATCTATCAAACAAGATCCATGACCTTATAAAATTTTAAAGAAAAAAATTACACAAATAGTAAACTTTACTGTATGCACCAAAAATGAAATCGTTTTACATCTACGATATTTTCATAAACAATGATATTTTTTGTGTTTAAATAATTTTATATTTGTGACATTTTCACAAACAGTAATATTTACTGTGTTGATATATATATATATATATATTGAAAAAAGACATCTATTTTTATTGTAACCCATTCAGTCGCTCAAATACTCATTTATTCAATATTCTCTTATTTTTCAAGCCCCCGCGCCAGCGGCACCCCATGCCACCCCTACTCACCCCAAACGGGAGCGCCGATGAATCCAAATTACTTTTTCTCGATATTCTCTTATTTTTAAAAGTCCGCGCCAGTGGCAACCCATGCTAGCGCTACCCACCACAAATCGTAAAATGAAATAGTTTTATATCTATGACATTTTCACAAACAATAACATTTACTGTGTAAATATATTTATGAAATAGTTTTATATAAATAACATTTTCACAAACAGTAACATTTACTGTGTTAATATTACACTATATATATAAAAGACATCTATTTTTATTGTAACCTCAAATACTCATTTATCAAATATTCTCTTATTTTTCAAGGTTCGCGCTAGCGGCACCCCATTCCACCCCTACTCACCCCAAACGAGAGCTCCGGTGGATCCAAACTACTTTTTTATGATATTCTCTTATTTTTAAAGGTCCGCTCAAGCGGCAACCCATGCTAGCCCTATCCACCACAAACCGAAAAATGAAATAGTTTTATATCTATGACATTTTCACAAACAATAACATTTACTGTATTAATATGTTTATGAAATGATTTTATATATATAATATTTTCACAAACAATAACATTTATTGTGTTAATATTACAGTATATATATATATATATATATATATATATATATATATATATATATATATAGAGAGAGAGAGAGAGAGAGAGAGAGAGAGAGAGAGAGAGAGAGAGAGTGGATCCAAACCTCTTTTTTCGAAATTATCGTATTTTTAAAGGTTTGCGCTAGCGACATTCAATCCCCACCCCCATTGTCGGACCTTCAACGACCTTCATCAGAGCTACGATTTTGGGTGGGTAGGGGTGGCATAGGTTGAAATTAAGAGAATACTGAATAAATGGGGTTTGGATCTACCGGAGCTCCGTTTTGGGGTGAGTAGGGTGGCATTGGATTAGGTTTATATCTGTAATATTTTAACAAACAGTAACATTTATTGTGTTAATATAACACCATATATATATACATACGGTGGATCCAAACCCCTTTTTTCCGATATTACCTTATTTTTAACAATCCGCGCTAGCGGCATCCAATCCCCACTACCATCCACCCCCATTATCGGAGCTCCAATAACCTCCATCAGAGCTCTGATTTGAGGTGGCATGAGGTGCTGCTGGCGCGGACCTTAGAATATAAGAGAATATTGAATAAATGGGGTTTGGATCCACCGGAGCTCCAGTTTGGGGTGAGTAGGGTTGGCATTGGGTTAGGTTGATATCTATAACATTTACTGTGCTAATATAACACAGTATATATATATATACATATACACTGTTGATGTAAAAAAATTAGATTATCTCTAATTAATCAATCACAGATAAATAAGTTTATAAAACAAAATATTTTTAAAGTAGTTCAGCCTTATGAAAATGGCATACGCCCACTATTTTTGTATTGCTGACTGTATGAGGAGGTTACATTGTATTTATAGTCTTGAGGATGTACATATGAAAGGGTAATGCGTTGTTATCTAGTAGACATATACATCTGTACGATAATAATGTGCATTTAATGTGCAGTTGTCTTTTGATTCTTTTGATTTGGATGCTCTTCACGCTAAGTAGCTCGAACCGCTTAAGTTGTTTGGGGTGCCTGAGAGTTGCTTGGGGCGCCTGAGTTGCTCGGTACGCTTAAGTTGCTCGTCTAAAGTACTTGTATTTTCCATGTAGGTTGAAACGTGTCTTAAAGTGATTGGTCCATGTCAGCAGACTAAATTTGATATCAACAGAAGCCCCCAATGTTTCACAGTTAAGGTTGAAGGAGAGTGTGGAATATTTTTCTTGAAATTGCTTGGATTACTGTTATTCTTGAATTTTAGGAAGACTTTCCTTGTATATAATTCTTTTTTGAACGCATAATATTAGGCTTCATAAATATTTTAAATTTTCACGATCACTTCTATATTTGTGCCTTTTTCTTCTTTTAGCCGGCAAAAAAGCAAACGCCTTCCCTTGTACTCATTACTTTTCTCTATTCCCGAGGTAAAGTATTTAAGTGCGACAAAAATCCTATCGTCTTTCACTTTTCAAATCTGTATCTCTGAACTCTTCATCTTCTCTCTATCTTGTGCCTTCGTTCTTTCCATCGTTCATTGTCAACTGATCTCTCTTTCTTCTGTAAGGTTTTCTTCCCTCTTCTTTATTTACTTTATTCACCATGGTTTATCTTGTTGAATCGTTGGATAAATTTCGGTCTGAGTTTTCAATCCCTTCGTGGGTTATTTTGGAAGAGCTTTCTTATCCTTCTGATTTATTTTCTTTGACTGGGGGACACTGGTTCCCAAGTCTTTTTGTAGCCGAATGGGGCTTTTCTTTCCCGTCAAATCCCCTGTGTTTGGAGTTTTGCCAATATTTTGATATTGTACCTGCAAGAGTAGCTCCAAATACATGAAGGGTAGTTAATGGCGTACACAGGTTCAACCAACTTCATGGAACTCGTTTGGGGATTCCAAAAATTATGTATTACTATAGATGGGTTACTAGTGATAATACTTTCTGTTTAAAAATTAGGTTTTCGAATAGAGCTTTAGTTGTCAATCTTCCCGATGCCAATAGGGATTATTTTGATCATGGTGTTGTGATGAAAAATTGGAAACACCCTCCATTAAGTAGAGATGACGTGTACCAAGGTCCCAGGTGTCCGCTTTATGGCAATGGGATAGGTTGTTTTTATTTTTGAAATCTTGTTTTCTTTGTATTCGATGAAATACACCACTGACATTTGATTTTATTTGTTACAGTTGACAGTAAAAGAAAACCTCCAAAAGAAACCGAGGTTAATATAAAGCATTTAAAACTTATATGGGGCTTGCATCAATCTGTTGTTAGGGAGCACATTAGATCTGCTTTTTATTTGTTACAATACATAAGCTACACCTCGTCTTTCATTGCTCGTCCTCGTCTTGTGGTAGTTGATCTTGATCGGGTACCAACCTATGAGACTAGTTTGGAAGGTTCTTCTTCTGACTTGAGTATTCCTATTACTGATCTAATGAAGAAGAGGAAAGCTCCTGCCTTTTTTGACAAGCCTGCCTTTGCCACCGACGAGGCAAAGTGTAATACCCCTTATTTTTATGCAATATTAATTTGGGGATTTATTAAATTTAATGTAAGTTATTAATTTAATATAAATCCGAAAATTAATCACTTTATAATTATTAACGCGATGTGAGTTAGTAATTATGGGAAACTTGTTGTTGAATATTACTAATGAGTAAAGTAATATAATATTGGTTCTATTAAATGTCAAGAGTGAATAAAATGACAATTTTGAAAATTTGAGTCGGGACGCGCCGTGACGCGTCGGGACTAAATATTGATGAATAAAAGTGAATAAATTATAAGTCACCCGTATGGTCATTTCGAGTGCGTCAAAGTGTCCAGAAGGGTCGAGATAGTCAGAAAAGTGTACCCGGGAGTTTAGTTTGGACCTCGGGGCGTTTTTAGGCTTAATTAGTACCCCGGGAGGGCATTTTGGTCATTTTGCATTTTTGGATAATTAAACCCACGAAATTATTAAACTAAATCAGCCATTTGGAACAGACCTCTAGGGTTAGCAAACTCAAAACATTAGAACGGCCATAGGAGAGGGAAGGAGAAAGCTTTCCAAGCAAACCAAGTCCAAAAATCCATCCGGTTGCACCGCCACCACCACCAACGCGTAGATCGAGCGACGAAAAAAGCAACAACACCAAATTCGTTCACAAATCAGAACGCTAAAAATCCCAGGCAAGTATTTATCTTGCTTATTTTCGTTAATACATCGTTCATGTTAGTCTAGGGTGATTAGGACGAGTTTGGTAGAAGAAAATTCATGTTGGAGATAGGAAAATCGCATGTAGAATTGATTTGAATGTAAATCTGGTAACCCCTTCATATGTAGAGGCTTAACCACGAAATTATGATGAATTAGCAGTAGAAATTTATGGAAAAATACTGATTAGAACCATGTTAAAGAAATTCTAGAGTTCTTAAGATTTTTATGAAGTTTTGGCCTATTAATCCATGGTTATTGATGAAAAATTGCATGCTTTACGTAGAAGATGAATAATATGGGTGTATACTGATTATAGTACGAATTTTAGGAAATTTGGGTGTGAAAATATGGATTTGATTGAGGTTGGATTGTGAAACCCGTAACTGCTAATCTGCAGAATTCGCATACCTGTTTGATCGATCGATCGAACCAGGAGTGTCGATCGATCGAGCTCCTGTCAGCGATCGATCGACCCCTTCTGGCAGACTCATATTTCCCCTTTTTAAGTTAGTTGAATTCAATTTAATGAGAAATAACCCTTGGACACCCTTATTAAAATGTTTTGGGAGATAAAGAAGACCAGCAGGACATATAAATAATTATGGGACCTTTAATGTAAAACGAAAGTTGTATTTTCGAGATATTTACATATAAGGGACGATGAAATTATGTATTAAGAGGAGAGACGCGTAAGATAGTTACGTTGGAAATTAGATTACCTACCGAATTCTACACTTGGGAGGATAGAGTCCATGAGTGTTACGTAATAAGTTGGAATGATCCCTCAAATTAAAGTAAGAAATGAACGGTTGTACGTGAGAACTAAATAATGAGAAATAAGGATAAATATCGTAATTATGGGATTAGAAATGTACCTAATTTGATATGGTAATAGTAGTATAGTTATATGACTGTGTTTATGCATAACTATCTATGTGTGAAAATCATGCCCGCGCTACTTGCTATCCCTGAGGTTACCGCGCTGGGACGATCTTATCTCGATGTGCCTTTATGGGGAATATTGACTCGTACCCTAGAAGATAGAAATCCTTGGTACACGCTACCGAATCGATAGTTCAGACGGTCCTAAGAGACGTAGAGGCATGTGCTATCATCTTAGAGACTTGGCGCCTCAATATTGTTTGTGTATGTGTTAATACAGTTCGAGAGTGATTCTGAACTTGTATTTCCCTTAGTACGAGTGATACGGGGATTGGATAGCAGAGTATTCCCGCACCATAATTTTTATGTGGGGTGCTGTTAGAATATATATATTATACGAGTATTTAATATATATATTAGATTCTGAAATATGGAACTGCCTACTGTGCTAAGGTAAGTAAGAAATGAATAATGACTTCAAATTGGAAATACTTGTTTTGAAAAGTATAATATGACACTGGGAACTTTATTAATAAATAAAGTTAAAATGAGAACTTTGTTACTGAATGAAATTTTCCTCTTAAACAATTATATTGTTCAGTTTTAAATCTTACGAGTGACCTAAGATAAGTTAAACCATTGGGAAGTTTAGTGCGATATAAGATAAGATAATCCATTGGGAAGATTAGTGCGATAGGCGTGCATATTAGAAGAGAAGTGAGAATTTCTCAAGAGAGTGCCGCACTAATATGTTGTTGCATTGGCCTGTAGACATTTTAAATACTTGCTAAATAAATTTTAACTCATTTACACTATCGGGCTCTGACCCGTTTCTATTTTTCCTTTCTCTCTCGTATATATATGTATATGTTACAGGTGCCCAGCCACAGGGGCGTCTTGCATAGGATCCTTTGGAAGGAACGTGCTGCAGCTTAGGTGGGAGTTGCAGGCCTCTTGCTTAGACGACTTCATTTATTTGATTCCAATCCTAGCATATTTATTCAGTTGGGCATGTGTCGCCCATTTCCATTACCCAGTTGTTTTATTGGACATTGTGATTCATTTTTCTAGTATTGTCACTTTGGAATTTATTAGTGTCTAGATGATTTACTTTAAGTTTTAATGTTGGGATTTAGTCGTTGAATGTTTAAATTATTTGGATTATATATTCCAGGATAATTGTGGTGTGATTCTTTAATATTGAATTGTTGTAAATATTTAAATCTTGGTTTATAAAATAAAATTTGGAAAGTAATGTCTAAAAATGATTTTGACACTTAGCTTAATTAATTAGGGTGTTTAAATTGGAAAAGTTATTTTTACGACAGGGATGCTAAGAATGAACCAACTGTTCACCTTGATTTTAATTTAATAAAGGAGTGATCACCCGGTATTTAATTAGGCAGGGTGTCAGAGGTGGTATCAGAGCATCAGGTTCTAGTGTCCCATAGGATCTGTGAGGCTTATTATGCTTTCAGCGTTGCTTTGTTTGATATAGAGCCCTATGTTTAGGATTGTCGATTTCTTTGATGAGATTTCGTTCCGATGTGTGCGTGTGCCGAGCGATGACGGATGTCAAAAGAGGACCGACAAGCGGACATCAGGTGGCAGGACTCAGTTGAGGTGGTAAAATATATGCGAGGATGATGACCGTAGTCGAGGTCACCTCCATTAGGGCACGAGAAGCCATGACTAGGCAGGTGACTTAGGCACATCCATGATTTCCAAAATACTGCTATAGTCGAATGGGGTGCGATGGGTAAACTCACCCAACGTATTACAAAAACGTGTAGAGAACTGTCAGTGGGAAATTCTAGAAACGCGGAAATTATGTGTGTTTACCAAGGGAGGTAAAGTATCCAAAGGTTTAGATATAGAACGGAGTGTGTCTAACTGAAAGTAAAAATTTAGAGAAAATTTTTCTTGGCTTTCGGGATGAAGTTATAATGATGGGAGTCAACCACTAATTTTAGAAGTGGAATGCTATGCCTATAGGAGAATCTTAGGTACAGTGTTGACCGTATGTTCCTTCCTCAACTGTTGAGGATTAGAAGCAAACGTGGTTCTGAACTCATCGCGGGAGGGCATGACAGGGTTCCATTTATGAATATGAATCTTAACCGCTAGCGAATTTTGTATCGAAAGATGTAGATACAAGTGGAGGAAACGACTCTAAGTGGGAGAGCAACACGTAATAATAATTGATAACACTCAAGGAGGAAATTCTGATGGACGGCCGATTCAAAGGTTGACAATGTCGTATTTTGTCAATATAGATGATAACGCTTCTTTGTGGGGGAAACTAAAAGAATCAAAGAATTTAGTCAAGAATAAGACTGAATACAACGGTGGTGGTATAGAACCACAAAGGGGTGTGGATACACATCAGGGGACCCATTTAAATGATTCGGATAGTTGAACTCTTACCAAGTGATGGTAAATTTAGAAAGTACGATAATAGACAGTGACATGTTCTTTAGGGCCTAAAAGGCTAAGGGTATCACCGAGGCAGCTAACAGGAATCGAGTCTACTAAAGTCCGAGAGAAGGACAATCCTAACCTGGTTAGTAGGACAGGTAGTAAGTGGATTATGTGTTGGGGTATTTTGTGCGGAGTGAAATCGCTCGCGATAATATGTTCCAAAGTGAGTAAAAGGACAAGAATACGATGCCTAGTAAAAGACAACGATTAAAGTAATTTTGTTTGGTTTGAGTAGACGTGTTACGTCCGGAAACCATTTGCGCAGTCAAGACAATTGACAAGGTAGAAGTATAAGTTGTATCCTCAGAGGATGCGGCGTGTTTATGTGACACGAGCGAGTCACCATATTTTGTTCATTGCTAAATTAGCATGTGAGACGAGTTTAATGCATATAATTATAAACGTTATTATTATGTGGATATTTTTCCCTAGTGTAGCAGGATTTTTCTTTAGTGATATCCGCGGAGGATGAATGAGTATATTAACAGTGTTATGTACTTTATTGAGGTTACATGTTGTAGTGATGCGATATGCGAGTATGCTATTATCTTTGTTAAAACATTATAGAAATGGTTAGTACGATAGTGGGCATTTATTGCAAGGTTATCAGAGTCATTGCATTAGTGCAACATGTTTTGTTTTGGCGAGGCTTTACCTGTAAGAAGGTTGGACTCGCACTTATATTATCTATCCTAGAGACTTCGGAGGAGATAGTGGGCTCGAGATATTCGATGCCAATGTATGTATAGACTTTGTCAGTATGATTCAGTATGTATCGGGATTTACCTTTGAGCGAAAAGACTTGACTCAGTATTATGTTTAGCACTCCGGACTTAGTGATAGGAAGAGTGCAGTGTTATATCTATCCTCTAGAGATGTGGGAGTTAAGAGTTATACCCCTATTATTAGGGAAAGGAATTTAGAGAATTCCGATCGTATGTATTCAGGGTTTATAGAATGCAATTACCATCAACCAATACGGGACGATAGTGAAATTGGTGAAACGTTATTTGTTAAGCATAATTACGGGAGGAATTGTAACTTTTCCGTCAAGGGACGGAATAAAGGGGTACATGCTATGGACGAAGGACCTAACGGATTTCGATAACCGATAATGCTAGGTAGTAGTGTATCGGGGGGGTTCCTTGTTTGGATTTCGCTTTGCGAGACATCCCACGCATGAAACTTAGCGTAAGGTTGGAAATGGGGAGACGTTTGGTCACTATTCCACGAGTTCGGTACCCTGGTCGAAATGAGATCAAATAATTACGTATGTAAGTTGGTAGTTGAATTTTAATTTAAAGCCACTGGAGCCGGATTGTGTGGTAAGAAAGCATAGAAGTTATCCCCACGAGTTGAGGGGCGGAACAATGATAAGGAGGATTTAAAAAAAAAATGATTTCTAGGGTGATTGAGAGTACCCAAATGTCGTAACCGCGTTCAGAACACAAGGTGAATAAAGAGTTGCAATGATTTTTAGCATGGATTATCTGGAAATAACTTTATTATACAAAAGAGATGATCTGTAATTATTTTGATGAATAGAGCGTTGGTGATTTATTTTGGTAGTTGTACCTATTTGGGAAAATTATTGTACTTATCTGAAGAAGGTTGAGATTTGTTATTCCTCTTTTATGGTCATATAATTTGAATGCCCTATTCCTTATACTTTGTTGGATTTAGTTAGTTTCACTGATGAGTAGCACGCCGTTCGCCCTCCTAGGGTGGTCGAGGTGTTACAAAATGTGGGCATCTTGGTTAGCTGCAGTTAAAATCGTCCAAGTCGAAGGACGTGGTAATAGAAGTGTGAAATATATGTTTACGGGACTAGTATAACGAAGTGGAAGTGATAGAGTGGATTAAACGTCACATGAGGGGCGAAAATCCATACATAAGTGTGCAATTAGAATAGCACACCATAATTTGATTGGAGGGCTGTGGGAAGCCATTTAAGAAGGGGTATTCCTTGAATGGAGCAGAATTAAATTATTATGAAGAACACTCGGAGAGGAGTTGTTAGTAGTCAAGTGTGAGAGCGACTTGCACATATAAAGGGTGATTGTAGACCGTTTGACCAAGGTGGCTCATTTTCTGTCGGTGCGGACAGACTATACCACGGGTCAGTATGCTCAGTTGTTCATTGCTGAGATTGTCAGATTACATGGGGTGCCCTGAATATTGTGTCAGATAGAGACAATATTTTCGTGTCGCGTTTCTGGGAGAGCTTTCAGGAGGTTATGGGTACTGAGTTGAGACTGAGTTCAGCTTATCACCCACAGACAGATGGACAGATAGAGCGTACTAATCAGATGTTGGAGGATATGCTACGCATGTGTGTTATTGATTTTGGAGGAGGTTGGGAGCCACATCTTTCACTGGTAGAGTTTGCTTATAATAACTCTTATCAATTCACGATTGGCATGGCTCCATTCGAGGCTTTGTACGGCAGGCGTTGTCGTTCCCCAACTTGTTGGATCGAGGTGGGGGATAACAAGTTGCTAGTACCAGAGGTGATTCAGGAAACCTCCGCGAGGATTGAGATGATCAGGAGTCGCAATCGAGTAGCCCAGGACAGGCAGAAAAGCTACGCCGATACGAAATGGTTCTTCCGGGAGTTTAATGTGGGGAACCAAGTGTTACTACGTGTATCTCCTATGAAAGGAGTGATGGGGTTCGGGAAGAAAGGGAAATTGACCCCGAGGTACGTGGGACCATTCCCCATTATCTAGAGAATTGGGCCGGTAGCATACAGATTGGGACTGCCAGAGCATTTACATCGCATTCACGATGTATTCCACATCTCGTCGTTGAGACGATATCTTCGGGATGATATGGCCCATACTCACATCGCGATAGATGACATAGACTTACAGCCTGACAACTCTTACGAGGATAGACCCGTGGCTATACTAGACCATAGCGAGAGGAGATTGAGGTCGAATGTAGTTTTACTTGTACGGGTCCAGTGGGAGCATCATAATGTGGAGGAATCCACTTGGGAGCGTGAGGTAGATATGCGCGAGAGATACCCAGATTTATTCTTACCAGGTATGCCTTATTTTTCGAATTTCGGGACGAAATTCCGTTATTAGGGGGAAGTATGTAATACCCCGTATTTTTATGCAATATAAATTTGGGGATTTATTAAATTTAATGTGATGTGACACCCCGCCTAATTAAATACCGGGCGATCACTCCTTTATTAAATTAAATCAAGGTAAACAGTTGGTTCATTCTCAGCATCACTGTCGATAAAAATAAATTTTCCAATTTAACACCCTAAATAATTAAGCTAAGTGTCAAAAATATTTTCATACAACTTTCCCAATTTTAATTAACGAAAAAGATTTATTTAATTAAAACAACATTTCTACAATTAAGAATCACACCACAATAAACCAAATAACATAAACCATTCATCAATCGAATGTCAACATATGAAACTAAAATCACAAATCCATACTAAATAAATTCCATGGAACAATACTGGAAATAACTGAAATATAAATGTCCCAACAACAAATGAAATAATGGAAAGGGCGACACATGCCCAATAAATGAGAATGCTAGAAGTGGAGTCAATAAAGGAAGCCGTCTACGCAAGTGACCTGCAACTCCCACCTAAGCCGCAGCACGCTCCTCTCAAAGGATCCTAAGCAAGACGCCCCTGTGGATGGGCACCTGAAAATATACATATATATACAAGAGAGAGAGAGAGAAAAAGAAACGGGTCAGAGCCCGAAAGTGTGTTTGATTTTAAAATACGTTTAGCAAGTATTTAAATTGATACAGGCTAATGCAATAACATATTAGTACGTCACTCTCTTGAGAAAATACTCACCTCTCTTCTAATGTGCACACCTATCGCACTAACCTTCCCCACGGTTTCTTATCATTTAACGCACTGGTCTTTCTAAAAGATTTAACTTAACTTCGATTTCTCGCAAGATTTATAATTCACGACTCCATTTTAAAAGAATGTTCCAAACAGTAATCAAAGTCCTCCATTTTTAAATTTATAAAATCAATAAAGTTTTTACAGTGACATCTTATACTTTTTCAAAACAAGTATTTAATAATTTGAGTCAACAACCATGTCCTACTTATCAAATCTCAGTAGACAGTTTCAAATATCATAATCTCATATATATATATATTAACTACTCGTATAATATATATATATAACAGCACCCCGAATAAAACTATGGTGCGTGCATACTCTACTATCCAAAGCCCCATATCACTCATATTAAGGGGAATACATTCGGAATCACTCTCGAATTGTATTAACAGAAATACACAAACAATTGAGGCGAAGCATAGATTCCAAGTCTCTAAGAGGATGACACATACCGGCGTCTCTTAGGACCGTCTGAACTATCACATCGATAGCCTGTACCAAGGATATCTATCTCCTAGGGTACAAGTCAATATCCCCCATAAAGGTCCCATCGAGATAAGACTTGTCCCAGCGCGGAAACCTCAGGGATAGTAAGTAGCGTGGGTATGATTTTCACATGCATATAATATATGTACACACAATCATATAAATATACCACTTTATCATATTAATATAGGTTCTTCTCATCACCCATAATTATACCATATATCCTTAATTTCACAGTTATAGAATTTCGTATAAGGTTTTATTCCTAACCTTAACTCGAAGGGTTTTCTCACTTATTACCTAACACTCATGGGCTACATCCTCACAAATCTGAATTCCAGTAAGTGTCTTTATTAGGTTCCAACGTAACTCTCTTACGCACCTCACCCTTTAAATTCATAAGTCCACTAACCTAAAGTAAATATCCCATAAATACCATTTTCGATAAAGATAAAGGTTCCAACATTTATTCATATACCCTACTGGTCCTCGATGTCTCCCAAATCAACTTATCAAGAGTGCCCAAGAATTATATCACGACAATTTGAATTTAACGCATTTAAAGAGGAAATTAGTAGTCTTCCAGGAGGGGTCGATCGATCGAAGCTTGGGGCTCGATCGATCGAACCTTCGATCGATCGAAGCTCTAGGCTCGATCGATCGATCAAGCAGGTCTGGGCAAAATTTTGCATAGTGCAGTTACGGGTTTCATCCAACTTCTTCATCTAAAACGATGTGTTTCCATTCTAATCACCCCAAAAATCCTACTATCATCATTATAACATTATACCAGGTGTTTATAACGTAAAACATGCGTGTAACTATCATTAAACATGGGTTTTCAACCTAAAATCATGTCTAATTATCAAGAACCCTAAAGTTTTCTTAAACAGATTTCTAATGAATCTTTCTCCAATATTTCTTTATTATGATCACCAAATTTCGTGGATTATTACCTCTACATGGCAAGGGTTTTCAGAATTTACATATACATCAATACTACATGGGTTCTCCTATAAAAAATGGGGTTTTCTTCCATAGTTTATATCACAATTTATTCCTAAGCTAACATGAAGATTGCATCAACGAAAATAGCAAGTTTAAACACTTGCCTGGGATTTTGGTATGCAGATTCCCGGATGATTTTGGTATGGCTGCGTTCCTTGTCTCGTGGTCTACGCGGTGGTGGTGGTGGCGGTGAAATCCGGTGGCTTTTTGGCCTTGGTTTGACTTGGAGTTGTCTCCTCTCTTCTCCAATGGCCGTCACTTGATTTGTGAATGTTCTAACCCTAAGAGGCTGACCTAATGGTTGATATAGGTTGGCTGAAATTCGTGTGTTTAATTGCCCACTTAAGTAAAATGACTAAAATGCCCTCCCGAGGCACCAATTAGGCCTAAAAACGCCCCGAGACCCAAACTAAACCCCCGGGTACACTTTTCTGACTATCTCGACCCTTCCGAACGCGTTGGCACACTCAAAACAACCATACGCACAACTTATAAAATATTCACTTTTTATTTAACAAAATTAGTCCCGACGTGACACGGGCACGTCCCAACTTAAATTTCCGAAATAGTCATTTAATTCACTTATAACATTCAATATAACCAATATAGTATATCACTATGCTCATTAGTAATATTCAACAAGTTTCCCATAATTACTAACTCTCGTCACGTTAATAATAATAACATAATTAATTTTCGGATTTTTATTAAATAATCATTCTCATTAAATTTAATAAATCCCCAAATTAATATAGCATAAAAATACGGGGTATTACATACTCCCCCCCCTAATAACGGAATTTCGTCCCGAAATTCGGAAAATAAGGCATACCTGGTAAAAACAACTCTGGATATCTCTCGCGTATATCTGCCTCACGCTCCCAAGTGGATTCCTCCACATTATGATGCTCCCACTGGACTCGGACAAGTGGAACTATTTTTGACCTCAATCTCCTCTCACTATAGTCTAGAATAGCCACTGGTCTCTCCTCGTAAGAGCTATCAGACTGTAAATCTATCTCATCTATCGCAATGTGAGTATAGGCCATATCATCCCGAAGATATCGTCTTAACGACGAGATGTGGAATACATCGTGGATGCGATGTAAATGTTCTGGCAATCCCAACCTGTATGCAACCGGCCCAATCCTTTTGATGATGGGAAATGGTCCCACATACCTCGGGGCCAATTTCCCCTTCTTCCCGAACCTCATCACTCCCTTCATAGGAGATACACGCAATAACACTTGATCTCCCACATTAAACTCCCGGAAGAACCGTTTCGCATCGGCGTAGCTCTTCTGCCTGTCCTGGGCTACCCGAATACGACTCCTGATTATCTCAATCCTTGCGGAGGTCTCCTGAATCACTTCTGGTCCTAACAACTTGTTGTCCCCCACCTCGAGCCAACAAGTTGGAGAACGACAAGGCCTGCCATACAAAGCCTCAAATGGGGCCATACCAATCGTAAACTGATAAGAGTTATTATAAGCAAACTCTACCAGTGGGAGATGTGGCTCCCAACCTCCTCCAAAAATCGAGAACACATATGCGTAGCCTATCCTCTAACATCTGATTAGTACGCTCTGTCTGTCCATCTGTTTGTGGGTGGTAAGCTGAACTCAACCTCAACTCGGTACCCATAGCCTCCTGAAAACTTTCCCAGAAACGTGACACAAAAAATCTTGTCTCTATCTGACACAATATTCAGGGGCACCCCGTGTAATCTGACAATCTCAGCAATGAATAATTGAGCATACTGACTCGTAGTATAATCTGTCCGCACTGGCAGAAAATGAGCCACTTTGGTCAGACGGTCTACAATCACCCAGATAGAATCGTGGCCCCGCTGTGATGTAGGCAATCCTGTAATGAAATACATGGAAATACTCTCCCACTTCCACGCGGGTACTTCCAACGGCTGAAGCAATCCTGACGGTTTCTGGTGGTCCACCTTCACCAGTTGGCAGGTAGAACACTTGGACACAAACTCGACGATGTCCTTCTTCATCCCACTCCACCAGTATTGACGCCTCATGTCCTGGTACATTTTATCACCTTCCGGATGTACTGCAAATCGGGACCCGTGAGAATGAGTCATCACTTCATGACGTAACTCCGCTCCTTCTGGAGCCACTAATCTCCCATTAAACCGCAAACCTCCATCAGAACTAACAGAATAGGACTCAGCACCCTCGGCTAGAAGTCGCACAATCTGCTCCTGGCAAAACGGGTCTGTGGTCTGTGCCTGTATCACCCTCGTAACAATCTCGGGTGTGACTGACATCATGGATATGAAAGAACGGGCTACTGTGTCCTGGTGACCCAACTCCTTCCACTTTGCTTTCCAGATGTCCGCTACATCGTCTACCGGTCTACCGGTCTACGGCTCAACGCATCAGCAACTACGTTGGCCTTCCCCGGATGATACTGTATATCGAACTGGTAGTCCTTCACAAACTCTAACCACCTGCGCTGACGCATGTTCAACTCTCGCTGAGTGAACAGGTACTGCAGTGACTTATGGTCTGTGAACAAACGGAATTTCTCGCCCAACAAGTAGTGCCTCCAAATTCTCAATGCAAAGACGCCCGCTGCTAACTCCAGGTCGTGGGTGGGGTAATTCTTCTCATGCGGCTTAAGCTTGCGGGAAGCAAAAGCTATAGCCTTCTCCTCCTGCTGGAGCACACCTCCAAGTCCCCGTAAAGACGCATCGGTGTAAACCAGGTACTCCACACCCGGCTTCGGTAACGCAAGGACTGGCGCTGAAGTAAGTTTGTCTTTCAGCTCATCGAAAGCCAATTGACCAGCGTCATCCCAACCATATGGTACCCCTTTGCGAGTCAGATATGTCAATGGACCCGCTATTTTGGAGAATCCCCGAATGAATCTCCTGTAGTATCCGGCTAACTCCAAGAAACTACGCACTTCTGTCGGTGTCGTGGGCTGTCCCCACTCCCTCACCGCTGACACTTTGCTCGGGTCAACTGCAATCCCCTGCTTAGAAACAACATGGTCCAAGATTTGTACCTCTCGCAACCAGAATCCACACTTCTCGTACTTAGCATACAACTGATGCTCTCGTAGAGTCTGAAGAACCTGCCTCAAGTGCTCGGCATGCTCCTCCTCGGAGTGTGAATATATCAAGATGTCATCTATGAAGACGATTACAAACTGATCCAAGAACTCTCTGAATGCTCGATTCATCAAGTCCATGAAAACGACTGGGGCATTTTTGAGTCCGAACGGCATCACCCTGAACTCATAGGACCCATATCTCGATAATAAGGCCGTATTGAAACATCCTGCTCTCTAATACGTAACTTATGGTACCCCGACCTCAGATCTATCTTCGAAAAGAAAGTTGCTCCCCTCAACAGGTCGAACAGATCATCGATTCGAGGCAACGGATACTTATTCCGTATCGTGACCTTGTTCAATTCACGGTAGTCCACACACAATCTTAGTGAACCATCTCTTTTCTTCACAAACAAGACTGGAGCGCCCCAAGGTGAGGTACTCCTACGAATGAAGCCCTGACCTAACAACTGCTCAATTTGATCTCGTGGCTCTCGCATCTCTGCTGGAGCCATACGGTACGGTGCGCGTGCTATAGGTCTCGTATCTGGCAATAAATCTATAACAAAGTCTATCTCACGACTGGGCGGTAGGCCAGGTATCTCCTGAAACACATCGGAATACTCCCTGACAGCAGGGATCGAATCTAAGGGAATCACAACCTCCTTAGAGGTATCCTCCTCTATGTAATACAAATGAGCGGTCGAACCTCCCTATGGGCGAGGCATCGCCACTACAAACATCTCTTGCCCCTAAATGACAAAAACAATGCTCCACCGAAGTAGATAATCATGGCTCTATAAGCGGCGAGCCAATCCATACCGAGTATAACATCATGCTAATGCATATCTAAGACTAGCATATATACAGGTAATACCAAACTACCAATCTCTACCCCCACTCCCGGGCATATAAAGAAAAATAAAAGACCCACTCCCAAGATGGTGAGTCTACACACGTCACTGAGCTCACTGCCGTGGATAACAACCCTAAGGCTTTCACAAAAATTAGCTTATAAAATAGTGCGTTGCACTCGTAACAAACAAATCTCGACTCATGGTAACATGGATAGAAAAACATACCCTTAACCGCGGGCGGTGCCTGCGGGGTTGCTACCTATGGGAAATTATAGACACGTCCGCCCTGTAGCTTTCTCTGCTGAACTGAGGCTGTTGGAAAAGGTGGCGGAGTTGGCTTCTGAGGTACATTTTCAGCACATTCCTGCCGTGGAGCCCTATTCTTCTCTGGACAATTTTGACGCCTATGGCCATTCCTGCCATGTTGGAAACACCTCCCCCGAAACTGCTTTCCTTCCTTACGGTATTGACTAGCCTCTCTTTTTCCCTGGTCTTGCTGGCCTTGAGGGGAAATCTGCGGAAAAACTATGTAAGGGCGAGGACAATCCATCCACTTGTGACCCGGTTGTACACATTTATAGCAGAGTTTCGAAATTCTTTGCCGGTCAGGTTGTAGTTTATCCCCAGTCTGATTCAGACAAGATTTACGTTTGTGGTCCTCCATTCCACAACCGAAACACCTCTTGGCGATTTCATTCTGAACCTGGCTTCGTTGTCCCTGACACTTTTGTCTCTGTACATAAATCTCGTTACTACTGGAACTGACTCTATCTTGATTGTTTTGTTATCGCAGATTCGGTGCCTTCGCAGAGTTCTCAACGTCAGTCACATGCACTAGGTTAACCTCTCTAGGTCTTTTGCCTCCTTTAAGTTGTAGGTTGCGTTCTTGGTATTGTAGAACTGCAATGGTAACTGCTTATGCCACGATACCTGCTAACTCTGCGGTTGATACTCTCCCTGGGGATACCTGAGGTGTGAGTCGATCTTGCTCGATGACTCCCTTAACCGTCTTAGCTAGTTCTTCTTGACGATCCATCTGAAAATTTAAGTAAAGTTGGATGAGTTCATCATTCAAATAACCAAATCGCAGAAGTACGAAATTCCAAAGTATAGAGATAGACACAACATTCCTAGTAGTAGGGCTCTATATCAAAGAAAGCAACGCTGAAACATAATAGGCCGCACAGATCCTAAAGGACTCTAGAACCTGATGTTCTGATACCACCTGTGACACTCCGCCTAATTAAATACCGGGCGATCACTCCTTTATTAAATTAAATCAAGGTAAACAGTTGGTTCATTCTCAGCATCACTGTCGATAAAAATAAATTTTCCAATTTAACACCCTAAATAATTAAGCTAAGTGTCAAAAACATTTTCATACAACTTTCCCAATTTTAATTAACGAAAAAGATTTATTTAATTAAAACAACATTTCTACAATTAAGAGTCACACCACAATAAACCAAATAACATAAACCATTCATCAATCGAATGTCAACATATGAAACTAAAATCACAAATCCATCCTAAATAAATTCCATGGAACAATACTGGAAATAACTGAAATATAAATGTCCCAACAACAAATGAAATAATGGAAAGGGCGACACATGCCCAATAAATGAGAATGCTAGAAGTGGAGTCAATAAAGGAAGCCGTCTACGCAAGTGACCTGCAACTCCCACCTAAGCCGCATCACGCTCCTCTCAAAGGATCCTAAGCAAGACGCCCCTGTGGTTGGGCACCTGAAAATATACATATATATACAAGAGAGAGAGAGAGAAAAAGAAACGGGTCAGAGCCCGAAAGTGTGTTTGATTTTAAAATACGTTTAGCAAGTATTTAAATTGATACAGGCCAATGCAATAACATATTAGTACGTCACTCTCTTGAGAAAATACTCACCTCTCTTCTAATGTGCACACCTATCGCACTAACCTTCCCCACGGTTTCTTATCATTTAACGCACTGGTCTTTCTAAAAGATTTAACTTAACTTCGATTTCTCGCAAGATTTATAATTCACGACTCCATTTTAAAAGAATGTTCCAAACAGTAATCAAAGTCCTCCATTTTTAAATTTATAAAATCAATAAAGTTTTTACAGTGACATCTTATACTTTTTCAAAACAAGTATTTAATAATTTGAGTCAACAACCATGTCCTACTTATCAAATCTCAGTAGACAGTTTCAAATATCATAATCTCATATATATATATTAACTACTCGTATAATATATATATATAACAGCACCCCGAATAAAACTATGGTGCGTGCATACTCTACTATCCAAAGCCCCATATCACTCATATTAAGGGGAATACATTCGGAATCACTCTCGAATTGTATTAACAGAAATACACAAACAATTGAGGCGAAGCATAGATTCCAAGTCTCTAAGAGGATGGCACATACCGGCGTCTCTTAGGACCGTCTGAACTATCACATCGATAGCCTGTACCAAGGATATCTATCTCCTAGGGTACAAGTCAATATCCCCCATAAAGGTCCCATCGAGATAAGACTTGTCCCAGCGCGGAAACCTCAGGGATAGTAAGTAGCGTGGGTATGATTTTCACATGCATATAATATATGTACACACAATCATATAAATATACCACTTTATCATATTAATATAGGTTCTTCTCATCACCCATAATTATACCATATATCCTTAATTTCACAGTTATAGAATTTCGTATAAGGTTTTATTCCTAACCTTAACTCGAAGGGTTTTCTCACTTATTACCTAACACTCATGGGCTACATCCTCACAAATCTGAATTCCAGTAAGTGTCTTTATTAGGTTCCAACGTAACTCTCTTACGCACCTCACCCTTTAAATTCATAAGTCCACTAACCTAAAGTAAATATCCCATAAATACCATTTTCGATAAAGATAAAGGTTCCAACATTTATTCATATACCCTACTGGTCCTCGATGTCTCCCAAATCAACTTATCAAGAGTGCCCAAGAATTATATCACGACAATTTGAATTTAACGCATTTAAAGAGGAAATTAGTAGTCTGCCAGGAGGGGTCGATCGATCGAAGCTTGGGGCTCGATCGATCGAACCTTCGATCGATCGAAGCTCTAGGCTCGATCGATCGATCAAGCAGGTCTGGGCAAAATTTTGCATAATGCAGTTACGGGTTTCATCCAACTTCTTCATCTAAAATGATGTGTTTCCATTCTAATCACCCCAAAAATCCTACTATCATCATTATAACATTATACCAGGTGTTTATAACGTAAAGCATGCGTGTAACTATCATTAAACATGGGTTTTCAACCTTAAATCATGTCTAATTATCAAGAACCCTAAAGTTTTCTTAAACAGATTTCTAATGAATCTTTCTCCAATATTTCTTTATTATGATCACCAAATTTCGTTGATTATTACCTCTACATGGCAAGGGTTTTCAGAATTTACATATACATCAATACTACATGGATTCTCCTATAAAAAATGGGGTTTTCTTCCATAGTTTATATCACAATTTATTCCTAAGCTAACATGAAGATTGCATCAACGAAAATAGCAAGTTTAAACACTTGTCTGGGATTTTGGTATGCAGATTCCCGGATGATTTTGGTATGGCTGCGTTCCTTGTCTCGTGGTTTACGCGGTGGTGGTGGTGGCGGTGAAATCCGGTGGCTTTTTGGCCTTGGTTTGCCTTGGAGCTCTCTCCTCTCTTCTCCAATGGCCGTCACTTGATTTGTGAATGTTCTAACCCTAAGAGGCTGACCTAATGGTTGATATAGGTTGGCTGAAATTCGTGGGTTTAATTGCCCACTTAAGTAAAATGACTAAAATGCCCTCCCGAGGCACCAATTAGGCCTAAAAACGCCCCGAGACCCAAACTAAACCCCCGGGTACACTTTTCTGACTATCTCGACCCTTCCGGACGCGTTGGCGCACTCAAAACGACCATACGGACAACTTATAAAATATTCACTTTTTATTTAACAAAATTAGTCCCGACGTGACACGGGCACGTCCCAACTTAAATTTCCGAAATAGTCATTTAATTCACTTATGACATTCAATATAACCAATATAGTATATCACTATGCTCATTAGTAATATTCAACAAGTTTCCCATAATTACTAACTCTCGTCACGTTAATAATAATAACATAATTAATTTCCGGATTTTTATTAAATAATAATTCTCATTAAATTTAATAAATCCCCAAATTAATATAGCATAAAAATACGGGGTATTACATGTGAGTTATTAATTTAATATAAATCCGAAAATTAATCACTTTATAATTATTAACGTGATGTGAGTTAGTAATTATGGGAAACTTGTTGTTGAATATTACTAATGAGTAAAGTAATATAATATTGGTTCTATTAAATGTCAAGAGTGAATAAAATGACAGTTTTGAAAATTTGAGTCGGGACGCGCCCGTGTCTCGTCGGGACTAAATATTGATGAATAAAAGTGAATAAATTATAAGTCACCCGTATGGTCATTTCGAGTGCGTCAAAGTGTCCGTAAGGGTCGAGATAGTCAGAAAAGTGTACCCGCGGGTTTAGTTTGGACCTCGAGGCGTTTTTAGGCTTGATTAGTACCCCGGGAGGGCATTTTGGTTATTTTGCATTTTTGGGTAATAAACTATATCAGCCATTTGGAATATCCCTTTAGGGTTAGCAAACTCAAAACATTATAACGGCCATAGGAAAGGGAAGGAGAAATCTTTCCAAGCAAACCAAGTCCAAAAATCCATCCGGTTGCACCGCCACCACCACCAACGCGTAGATCGCGCGACGGGGAACGCAACAACACCAAATTCGTTCCCAAATCACAACGCTGAAAACCCCAGGCAAGTATTTATCTTTCTTATTTGCGTTAATGCATCGTTCATGTTAGTCTAGGGTGATTAGGACGAGTTTGGTAGAAGAAAATCCACGTTGGAGATAGGAAAATCACATGTAGAATTGATTTGAATGTAGATCTGGTAACCCCTTCATATGTAGAGGCTTAACCATGAAATTGTGATGAATTAGGAGTAGAAATTTCTGGAAAAAGACCGATTAGAACCATGTTAAATAAATTCTAGGGTTCTTGAGATTTTTATAAAGTTTTGGCCTATTAATCCTTGGTTATTGATGAAAAAATGCATGCTTTACGTAGAAGATGAATAATATGGGTGTATACTGATTATAGTACAAATTTTAAGGAGTTTGGGTGTGAAAAATCTGGATTTGATTGAGGTTGGATTGTGAAACCCGTAACTGCTAATCTGCAGAATTCGCATACCTGTTTGATCGATCGATCGAACCAGGAGTATCGATCGATCGAGCTCCTGCCAGCGATCGATCGACCCCTTCTGGCAGACTCATATTTCCCCTTTTTAAGTTAGTTGAATTCAATTTAATGAGAAATAACCCTTGGACACCCTTATTAAAATGTTTTGGGAGATAAAGAAGACCAGCAGGACATATAAATAATTATGGGACCTTTAATGTAAAACGAGAGTTGTATTTTCGGAATATTTACATATAAGGGACGATGAAATTATGTATTAAGGGGAGAGACGCGTAAGATAGTTACGTTGGAAATTAGATTACCTACCGAATTCTACACTTGGGAGGATAGAGTCCATGAGTGTTACGCAATAAGTTGGAATTATCCCTCAAATTAAAGTAAGAAATGAACGGTTGTACGTGAGAACTAAATAATGAGAAATAAGGATAAATATCGTAATTATGGGATTAGAAATGTACCTAATTTGATATGGTAATAGTAGTATAGTTATATGACTGTGTTTATGCATAACTATCTATGTGTGAAAATCATGCCCGCGCTACTTGCTATCCCTGAGGTTACCGCGCTGGGACGATCTTATCTCGATGTGCCTTTATGGGGGATATTGACTCGTACCCTAGAAGATAGAAATCCTTGGTACAGGCTACCGAATTGATAGTTCAGACGGTCCTAAGAGACGTGGATGCATGTGCTATCCTCTTAGAGACTTGGCGCCTCAATATTGTTTGTGTATGTGTTAATACAGTTCGAGAGTGATTCTGAACTTGTATTTCCCTTAGTACGAGTGATACGGGGATTGGATAGCAGAGTATGCCCGCACCATAATTTTTATGTGGGGTGCTGTTAGAATATATATATATTTTAGGAGTATTTAATATATATATTAGATTCTGAAATATGGAACTGCCTACTGTGCTAAGGTAAGTAAGAAATGAATAATGACTTCAAATTGGAAATACTTGTTTTGAATAGTATAATATGACACTGGGAACTTTATTAATAAATAAAGTTAAAATGAGAACTTTGTTACTGAATGAAAATTTTCTCTTAAACAATTATATTGTTGAATTTTAAATCTTACGAGTGACCTAAGATAAGTTAAACCATTGGGAAGTTTAGTGCGATATAAGATAAGATAATCTGTTGGGAAGATTAGTGCTATAGGCGTGCACATTAGAAGAGAGGTGAGAATTTCTCAAGAGAGTGCCGCACTAATATGTTGTTGCATTGGCCTGTAGACATTTTAAATACTTCCTAAACAAATTTTAACTCATTTACACTATCGGGCTCTGACCCGTTTCTATTTTTCCTTTCTCTCTTGTATATATATGTATATGTTACAGGTGCCCAGCCACAGGGGCGTCTTCATAGGATCCTTTGGAAGGATCGTGCTGCAGCTTAGGTGGGAGTTGCAGGCCTCTTACTTAGACGGCTTCATTTATTTGATTCCAATCCTAGCATATTTATTCAGTTGGGCATGTGTCGTCCATTTCCATTATCCAGTTGTTTTATTGGACATTGTGATTCATTTTTCTAGTATTGTCACTTTGGGATTTATTACTGTCTGGATGATTTACTTTAAGTTTTAATGTTGGGATTTAGTCGTTGAATGTTTAAATTATTTGGATTATATGTTCCAGGATAATTGTGGTATGATTCTTTAAAATTGAATTGTTTTAAATATTTAAATCTTGGTTTATAAAATAAAATTTGGAAAGTAATGTCTAAAAATGGTTTTGACACTTAGCTTAATTAATTAGGGTGTTTAAATTGGAGAAGTTATTTTTACGACAGTGATGCTAAGAATGAACCAACTGTTCACCTTGATTTTAATTCAATAAAGGAGTGATCGCCCGGTATTTAATTAGGCGGGGTGTCACACAAAGAAGAATAAATAAGATGTTCCAGATAAAGGGATAAAGAATAAAGATGTACCCCCTTCTATTGCTTCCAAGTAAGATGGCAAGAAGCCCCATGTGTCTCCGAGTAAGACTGTTGTCATCTCACCTTCGAGTGAGACTGTTGTCATTTCACCAACAGAGACAGTTCCTTTAATCGAAAATGCTCTTGCTCCTCTGAGGAGATTGAAAAGAAGTTTTTCTGAGAGACCTGTTAAACCTATCTCTCAACCTTTAAATGTTGAAGGTAGTGTTCCAGCTCTTGTTCCTCCGAGCCCTCCTGTGGGCTTGATAAGATCCTGGACTGTTCCAGAACCCCAAGGTGTTGAAGACACCTTTTCTCGTGAGAGACTTACTACATTGGTTGCTCAACACATTACTTCAGTAAGTATCATTAGCCTGACTCCTTTATTTTCTAGTACTATATTCATATATTGACTCAAAATTCTTCCTTTTTTCAGCTTGTGACTTGCTTTAATAGTGTTTTGAAGAAGGATGAAGCCATCAAGGCTTCCAGATCCTCGGGTGGGGTAGAAGAAGCTTTTACTGGACTAACCCAGTCTTTGAAGGAATCTCGTCAGAAGTACGAGTAAGATAAAGATGCTTGGGAGATGCAATTCAAATCTGCTGAATTAAACAGAGATCAGACTGTGGCTGCCTCCAAAGAGTTGGAGAAGAATTTGAAGGAGGTCAAACAACATAATACTGAGCTCGAAGTCAAGCTTAAATCTGCTGAGGAAAATGTTGCTAAGCTTCAAGATGCTGAGCAACATAAGATAGAGTTAGAAGTAAAACTGAAGTCTGCCGAGGAGCTCCTTAGAGAAAGGACCTCTTCGGAAAAAGCTAAAAGAAAGGTTGTTGTTAAAAAATCCTTTAGTGCTGGTTGGGACAAAGGTTGGAACAAGGGCCTGGTTGTTATGTCTTCTCAAATGGAATATGCCAGTGTTAAATATTTTAGGGACGGATGGGTAGCAGCCTTGAAGAAATTAAAGGTTGCTGAAAATTCTGAGTTGTTCCAGGAGCATACTCATGGCCCTCCTCCCTCTTCTAGAGAAGAAGAAGAATATGAAGCTGCTTCAGATGAATCCTCCATGATGACAGGAAAGCAGGTCCCTATTATTATTGTTATTCAACCTTCCTAACAAGTCCAACAAGCCAGCACATCAGCTGCCATTGCTCTTCGAGCAACCAACCCCTTCATCCAAACCATCTGAAGAAGTTGTAGGAAATAAGGAGAAGGTGTAAAGTTGTTCGGGTCTTTTGTTTTGTTATTTTCTTGAATGTAACCTTGAACTATATTTTCCTTTATCATGATGAATAAAACTTGAACTTTTGTTGTTCGCCTTGAGTTTCTCTCTTATTTGCTTTGTTTGCACCCTTATTGATTTTGTATTTCATTTTGTCTTTATTAGTTTGTGACCAGGATCGAACTTTTATCAGCTCATGATACAGAGTTGATGAAGAAATGTAATGACTATTTCAAAGCTGGTCATGCAGATTTTACTGAGGCTCAAATCATGGACATTCTCGGGTCAGATGCCTCTAAACGAGCAATTGATGCTTACCAGTACTTGAAATGCCTACTTGATCGTGCTGTTGCCAACAATGTGGCTTACTATGAAATGATTGAAGATCTTCAAGGAATGATCGAGGAACTTCAGCAGCAGTATAAAGAATCTACTATACTTCTGCATCAAGGCTATGAGAAAAAGTACCAACAATTGAGTGCTGACAAGGGGTATGACAAGTTCATTTCTGCTCATGAGAAAAAGGAGAGTGTGTTAAAGCTTAAAATTGAAGAACATAGACATATCGCCAAGTTGCTGGAGCAGGAGAACATCGCTTTGCAGGAGGAAATAAAACAACTCAAATCTTCTTCTTCTTTTTCGGGAGCCTTGGTCCCCATAAATGAAGATGGTTTTTTATTTTTGAAAGTAGAAAATGCTAACTTAAGGGATGAGTTAGAAACTTTGAAGCGAGCAGGATCTTTCACACCTGCTCGTAGTAGAGTAAGATCTTCTTCTCGTGGACGAGCAAGGGCTGGTTGGGTCACCATTGAAGAAATGAGAACTCAGTCAGCTTTAGAGAATCAGGGCGTTCAGTTGATGGCGAAGAACCAAGCCTTGGCAGAAATGTCTAAGAAGATTCTGAATTTCACTGAACAACTCTCCACCCAGAGTTCTGCTCTGGAAATTAAAGAAATTCTGGTGAAGAAGCTCCACGAGCAACTTGAGAGATTGACTTATCAATTTCATAAGCAGCCCAGGGAATTTTGGATGGCTGTGTATAATGAAGCTCTGTATCACCTTGATGCTCGTTTGCAGCAGTCGAGAAACGAAGGATATAAACAAGGGTGATTGAATGCCTTATGTGTTCTGAAACTAGATCAAGGTCATTTCTTGTGGGATTATTATGATCCTGGAGTTCTTGATTTGCCTGTGCCTCCCTTTAAACTTGACCTTAATTGGATTCCATCTCGTGCTATTCCTCGGATTTTGATCTCCAAGTATCTCAGTGATTACAGCCTTCATTCAAATTTTGAGATATCTCGTCCAGAACACTTGCTTGATCGACCATCCATAATGAATGTCAGAATGCTGCGAGATCTAAACTTTATAAATTCCCCTTATACATTAGATGATCATCCAGCTAGGGTGGAACCTGTTTCAAAAGCAAAGGGAAAGAAACCCATAGAATAGGACATTTTATGTAATGAATCAGACTTCATATTATATGTAATCTACTTGGTTTTAATGAAGAAATTTTTAGTCTTTTGCCATTTTATTTTCTTCGAAACAATTTGTAGAATGTCCTTGTTTGATGATTGGCGAATATGTATATACTATACTTATCCTATTGTTGTTTGATTATAGTGACTTGTCACTCTTTGGGCCTAAGCAATGGAATAATTTTTATCCCATGTTCCTGCTCAGTTGTAGTAATCTCGTCTGGATTACCTTATTGCCTAGACAGTAGATGCCCCGGGAGGTCGTCCATCTTCTTGCCTAGTTTGGTACCAACCAACCGGAGTTGGTGGTTATGAGACCGATCAATCGGAGTTGGTGGTAATTGATTGCCGACCAACCGGAGTTGGTGTATATGAGTTACCGATCAACCGAAGTTGGTGGTAATTGATTGCCGACCAACCGGAGTTGGTGTATATGAGTTACCGACCAACCGGAGTTGGTGGTAATGAATTGCCAGCCAACCAGAATTGGTGGTTTTGAGTTACCGACCAATCGAAATTGGTGGTAATGAATTGTCGACCAACCGGAGTTGGTGGTTTTGAGTTACCGACCAACCGAAGTTAGTGGTAATGAATTGCCGACCAACCGGAGTTGGTGGTTTTGGTGGTTGCTGCTCTGGATGGATGCTTGTGTAGTGTGTAGCACTAATACTCCAAAAAAAAATCCACAAAGGAGGAAATATCATTTTATTCATATTGAAAGAAACTGTGTTACATTTTAATTATTGATAGTACTTGTGCAGATGCTCTGCATTCCATGCATTTTGGAATTCTTCTCCCTCCAAAGTTTCAATTATGTATGTCCTAGGAAGAATAACTTCAGTTACTCTGTAAGGTCCATACCAGTTTGCCTCCAGTTTGTTATGCTTCTGGATCACTTTCTTCAGCACATAATCCCCTTCTTTCAAATCACACTGCTTCACCCTTTTGTTATAGAGCAAGGTTGTTCGTTGTTGGTATGTAGCATTCCTGATTGTTGCTTCTTCCCTAACTTCTTCGAGCATATCCAGATCTAAACGCCTCATCAAGTCGCTTATGGGAGAATTGAAATTAAGCACTTTATGTGTAGGTAGACCCAATTCAGCAAGTATGACAGCTTCACTCCCAAATGTCAACTTGTATGGAGATTCTCCAGTTGCTGTTCGTGGTGTAGTACGATAAGCCCACAACACAGAGTGTAGTTCGTTGATCTAATTTCCCTTTGCATTATCCATCCATTTTTTTAAACCATTCAGTAGGGTTCTGTTCGTTACTTCATTTTACCCATTGCTCTGGGGATGGCCTGGCACGGAGTGGGTCTTCAATACATTGGATTGATGACAATATGCCGCGAATTCCTCGTTGTCAAATTGGGTTCCATGATCGGTAATAAATACGTGTGGGAGACCATATCTGTAAATAATACTTTTCCAAATAAATTGATAGACCTTGTCATATGTCATATCAATGAGAGGTTCAGCTTCCACCCATTTGGTAAAATAATCTACAGCGACCACGAGGTATTTAAATCTTCCTTTGGTCGTCGGAAGTGGCCCTACCAAGTCTATCCCCCACATGGTGAATGACCGAGGGGAGGTGATAGGTGTTAACAATGCCTAGGGAGTTCTTCGGATGGAAGAGAAACGTTGACATTTATCGCACTTTTTAGCGTAAGATGCGCAGTCACTCTCATCGTTGGCCAGTAATACCCCCGCGTTGTTATTCTCTATAAAAGCGTCCGACCTACTACATGGGATCCACATGACCCTTCATGAACCTCTTTAATCAATTCCTTAACTTCGGAAGGATGGACACATCTCTGTAGTGCTACTATAACTCCTCTTCTATATAAAATGCCATTGGTCAATACGTAACGAGCAGCTCTGAACTTCAGTTTCTTGGCTGCGAGTTTATCAGTGGGAAAAATCCCTTCTTCAATATAAGCCCTGATAGGGTCCATCCAAGATGGTCCCAAATCGAGGGTTATGAAATTCATCATCAAATCTTCATCTATGCTCCGCCCAGCCAGGATTTCTATTGGGATTGTTCTTCGTAGCTCGGTGCGCATTGCTAATGCTAGCCAAGCTAGAGTGTCGACTCTTGCATTCTCCAATCTTGGTATTCTGATCAACTGAACTGCGGTAAAAGTCGAGATAAACTCCATATCCTTTGCATGATACTTGACCATTAGTTTTCCCTTCGTTGCATACAATCCGAGAATTTGATTTACGATAAACTGTGAATCACTGAACACCACGACCTGCTCTGCTTTCATGGTTTTGGCTAAACTTAGCCCCACGATCATAGCCTTATATTCAGTTTCGTTATTGGAGGCTTTGAACTGAAAACGTAGAGCATATTCTATATCAATCTCATCAGGACTGTTTAAAATAATCCTTGCTCCCCTACCTGTAGTGCACGAAGAGCCATCCACATACAGATTTCATAGAGGTACTTCATTATTAAACTCTTGATCAGACAGAGTTCCTTGGTGGAATATTTAATGCTTGTTTTTGTCCTCCCCTGGCACTTCTCGCTGCTCGTTGATTATCCTTTCTTGATCATCCACTGATGGAAATTGGTCGGGAGTTAAATTTGATGATCCCGTAACATCCACGGGTTGGTCTGTATTAAACTCATGCTCTTCGAAGGTATCAGAGTGAGCAAACTCTGCGATAAAATCCGCTACTGCTTGCCCATTGAGTGATGATCTAGGCTCATAAACTATGTCATATTCACCAAGTTCTACTGCCCAGTACATCAATCTTTTCGATTTCTTCGGTTTATACAGAGCTTGTCTTAATGGCATATCAGTATACACCACTATAGTATGGGCTTGGAAGTATGGCCTCATCCTTCTACTTGCTTCGATCAGTGCTAATGCCAACTTCTCCAGTCTTGGATATCTAATCTCTGCTCCTCGGAAGGCCTTGCTGGTGTAGTAGACCGATTTTTATACTCCATCCTCCACTCTTATCAATGCCGAGCTAATTGCATTCTCTGAAACTTCCAGATACAAGTATAATCTTTCTCCCATTACTGGTCTGGATAACAATGAAGGTGTCCCCAAATATTTTTTCAACTCTTGAAAGGCCTCCTCGCATTCATCATTCCACTCAAAAGTTTTTCGAAGTGTTTTGAAGAATGGGAGGCATCTGTCTGTTGCTCGTGACACGAATCTGTTTAGTGTTAAAACTCGCCCTGTGAGACTTTGTACTTTCTTTTTCGCAGTGGGAGATCATAGTTCCAATAGGGCTTTGATCTTCTCAGGGTTCGCCTCAATACCTCGTTGGTTAACAATATATCCGAGAAACATACCCTCTCGCACCCCAAATATGCATTTGGTGGGATTCAACTTCATTTGATATTTCTCTAGTTGATCAAAAGTCTGACTTAGGTCGACTAGATGATCAGCAGATTTCTCGCTCTTCGTCAGCATATCGTCGACATAAGCCTCCATGTTATGACTGATTTGCTTTGCGAACACCTTATTCATCAGCCACTGATATGTTGCACCTGCATTTTTAAGTTCGAAAGGCATAACATTATAGCAATAAGTTCCCCCTGGGGTGATAAAAGAGGTATTTTCCATGTCCTCAGGTTTCATTTTAATCTGATTGTAACCAGAATAAGCATCCATGAAACTCAATAATTTATGCCCCGAAGTAGCGTCCACAAGTTGATTGATTCGAGGCAAAGGAAAATGATCCTTTGGGCAGGCTTTATTAAGATCAGTGAAGTCCACACACATCCTCCACTTATTATTTTTCTTTTTCACCATCACGACATTTGCTAGCAAATCATGATATTTGACGTTCTCAATAAAAAAGGCTTTTTGTTGTTTCTCAACTTCTTCTTGTATAGCTTGGTTCTTTTCAGGGCCGAACACCCTTCTTCGCTGCTTCACTAACTTGACCTCCTTGTTCACGTTGAGCTCGTGGCACAGGAAACTCGGGTCTATCCCTGGCATGTCTTCATGAATCCATGCAAAAGTTTGTTTTCTGCGCCTTAGAAATGCTATCAGTTCCTGTTTTATCGATACATCCAATGACGCACCAATTTGGGTTATTCGTTCTGGGTGTTCGTCGTCTAGAATGATACTTTCGGTAGCTTCCATGACCTGTCCCTTCACGAGCTGAGACTCGTCTCTAGGTCTAATGTTTTAATCTCTGCGTCTTCTATTTCATCCACTTGATAGGTAGTAGTATTTTTACTGGATTTTCCGCGTTCCTCCTGTTCGGCAGATGAATAATAGCATTCCCGAGCTACTTTCTGGTCGCCTTTCACCACTCCCACTCCAAAGTTGGTTAGGAATTTTAAACATTGATGTACATTAGATGGTACTGCTTCGAACTTCTTCAGACCTACCCTTTCCATGATAATATTGTAAGTTGATTGGACATTTTTATCCATTACGAAAAAGCGTACCCTTTCTGTTCGACAAGCGGGCCATGTACCAATAAGCATATCCAACTTGATCGTCCCAAGTGGAAAAATCTTTTCGCCAGTGAAACCAAGGAGGGGCCTATGATAGGGCTCCAACTGGGCTAACTTCATATTCAAACTGTCAAAGCATGGGTAGAATATGATATCTGCCGAGCTACCATTATCCACCAGTACCCGTGAAATCACCACTTCCTTAATTCTCATCTTGATTACCAATGGGTCATCATGAGGATATAGTACACCTGCCAGGTCGTTCTTAGAGAAATCGATGACCAGTTTGTCCTTATTCACCTTCCTCGGGCGATCATCTTCAACCAAGTTTATTCGTTGTATGTACGAGCAAGCTTGAGCCTCATTGAGGTAAGCTTTTATCTCCGCAGTTAGATCTCTACCTCATTCATCTCCACCTGTAATGACATTACATTCAAATAACCCAAAATGGATTGAAAATACCTCGCGTTCTGGCTGTCTTGGTCTTTTGGGGAGATCGGGGTCATTTTCTGGATCATCTTCGTGATCTCTCTTCCTGTCTTTTTTTACTCGACGAGGAGATTTAGATCTTTACCTTCCTCGGTCACTGGTCTTTCCACCATTTTGTCGATCAATATACTTGGGTAATTTTCCTCGCCTGATGAGTGCTTCAATTTCATTATTGAGAGCTATACAATGTTTGGTCGTGTGACCATGGTCTTTGTGGAATTCGCAATATTTGGACTTGTCCCTTTTGTCAGGGTCTGCCTTCATTTTCCCTGTCCAGGCTAACTCCTCGCTATTCTTGATCTCCTCCAGAATATGATTTATATCTACCTTCAAGGGAGTATAATTTCCACACCTCCTCATCTGCTCTAATGCTTGCATGCCTTTCGACTGCTTATTGCCACCATTATTCTTCTGATCCTTCTTCTCGGTTTTACCAGCTTCTACCTTGGTCTCCTTGGTGTTTGTATTCTTCTTCGCAGCCATGGCTTCCTCAGCGTTCATGATCTTGGCTGCCTTTGCCATCAGTTCTGCCATGGTCCTAGGTGGATCTTTGGCCAAAGTATATTACAACTTATCTGGTAATAGTCCACTCATCGGAGCAGTAATTGTTATTTTCTCCTTGTAATCAATGACCTCAAGTTTCTCGTTATTGAAACGAGTAATGTAGTCCCTGGTACTTTCTTCTGGCTTCTGTCTAACACTCAGTAAGTGTGCTACTCGTTTAACTAATTTTGCTCCAAAACATAAATTCCCTATGAAAAGCTCTACTAGCTGAAGGAAAGTTGCGATCTTCCCCCGAGGAAGGTTGTTGTACCATATATGGGTTGATCCGATGAGAGTTCCTGAAAACTCCCTACATCTCATCTCGTTTGGAACCACATAGATATCGGCAACAACTTGGTATTGTTCTATATGAAGGACAAGGTCAGTTTTTCCATCATATTTAGGCGTCACCATAGGAGCTTTGAATTTTGATGGTGTGGAAAAATCCACAATTGCTTGTACGAATGGTGTCCCTTGGAAAAAAGTTCTTTGTAGCCATTTCCCCTAATCTGTCCTCTAACCTTTGAATAGAGCCTTTTCATGCATCGTTTCCCACCTTGGGCCTATTTGCTCGACTGACTGATCGCGTTGAGTTTTCCTTTTGGGACCTTTCATTACGGGTTGCTGGGCGTGATTGGGCAGAGCCTTCCCTTAGGTCGGATGGTCATTGAGAGTTCCTCGACGCAATCCTTGGAGGACTTATATTCCTCCTAGGGCCCAATCGATCAAAAGGAGAGACTCTGCTCAACCTTTCTAGAGCACTAGCCCTTTCTGGAGTGAGAGTGACATTTCGGTGGGAATTAGTAGCTCGTACTGATGAAGTCCGACCTGGTTGATACGAAGGATCACTAGATCGTTCAGTACGATATGAGTCAGTACGTCTAGATTGAGAAACCTCCGGGAATAACATTTTTCTAGTTCTTGAAGATGGCAAATGAGTATTTCTCTGAACACTTCATTTTCCTGATTGGGCCGGCACTCCACCTTGAACAGTTTGTATAATTTGACACATGGTTTCTTGCATGGCCGTTTGGCCTTAGGCTAGATTAGCCATTATGCCAGCCAGATCTTGAATATTTGGGGGAGTAGAAGGGTTTAGGGACCCCAGTGTTTCGATTACAAGATTCCGAATTCTCAGCCATAGATGATGAATTGTTTTAGTGAAAAACGCTAAGTACAATCGTTTCCCACAGACGGCGCCAATCTGTTGATGTAAAAAATTAGATTATCTCTAATTAATCAATCACAAATAAATAAGTTTATAAGACACAAGATTTTTAAAGTGGTTCAGCCTTATGAAAATGGCCTACGCCCACTGTTTTTGTATTGCTGATTGTTTATTTGGAATCTCGATAATAGGTTTTCCAAGAGATCCAAAATCCCCTTCTTATGAGGAGGTTACATTGTATTTATAGCCTTGAGGCTGTACATATGAAAGGGGAATGCGCTGTTATCTAGAAGACATATACATATGTACGATAATAATGCGCATTTAATGCGTAGTTGTCTTTTGATTCTCTTGATTTGGATGCTCTTCACGCTAAGTAGCTCAGACCGCTTAAGTTGCTCGGGGCGCCTGAGTTGCTCGGTACACTTAAGTTGCTCGTCTAAAGTACTTGTATTTGCCATGTAGGTTGACACGTGTCTTAAAGTGATTGGTCCATGTCAGCAGACTAAATTTAGTATCAACATACACGGTGGATCCAAAACTCATTTTTTTTTTCGAAATTACCAGATTTTTAAATGTTCGTGCTAGCGGCATTCAATCCCCACCCCCACCCACCCCCATTGTTGGAGCTCCGACAATGGGGGTGGGTGGTGGTGGGGATTAGATGCCGCTAGCATGGACCGTTAAAAATAAGGTAATACCGAAAAAGGGGGTTTGAATCCACCGAATATATATATATATATATTGTGTTATATTAACACAATAAATGTTACCGTTTGTGAAAATGTTACAGCTATAAACCTAACCCAATGTCAGCCCTACTCACCCCAAAATGGAGCTCCGGTGTATCCAAACTCCATTTGTCCAATATTCTCTTATTTTCAAGGGTCCGCGCAAGCGGCCCCATGCCACCCCTACCCACACCAAATCGAAGCTCTGATGATGGTTGTTGGATAGCGTGGACCTTTAAAAATAAGATAATTTCGAGAAAAAAAGTTTGGATTCACTGTGTGTGTTGTGTGTATGTGTGTGTGTGTGTATATATATATATATATATATATATATACTCACAGTAAATGTTACTGTTGGTGAAAATGTTACATATATAAACCTATTTCTCTCTCTGGTGCATACAGTAAAGTTTATTGTGTGTGTAATTTTTTTTCTTTGAAATTTTATAGGCTTCATGGATCTTGTTTGATAAATCTCATCGAGCAGATTTCAAAAATAGCGATTTTGCGAAAAACAGATATGTCAATTAAAAGTTGTGATCATTTGAAGATTAAAAAAAAAATTCAACTACTTATGTAACTTCCTCAAGGAAGGTATGGATAGTTGGTTTTAAAAGGGTAAAATTGTGAAAAAAAGTTTCAAAAAATTGGGAGTAGGACCTTTATGTAAGGAAAAAACATGGTTGGACTAAAATGTGTAAAAAATGTCTAATAATACCTATATGAGAAGGCCCCTTTATTTTATAGGATGGATGTTGAAAATCAAGAGGAGAGTATAGACAACTATGATGAACTTATACCTAAAGTTGGGATGATTTTTCAATCCGAAAAACAAGCTTACGACTTCTACAATTTGTACGCTTGCTCAACCGGCTTTAGTATACGTCAATCATCTTCAACGATAAATATATTTAAAAAGGTGACAAGAGGAGTGTTATGTTGTTCTAAAGAAGGTACTTATCAAAAGCACCCAAGAGGATCTCCGTTAAATCCTAGATTTAAATCAAGGAGACAATGTGAAGCACGTCTTGTTATTAAAAATATCAGAGACTCTTTTAATGTGATTGAATTTAACGAAATTCATAATCACGCGCTCCCACCACCTAATGTAGTACATCATTTAAGGTCCCAACGAAATATTATTGATTCCCCAGCTAGAGTGATGAGAAATATGCATCACGCATGTATTGGGTCATGGGATATATATTCATACATGAGTGCGGAGGTTGGAGGGTCTCTAAATTTGAATTTTACTCAAATTGATTGTGCAAATGAAATTAAAAAATAAGACATGGTGACGTATTAGAAAAGGGTGACGCATAATTACTATATGAGTATTTCTCATCAATGAAAAAAGCAAATCCGTATTTTTTTTATTCCATTCAAATGGATGGAGAAAACCAATTGTGTGGTTGTTTTTGGGCCGATGCAAAGTCTCTGGTTGATTATAGTTATTTTGGGGATGTATTATGTTTTGATATAACCTTTAATACAAATAGCTATGATAAACCATTTGCACCATTTGTTGGCGTAAATAATCATGGGCAAATAATATTTTTTGGGTGCGCACTTTTGTTCGATGAGACAACAACCTCATTTGTTTGGTTGTTTAAAGCATTTCTAGAGGCGATGAATGGGGAAGCACCCAAATGCATATTTACGGACCAAGATAAGGCCATTGCCAATGCCATCGAAGAGGTTTTTCCTGAAACCCATCATTACCTATGTTTATGGCATATTTATCAAAATGCGGCAAAACATATTTCTCATATATTTGATAAATATAAGGGTTTCACAAAGGATTTTAAGAATTGCATTTATGAGACTGAGTCCGAAGAAGAATTTCAATCATCTTGGGACGGATTATTAGTAAACTAAAATCTAACTGAAAATGCTTGGTTATGTGGTTTGTATAAACTCCGAGAAAAATGGTCACAATTTTATGTTCGACAACATTTTTATACTGGGATGACCAGTACACAAAGAAGTGAAGGCATGAATAGATTTAAAAAAAAAATACTTGAAGAGAACATTGTCACTATGAGAGTTTGTATCACAATATGAAAAGGCGATTGTAAGTCGACGTGAGAAAGAAAAAATACAAGATTTTATTTCTAAACAAAAGAAACCAAATTTGCGTACAAATTGGCCAGGGGAAGCAAAGGCAATGGAGAAGTATGCATTGATTTTTTTTTTTAAAATTTCAAGATGAGTATGTTCATACATTGGATATGTTTATTGAGATTGCTCATGAGAACGAGAAGATTATCAGTTACACGATATCTTCCTTCGAAGGTAGATCACGTACTGTGACATTTGATTCTTCAAGTAACACCGTCCATTGTAGTTGTAAAATGTTTGAATTTATGGGGATACTTTGTTCACATTCATTAAAAGTGATCCACCACATGCGGTTGATAGAAATTCCATCTCAATACTATTTGAAAAGATGGCCAAAAAATGCAAAAGATGGCATTGTTATGGACATGCAAGGAGCCTCGTTACAAAGTAACTTTCAAGCATCCAACGTTGCGGGATATAGTGAATTGGCCCACCTTGCGTTGAAATTGGCTGTGAACGGTAGCGACACAAAAAATTCAATTTCGTTTACTAAAGAACTTTTGGGTACGTCACTCGAAAAATTGGATGAATTTTTAAAAAATGAGATGGGTGCCTCTCAAAATTCAGAAAATTCGAATCAAAATAAAGTAAGTGAAGGCTATTTGGATACAGCGAACACAAACATAACCATTCGAGATCCACCATGAATAAAAGAGAAGAAAATATAAAAGAGAATAATTAAAGGGGTGATTGAAAAGGGGAAAAAGAAGAAGACTAACAAAAAAAAATTATCCAGGCTAATGTAATTATTTTTTTGCTATTATTTTATATTTATGTTTTTATCTTTTTTTTGGTTATCCTATTCTTTTACTATTATTTTATATTAATGTTTTTATCAAATGCAGATTGTGAGCAACTGTCTCGATCAGTTGGACCGTCAAATGTGCCTACAAACATACAAGTATGTTTCACTTTTTTTTAATTATTACATTTATTATTTTACTTGTATTTGCTCATAATAAATAATATTTTGAACCAGGAATTTATCGGTCAAGAGCAAAATATCAACACAAGTACCGGGTTACAACTTGATTTAAATGTGCCGGCAACGGAAGAATTTATCGATTTGTGTGAAAAATGATGTTATTCTGTTAATACAGTAATTTTTATGTATCTTGGCAAAATATATATTTATTTCATACAAAGTTAAACTTTTGTTATGTATGCCACAATTTATTTATATGTGTAATGCTTGTGTTGTTAATGTTATATTTTTTTAGACAATGTTATTATTGTTATATTTTTAAAAAAACCAACAACTCGGAATATAATGCTTTACTAACAGTGTAATGCATGTGACGATTTCCTAACAGTGTAATGCTTTATTGTTAGGAGCTCTTCATGCAAAAGATAAAAGATGTATGAATAAAAAAGCATCTGACCATTAACTTTTATTCCATTTTCTATCTACAAAGCTCTTCATGCAAAAGATACGTATTTTTATTCTATTTTTAAATAGTTCATTCTTGGTCGGTTACATCAACTAGTTGGGGTCCCACGTGAGATATAATTATTGGATGAAATTAATAGGAAAAATGGGTGGAAAGAGAAATACATCATTATTTTGTGTAATTAATAGGAGAGAGATGATATTTAGACTTTTTTCATTAGTTTTAATTACCTTCCAACTAGATCACTTTTGATTGGAAGACATCAAAAATTCGATGTCTCAAAAACATCAAATTTTCTTTCGTATTTCTGAAGCTTGTAAAATCACACACGTGATACGTATAGGGGGGGGGGGGAGAATTGAGTGGGTAAGTGGATGTGGTAAACTAACCCTTCCCTTTTTCCCTCAATTTCCATGTTAAGGCATCACGAATAGAGGAACCCTCGGTAAAAATAAAATATAAAGGTTAATTAATATTTAATCCTTGAAAAATATTCTATTTAATATTTAGTTTCAATGTTTTTTTAAATAATTTTTAGACCGCAGAAAAAATGTTCCATTTATTATTGTTGTAAGTCAAAGAATTAAAATTTGTATTCTTCTCTCTTGAATGACCGAATTTATAGATATAACTTAAGGAAACAGCTTGCCGGAAATTAAGGAAGCAGTTTACCAGAAATTAGGAAAACAGTCTACCATAATTTAGGGAAATAGATTACCCAAAATTAGGGAAAAAGTGAAACAACTAAGTCCTTAAAATACTCTATTTTCCTATAATTAATTTATACAAAATGTTTCGTCAATATTTACCACACTCACCCTCAAGCTGGAGAATAAATGTCTATAACTCCCAGCTTGCTGCAAATTGAGTCGATGACAGTCTTAGATAGAGCTTTGGTGAAAATATTCGTAAGTTGATTACCATGTGGAATAAAAGGAGTAGCAATGTCTTTAGACTCAATTTTAAGCCGAACGAAATGAAAATTAACTTCAATATGTTTGGTCCGTTCTGTAACAACCCGAATTTTTTAAATGGGTATGTTTAAACTAATTTTGAAAAATTCGAGAAAAATAAATTTTTTGATTTAATTATTTTTAATAATTAAATATATTGGTTTTTATATACGGAATTCGAAAAGCTAGCTTAAAAGACTCCTTATATGTGTATATATAAGTCTTGGAGCATTTAGAGGAGTCCTTGAAACATAAAACTCTCTAAGAGTCCTCAAAACATAAAACTCATTAGAAAAGAAAAATATATAAAAATATTCGACCGACCGATCGAGTTGAATTTTTTTTCCAGCTTCCTCTCGTGTCAGCTATTACTCCCTAAAATTTCAGTCAATTTCAACGATCCGATCGTCCGAAATATTTTTTGTGTGTTTTTATCTGATTATAACTATTTTCTTAATCAAACTCTTAATTCTTTATATATCACAACAAATTCGTGGCTTGGCTTTTCAAGTCAAATTTTTATAAACTTTTCAGCCAGAAGACCTCTAAAAAAAATTTCCCTTTCATCTACAAACTTTATCCCCAAATTTAATCAAGTGTTTGACTCAATATTTGATGGTTTATTTGGTGTTTTCTCGAGTTTGGGCTAGAACGAGTTTTGATTAATTTCGCTAGAGGAATGTGATGGTGCGATCAGATTTTGAGGCTGAAATATATGTGATGATTCATGTGATATTTTAACATGCTCTTAAATTATCTCGAGAGCATTCCGTTTGTTTTCTGTATCAACTGCACTCATATTGAATTGTGATATTCATTGGAATCCTGAAAATATATATAGATCTATTATTTGATTCATTGAGATTATATTGTTGATTTGAGCATAGTGTTATGAGATTTTAATATGGCACGGAGAATGGGCATCTGCAAATAGTCCAAAAATCATTATAAGGATTTGAGATGCCTAAGGGGGTGAGGTGAGGCCTGGTGACCCATTGATGTGTTGTTAAGAGATTAATATTGATATAATGCTTGAGTATTGCATTTGATTTGTATATGCGCATTCGTATTGTGTCTATTTATTCATCGTGCTAATTATTTTTGAGCATCTATTCCTGTCATATTGTGTACTTCCCTTATTTTCTTTTAGTGGTTGGCTAGCGTGGATTGGGACGCTCGACTATTTTGGAGAATTATTTCAGATCTTGGATTGGAAGATTTATTTTTATGTACAAATTAGTGGTGTAATTTTAGTTGGAGAATTTTGTATTTGAGAGAAACTTTATTGTAATCATTATTGTGGAAATAGAAGAATTATGGATTTGTTATATTTAAATTGTGGAAAATAGATGCTTTTTACTAATTTTGGATGGATTTAGATTAGTTTTTATCGCAGTAGCACGACGTGTGTCCTCTCGAGCGCGCGAGGTGTTACGTGTTCATGGAAAACTGGATTGTTAGCATTGTGAATTGATGTTTGATTGTCGCGATAAAGAGATGTTGGTCCACTACTGGAATCCCAAACTCTTATAAAAGGGTCTTTAACAAAGTCAGCTCACAAGTAGTATGAGACATTCCTCGATACTATGTCACAGCACTAGAACGAGCTACAACTGTCTGTTTCTTACTTTTCTAAGTCACAAATTACCTTTTACGAAGGTACAATGGCCGGTGGTATAAATACAATTTGAAGGTGATCCTGCCCAATCTACATTAATATATCCCTTAAGATGAAGATGTCTAGATGATCGATTAAGAAGGCCATGCTCCGAAACATTCTTAAATACTTTAAGATATGCATGGTTGCATCCATATGAGGAACTCGAGGATTGGTCATAAGTTGAATCACAATACTTACTACATACGAAATATCAGGCCGAACGATGGTTGAATAAATAAGTTTACCCACGAGTTTCTGATATATCTTTAGATCATCAATTAAGTCACCCTCCTATGACATCACAGGTTTAGAGCCGAGATAACCTGTATCTTTGAAAATATCTAGAATGTACTTCCTATAAGAATATTAAGAACGTAATTCCTATGAGACAACCCGATTTTTACTTTTGTTCTTGAAAATTCTATTACAAGTAAATAATTATGTTTACCTAGATCCTTTGTTTGGGTTTATACAAAAATAAATAAAAATTTAACAACGAGTTTATAAATAGAATGGAGGCTCTCTACATGGGATTTCTTTCTTTGGATACACTGGAAAAAATGACTATATTGTGTAATGATGAGACTCAAAAAGACTACTTACATAAAATGTATGATCTTTTTCAAACAGGACATATATCGTGGAACAATAAAAAAAAAATCATCGTCAATCATAAATGAAACTTGGGTAAAAAATTTCATAGATACAATTGAAATAAATAGGATTCATAGTATCCTTCTTCCTGGTACTGATTACACAGAATTTGAACAGAAAATGGGAACAGTTCATAAAAAAATATTTTCCAAATGAAATTAGATCGATTCTTTTTCATTCCCAAGGAAATGCATATCTTACCCGGATCTTCTTCCCTAATGGTATGGAACAATAGTCTTATTGGGGCAGATACACAAATCACTTTAACTACAATAAGCCGAGTAGGCGGGTTGGTCTGAGTGGAGAGAAAAAAAACAATTGAACTTAAAATCTTTTCTCGAGATATCCATTTTCCTGGAGAGATAGATAAGATATCCCGACATAGTGGCATCTTGATACCACCAGGCACGGGAAAAACAAATTCCAAGGAATTAAAAAAAATGGAAAAATTGGATTTATGTCCAACGGATTACACCTACCACGAAAAAGTATTTTGTTTTGGTTCGGCCTGTTGTCACATATGAAATAGCGGACGGTTTAAATTTAGCAACACTTTCCCCCCGGATCTGCTGCAGGAAAGGGATAATGTGCAACTTAAAAAATTAGAATCAAGATGGTAAATCAAGGTTTTGATACCTTCCCTATCACTGTCAGTGACGACAACATCATCCACGTAGACAACTAGAATTATAGTACCATTCTTCATCTTCTTAAAGAATAATGAGTGATCAGTTTGGCTCTGAGTCATACCATGAGTAACTATTGTCTTACTGAATTTATCAAACTAAGCTCCGGGAGACTGTTTAGGTCTCTCTCTCTCTCTCTCTCTCTCTCTCTCTCTCTCTCTCTCTCTCTATATATATATATATATATATATATATATATATATATATATATATATATATATATATATATATATGAATTTGGCAAACATACTCCCTTTTCGACTTTAACCCCGGAGGTTGATCCATACAAACTGTCTTAATAAGATCACCATGTAGAAAGGAATTTTTGTCATCGAGTTGATGAAGTGGCCAATCGAGAATTTCAACTAGAGAGATGATAACCTATATAGAATATAACTTGGCCACGAGAGGAAAATTCTCAGTAAAATCAAGGCCATAAGGGTGAGTAAAACTGATCGACAATTCCACCGGGATTATGTTTGACTGTTAAAACCTAATGACAACTAACGATATTTTCCTCTGCATGTGTGTGAATAAGGTCCTAAATATGATTCAAAACTAAATCATGACTTTCTTCCTCCATCGCTTTCATCAAGTTAGGATGAGAAAAAGCTTCCATGTATGACTTATGGATACTGGGAGATGAGAAGAACAAACTTTAAAGGAAATAGATAAATGATTAAATGAGATAAAGATAAAGATTGGATGATCATTACATGTTCTTTTACCTTTACAAACTACACCATGAAAATCAAGACCCGAGTCAAATAGGTAGAGAGGTGGCTCTTCAGACGGTGAGGCGGATGGAGGAGGTGGTAGAGATGGCTCCATAAGGTCAGGTGCATAAGATATACTGCGGTGCCATCGTCGAGAGACACTCCGTGGCTGATGAGGAATATGGGAGATAGGAGGGACAATATTATGGATAATGGGGGTGAAAAGTAAATGTTTTTCTATTTAACTTCCTTCGAGAGAATGATGTGGAACATTATCAAAAAATGTCACATCAGCACTTACAAAGTATTTATGTAAGGTAGGAATATAACACCATATCCTTTTTGGGTACGAGAATATCCAAGAAAGATGCATTTGTGGGCACGCGGATTAAGTTTGTCACGGTCGGGAGTAGGATTATGAACAAAGGAAACACAACCAAACATTTTTAGGGGAAGGGGGAATGTTTTTTTTCCAAGGAATAGTATCTGAAAGGGATATTTACCTTTAAGAACACGAGAAGGAGTTGTAATTAGAAGATGTGTAGCAGTAAGAACTGCATCCACCTAATATAGTTTAGGAACATGAATTTTGATCATCAAAGCACGAGCAATAACAATAACAGGGCCATTATTTCTTTTGGCTATGTCATTTTGTTGAGGAGTATGAATACAATATGTTTGATGTATGATACCCCTAGATTCAAGAAAGTGTTAAAATGAAAAAAGTTTGGTATATTCAAGAGCACTATCGGTTCGAAAAACACGAAGTTTGGCATTAAATTTATATTTTCGTATAAAAGGATTTAAATAATTAAGATATATCTTTGAGAATATATGTCCATGTTAAATGAGAATGATCATCAATGAAAGTAATAAATAACATGCACCACATAAACCAATGGTGTGAGCTAAACCCCAAACATCAGAGTGAACCAATTCAGAAGGATGTGAACAGGATCCATCATTTCAAAAGTAAAAAATAACTCTATAATGTTTACTAAGTTCACAGGTCTTGAAATTAAAACTAGAAAAGTAGGTAAAGATGGAACTAAATTGCTAATATTTGATGACGATAAGTGCCCAAAATAACAATGCCACTAATATGGAGAAGTTGTGTAATGGAGAGAAAAAAGGAACCGAAGAGCGACATAGTTGAAAGTGTTAAGAGTCCATATTTCTCAAATACCACACCAATCACTCTCTTTGTCTTTAGATCTTGAAAGACACAATGAGTTTGATATAATGTCACAGAACAATTGAGATACGAACAAGCTTGCATACTGATAGTAAATTTAATGGAAACTAAGGCACGTATAAAATAGAGGAAAAAGTGATACCATGAGTGCTAATAGTGCATATCCCATGAATAAGGGTCTTAGTGCCATTAGCAACAGTGACAAATTATGGGGAAGGACAATGTAAAATATTCGAAAGAAGGGAAATATTATCTATCATATGATCAGAATCCCCTGAATCTATAATCAAATGGGTATAAGAGGAAGAATGAAGACATGTGGTACCTGACGCTGCCGAGGCTAAATTTATTGATGAGGAATACGCCGAAGAATATAGCCACACTGGGTCTTGGAACTAACAATTTAATCTTTATGAACATAATCAAAATTCTCCCCCTAAAGTATAGTCTGATTAGCCCAAGTCATCTTGACATGGATTTTCCAATAAAAGTCAATAGTATGGTTATTTTGACCACAATGAGTGCATTGCTTGGTTCCACGACCACCACGTCCATGAGTGCCAAAATGACCATGGTTCGTACATCCACCATGATTTCGCGCTCAATAAGAGCCACAATAGCATAAAAAGTGTTGTCCTCTAGAGTACATGAATGTGTGCAAGCTCCCCGAACACAAGCAAAAGTCTCACCACTAGTAGGGATCTCCTTACCAGATAAAATCTGGAAACTGATAGGAGTAAGTTCTAGTTTGAGGTCAAAGAGAATTTAGCAACCCGAAATTCCTCCCTGTGTTTTTTCTAAGTCTTAAAGTCGGCAGAAAATCGTTGATAGACTTTAGCTTATCCAACATACCATTAAAAATAGAAAATTATTATTTTACCGAACGATCGTCTTGTAAAAGATAAAATATGTCCTGATAAATACGAGAGAGATTCTGATCGAAAAAATACGTTTGTGTTCCAAACTATTCTAAAGCCAAGTCATAATTTAAGCATCCTCCTACTCCTATGAGGCAATTTTAGTGGCATCTAATGGTTTAGGTGCCATAAGATAAGAGGCTTTTCCAAGAGCTTTTAGAGACACAGTGTCAGCACGAGACCATTGAAGATAATTAGGACCCTTAAATTTAATATTTATCAAAGATCTAGAAAACAGAGAGTCCTTGGTGTCCACACACACACACACACACACACACACACACACACACACACACACACACATATATATATATATATATATATATATATATATATATATATGGAACAAGCAACCCAAATAATCGAGAATGGAAGAACAACAAAAAAGGAAGAAGGGGAAGAAAAGAAAAAAAAACAGGGTTTAGAAAACTGCTCTGATACCATGTTATAAGTTAGGGGATTAAATGATGTATTATTCTCTCTTGGAGTATCGAATTTATAGATATAACTTAAGGAAACAGCTTACCAAGAATTAAGGAAGCAACCTACTAGAAATTAAGGAAATAGTCTACTAAAAATTATGGAAACAAATTACCAAAAAATAGGAAAAGGTTGAACAACCAAGTCCCTAAATTACTATACTTTTCCTATAATTAAGTTATAGAAAATATTTGGTCAATATATACAACAGATGTTTAGTTCAATATCTATTTTCAAAAATATATTTTATCCCCTAAAAAAATGTTTAGTTTAATGTTAATGTCATGCTAATGTCACTTCTAAGGACTAAAATCTAATTCTAAGAAATACATTTGACTAAAATTTAAATAAATAATACATTATGGACTTTATGCTAATTCCACAAAGTTATATTATAGTTATTTTGAATGAAGTGATTATATTATTTTCATTATTAAAAAATCAACAAAGTTTTAAAACACCCGATTTAACAAAACCTTTAACTCTCTTCAAATATTAATTATTTTTAGTGTCAAAGTCTTGACACTAAAATAAAGGGTGACCAAAACTAATTACATTCATCATTTGGTTTTTCTCCATTTATAGTCGTTGAGATTGACGCTACCATTTATAAAGGTATTAAATGTCTTTGGTTACGTGGCGATTGAAATGACATCAATAATATATTTAAGGTGCGTCACATCCTTAATTTTACGCACGCATAAATGGCAACCACATTATATGATAATAGTATATAACATAAAATAATTGTTCACTGAAACTGAACCTTATTTAAAACATTACACCTAGGCACCTTATTAATTACATCCATAAGTCTTTTGCGATGCGAAAAAAAAAGATTGCACATAATCATTACATCAGCCGTTAAGTGATAGTATAGATTATCCATGTGGTTTTGCTCGCTTTGTTAACAACTTTCCATACGTACGTAGATGATAGGGACATTTGTGACTATGCTAAAAAATTCTCGGGGTCGGGGGAAATTTTGCATTCCTTAAGCTCGAGGTCCATCCGGAAAGGAAAAGAATAAGAAAATTTTTGCCAAGTAGATAATTCTATTGCTACACAATTTGTTAAAATTACTTTTGAGTATTAACACAATCAATTGAATAAATTAATGGTAAAAGAAAGTGGGATTTGAAGTAACAATAATCAGAATTAAAGAGTACAAATAAGCACTATGATGACATAACTACAATTAAGAATATTAAATTAGAACGGTTAAGGTTGCGGATAGTTTATAAAACAAGATAACCCATAATTATCGATAATATAAGCTTAGGGTTAATAGCGATACATGTAATAATCATAAAATATAAAATTTGAGGTAATAGTAATAGTAACCACAGTAACATTGTTGAGCCCAAATGTCACACCCCAAACCCAAAACCGTTCTAATCATTTCTTTATAATATAATAATCAAATCATAATCTTCATCCCATCTGAATTGTAATTCATTTATTAATATTTTCATGTGTAATGTATGTAATGAACATAATACTATTATTAGTGCCATAAGATAATCATCATCAGAGTCATTATTAGGCGGGCATACAATACTATGAGTATATATGATTAAATATTACAATCATTAACTCAACTAATGCTAACTTAATATGTACAATGTGAGTGTAGTACAATCTTTAGTGTGACAATGACAAAATCCCAATACTTAAACCCCAGCTTTTTCTAACGGTGCAACTCTCAAAGTTTTTGATCAAATGTTATTCTAGCTGGCAGCTAGACCTGTCAAAATACACGATAACCCGTTAACACGACACGACCCGACACGAAATTATAAGTTAATGGGTTTACCCTTATTGGGTTTGGGTCATTAACGGGTTGACACGGTAGACCCGTTAACACTAACGGTTCGAGTTTGGAAATTTACCTGTACCCGTTTTAACCCGTTTCTACCCGTTAACACCCGTTAACACTAACGGGTACTATAGGGTCACCCAACCCGTACCCAATAACAATAACCATTAAAACCCATTATTTCTAAATCTTTAAAGACTAACGGGTGCTATAGGGTCACCCAATCTATACCCAATAAAAATTACAATTAAAATCCATTATTTTTAAAGTATTGAAGACTAACGGGTATTATAGGGTCACCCAACCCGTTACCCATTTCGACCCAAAATGATTCGTTAATATTAATGGGTGTTAACGGTTTGGGTCGTGTACCCGTTAATATTAACGGGTCGTTTTTGGGTATTGTTATTAGACCCGTTAGGCTTAACGGGTCGTGTACGGGTTAAGGGTGTTTTCACCCGTTAACCCGTTAACCCGACCCGTACACGACCCAAACCGACCCGTTGACAGGTCTACTGGCAGCATACAAACCTGAAAATGTTAAATTATAATTTGTAAGCATTAAGCTTAGTGAGGTACTTTTCCCCTGCAATGAGATAACAATACTATATATCAATATATGGATATAAAATCTAATAATCCTGCCTGTTGGCAATAATATGTCTGCCCATTGGCAATAATAAGTCTGGCCATTGGCAATAATATGTCTGGCCATTGGCAATAATAAGTTTGCCCATTGGCAATAATATGTTTGTCAATTGGCAATAATAAGTCTGCCTATTGGCAATAACAAATCTTGGATCATAAGACCCAAATAATTATGCCCATTGGCAATAAAAAATCCTGAATACCGAAGTATTACAAAAAATCCGCTCTTAGAGCTATATTCATATTTATATATGAATCACATCATAAGTACACTCACCTTGGAGATTTAATCAAGCTTTTCCCTTGCCTTTATCCGGTACTTGTTCAGTCGATTTTTCTTCTCTTTATATCATTCTTACAATATTAGTATCATCATAAGAATATTAACAATTCAAATAATAACTTGAAAATAACTCAATTCATAAGCATCATATGATTCTATTCAAATCATTCATCATAAATGAAGTTCCATCCAAATTCATCTTAATATATTTGTCATATCCAAATCATAGACCAAACATATATTCATTTGTTCTTAGTAATTCAATCCTTATCATATTAGTATTCCAATGCAAAATACGACACATCATTTTAAGTTTCCTGGAGCAAGATAGGCCCATTTCTTTACTACATAGCAAATCTGCCCTATAGGCTCTTTTATCGTTCATTCAACTTCCAGGAATTTTCATAATTTTTCTACATCATAACTTTCTATGATATTTCACCCAACATCAATAAACATATTGAAAATACAAAATTGAAGTTTCATAATTTTTAAGGTTCATTTTCTATGTCAAGCAAAACATCAAACACATGGCGTGCATACTTTCACCCTTGGTGCAGATTTTATACCCGAACTTCAAACTCTTACCAAAGATTCATTTCTTGGTATTTTCACATAATTTTTGGATATGTCACACATATATGAGTCTATTTTAATTTTCAACTGGAATTAATCAATTCCAGTAAGTATAAAAAAAAGATATGGAAGTTTGAATAAACAAGGCTACTAAACAAAGCAATTTAAGGGTTTACACATTCAACTTTGTTTAAACTCGTATCTATTCATACGTATACCTCAAGACATGGAAGTTTAGTAAACAAATGATGATTTCTATCATTTCAATCAGTAATATAATACAAAAAACAAGATTTACAAGTAGGATTACCTAGGGACGTTTACGTAATTTTCTATGATTTTTTCTCCAACGTTTCCTGCTCGCTTTCTTCCTAAACTTCCCTATTCTCTCTCCTTAAGCTTAAATTCCTCATGGCTGATTTTGGATGAAGGAGAAGGTTATTTCAAAGGTATAAGGTCGTCCAAACCATCCAACACCTCCAGCCAATCAATTTAAGACACTTGTCGGGTATAAAGGACGAATTACCACTTAAACGGATGGACAGATTTGTCCTTGGTTAGTAATTTCGGTATAACTTATTACTCGGACCTTCGTTTCACACACCGTTTATTGTGTTACAACCCTAACTCACCTATCTACAAATATTTTATTTTTACTTCAAGTCAATTGTTATTTTATAAGGGTCAAAACTAGTCTCCAACCTGAATATTCCTACCGAAACTTCAAAATTTTATATTTGTAACTAATTCGATATTTCACGCTTTATGGAGGTAGGATTAGACTAAACATAATAAGTTAACATCATATATATTAATAACACATTACTCGTACCATATAAGCTAAGCATAATTAATCATAATTATATTCAGATTGTCACACCAAACTCCTAAGAGTGGCATCCATATGGTAAGCAAAACTAGGCACTCAATACCGTGAGTCCTACTAGCCAAATAACACTGTTGTGGGTAGAACGTGTAACAAACCCCATTTTTTACGTAAAGGTTGGTCAAGTACGATACGCCGAAGATGGGGATTTTCCAACAATCTATATTATGCTCAGCATAAAAATCACAATGGTAATAATAACACAATTGAACTTTAAATCGACATGCACAATATATTATTTAAATAACAACTTATGATAAATGAGTCCAACACCCAACAATTAATATAAACCTCCAATATAAGTATAACTGATCTTAGAAAGAATATATAATAAACTCCAGGTTTATGTCCATATAATTGTAAAAACACTCGTAATTTTTGGGGTATTTTCAAAATATAGAGGTAAAATAAAGTTTTTCATAAAATTATTTTTCTTGTCAAAAAATGTTGAGTTTTATTTTTAAAGATGAGATTTTCAAACGGTTTCGAAATCGGAGTTAAAAACGGATTTTTAATTGATTTTTAAAGTTTATCCCTTATAACATTTTTTAAGCCGAACTGTCAAAATACCTGGGCGATCGATCGATCGGCGCCTGGGGTCGATATCGACCCCAACAGTTTTCATGTGCTGCAAGGCTTTTTGAGGAGTTTTGGTTTGTTTCAAATTCTTTCTTTTATATTATTTAAAGGGGATGTGGGTGACCATTTGAGAACCAACTTTTGGAACAAAAATATGCGGCAAACATATTTTATTTCCTCTCTTTTTATACACAAACAACACCCTTTTTATTATGCATTCAACCTTAATTTTTGGAGGTGTTCTTGGGGTTGTTTGGTGTTGACTCTTGGAGATGATTTGATGATTCTTGGGAGGTGATTTTGATGGTGTAATCTGGGATTTCTGGGCAGATTTGTGTTGTATTCTTTTGGTGGTTTAAGGTATGGGGTTTTACACAATACGCTCCTTAATCTCGCGAGTGTTATTCGCTTTGATTTCATGTGATTATTGAGCTCATAGTTGAATTGCTAAATTCTTTTGGAAATATGGAAATTATTGTTGGAGTCTAATTTTGATTCATGTGGTATTATATTTGTGTTGGGCATGTTGTCATGAGATTTTAATATGGCACTGATGTTGGGCACCCGTCAAGATTCCTGTTCCGGCTACTTGATAAAGTATGGCGCGGTATGGTGAGGCCTGGTGACTACGGTTAATGTGTTGTTGATAAATTATATTGATAAAATGCTATTGAGATTTTCATTTGATTTGAATATTTGTACTCGTATCGTTACGCTTTATTCACCGTGCTAATATTTGTTGAGCATCTTTCCCGTCGTATTGTATGCTTCCCCATATTTTCTTTTAGTTGGCAGGTTAGCGCGGATTTGAGCGCTATGGATTATTGGGATGATTTTAGCTTGGATATTTTGGGAAGATTATTCGAGAATACAAGATGAGAAGAATTGGTTGTATTTATTTTTGATGTATAGAGCATTGGAGATTTGTTTTATTTTATTTCGAGTTAAATAGTTGTATTATTTCGAGAGACTTTTTGTTGTATTTAATTTGAAGATTGAGATTAGTGGTTTCTCTTTTTTTATATTGTGGGATTTATTTAGATGCTCTATACCTAGTTATTTGTGGATTCGGTTAGTTTTATCATAATAGCGCTCCGTTCTCTCTCCCCGGGCGTGCGTGGTGTTACAATAATCTCTGAAATAATAAAAATGACTGAAAAGAAAATAACAACCTAAACAAGAGTCAAACGATCTAAAATAATTGATGAGCAAATATCGCCGCAAGTCTGATCTCCTATCAGCCCTGTTATCCCTGTCTATGCAAACCTGGGGGGGGGGGGGGGATATTTTATAATTTGGGTGAGCGCCCTAGAGTTGTAAGAACTATCGTACGAAATCAAAATGCAATTATGCAGTTACTTCGAAATATGTACCGTCCATTGACAATTGCATGCAGTAAGTGTCTCGCCTCTCATCTAAGTGCAATACTATACGAATAATAACCCAAGTCTCAATTATAAAATCTAACAATTACCAAAATAAAGTAATAATCAAAGCGTTTAACAAAACTCATACACTGAAGCTAATCATCTACATATGTGATTCTAGTTCCAAGAATAACCCCTATGATACTACCCACAAGAAATAACATATCATCCATTATGCATTTTACATAGTATTAGGTTAATTATTAATTGTCTATATCATTTGGCTACAGGGATTCGATCTCAATTAATTTATATAATTATGTATGTCCTTACATATATACGACACATAAAGGCATCTACCTTCAGTGTCCTATTCGTGCTCTTTCGGCAAGTTCAGAGGAGTCTCTCATCCAAACGGATTTCTCAAAACACACACAAGCGGGGCGGTAGTACACCTTCGTATGCTCCATATCCCCGATGGTGATAATGGATCCCAGCATCTACACTTACCTCCTCATAAGTGGTGCTGCCACGTAGGACCTAAAATAATGTCCTACAGAATGCCTAGCCCACTTATGTCGTCGCATGCTACAGTCCCAAAGCATACGCAACCCCAACCGATAGGGTGTCCATGAACAAGGCTATGTTCATCCAAATAAATAAATAAATAAATATTTTTAACACATAATATGTATAGGTTATTAACCTTATAATTACCCCCCAAGAAGTCCCATCAATCTTCTATTTAATATCCTTACTTTAAAAATTAACCATCTAGTTAATTGATAATTTCCCCAACTAATAAAATAGTGATACAAATCCATTTTTAATAAATTATCCATTCACTTGGATGACCTCCCACATTCTCGCCTAAGTTCGTAAAAATCAACCCGAACTATTCCCCGGTCCTAATCTAACCCAGGCCTAGAGGCCGAATAGGTTCGCCCCTAGATCGAATCGATTCGCCTTGGAGGCCGAATCGATTCGTAAATGGGCAATAGCCCAGAACTGTCACAATTCTTATATACGGGATTCATTCTCCCAAACCCAATTTTCATCACAACGACTTACCCATTTACATAGCAATGAATCTAGATTATTCACGATCTAATAACATTATTTAGAGTGTTAATTAGCCAAATTAATATAAGATTATACTCTTGAATTCCCAGAAATTAAACCTTGATATTAGAGTCCACCTAACCCAACTTTGTGGTCAAGATTCCTATCTAATCATTCTCAAATATCAAGGGATTAATACATAATCATAATCATCGATTCATCCCACCTACAATATGAGTTGTAAGGTTAAATTTCAAATTAATAAGATACTCAATTTCCGGATTTATCACCAATTAGTTTAATCCTTAAACGTCATAATTTCATATTTGTTCTAGAAATTTATAGAGTTCATTCTTATTATGCAAATCATCCATTTATCTAATTAACCTATAAATTATTATGAGAACTACATAAATGAATTAAGAAACACACTGGACGTTGATTAAGCAAGATAATTTTTGCCTTAGACTGTCGATTGGGGATCTCCTCCTCTTAGATACTTTATCTTCCTCCCTTCTTTATCCTTAGTAACCTCTACAATGGGCGTGTGGCTGCTAAGATTATGTTGTGGTGGATGGGAATGACTTCTCACTTAGTTAATTACCCTATTATAATCACTAATCCCGAGTTACCCGTAAACTGCCATAGTTGGGCCCTCAAACAAGCCTAAAACCATACCGAAATTGGCCTAATAACTCCGTTAATGGTATACCTATGCCCCATGCCTAATCTTAGATGTCTAAAACACCTAAACAAGTCCCAAAATCATCTCGGGACGTGCCCAAACTATATCTACCCAAATCACATATTTTTGATATGTTAAAACACCACATAACAATAATTTTATTAACGAGCAATTTATTTTTTATGAGTAAACATAACATGCATAATTGAATCATATAAACATGAAGTTATAAATAAGCAATTTATTCACGAATTTATTATTTAAATTCTACCAAATTAATTTAAATTATCGATTTAATTTATTATAAAAATACGGGGTATTACATTATTTCCCCTAATAACGAAATTCCATCATCGAAATTCGAAACATACTTGACTAGAACAGTTCGACATACTTCTCTCGCATGTCGTCCTATCTCTCTCACACATCGACCCATCCTCATTGTGGTGTCTACACTGCACGCGTACTAAGGGAATAACCTTGGAACGAAGTCTACGCTCCTTACAGTTAAGAATAGCTATGAATCTTTCCTCGTAAGTCACGTTGGGCTGAAGCTCTATCTCGTTAAGGTCCATGTGCTGGTAGGCTATCTCATCCCTAAGAAATCTCCATATTACTAAAATATGAAAAACGTTATGCATCCTCTACAAATTATCCGTAATGCCAAGCGATACGCCACCAGTCCAATTCTCTCAATAATAGGGAGCAATCTCACATATAGTGGAGCCAACTTCCCTTTTTTCCTAAATCTCATCACACCTTATATGGGAGACACCCTAATTAGTACCTGATCATCGACCTCAAAATCTAAGTGTCTTTTGTCTGCATTAGCATAACTCTTCTGTCTATCCTGGGCAATTCGAATCCAAGCCTGAATCATCTTCAACTTCTCTAAAATATCCTGAATAAACTCCAATATGATAAGTTTATTCACCCCCACCTCCAACCAACACGAGAGTGAATGACAAGGCCTCCCATATAAAGCCTTGAAATGTGCCATTCCAATAGTAAATCGGTAATTATTATTATAAGCGAACTCCCCTAATGGTAAGTACTGCTACTAACTACCCTTAAAATCTAATATGCACATTCGCAATATATTCTTCAGCATCAAATTTACTCTCTCCATTTGACCGTCCATTTATAGGTGGTACGAGGTACTCAACCTCAACTCCGCCCTCAACGCCTTATGAAAACTCTTCTAAAAGTGGGATATAAACGTCTTGTCCATATCTGATACGATATTAAGAAGTACTCCATGCAACTTCACAATCTCTGCAAGGAAAAGCTTGGCATACTACTCTGAAGTATAACTTATCCGGACGGGTAAGAAGTGATCTACCTTTATTAAACGGTCAATGATTACCCAGATAAAATCGTATCCCCATTGTGATGTAGGTAACCCTGTGATAAAATCCATGGAAATTCTCTCCCACTTACACATTGGAATCTCAAGAGGTTATAGAATAGCTACGGATCGGTGATGGTCCACCTTCACCAACTGGCATATAGTACAGTTGGACACAAAAATGGTTATGTCCTTTTTTCATACATGCCCACCAATACTAGTGCCTCAAGTCCCAGTACATCTTATCCCCATTGGGATGTACCGTAAAATGTGACCCATGAGCCTCTGTCATAAGGGCTCGTCGTAACTCCTCATCCTCTGGAACTACCAACCTTCCCTTAAATCTCAATCTGCCATCTGAGCCAATCAAATAGTATTCTGCCCCCTCTACTAACAACTGCTTGACCTTCTCCTCATAAAGTTGATCCCTTGATTGTGCCTTAACGACCCGAATGATGATCTCAGGTGTGATAGTAATAACTACCATAAATCCATGTCACATCTCATCATCCGTACAAAAGCGATTTCCACTTTTCCTTCTATACTGCCACCGTCAGCTTACGGGTCAAAGCATCCACCACTACATTTGCCTTCCTCTGGTGGTACTGGATATGGAACTGGTAGTCTTTTATAAACTCTAGCCATTTTCGTTGTCTCATGGTCAACTTTCTCCGCATGAACAAGTACTGTAGCCTCTTGTAGTCTGTGAACAACTGAAATTTCTTCCCCATGAGATAATGCCTCCAAATATGCAAAGCAAACACCACAGCTGCGTTCGAGAATAAATCAGTATGTCATATATGACCATAATGACGAATTGATCTATTCAGCAGGTCCATAAACATTACGGGTGCGTTGGTTAGGACATAAGGCATAACCAAGAACTTATACGACCCATATCTTGTCAGAAATATTATCTTCGGGATATCCTGCTCACAAAACCTTAGTTGATGATACCCCCATCTCAAATCGATCTTAGAAAAATACGCTGCACCCCTCAGCTGGTCGAACAAGTCATTAACAAGGGGCAACGGATACTTGTTTCGTATAGTGACCTCGTTTAATTCCCTGTAATCAATACAAAGCCTCAAAGATCCATCCTTCTTCGTAACGAATGGAACTGGAGCACTCTAAGGTGAAATACTCCTCCGAATAAATCCCTGATCCAGTAACTGTGGAATCTATATTCTAAGCTCCCTCATCTCCAGATGAGTAATACGATACGATGCACGTATGGTGGGTCTCGTACCCGGAATCAAATCAATCACAAATTCTATCTTCCTACTAGGTGGCAACCCTGGAATCTCTCTAAAATACATCAGATTTTTTTTTGACAATTCGGATGGAATCTAGCAAAAAAATGACCTCTGAAGAAGTATCCTCCTCAATGTAATACAAATACGTGCTGGACACTTCCTCGGGGTGCGACATCACAACTAGGTACATCTCTTGCCCCAGAATGGAGAAGATGATGGACCTACCATAACAATCAACACAGGCTCTGTACATATCTAGCCAATCCATCCCTAAGATAACATCATACTCGGACATATCTAACACAAGCAAGTCTGCCACAAATGTGAGTCGCCCTCGCCTAATATCAATTATTATACCTCTGCACACTGAACGTGTATGTGCCTCTCTCCCCACGGGTGAATCAATAAAAAGTAATATATCGGATGCTAAATCTATCATCCCCGACTCACGAACAAAGTTAGTACTAACAAATGAGTGTGACGCACCAGTGTCAAATAAAATGCGACCTATATGCCTAAAATATGGAACATACCTTCCACTGCCTGAATTGGCATTGGTCCCTCTCCAGGTGTGACACGATACACTTGCCCATACTGCCACTGTGGTGGTTGCCCTGGGGTGGGGTGATTAGAGCTGGCACTGCAATCCCTAGTGGGCTGGCAATTATTGACACTGCCCCCGTAGTGCCTAATACCCACGTTGTCCGCCCTGATCCTGTGCTCACCCCGAGGGCACCTTTTTGTTGTATGACCCCTCTCTCCACAATGTAACAACCTGCTTAATTAAATATTGGGTGGCCAATCCTTTACCGAATTAACTCGAATTATTCAGTTGGTTCATTCTTAGCATCACTGTCGAAAATAATTTTCTTTCTTTATTAACCACTTAGTAATCAATTAAGCTAGTGTTAAAATTTACAATTTTAATTTTTAATAAAATTCCTTTTTAACAATACCAACACGTTATAATCTAAACCATCCCACAACGATGAATAATGAATAAGTATCACCACAATTTAATTAATGTAACTGGAATAAACTTCCCAGTTCAAACATCTCAATACAATAAACCAAATGTATCCAAAACTAACACAAATAAAACCATTGACTGAGATATAATGGAAATTACACGAATCCTTTGGCAACATGCCATAAAATAAATGACTACAAAGTACATGAATCAATATAATGATGATTCTAATACAAAGTCCACAACTCCATAGTATCCATAGCAAATAAATATCCAATCCTCTATGCTGGGCGTCCTCGTGGCTAGACACCTGATATAGTATATTCAAGAGAGAAGAGAATATGCAAGAGAAAACGGGTCAGAGCCCAATTGTAAAAGATTTTAAAAACATCAAGTGAATAAATGTTACAATTAGCAGTTATTATATACATGTTAGGTTCTGGGACTCTCTCTTGAGATTATCACTTCCCATCTAGTGTGCACGCCTAATGTATCTATAAGTTATTCTAGTTATTATTCCCACTTTAATTAGATTATATCACCGTGTCAACTATCCATAGCCCTTATCTTCCCCACGTATTTTCTTCGCAGCACATGGAATAAGTAAGTGTATATTAGTTCAATTCTCAGTATAATTAAGTGTTCTCAAACTTAATTAATTTCAGATTTCACTATCTTTCATGTCCGCTTAATTCACACAGTAGATAATATCACAAGTATATATATACATTCACTCTATTATATACATACAATACTGCACCTCGAGACACAGCTGCAGTGCATACATACTCTACTATCTAGTCCCAGTACATCTCGTCACTATATAAAGGACTATTGGTTCGTTATATTCCTCGAACCACGAATATCAAAATACAAGTATTGGAGGCGAACATAGTCCCAAGCCTTTGGGCTACGCACGTACCTACGCACCCAAATGACCGTTCAATACCATTGTTCTCATTAATGGCAATCCAACTCGAGTCCTATGTTCTGAGGCAACAAGTCAACTCATCAGGATATGACTGCCCTCAATGCACAAACCTCCCGTCGATAGCAAGTAGGCTAGGTATGTCGTACACATAAATCATCAAGCAATAGGTATATACTCAACCTATATAATAATGGGTACACACTAGACCTATGTCTCATATTAGGAATTCATCCCAACCCCAAGTACCCGTTGTATTTCTCCTACTACCTGTACTGGATAATTAGGATTTAATCTCATTATCGTATTTTATTATGTAGTTATCACTCACATAATTCCTTTCTTAATTCAATATTTAATTTCTCAACATTAACCCAAGTCTCTCTTTCTTTTTTAATGTACAAAAAATTATTCAGAACCTACTGTGGGCCAAAATACAAATTTCCAAACTTTTCTGGGCTAAAACAGAATTTCTAAAATCTCATTAGAAGTCCCTGAATTCTTGTTCGAACGACATAGAATCTCATTTGAACGACGTCATGTCTCGTTCAAATGACTTCAAACGACATCCCAGTTCGTTCGACATTTCAACAGTTCGTCCCCAACCTTAGTTTTCTACGTTTTTCACCATTTTCTTACACCCAAACCCGCATGGAATATATTCTAACGAATCCCAATTATTTCAACATCATTTATTCATGTTTATGGGTGATTATAACACATAGAAAACATCTAATTCCTTACTTTTAAGAAGTATTTTTATCTGAATCAATATAATCCTTCAAATTCTATATTCACCATTTATGTTCTTCATAAAGGCCAGGATATAATTTCATGATTTAAAAGTCAAATCATTAATCTGTTAACCTCAACATGTGAATTTCTCAACTACATGCACTACCTATCCCATTAATTAATTTATTCATCATTTCATGTCCAATTTCATAATTCTCATGGGTAAATATTAATCATATTCTAACATGGATATTATACTCACTAATTAGAACAAGAATTACACTTGCCTTAAGGTGTAGGTCTGACCCTTTGGAGAAGATATGTGTAGGATTCCCCCTTCACTTTTTCGGTCACTTTTTCGGTGGTGGTGCAAGGTGGTTGTCCATTAGTTTGCTCTCAAAACCTCTTCCTCTCCTTGGAAAACCTCTCACTCTCTTCAAAGACCCTTCCTTTGTTTTTGGGTGAATGAGCCTAAGTTCTCTAATCTCATCACTTATATAATAAAACCCAAATTTTTGTGTTTACTATTCACCTCCCAATTAAAATGACCAAAACACCCCTCCGGGATGTCCTTTTGGTTCCCAGTTGACCCGAGACCTAAATCAAACCCTCGGGTAGACTTTTCTGCCTATTTAGACCCTTTCGAACTCAACGGTGAACTAGAAATGACCATTCGAATGACTTAAAAATAATTTTCCTTTTATTCCTTCCAACTTAGTTCCGACACGGCTCACACGCTCGTCCCGACTTAATTTCAATAATTCGCGTATTATTCACTCGCGACCAAATAATTATATATTACTTTTAATCACTAAGTAATATTCAATATCAATCACATATTACTTTATTCTATAGTAATATTCAATCCGGATTAATTCCAATTATTATTCATAATTAATTCCAATTAATCCCCATTTTACTTTTAAGTAATCTCACATTAGAAGTCATTAAAATTACTGGGTATTACACACAACTATAGCAATTTCTATGAAACTGACGTCTATTTGACTATTGGCCCTGCTGCCGTTGGCCCTGATGGCCTCTCTGTTGTTAGCCTTGGCTCATTGGCCTTGCTTATCCCAATTATTGAAAGCCTTGTACCTCTTATGCTAATACTCACCCGTGACCCCTTAAATTTTGGGTCCCCTGACTGTCATTCCCATTCGTCTTACCCTACTGGTTCGACGTCTCTGAGTTGGGTCTCTTCTCCCCCTTAGTTGTCTGAAATGACTTGTGGTCCTGACAATGCAATAAAGCGACACTCACCATCTGAGTGTAGGTGGCAAAAGACAGATTCCCCAATAAAGACTTCCTGATGTGCCAAGTTATCCCGATATAAACTTCTCTATTTTCTTATCTTCGATGTTTACCTCATCCCTGCAAAATAAGACAATGCGGTAAATTCCTCCTCATATTCTGCTACTATGGAACCTTTCTGCTTATGATCCATTAATTTCCTCCTCATCTCGAATTTCATAGATGGTGGGAAATATTTTCCCTCAAACTTGACCCAAAACTCATTAATAGTCAACCGATCCTGCTCCTCCAGTATGGTGATAGATTCCTACCACTGTAAGGCTGACCCTACCAGTCGAAATGAGGCTAACATTTTCTTGTGCACTGGTGTGCACTCGACCATCCTCAAGTGTTGCTGAATATCCTTCTTCCACTGACTGGACACCAATATATCGAGACTCCCAGCAAACTCTGGCTGGTGGCTTTGAAGGCTTCCCTAACTCTCTCTCATACTGAGCCATGTGCCTGAATGCGTAGCACCACCTGCTGGGGGTGGCGGTGGTTGTTGCTGCGGGGGATGAAAGTACTGTAGCATAGCGGCCACCGCCGTAGAGATTGTTTGTGTCACGATCGTGGCAATATTAATAGGATTAACCACGAGTGGAGCTAGTGGTGGCCGCGGGTGTGGATGTGGCTCCTGCTGATTCCCTTTCTCTGTAGCCTGTGTGGTAACATGTCGTAATCTACATTGCCTACCGTTTGCCATCTGAAAGAAAACAAGGTTCGTATTGGTAACCGATCACAAATAGTACCGTGATTCCTAATCACAGGGTCTTCATATCAAAGAACGCAACGCATAATTTAATGAACGCACACAGATCATAAGGACACTAGAACCGGGATGCTCTGATACCAACTGTAACAACCCCTATTTTTCACGTAAAGGTTGACCAGACACAATATGTCGAAGATGGGGCTTGCCTAATAATATATATTATCCACAACATCAAAACCATAATAGTAATAATAATGCATTTGAATTTTAACAAAAAATCATTTAAATAATAGTAACAATAAATCATTTAACAATAAATCATTTGAATAATAACTGATAATAATTGAGTCCCACACCCAACTACTAATAGAAACCTCCAACATAAGTATAACTGATCTAAAAAAGCCTAAATAATAAACTTCAGGCTTATGACGATGCAATCTTTGAAATAATAAAAATGACTGGAAAGGAAATAACAACCTGAACTAGAGTCAAATTTTCTGAAATAATTGATGAGCATATGTACCCGCAAGTTTGATCTCATGTCAGCCCGTCATCCCTGTCTATGCAAACATAGGGGAAAATATTTTAAAAAATGGGTGAGAACCCTAGAGTTACAAGAATTATCTTATGAAATCAAAATGCAATTATGCAGTCAATTCACAATACGTTCCGCCCATCGACACTCGCATGAAGTAAGTATCCTGCCCTTAATCTACGTGCAATACTATACGCATTATAACTTAACTCTCAATTAGGAAATTCGATAATTACCACAATAAAATAATCATCAAAGTGTTTAACACAACTCATACACTGAGCTGATCAACTACATATATGTTTTTAGTTATAGGAATAACTCCTATAATACTATTCACAAAAAATGACATATCATCCATTATGCATTTTACATAGTATTTGGCTCATTATTAGTTGTCTACATCATTAGATGATATACCAAAATATACCCTCGGCTTAGCCCAGGGTAGCCTCGTCTAGGACGAGGGCTCAGCTATGCTTTTTACCCCCAGGAGATCATACTGAAGATAAGGGTCCGCCAGGCCGACCCCACCATTGGAAATATAAGTACGCTAGATGACCCAAATAAGCCTTAGCCCATGTAGATTAAAGCCTCGGCATGGGGACAGTTCAAACGACTATACGATCGACCGACCCTATGTAGGCCGATAATACACGTCCTGCGTTCAGCAATCAGGGCTCCCACAAGGTTAGCATCAGCCTCGGCTTGTCACTATAAGCCGAGGGAGACAGCATCATGGCGCGTGGTTTGGGAGACGCATGGAACAGTGCACGTGGGACTCATGTAGCACATGGACTAAATCGTTATAACAAGGTCATTCCCTCACGTGAGGGAATATTATGTCATCATTACCTACAAGTGGCCCAGCCAGGTGTCAACAGGGGATTAACTATATCATCATTTACATGCTCAATGCATGCTTGGGGGGTACACTACACCCCCAAGCCCTATATATACTTGTCTCCTTCAACCTTGTAAGGGGATCGATAATTGTAACCCTAGCTGAAACTCTGTTTGTACACATAGTAGAGAGAAAAAGCTTGTGTATTGTATCCAAGGCCTTTAGTGCCCATATTTAGTGGATCACACGCTCACAGTGGATGTATGCCTGATTGACTGAACCACTATACATCATTGTGTTCATTCCTCTTTTACTCACCTCTTTCTATATACATACATACATACTTACATACATACATACATACACATACATGCATACATATATAACTCTATTGCTTCCATTATTGCTACTGTTTGAGCTCTACCACCTCTTATTTGGTGGTACTGTTCTAAGCATCATCAGTTTGGCACCGCCTGTGGGAACGAGAAGCTATCTCTTCCTTTTTACAGCTTGACCTCATCGTAGACTCTGGTGGTGAACCAGTTCTCCCCCTTTTTGTGGAGTTGCTTCGCCATTGAAAGAGATCCATTAAGGTTCTCAAGATCACCAGTATTTTGATCATTCGGCTCACAGCTCAAACATATGGCACTCGAGTTACCACCACCTCCTTCACCGGCTAGTGGAGTAGTACCTAATTCCATCCATATACCACCTCAGTCTGAGATGGCTACCGCCCTGAAGTCTTTGACAGCAAGCGAGCAGGTTATTCAGGAGTAATTTGTAGCTCTTAGCCAGAACACACTGAAACCACCAAGAGTCTTACCGGAGATAATTACTCCGGCTGCTGCACAGGGATAATATGAGACCAGAGGACCACCCCAAGCACCCCGTAAAGACTTACCACCTCCATAACGACGGAGGCCAGAGGAAAAATATAATGATGTGGAGGTAGAAGATGCTCCAATAGATTGCTGGGAGCCGTATCCAACAATACTGTACGACCTATCCAGGAGAGACTAGGGAGGTATAGGAGACAGAATCCCGATGATCGCCCTAGAGGCTTAGCTTTTGACCGTTTGAGCAGAGGGTCGACCTTTGAGAGGCTGGGCCCAACCAATGACCTGAGGGAAAGATTGTCTATATCAAGAAGTCTCACAAGGTCCAAAAGAGAAGAAGTAGATAGATGACCCCACGAGGACCTACTCCCTCATGGACGAGATGACGGTCATGAAGTAAATTATCGGTGAAGGTTAACTGTAGTGGAGCCCTCAGTTCATCCCAGAGAAGCGGTGGGGGATAACATCGGTCAAGCCGACCCTATAAGGCCGGGGAATGACTCGATTCAAAAGATGGAGGATAAAATTGGTGATATCCTGAAAAGCCGAGACCCTCTTCAAAGAGGATATTTTGTGGGGTCACCCTTTATGGCGAAGATAGTCAGCTTCCCAATGCTGATCAACGTTAAGCCGCCTGTGGTCACACCAAGGTATGATGAGAGCACTAACACAGTATATTATATCGAGATATACCAGTCACCAGCAGACATATACTCTATTTCAGATGAGATGAGGTGTCGAGCCTTTTCGAGCACTTTGATCGGGGCTGCGCATGTCTGGTTTACCTCTCTATCGAAGAACTCCATTGAAAGCTTTAAGCAGCTAGCAGAGCGGTTCATCCACAACTTTTGCTTCAGAGTGAGGCCATATAAGAAGACCACTCACACGCTCTATGTTAAGCAAGGGAAAAATGAGAGCCTTAGCTACTACATAGCCAGGTTTAACAAAAAAAAGTTAGAGGTCGAAGACTACGAAGAAAGTATAGCCACTACACCAAATCTGCACTATTGTCACGGTCATTGACCTTGACAAGTTGGACTTGTCAAGGTCAATGACCGTGACAATTCTGGGCGAGATAACTTTTTTTGTCACGGACGTATCACGGTCTATGACCGTGATAACATCGTAAGAATTGTCACGGTCGTGTCACGGTCTTAGACCGTGACACGTTTAGTCATAGTTAATAACTGTGACACATTCTTGTCCCCTTTTAAAAAAATTGTCATGGTCATTGACCGTGATAATTCTCGACAGAATTGAAAAAAAATCTGCTGGGCAGTATGGCCACTGCCACTGCCCAGCAGTATATTTGTAGCTGTTATATCAACGTTGTACCTATTCAAATGTCATATATCGAAATAAACTAGAGATAACACAAATATACATTCAAAATAGAAACTATTTAAGAAGAAACAACATCACCATCAATTATCTCAAATTTACAAACTGTTTTGCTGGAAAAGAGATTTTGTACCACGACGCTCGGGGACACCTCCTTATCCTTTCCTTCTCGTCCGAATAGCCACATAAGTATCGAGCATATGTGGCCTACCCTCAGGGCCACTCCCTATCCCCTGAAATAAAATAAAGTAAAATTAGTATCCGCCCCGCAAATATAGATAAATATAAATTGAAATTGAAATCGAAATCGAAAACGAAATTAACATATAAATATAAATACATTACCTGTAGTGTCACCCAAACAGCTAACTTGAGCTCATATGGCACCTCCTTCCAACTAATGTACCCCGGGCAATCGTGTCAAATATAATTCCCTTCATATCTGAACACTAAGAAATGCCATAATCCTATGGAGTTATGCGCTGTAAATTCCTTCCGACCATTGTGTAGCAAAAAATCAGCAGTTGAAGTTGTCAATTCCACCTTTCAATGGTATCCCATGTTTTTCTAGAGGTTCCAAGTGGTGGGGTATGGAAAGTGGAATTGACAACTTCAACTGGTGATGTTTGGCTACATAAAGGTTGGGAGGAATTTGGAGAGCATAACTCCATAGGATTATGGCATTTCTTAGTGTTCGGATAGACGAAGAGATTCAGTCTCCTCTCCACAAATAGGACACCCCAAATAACTATTTACTAATCACCTATTAAAGGTAAGAAGCGTATATTCATGGATTAGTATAAACAAAACTTAGATGTAGTTGGAATATTTATGTATTAATCTCCTCTCCACACACGCACACTACACAAGAGTGAAAATGATAAAGTGCAAATCAATTAAAAGCATTAAAAATGGATGTTTCGGTACAAATTGAAATATTTATTACAAATTGAAAAGTTATTTCAAATTCGGGTTATCATAAAAAATGGATTGATATTCGGTAGGAGTAGCCAATTCATCCACACTACTATTTAGACGCCTTGGAGCGTGTTGGACAATTGACCACGGCTCATTGTTGATATACTCCAAATAAAACACTTGCTTAACCTTTTGAAATGCACAAACAAACGGCTCATCGCTCACGTGGTCGTTGCTCTTCAACTTGGACAAGTCAACCATGATCAAATTGGTGATAGGATCAACTTTACAAGCATTTTTATCATCAACTCTTACCCAGTCACAGTAAAATACAATCTCTTTGAAGCTTATATAATCCAATTCAAATATATTTTGGATTACACCATAGTAAGTCATTTCAGCTTCAACAAGGTTTTTATCTTTTGCGCTCGCTCGAAAGATATTAAGAGCTTTGTATGAAATTCCCGAGTTCTGTATATTTGTACTTTCCTCGTACACTTTAGCACCGAAAATGTAACCGTTCAATCGATACTTTTTATACTCTTGTACCACGAACAAGGGTCCAGTGGCTAGACGAGCAAGCCTTGATGTCGCATCACCCGTCTTTAGGAGCTGAGAATATAGATAAATTAATTATATTAGTGGTAAAATTTGAATGTAATGTTATATAATGACTGTTTTCATTATAATTACCTCTTGTGTCAACCACAGCCTAAATTTGTTGTCTGATTGTACCATTATTTTTCGTCTTTTATTGTTCTCACATGCTTCATATTTTTTGCATATTATAAAATTAATCATGTATAAAATAATCTAAAATAATGTTAAACATTATAATAATCGAAACTTACTTTTTCCATTCTTCGACATCTTTATGTGTGTCAAATAGATAACGAGCTACTTGTTCATGTTGCAAACTCGTTAATTTCACTCGTTTTCCCATCACATGACCACCATCATCGACGAATTCATCAGTGTCATCAACGCTGGTCGAGTCAGGCATATATTCCCGCATATATATTGATGACTCCACGGTGATGTATTCCTCTGCAATTGATCCTGCAATGTATCGCGTATTCTTGACGTAATCTTTAAAAACTTTCATCAATCTTTCAAACGGATACATCCATCGATATCTAACTGGACCATAAAGAAATGCCTCATCACATAGGTGTACCAACAAGTGAACACTTATGTCAAAGAATGCTGGGGGAAAGTACTTCTCCAATACACAAATCGCTTCGATCACAGCCAATTTTGCGTCCACTATGTGTTCTCGATTCACTACCTTCTCACACAAGAGGGAGAAGGTAATACTAATTTGCATAATAGCCCTACGAAAATCCTTGTGCTTGGAGAAACAGTGTTTAAACAATAGAGGAACCAATTGCATGATCACATGCCAATCGTGGGACTTACACTTATGTAAATCATGAGTAGCATAATTCACAATCCTTTGCAAGTTGGATGAAAAAGTAGATGGGCCCTTCAAATTATATATTGTGTCTAGAAGCACCTTCCTTTCCCCACTCGTCAAAGTAAACACACTAGGGGGAATTATTGTCCTTCCCCTACTATCTTCTTTCAACCATAGTTGTGGCTTAAGTTTTAACGATTTAAGGTATTTTCGTGCATTTTCTCTATCCTTCGAATGACTCCCCCCAAGGCAATTACCCACAATATGTTCAACGATATTCTTCTCTGCATGCATCACATCCAATACATGGCGCACCGGGTTATTCTTACAATAAGGCAAGTCAAATAAAATTGACCTCCGAGACCATGCCTTTCTTATCTCAATTTCATTCCCAGTTGGGGTCTTCTTATGCTTGACATTATTAAATTTGGGATTCTTACCTGGCATATTAGGGCCACTTTCAGAAGATTTACTTTCAATTTTTAAAACCAAAAGTTGTCTCGGCGGTAGACTATGTTCAACTCCGCCCAATAAAAAATTGGAACCTTTCTCAGATCTGAAACTATGAGCTGGGGATAAAAACCTCTTGTGGCGATGGTATACATTTTTTAAGCTAGAGGATAGATGAAGAGATTCAGTCTCCTCTCCACAAATAGGACACCCCAAATAACCATGTACTACACAACTAGATAATGTCCCATAAGCTGGAAAATCATGAATTGCCCACATCAACATAGCTTTCAGTGTAAACTATTCTTTTCTAAAAGAGTCAAATGATTGCACACCCTCTTTCCACAACTCATTTAATTCTTCTACCAAAGGAGCCAGGTAGACGTCAATGTCATCACTTGGTGCCTTTGGCCCAGGTATCAACAAAGCCATCATCGAAAATTCAGGTCTCATACACTGTGAAGGAGGGAGGTTGAGTGGGGCTAGGATCACTGGCCATACACTCTGATTGGTGCTTAGATTTCCATATGGATTGAAACCATCGGTTGATATAGCCAAACGAATATTGCATTGTTCTCGAGAAAAATCAGGATACTCAAAATTCATCCTCCGCCAGGCAGTAGAATCAATAGGATGACGCATGATATTACCCCCTACTTCTGCCCTAGCATGCCAAGTCATTGCCTCTGCAATCCATGGTACTGTGAAAAATCGCTTTAATCTAGGCCCAAAGGGAAAATATTTCAATACTTTTTGACACACTTTTGAGCTTGTGCCTTCCTTACTAGTAGATTGGACATATCTAGGTTCATCGCATACCAGATAACGATCGAGATTTTCATACTCCTTTCGGTATAGTTTGCAGTCATACACACAAGCATGAATCGATTTATACTTCATTCCCAAACCTTTGAAACTGTTCTTCATAACAGGATAACTATTTGAAAGTGTATTCACCTTGGGTAATAAGCCCTTCACCCATTTCAGAATTCCCGTCACGCTATTGCCAGACAAATCGTACTGCGTCTTCAAACTGTGCAAAACAACCATGGCATGTAAAGTTGTTTGATCTTTCTCACAGCCAGAGCATAACGATTGGGTCACCTTAAATTTTAAACTTTGGTAGTCATCGTCAAGTTTTATCGTGTTATCTTCACGAGCACTTGAATCTTTTACATCATCAGTAACCTAATTCTCCTCTGCTTCATAAACTCCGTACGCATAATCAACTAAATCCTCTAACATATTATGATCTACGTCGTCCCCTTCTACATCTATTCTACTTGTTGAAGGTTGTTGTGAAGGTTGGTCGGGGACAGAAGGAACTTTCAATTCACCGTGAAAACTCCAAAATCGATAACTATCTTGCATACCCGATCTTAACAAATGTAGTTCAACTGTTTTCCACTCAAACACCTTACCATTCTTACACCTAGCACACGGACACGGAAACTCTTCATCATTATGACATCTCTGTGCATATTTCACAAATTCGTTAGCACCTCTGCGAAACACATCCCCCATTCTATTAGTGTCACCCATCCACTCTTTGTATTCCGGATATCCCATCACAGCTACCACAACTAAACACCTATTAAAGGTAAACAAAACTTAGATTTATAGTATGTTTTATTTACTTATCCCATCATTTAATTATCCTATTAAAGGGTGAGTGGACCTATCCCATTCAAGACCGCATTTTTTTGTAATATACTTAACAGCTCATGCACATTGTTACGATTTGAAAAAAAATTGACAGCATATCCCCGTAGTTCTCCAAGTACACGACGTAGATTGGCAGGTTTGAGTGTTATTTCAATTGATCAATTGAAATAACAGTCACACTTGTCAATCTATTATGTACCCAGAGAACATTAAGATACGACTGTAGAACTTCCTCCAAAAGTAACAACTTTTAGCCAATAAGAATATTATACAGAAATTATCAGTCTCAAACTGTCCAAACGGGACAATTTGAGAGATCTCATTATAGGGGTAATAACTCTCGAACGGGTCTAAGGGCTATTGAATGCGTACGCATAAGAACTAGAAGGCTAGTGTCTATGCGCACTATATTTAATTTCAAGTATGTTTCATTTAATTATCATACTATATATATATTGTTCGATATACAAAGTAATTTTCAAAAAAAGTTGAAAAATCCCACCCCCATATGGACAATAATCCAGTGGTCATGCCACCTTTAAAACTAACTAACCAAACATTTACTAAACAAAATAATCCAACAGCAATGTCAACAACAAATGTGTATCCCGTACTCCTTCTAATTCATCTACTCAATTAATTCATTTCATCAATTAAACTAACAATTAACGTATAGAATTATTAATTTACTAATTTAAACTGAGAGGCAATCCTACTTTCATATGAAATGGGCACTAATTATTAATTTACTTTCATCTAAAACTGTTTCATTTATTAATTATATTTTAGTGGATGTAATTATAGAATCTATGGATGGATTCAATTTAATTTTACTATGTGAATGTTTTTATCTACAATGAGTTAACCTTGAAACAATATATATTATCTCATAGAATCATCAAAACACGATATTAAGAGAATTACAATGGTACCTTGACTTACCCCTCCTCCCCACGCCCCACCCCCCCTCTCACACAAACAAATTGGCAAATTCATGGTTTATTTCCAACATATAAACATCATATACACCTAACAAACATACACAAACATATATTCACGAGTTAGTTTCAACAAAAGTGCAAAAAATTCAAGAACCCATATATATACAAATACAAAAATAAATAACTCGTGAATTTGTCAATTTGTTTGACAAATTCATGGGTTAATTCATGGGTTAATTCAAATACAAAAATAAATTCATGGGTTAATTCAAATACAAAAATAAAAATTCATGGGTTAATTCAAATACACACACACCCCACCCCTACCCCCACCCCCACCCCCACCCCCACCTCCCTCCACACCCCCACTCAGCACATACACCCCCACCCCCACCCACCACACACACACACACACACACACACACACACACACACACAATAGCCCCCCACCCTGCCCCACCTCCCTCCACACCCCCCACCCACCACACATATACACACACACACACAACAGCCCCCTTGCCCCACCCCCCCACACGCACACCCACACACACATATATAAACACACACACACACATATATATACACACAAACATATATATAAATGGAAGAGAGAGAGAGAGAGAGCAGCGTAGAGAGAGAGAGGGAGGGAACGACGGGAGGGAGAAAAGAAGGGGTAAGGGTTTTTTCTGTAGAAGTTGTCACGGTCGTGTCAAGATCCTTGACCGTGACAATTATTTAAAAAATTGTCATGGTCAATGACCGTGACAAGTCCGTGACAAATTTACTTGTCAGGGTCATTGACCGTGACAATTCTTTGTCACGATCGTGTCAAGGTCAATGACCGTGACACAAAACGCGTGTTTTTGTCACGGTCAATGACCTTGACAAGAGTTGCCGGCTGAAATGTGACAATTTTGACCTTGACTAGGGAGGTGTAGGAGACAGAATCCCGATGATCGACCTAGAGGCTTAGCTTTTGACCATCTGAGCAGAGGGTCGGCCTTTGAGAGGCTGGGCCCAGCCAATGACCTGAGGGAAAGATTGTCTAGATCAAGAAATCTCACAAGGTCCAAAAGATAAGAAGTAGATGACTGACCCCACGAGGGCCGACTCCCTCATGGACGAGACGACGGTCATGAAGTAAATTACGGGTGAAGGTCGACTGTAGTGGAGCCCTCAGTTCATCCCAGAGAAGCGGTGGGGGATAACATCGGTCAAGCTAACCCTATAAGGCCGGGGAATGACTCGATTCAAAAGATGGAGGATAAAATTGGTGATATCTTGAAAAGTCGAGACCCTCTTCAAAGAGGATATTATGTGGGGTCATCCTTTGTGGCGAAGATAGTCAGCTTCCCAATGCTGATCAAGTTTAAGCCACCGGTGGTCACCCCAAGGTATGATGGGAGTTCTAACACAGTCTATTATATCGAGATATACCAGTCACCAACCGACATATACTCTATTTCAGATGAGATGAGGTGTCAAACCTTTTCAAGCACTTTGATTGGGGCTGCACATGTCTGGTATACCTCTCTATAGAAGAACTCCATTGAAAGTTTTAAGCAGCTAGCAGAGCGGTTCATCCACAACTTATGCTTCGGAGTGAGGCCACAGAAGAAGACCACTCACACGCTCTATGTTAAGCATGGGAAAAACGAGAGCCTCAGCGACTACATAGCCAGGTTTAACAAAGAAAAGTTAGAGGTCGAAGACTAAGAAGAAAGTATAGCCACGACGGCCCTCATAGGAGGACTCCAAAAGGGGAAGTTATTGTGCAAGTTTGCCAAAAACCCCCCGAAGTCAATGGCTAAGCTGCTGGCAATGGCGGGGAAGGTGACGAATGCCGAAGAGGCAATGGACGCCAAATACGAGGATGAAAAAGGAGGTACTAGTGGATGTAGATACCAAAAAAAGAATAAGGAGGGGAAGAAAAGACAAACAAATGATAAGTTTACAGATTACACCCCTCTGACGATCAGCTGCGAACACATTCTGCATGAGATAAATAGCGATCGATCTTTAAAATGGCCTAAAAAGTTGAGAGCTCCTCCCCACAAGAGGAACAAAAACCTGTGGTGCGAATTCCACCAAGATCATGGCCATTTGACCGATAAATGTTTCGCCTTAAAAGATGAAATCGAAAAGATGTTAAAAGAAGGGAAGTTGAGAAAGTATGTGGACAAGGGTGCCTTCAAGAGTGGCCGAGCCGACCCTTGGAAGAAAAGAAGTGATAAATTAAGAGAAGATGCCCTCAACAAATGTGACAACCCCTCAGAGGATGATGATGATCATGACCTTCCATCGAAGGATGACCATGGCCCGGTGAAAAGGCTTAATATGATTTCATTCGGTGTTGGAATGATCTCCGGGGGCCTAGATAGAGGAGGATCAGAAATGAACGACAGGAATGCCCGTGTAGCTGAAGCGAAGGCAGTAACGAAAGTTGAAGCTGTGCACTCAACGTCTATCGAAGCCAAGCCTGAAAAGAGGAAGAAAGTTGGCATAGATACTCTGATAGTGGGTTTCTCAAGGATGGATTTCAAAGGCCTCCTAGCCCCACATGACGACCCTCTTGTCATCACCACCAGGGTGTACGGATATGAGGTACCGAGGATCTTGGTAGATGAGGAAGTTCTGCAGACATGATGCTTTGGCCATGTTTCAAAGCCTTAGGACTTAGCCGCGCTAGTATCGTCCCATACCATCATCCCCTGATCGATTTTAGTGGAGAAAAAGTTCATCCCCCTGGGATGTATGAGGCTGATGTAAGAATAGGAGATGAGTGGCTGAAATGGCTCACCACGAAGATCAACTTTTTCGTGATGGACGAAAACGTCTTCTCAGCCTAAAACATTATACTGGGACGAGTAGCCCTCAAGGAATTTGAGGTCGTGCCTTCGACGGTTCACCAGATGATAAAATTCCTGACTCTTTATGGGGTAGGGTAAGTTCAGGGTGACCAGACGACGGCACGAGAATGCTACTTCAACTCTGCCGAGGAAAGAGAGGTGCACAAGAAAGCAACGACTACTTACAATATTAATACCTTTGACCATAAGGATGAGATAGAGTTAAAGAAGGGAGAAGCTGCGGAAGAGTAGAATCCATTATCCTCAATGAGGATGAGCCAAAAAAAATCATCCAGGTCGGCAAAGACTTAAAGCCAGATATAAAAGAAGAGCTCATCAAGCTGCTGAGGAGAAGACAGAGCGTCTTTGCATGGAGTCGTGCAGACATGCCGGGAATTGACCCCAAAATCATGTGTCACAAGCTTAACGTGATAGAGGATGCCAAGCCAATAAAGCAGAAGAGGAGAATTTATTCTCGAGAGAAATATGAAGTCATAAGGGGTGAGGTCAAGAAGCTTGAAGAAGCTGAATTTATCAGATAGGTCATCTATCCCGAATGGCTATCTAATGCGGTCATAGTCTCCAAAGAAAATGGGAAATAGAGGACGTGTGTAGACTTCACTGACCTCAACAAATATTGCCCCAAAGACATTTTCCCTATTCCTCGTATTGATCAAATGGTGGATGCTACTGCAGGCCATGAGTTAATGAGCTTTATGGATGCATACTCCGGCTACAATCAGATCTTCATGGACCCTGCAGACTCAGAAAAAATAGCCTTCATTACTGACAAGGGAACATACTATTATAGGGTCATGCCCTTTGGCCTGAAAAATACAGGGGCAACATATCAGCGTCTCGTGAATAAAATGTTCAAAGACCAAATTAGGAAGTCTATAGAGGTCTATGTAAATGATATGATGACCAAAAGTTTAAAAGCCAATGATCATGTTGCCGACCTTGAGAGGACCTTTGACACGATGGACAAATACCGAATGAAGATCAACCCAGCCAAGAGCGTTTTTGGGGTTGGAGCAGGAAAGTTCTTAGGGTTCATCGTCAATCAAAGGGGTATTGAGGCCAATCCTGAGAAGATAAAGGCTCTGAAATAAATGAAGACCCCCAAGACCATTAAAGTCGTTCAGAGGCTCACAGGGCGAGTGGATACTTTGAATAGATTTGTATCCAGAGACACAGACAAATGTCTACCATTTTTAAAAGTTCTCAGAATGGCTTTTGAGTGGAACGAAGAGTGTGACAAGGCTTTCAAAGATCTAAAGTCCTACCTAGGGTTTCCTTTACTTTTGTCGCGTCCAGTGCAAATTGAAAGATTGTACATATACCTGGCCGTGTCAGAGTCATCCATCAGCGCTGCAATTATGAGAGAAGAAGACGGGGTGCAGAAATCGATGTATTTTAATAGTAAAGCACTCTAGGGGCAGAGCAAAGGTACCCTAAGATGGAGAAGTTAGACTATGCCTTGATTCATGCATCAAGGAAGATGAAGTCATACTTCTACTCCCATACAATGGTCATCCTTACTGACTCTCCTCTTAGGGAGGTCATATACAAGTCAGAGAAATTCGGGAGGCTAATGCCCTGGGCAATAGAGCTGGGAGAATTTGATATTATATATCAACCTAAGGTGGCTATCAAAGGGCAGGCACTAATAGATTTTATGGCTGAATTCACTTGGGAAGAGGCCGAGGCTAAAAATGAGAACTTAGAGAAGATAAATATTCAACAGGACAGAACTGTTGACCTGTCCACAGATAAGACGGAGACAAGCGCAGCTAGAGGAAAAGCTATTGAAAATGAAGACTGAAGATACCTCTTTAGACAGGGATCCCTATTGGAGGAAAATTTCTTAAAAGAAGAGGTTATGTGGAATCTTTTCGTTGATGGGTTCTTTTGCGAAAATGGAAGTGGAGCTGGACTGATAGTGTCAGCACCAGATGATACGGACATCGAGTATGGCCTAAGGTTCAACTTCAAAGCCTCTAACAACGAGTCAGAATATGAGGCCCTGATATCAGGCCTCTCCTTAGCTAGGACTCTTAGTATTCGCCTGCTCTTGGTGCATTGCGATTTTAGGCTGGTAGTGAGTCAAATACTATGAGCATATGAGGCTAAGTATGAGAGAATGGCCAAGTATCTTGAGAGAGAAAAGTCACTATTAAAAAGCTTCAAAGAAGTAAAGTTGAAGAGGATACCTCAACTAGATAATAGCCGAACCGATGCACTTGCAAGACTAGCTTCAGCAACTAGGACATATATCAGAAGAACTGTGCCAGTGGAAATCCTGCTTCGGCCAGTGATTGAAGATGAAGATAGGACACTTAGCTCCTGCCTACATATAGACAGGGAGGATTCATGGATGGACCCTCTAACCAGATACATTAAGGAAGGGGAGATGCCAGAGCCAAAATTCGAAAGGAAGAAGCTGAGGTACAGGGCTGTAAAATTCACCATCATTGGAGATACTTTGTACAAAAAGGGGTTCTTGCTCCCTTTGCTCAGGTTTGTTCATCCGTATGAGGTTCCATATATCTTGAAAGATGTGTATGAGGGGTCTTGTTCAAGCCATATTGGGGGAAAATCGTTAGCTAAGAGGATAGTCACACAAGGATACTAGTGCTGACCTTAGCCATGGATGCTACGACATATGTGAAGAAGTGCGATAAATGCCAGAGGTTCGCTACCATCCCTCACCAGAATCATTAACCTCTAACCTCCATTATATCTCCATGGCCGTTTGCAGTATGGGGAATCGATTTGGTTGGACCCTTGCCTAGGGCTGCCAATAACTATCAATACTTGATCGTAGCGATCGATTATTTTTTAAAATGGGTGGAGGCGGAGCCAATGATCATGATCACTGAACAAAAGACCTTCCAGTTCATCTGGAAGAACATCTTATGTAAGTATGGTCACCCCAACACCCTCATCTCAGAAAATGGGACTTATTTTAAGAATGTTTCCTTGGAGAAATACTGTGAAAAAGTTGGGATCAAATAATTCTTTTCAACCCCAGGCCGCCCTCAGGCTAATGGTAAAACTGAGGTAACAAATCGAATAATCCTGGACGGGATCAAGAAAACACTCAAAGAGGCAAAAGAAAGATGGGTTGAAGAAGTATATGTTGTACTGTGGGCTTACAAGATGAGAGCAAAAACTCCTACGGGGGAAACCCCCTTCATTGGTAGGGGTGGACAAAAAAAAGACCGACCCGAATGGACCGAACCGGACCGAACCGAAAATTAAGGCTATTTTGAAACCGGTCCGAAAATCGGTTCACAAAAACTAAAAACCGATTAAACCGGTCCGGTCCGCGGTCCACTATATTAAAAGACCGATTTGGACCGGACCGAACCGATTTCCATATATATATAATAAAAATAATGTTATTGTGTTTCTTATGTATAGTTTTTGAATTAATGTATATAACTTATGAATTTAATTTGGAACATTTTATATATGTATAGACATTTTTTAGTTTGGGTTAAAGAAACCCATGTAAATATCACTTGGAGTTTCGAGTTTTATTTTTTCGTATATATATTTGTGAGAAAAATAGATAAAAATATTCATAAAATGTACATATAAATAAAATAGGGTCAGGGCCGAATTTTACCCCGGACCGGACCGAAAAAAGCCTGGACCGAATTAGTAGGTTAACCGAATTAATCGGTCCGGTCTCGGTCCAAAAAAATTAAGGACCGAATATTCGGTCCGGTCCAAAAAATAGGCAAAACCCGGACCGGACCGGACCGTGCCCACCCCTATTCATTGGTGTACGGCTCAGAAGCCATCATTCCCATTGAAATAGGGTTTCCTACTCACATAATTCAGATGTACGATCCTCAAAGAAATAAGGAAGAAAAGGAGACTTGATCTCGACTTGATTGAGGAAATAAGAGAAAACACTGAGATAAGACAAGCAGCTTACCAACAGAGGACAACCAGATTTTACAATCAGAGGGTAAAGGAAAGGCCGATAGCTGTGGGAGACCTAATCCTAAAAAAGGCATGAAAAAAACCTAACAAGCTTCACCCAAATTGGCATGGCCTATACAGGGTCACCGATGAAGTTGTCCCAGGAACCTATAGGCTAGAAAACCTTGAAGGGGAACCTTTTTTAAACCCCTGGAACGCAAATCATTTGAAGAAATATTACCAATAATGTTGTAGTTGGTGTCCCATTTGTTCACAATTGTAACGCATGTATTGTTTCATAGAACACTTAGAGAATGTTAATGAGAATATTCTATTGTCCCATCATCTTGTTGTTTGTCAATTTAGATATTTATCGGGGTAATTCATGCTAAAATACAAAACACCATTTGTGGTGAAGTATACTTAAACGCTCTTCGGTGATATGACAGTATGGACGGGGATAACCCCAGCCATATGTTGTTAATAACATCAAGGGGAGTTTAGTTCTCAAAACATCATTAATTTGATGGATAATCTCCTTTGTCTAAGATGGGGGTGAATGGTAGGGACGACCCTCCAATCACTGTCAAGAAATATGAGGGAGGACTTGTGTTTGAAAACATCATTAAATTGGTGGACAACCTCCCTCGGCTAAGATGAGGGTGAATGGTAGGGATGACCCTCCATTCACTCCCAAGAAAGACGAGGGAGGAATTATGTTTGAAAACATCATTAAATTAGTGGACAACCTCCCTCGACTAAGATGAAGGTGAATGGTAGGGAAGACCCTCCATTAACTCCCAAGAAATACGAGGGAGGACTTGTGTTTGAAAACATCATTAAATTGGTGGACAACATACCTCAGCTAAGATGAGGGTGAATGGTAGGGACGACCCTCCATTCACTCCCACGAAAGATGAGGGAAGACTTATGTTTGAAAACATCATTAAATTGGCGGACAACCTCCCTCGACTAAGATGAGGGTGAATGGTAGGGATGACCCTCCATTCACTCCCAAGAAAGATGAGGGAGGATTTATGTTTGAAAACATCATTAAATTGGTGGAAAACCTCCATCGGCTAAGATGAGAGTGAATGGTAGGGATGACCCTCCATTAACTCCCAAGAAAGATGAGGGATGGCTTGTGTTTGAAAACATCATTAAATTGGTGGACAACCTCCCTCGGCTAAGATGAGGGTGAATGGTAGGGACGACCCTCCATTCACTCTCAAGAAAGACGAGGGAGGACTTGTGTTTGAAAACATCATTAATTTGGTGGATAATCTCCCTCGGCTAGGATGAGGGTGAATGGTAGGGACGACCCTCCTCTCACTCAAAAAGAATGACGAGGGAGGCCTTGGAAAATGGTTAGCACAAATTATAAAAATGGCGGAATAAAAAGACCAAGTGGAAGGGAAGAGCATTCTCATTATGTTCAAAAGATGGCATAAAACATAACGAGTTATAGTACATCATGTTCAAAAGATGGCATAACACAAAAATTACATCCAGAGGGTATAGGTCACAGAAGACCACCCTAATGAGCTATCTCAGGGGGTAAAGTCTCAACACCATCAGTAGGCAAAGCAGTGTCAGCAACATTGACGGGAGGCCGACTCTTCAATGTCCCAGTTCCCTCAACGGCCGTCTGAAACTCCACGTGGGACCGAGCCTCGGCCATTAAGGGGTACTCCAAATATGTAGCTTCCAGAGAGGGACGAATGGCTAACACTGCGTCAGCAAACTTCAAGACGACCCACCGACAGGCCGTCTTGATTCCTCTCTCCAAATATTCAAGGCTAAAACCTTAGAATTCATCATAGAGCTTGTATGAATCCACAGTATCATTCCCAGCCCTTTGAACAGCCGCGTCAAGGTCTGACTTAAATTGTGTCGCCTGATTGGTCAAAGCCTCATCTTTGGCCTTGAGAAGGTTATCCTTTTGCTTCATCTGCTCAACATGCTCCTTTACAAGCTCCCCAAGAACCCTAGAGTGGTCGGCCTTCACACCCTCCAGTTCTTTCTTAAGATTATCTAGCTCTGTCTTCAAGTTGGATTCATTCTGAATAGCTCTCTCAGCCTCTTGAAATTTGGGATAATTCTCAGCCATCCATTTCATGGTCGAGGTAAAGGCACAAACAGACTGAAAAATATGAGAGCAAAGTTAGTGATGAAGGGACGAGGATCCAGTTTATATTGTTGAATTAAAATTGAAGGGATAAGAGAAATACCTGGGCCAGGCTGTGAATCCTAAAGTCGTAGACTCTGGGTGGGGGCATCTTAGCCAGGAAGTCGTAGTCAGAGGATGATGGAGCAGAGAATATGAAGACCTTGGCAGCCTTCATATGGGCAATTAGAGAAGAGGGGTTGGTCTTTAACATGGTCATATTGGTAGATCAGAAGGCATCCAGAAATGAAGAAGAACTCGTCCCCTCAGTGTGTGTATCCGGGGCCTCTGTCCTCACCCTCGTAGGGGCATCATGTCGATCATCAATAGGAGCTTCTATCTCCTTCCTCTTTCGTTAACCCTCATGGGTCGGCCCCACGGTGGTCAGCCCCACATCTGTTGTTTTCTTTTGGATTTATTGAGGCTGTTTGCCCTTCTTCTTGAGATTAGCCAATAGACTTGGGGAGGGCATCTCCCAAAGTGAATCAGATGTGTTTGGAGGCCGATCTGCAAAAGTAAGACGACAGGTCAGAGGATAAAAGTAAAGGGGGAACACTTGAAAGAAATTAAAACAAAAAGCAACTCATATAATTCTGTCAAAGGGCCGACCCTTAGACCAACTTCTCTGAGGAGACAAGGGGTCATTAAATCTTCAAATTGGGTAATGGAACTATCCTTCCCCTACTCCCTCAGATAGTCAGCTATATCTCTTTCGCCTAAGCTGAGTCCAGGGTCTGACCTTGCTTTCATGGAGGGGTTAGACCACGCTCGAGGGACCCTTGGGCTATCTTCTGGAGGATCAACCTTGGCGGGGAATTCCAAATCCCTAGAGATAAAGAAAAATATCTTCTTCCAGTTGTGTTTTGAAGTTTGTGTAATATGTAGAAGTTTCTTGTCAGACCTCCTAGCCCCTAGATGGAAATACCCAGGTTGTTTGGACGAGGAAGTTATGTTATAACAGGTAAGGAACAGACTCGCCGAGGGCTCATCAGTGAATGTATTCTCCAGAGAGAAATGTAGCCAAGGATGATCCTCCATGAGTTAGGAGGAAGTTAGGTAGGAGAAACCCCAAGTTCAAAGAGTATAGAGACGATTGAAGGATGAAGAGGCAACCTAACGTCGACCCTAAATATCTGCTCGTACATAATAATTTCTCTCTCTCGCTCCTGGAAGATCTTATCATCTTTATTTGGGATCCTCATAGTAACATTGGGTTTAACACCAAAGGAGTGTCTCCGTAGTAAGAGATCACGATCCTTAACGGACGAGATGAAAGATGAGGCTACTGAGGTGTCAACCTCATTATTTTAATTCTCACTCTCGTCCTCGGCCCCAGTACCCTCATCCTCACTACTCTCATCCCCAGATCCATCTGCCCCATCGTTGTCAAGGGGCGGGGGGATATCTGGAAAGGTTATTTAAAATTTAAGAGGGGACATAGCAGTCACAAGGACAACTTCAGGGTTAACTGTTCCCTCGTCTTGTTCGCGAGGGTTAAGGTTTGAGGGGTCATCTCTCTACCAGAGGTCTCGGCACCGAAAGAAGACGACGCTCTGGTTCGTTTATCCATAACTTATTCTTGGCTCTGACTCTCAGTTAGACGATAATACGACCCAAAAGGCTCAGATGGTGAAGGTAGAATGGTGGCTAATGGAATTGGAAAAATGGGTCGTACCCAAATAAGGGCGGCCCTACGCCTAGACTCGTTCTCCTCTTCTACCCTCCTAATCTCTGTAAAGCACCTCTCTCTCAAAGTGGGAAACTCCTCGGCCAATTTGTAAAGCCTTTGGAGCATCAAGAGGACGATCCTTGACTTAAAGATTTTCCAATCAACTCTCAAACAAGTCAAATAATTGACCAAGTTTTCCATAAGATTAAACTTAAAGAAATGGAACATTTTGTGGAAGAACAATTAAGAACAAGCAGAATTGTGAGTATGGAACACACCGGAAGGGATGCCCAGAGTGTCACTGGAAATTTTAAAAAGGTTAAGATTTGACCTAGAACCACCACAAAACAGTTGAGAAGGGACACATACTATCCTAGTTGTCAATGTCTAGCCCTAAAACCACCAATTATTGGTGGAAATGCAGCCCTAAGCGACTGAAAACCCACCGAAAAAAGAGAAACAACTAACTATGAATGAAATCACAAAAACTCAGTACAAAAATGGAGGAAAGTGTGAGAGAATGGCAAAGAATGGTACCTGGAAGAAGGAGGGGAGCAAGTCTTCCAGTAAAAAGCTCTGAAACCTTGCAAGAGGCAAAAATGGCGAGAACAGCTATAGTTAGAGAAAGGAAATGCGCGAAGAAGAAACAGAGGAAAAAGAGAATTATTTTGAAATGTTTAAATACCTTGTCATCATTTGGCACAGGAACCGAAGCGGCGCACAACCCACGAGGTAAATCATCATTAGGGCATAATATCCCAAGTGTATTATGCAGTCGTCATTCTTGGGGAACACAAAACGATGATTGACACCTGAAAAATGTCACTCATCAACTCAACATCAAAAGATGATATTACCCCTCAGCCACCTCAACAACATCGATAACTAAGGGCTATGGGGTGATTGATCTACCAAAATATACCATCGACCTGGATAAGGGTAGCCTCGTCTAGGACGAGGGCTCAACTCTGCTTTTTACCCCCAGGGGGTCATACTGAAGATAGGGGTTCACCAGGATGACCCCACCATTGGCAATACAAGTATACTGGATGACCCAAATTAGCCTAAGCCCATGCAGATTAAAGCCTCGGCTTGGTGACAGTTCAGGCGACTATAAGATCGGCCGACCCTATATAGGCTGACAGTACACATCCTGAGTTCAGTAATCAGGGCTCCCATAAGGTTAGCATCAGCCTTGGGCTATCACTATAAGACAAGGGAGACACCATCATGATGCATGGAATAGTGCATGTGGGACTCATATAGCGCTGGAATAAATCGTTATAACAAGATCATTCCCTCACGTGAAGGAATATTATGTCATCATTACCTACAAGTGGCCCAGTCAGTTGTCAATAGGGGATTAGCTAGATCATTATTCACATACTCAATGCATGCCTGGGGGATCGATAATTATAACCCCAGTTGAAACTCTGTTTGTACACATAGTAGAGAGATAAATCTTGTGCATTGTATCCAAGGCCTTTAGTGCCCATATTTAGTGGATCACACACTCACAGTGGATGTAGGCCTGATTGGATGAACCACTATACATCATTGGTTCATACCTCTTTTACTTACCTCTTTCTATATACATACATACATACATACATACATACATACATACATACATAACACTATTGCTGCCATTATTGCTACTGTTTGAGCTCTACCACCTCTTATCTGGTGGTTCTGTTCCAAGCATCATCATTAGACTACAAGGATTCAATCTCTATTAATTTATATTATTATGTATGTCCTTTCATATATACCACACATAAATGCATCTACCTTTAGTATCTCGCTAGACTCTATCGGTAAGTTCGAAAGAGTCCCTCATCCAAACGGAGATCACAAAACACGCACAAGAGGGACGAATCCTATGAAGTTTACCATCGCACGGTCCATACTCCTGATAGTGACAATGAATCCCATCCTCTACACTTACCTCCTCGCAAGTGGCGCTGCCACGTAGGACCTAAAATAATGTACTACACAATGTCTAGCCCACATGTGTCATCACGTGCTACGGTCGCGAAGCGTACACAACCCCAGCCAATAGGGCGTCCTCAAATATGGCTATGTTCACATAAATAAATAAATAAATACATATTTTTAACACATAATATGTATAGGTAATTCACCCTATAATTACCCCCCAAGAAGTCCCATCAATCTTCCATTTAATATCCTTACTTTAAAAATTAACCATCTAGTTAATTGCCAATTTCCCCAACTAATAAAATAGTGATACAAATCCATTTTTAATAAATTACTCACTCACTTGGATGACCTCCCACAAACTAACCCAAGTTCGTAAAAATAACCCGAACCATTTCCCAGTCCCAACTTGACCCAGGCCCAGAGGGTGAACTGATTCGCCGCTAGGGTCGAATCGGTTCTCCCCCGAAACAAATCGATTCACCTTGGAGGCCGAATCGATTCGCAGTCGGGAAGTAGCCCAGAAATGTTACAATTCTTTTATACAGGATTTATTCTCCCAAACCCAATTTTCATCACAACGACTTACCCATTTACATAGAAATGAATCTAGATTATTCATGATCTAACAACATAATTTATATTCTTAATTAACCAAATTAACATAAGATTATACTCTCAAATTCCCATCAATTAAACCCCAACATTAGAGTCCATCTAACCTAACTTTGTGGTCATGATTCCTAACTAATCATTCTCAGATATTAAAGGTTCAATACATAATCATAATCATCAATTCATCACTCCTACAACATGAGTTCTAAGGTTATATTCTCAATTCATACGATACTCAATTTTTGGGTTTATCACCAATTTATTTAATCCTTAAACATCATAATTTCAAATTTGTTCTCCAAATTCATAAAGTTCATTGTAATTATGCTAATCATCCATTTGTCTAATTAACATGTAAATTGTTATGAAAAATACATAAATGAATTAGGAAACAAATTAAAAATTGATTGATCAAGAGAATTCTTGCCTTAGACTGTCGATTAGGGACCTCCTCCTCTTAGATCCTTGATCTTCCTCCTGTCCCTATCATTGGTAACCTCTACAGTGGGTGTGGGCATTCTTAGGATGTGTTGTGGTGGATGGGAATCACTTATCACTTAGTTAATTACCATATTATACTCACTAATCCCGAGTTACCCATAAACCCCCATCTTTGGTCCCCCAAACAAGCCTGAAACCGTACCCGGATTGGCCCAATAACTCCCTTAATGGTATAATTATGCCCCAAACCTAATCTTAGATGTCTAAAAACACTTAAAAGACTCCCCAAATCTTCTCGAAATGTGCCCAAACTATATTTACCCAAATTATATATTTTTAATATGTTAAAACACCACATAACAATAATTTATTTAATATGCAATTTATTTTCTATGAGTAAACATAACATGCATAAATGAATCATGTAAACATTCAATTACAACTAAGCAATTTATTCACGAATTTACTTAATTAAATTCTACCAGTTTAATTTATTATAAAAATACGGGATATTACAGAACGATAGTTTATTCCCTGGTTATAATGTATGCTATAAAAAAGATTCAATAAAATCATATTAAATGGAAATCATTGGTTCAAAATCAACATAGGTTTTTAAAAATAGAATCAAGTTTAACGTATTGTGAACTACATAAATGAGTTCATAAATGAGAACAAGATTTCTGGGATGTAGGAACAAATTTCTAATCGAATCAATTTGTTTGTAATTGGCGTAATTCCGGACAAAATAATTTGAGTCTAGGCTAGTTTTAATGTGAGATTAATAGAAGCCTACGACAGTTCAAGATTGAAGAATTTGCTATTAAAAGCTTTGAAAAAAAATTCAAGTCAAGCTGCATTCTTAATACTCAGTTTGTTCTAGATCACTCAGGTATGAATGCTTAAGAGAATTGATGTGATTTAGAATTTTGATTAAATGATGGATGAGTTTAAGGTTTTTAAATATTGAGAATTAAATTTATTATTTGTGAATGTTTTTTAAATATTTATGAGATAATATATTTATGAAATTTCGAGGAATTATTTTAAAAGAAAAATTTGCGTTTTTTAAACAGTCGCTCAACGACATGGGCATGTCGCTCGAATGAACTGCCACCTCCGTTTTTGTGTTTCAATTTTCTTGGACTCTTGTTTGCTCAGAAATAAATACACCATACTTCTTAGACGTTTTTCAGAAGAACAGTTTACGAAAATTCCCATATAGTTCTTCATCTTCCGGAGTTTATTGAAAATCAAATTACTCTTTTCAAAGTTTGTGATCTTGAAGACGTTTGCCGGGAGTTAATTCATAATTTACTTCATATTTACTGACTGCGATCATTGGGGATGCTTGTGGGTATGCCTTGCTGAAGATGAGAGCTTCGATTCTTGAGGGTTCTTGCGGGATTCCTTTGTTGAGTTAGACTACGTGTCTATGTGAATTTGCTGCGTTAGATTCATTGTAGATTTTGCTTTGTTGTAAGTTGTGATTTACGGTTCATAGTGAAATAAAAAGGTTTTACCCGAAAGGGTTGTTTCCTGAACTTGTTTCTTTTTCATGCATGCTTTAATTATTTAATGGATTAAATCACTTAGATGCATGTTTAGGGTTTGAGAAGATAAATTTTGATTTAACTAAAAGTTGAAAAAAAAATATTTTTACCTAAAGCACGCACTAAAGGGCCTTCTCAAATTGGTATCAGAGCTTGTTGCACTATTTTATTGTGTTTGTGATCCCGTGACTTTAAGTATAATTTTTGGTAATTTTGATGATTTTAGAATTCACGTGTTTGAAACTTCTAATTGGAAATCAAGCATGTAGTCTGCTCTTAAAATTTTTGTTAAAAAGGATGATTGTGAGAAGTGTCTTTTCTGCGAGGGGTTTGGCCATAGGATAGATGAATGCCCCACTAGACTTAGGGAGAATTTTAATAAATCGATAAATCCTGTTTCTACCCTTAGTGAGAGTGACCCAGAAGAAGAAATTTTTTATGTTAGTAAATGAGACCTTCCCACCCTTGTGGCTAATCATGTGAGTGATGACGACACACGTTTGCATGATTCTTTCACAGCCACAAGTTGTGACGCCCTAGAGAGTAAGGGTGAGGTGAGTGAGGATGAGAGTGAGGATAAGAGAGACTTCCAAACTGCCTTTAATGAATTATACGAAGAAACTTTGAAAGTAAAGAAGGAAAACTTGAAATTAGAAACTAAGTTGAAAGAACGTGCCATAGAAAATAATAATTCCAATGCTTTAATTGAGGATCTTAGGGAGCGTGAGAAGAAAATTCTAGAGAAGCCAGAATATGTTGAGGGTGAGAGAGATAGTCTTCGAGGATTTATGGAGGCTATGAAAAAGGAACTTCTTGATTTTGAGGATTCTAGGTGTTTACTTGAGTCGAGGATAGGTGAGCTTGAAGAGAAATTTAGAGATTCGAGTAAGGTTAAATTTGATGTGGAAGTTAGGTCCAAAAAGTTAGATAAAATCTTAGGTATCGTCCAAATCAAAGATAATAGATGTGGTATTGGCTTCGATAAACATGTTACACCCATTCCCAAAGCCAAAACCATGCAACCTAGAGAGACACCTAAGGTCGTGAGGACAGAGCCACATGGAATGTTAGAAATAATCATCCCATAGCAAACACTCCCCGCCATATCTACACTTGCACTCATTGCAGTAGGAGAGGTCATCTTAGACGGTTTTACTACGATCTTAAAAATGATCCTGAAAAGTCTAAGAATAAGGCCATTTTGGTTCCCAAAACCCCCACTCGTCGTTTCACACCTACTTAGTGATACACGTGTCATTGCCCGTGGTTCTCCCCATGTTTCATCTTTCGGTTGAGCATGTTCATCGGTTTGTCATACTCTAGTGTGTAGTCGTGATATATTTAGTCTAGGGTTACGACAGGTATCTAGTTGTATTTTTTTCTTTTATTTGAGTCTTATTGAAAAATACAAAAAGATTTTTGGTTTTTAAAATATTTTTCAGAAAAATACAAAAAGATTTAATTTTTTTTGGTTAAAAATATTTTTTGAAAAACACAAAAAGATTTTTGATTTTTGTGTCGTGAGCTTTCATGTTTGATATGGCATATTGGTATGCTTAGACCCTGTCATTTCATTATCCATGTGGCTAGGACATTTGGTCATATTATTGCATTGAATGATCTTAACCATTATTTTAATGGGGTTATTTCGAAGTTGATATGCATTTGGATTCGAATTTGTATATATGCCATTCTTGCACACATGCACGAGTTTATATGAATGTTTGACATCACATGCATAATTGAGTTTGGTGAGACGTTATTATCTCAATTTTGTCATCTATCCATAAGTAGACTTAGGAGGAGGTGTGCATGTAAGAACCGTTTACCGTGAGGACTTAGAATGCATAAATGAAAAATAATGAATGTTCACGGGAAAGGGTTGCGAGAGTACAAAATTAACTCGTCATGAAAGCCATCATTTAAAGGAGCCCAAAAGAAAAATATTGGCAATAAAAAAAATCACATGCAAAAAATGGGGCCAATAGGATTTCTCTAAGGAGAGAAAAATAGATCACCTCAAAAGAAAAAAAATATTATTTATGAGGGTGTTCGGATGGAAATGTAAAAAATAGGTTTGCACCACGAATCCTAGTGTTGAAACATCGCATCATGACGCCATTGTTTGTAAAATCGTCAAAATTTCGGATTTGTGTGAATGTTTCTTGTTTAGTTCATTCTTAATTGTCACATATGGCTAAAACAATGTTTGTAGACATATTGCTATCAATTAGAGCTTCTTGAACGTTTTGATGTGCGAAATTTATGATTCATATGTTGTAGTACACAACCATTCACTCCATATCCATGTTTGAGCACATTGATTCTATGTTGGCATAAAACTCACATCGTTTTATTTTATTTTTTATGTTTTGAGTCTATTTTAGTACTGTTTGGTCTTTCCAGTAATCGACAAAACTTAATCATTTTTGGAGATGGTTTGAGAATTCAAGCGACTTAATCACGTCGCTAGAAGCTGCGTTCAAGTGACTATTACCATCGTTCGAGCGACCTCAAGTGACACTAGGATTTCTTTTATACCTCTCGCTCAACAGACTTACACACTTCTTGTGTTACTTCTTCTCTCTCACTGATAAGCGTCCCTTTGGGCGAGATAGCCAAAAAGCCGCCATTTTTACTCCTTTGAAGCTTCGAGTTGCACTTTATGATCATTGCCTTCGCGTAATTTTTCCAGTGTTGGATTATTCTCAGTTTTTCGCCCTTTCTGATCCGGTTTGGGGGGTTTGGACGAGCTCTGAGTTCGAGTTTTACACTCTTAACTTTAGTTTGGAGCTTTGATGTTTGCTGCATCGTCCCTTATTCGTCCCCAATATCTTCAGAGATCGATTGTCTCTTCTTAAAGGTATTTCTTTAATTTTTGTTGGTGTTTATTCATATTAGTGGCGTTTTAATGATATTTGATTCCATTTTTTAAAGGCACATACACTACATTCAATCGATTTTTTTTCCTTTGCATGTGTATTTTTCCATGGTATATCTGATTTTGGATCAAATATCATTAGCTGTGTGGGCTATCTGATTTATTTTGATTGAAAAACACATATATAGCCTATTGTGTTATTTTTTAAAATCAGTATGTAGGTGTTATGTGTTGTTTTATCTCAAAAGATTTCGGATTGGACTGCCAATAGACTGTTAGGATTTCTTATGCCCCTATGTGTATCTCAAATTAATCTAAGAAAATTTATTTAGCTTACCTGTTACTTTGGATTTTTTTGGGATACCCACACTTGTGTCATTTTGTTGGGTTATATTAGTTGAGTATTTTTATCTGATTGTTTGTGATGCTATTGTGGTTGGTGTTCACGGTGGTTAGGTTGGATTTGTGTACGAAGATATGTTCGTAGTTGTTTGTGTTTCGGCATCTGTTACACCCATCATTCCACACACACTATGCGATATTTTTTTTCTCACATTAGGCATGTCTCCTAGACGTTGAGGTGCCCCTTCTGGACGTCTTGATGAGCCGCCTGCATCTTCTCATGCCCAGCGAGCTCGAGCTCATCGCCCTCCCTACTCTATCGTGAGATGGGCGACACGAGTTGAGTACAATCATTATTTATTTGCTCAAACTTCATATTCATTTGGTTGTTAGGGAGAGAGTTTTTAGGGTCTCCCAGTTCGATAATTTTGACATACCTAGTTGGATGTTAGGTAGGGGTTGGGATTCTCTGTTTGAGGCTTATGGTGTGGTTTATCCTAACATCGTAAGAGAGTTTTTCTATCGTGCTGCCCACACTTTAGAGGGGATTCAATCCTCCATATGTGGCATTTTTATTACCATCATAGCTAATCTGATAGCAGAGTCGATACGGATGCCGCGCGTCCTTGACGTCGTGTTTCCTCGAATTTCTGACGATAGTCCATCATCTGAGGATATTTTCCGCCATTCCTCAAACCGACTCTACCATATTTCACCACAAGATATTTTTGGCCTTTAAAGTTTTTAATAGGTTTGTGTCATCATCTATCTATCTTAGGATTAATCACACCTAGATAGGTTTTGGCATTGTCTACTTCATGTACGCTGTATTCCAGGGGTGGGACATCGATCTACCTGCTCTTATGCTTCAGGTAATGGCATTTGTTGCCATTGACTGTCGCACCCATGTCCGCACTACTCTTTCGTATGGGATTCTCATTTCTCATCTGTGCATATCTGATCGGGTTCCCGTGTTAGGGATGATTTGTGTCTCTTCGAGCCTGCTATCATTGATCATGTCACGCTCACTTGTTCCGAGAGCCATCCGAGTGCTGAGGTGAGAGCAGGAGCTCCACCCTCTTAGGGAGATTCTTCAGGACCTGGATGTTCTTCCGAGCCAGCTGGCCCCACTGATCACAATCCTGATGCCTCTCAACTTTGCCCCTCCACATCTGCACCCCTACGCCATACCGAGGAGGATTTTTCTGACTTACAGGCACAAGTGGCAGCTCATTCAGGATTTACGATGCTATAATGGCTAGATTGATGCTGGGGTCTAGGCCCGTGCCCGTAAAGATTCACGGATGATGGCATTCTTTGACGAGATGAGGCGGAGAGAGTAGAGCAGATGAGCAGGTTCTTCTGGCTTACATCATATTGGAGCTACATACACTGGAGATGATGATGATGATGATGATGATGATGATGACACACCTACTGATGTTTAGTTTTCTACGGTTGAGACATTGTATTTGAGACTACTGATGCTTACGATGTATTTATTCTTTCTCTCATACGATATACTTCTTTACTTCTAGACATTTTATATCAGCACTTGTTGAATTTATGGCATGGATGTACATTTTTATTGATGATGCACTCTTATTGATTATGGATTTAGTTGTATTCATTTACTGCTATCCTTTATTATTCACTGTCGTGTTTATATTGAGATTTGTTTATCTAGCCATGCAGTTTGTATCTATTTATTCTTGGTAGGTTTGGTTGCCAGTCCCACAATTTGTCTATTTCAGGTAAAAAGGGCGAGAGATATGTGATGTAGGGGGAGTTTATTTATTCATGCTTTATTGATATATTTTTGTTCCTCCATACTTCACTTGGATATTTATTTTTGTCTCGAGTGTGTCGGTATATTTTTCAGAGATTTAGATATTCATTACTACATCACATTTTGAGACAGATTCAGATGCTTGGCGGGTATAAAGTTTTTTATTCATGTCCTGTATTTTTATCATTTTTGGTTTATGGGATAGGACATATGTTTATGGCTTATAGCATTTTTTATTTTTGGTTTTGTCCCAGAATAGCCAAAGGGGGAGATTTGTATGAACAAATTTCTAATTGAATCAATTTGTTTGTAATTGGCTTAATTCTGGACAAAATAATTTGCATCTAGGCTAGTTTTTAATTTGAGATTAATGGAAGCCTACGACAGTTCAAGATTGAAGAATTTGCAATTAAAATCTTTGAAGAAAAAATCAAGTCAAGTTGCATTCTTCAGACTCAATTTGTTCTAGATCACTCAGGTATGAATGCTTAAGAGAATTGTTGTGATTTAGAATTTTGATTTAATGATAGATGAGTTAAAGGTTTTTAAATATTGGGAATTAAATTTATTTTTTGTGAAAACGTTTTTAAATATTTACGAGATAATATATTTATGAAAATTCGAGGAATTATTTTAATAGAAAAAATCGCGTATTTTAAACTGTCGCTCGAACGACAGTGTATGTCGTTCTAACGACATACACATGTCTCTCGAACTACATGGGCATGTCACTCGAATGACCTGCCGCCTCGGTTTTCATTTTTCAGTTTTCTTGGACTCCTATTTGCTCAGAAATAAATAGACCATATTTCTTAGACGTTTTTCAGAAGAACAATTTACGAAAATTCCCATATAATTCTTCATTATTCGAAGTTTATTCAAGATCAAATTACTCTTTTCAAAGTTTGTGATCTTGAACACGTTTGCCGAGAGTTAGTTCATTATTGACTTCACATTTTCTGACTGCGGTCATTGGGGATGCTTGAGGGTACGCCTTGCTGAAGACGAGAGTTATGGTTCTTGAGGGTTCTTGCGGGAGTCCTTTACTGAGTTAGACTGCGTGTCTATGTGAATTTGCTATGGTAGATTCATTGCAGATTTTGCTATGTTATAAGTTGCGATTTCATGTTTATAGTAAAATAAAAAGGTTTTACCCGAAAGCAGTTTTTCCTGAACTTGTTTCTTTTACCTGCATGCTTTTATTATTTAATGGATGAAATCACTTAGATGCATGTTTAGGGTTTGAGAAGATAAAATTAGATTTAACTAAAAATTGGAAAAAAGTTGTTTTTACCGAAAGCACACACTAAAGGGCCTTTTCAGGGGCTATCACAAAGTGATAGGAACAATTGGCAAAATCAAGGTAATTGCGTGAAATAATACTGATATATAAGTTACCTACTCGGATAAAGGGCTTTGGTTTCTAATATTATTTGTCTTGTTAAGGCTGGGGACCGAGGTTGTCTATAGTAAAAATAAATAAGACCCTTTTTTAAACAATTCAATAATGTAAGGTATTTATTGCGTAATGAAAATTACTTTTGGGTTTAAATTAAAAGTTTGTATTTGTTTTAATCAGTTAGATTTCTAGGTATATTTAAAAATGGCGTAATAGACTTTTTTGGCCCTAATATACTCAGAAACATATATATCAAGTTTGAGGTCTAAATTCATAAGTTGAAAAAGTTCAGGGGTTTATGCGCAAAATTACTTTTGTTTTTTTAAATTTCCTTTGTGGATTTTTTACGAAAATAGTTTCTGGTTGACCAAACAAGGTCATGTAATATACCATTGTGACCAGAAAAATAAAATAAAAATTTTAATTTTTTTTAGAATTTTTTAATCAGCCTCGCTCCGTCAAGCGCGAAGTCAAACTTCCTGTGTGCTCTAATTGACCTCAATCGTGCACGTGTTTAATACTTTCATCTTCAACCTCTTGATATTTGACTTTAGGGTTTCAAACTTTGACAATCGATTAACTCCAGTATATAATACCATTTTAACTGATTCATGCAACACCCCATATTTTTTAGTATTAATTATTTAATTAATTTGGTTATTTTAAATTACATATGTGACGTAATTTATTTGAATTAATTATTATGTGTTTATTAAAATATTAATCGATAGATATAGTGATTAATATTTATACAATATAATTACTAAGTCAGTAGTAAAACATTATTTTACATCATAGCGAGTGATAGTGACGTGATAATGTTATATCTCAACCGGGAGTCGTGTATATAATATATGAGGTCGAGATAGGAATTTATTATAGGTTGACTCGGATGGCAATTTTGAGGTCACGGTTGGTACCGTAAGTATCGAGATAGTCAAAATAGTGTACCCCAAGAAAGTAATTTGGTCTCAGGGCCTTTTTAGACATAACCGACCCCATACGGGGGTATTCGGGTCAGATGGGCTTGGCCTATTAGCCTAATTTCGGTATTAGGGATATTAAACCTAAGTTTAAGAGTTATATGCAGCCAAAACTCAGATTCAAAACCCTAAAAATTGAGAAGAGATAAGGAAGAAAAGAAGGGAACTTTAGAAGCCAAATTCAAGAGGGAATTGGATGTGCTTTATCACATCCGTCTTCTACAACACGTAATCAGACCCTACGAACCTAGAAAGGCAAGTAATTAGCTTGATTCTATTTTAAAATACAAAAATTCATGTTCATATTGTGGTAGGTGTAGACAAACTCATTTTTGGGGAAGGTTATCTCATGAAAAAATGGGGTTTTGGGTGATTTGGACATTAGATTAGGAATTAATGTTCAATTAATGATGAAACATCATTTAGTATTGTTTGAATCTGATTGATAATCGAAATTTATGAAGTTGAATCCATGTAATTAAGGATAGTGAACTCAAATCTAGGAAGAGAATTGAATAACCCATTTATAAACCGGATTCGTTTATGTAATTAGTGGTTGTAGATAACATTGTTGTTTGGGGATCTAAATCATGTTAAAATATTTTTGAGAAGTATATAGATTTGAGGTATGAATTGGTTGAGAGTTGGGTTGATTTGATGAAGGTTTGAGTAACAAAAATGGAGGAAAACAGCTTGAGGACGAAGCTGACTGCACTGCGCCCAACATCGATCGATCGATTGATGAAGCCTGGGTTGGGGAAGTTTAGCTTATTTTATTTTGGGCTTAAGTTTTTATTGGGAATTTGTCCAAGGCTCATTTAATTTTACAAAATTTAAAGGAAACATATTAACTAGGCTCATGGGTAAATATATGGTTGATTCTAAATGGACAAATGGTGAGAGTTTAAAGAATAAATTAAGTGAGATAAATTCATAAATATTTAAATACAGGCCAATTGGCTGAGTCCGGGTGTTTTAGGAAGTGAAGCTACATTAATTATTTACTGGACATGAAATTAAATAAATTAAGAGTCGGGGAAATAGACTCAGGAATTGTGGGCTAGTGCTACGGATCATAGGCACGAGTTAGTCGGATGTATTTTTATTATATATATATATATTTTTATTATATATATATATATATATATATATATATGTACATATCAAGGTTCTAAATGGCGTGAGGCGTGGTCGAGGCGGAGCGGTCAAGCCTCAAGCCTTAGGAACGTAGGCGTATAAAAGAGTATTCTCTCTTTTTTTTTTTAAATTATTCTAAGTCTAGTAATATAATAAAATATTATGTACCTTGAATTTTGAAAATATATCCGTATATTTGGTAGCCATCTTTCTCATATGCATGCTCCATAATCAATACATAAAATGTATTTCTAATTATTTAATAAGAAATATACAAAATGTATTTTTCAATTCAAAAATCAATATCAATAATCGTTCAATAATGGATAATCAATAATCAATACAAAATGATTCAATATAAGAAATGCATTTTTCACCTTTCAACTTTCAAATGAAACGCATAGACTTTTGGTCGGAAGTCGGTCGGCCATGTTTGGTATTTTTTGGATGAGAGGCAAAGAAGTTTGGGATACCATTTGTCTTTTGATTGTTTTGAACGAGATATTGGTCCGTTTTAAAAAAAAGTCTTTAAAAGGCGATATCGTTTTTTTAAAAATCAGCGCGCTTTAAGACTTTCACCAAGAATAAGGCATGAATGGCTTAAGGCGGGGTGTTTCCCAAGCCTCAAGCCTAGGTGTTCCTAGACTGACCCTAGGCGCTCCTTTTAGAACACTGATATATATATATATATATATATATATATATGTGTGTGTGTGTGTGTGTGTGTGTGTAAATTATAAATATTGGTGTGAATGATATTTATTTGAAACATACCGCTCTAGTGCTATCATCGGAGGTTGCGCGATGTGGGTGAATTCCCTGGCTAGTGAATGAAGGGAGAGTATAGTCCCCAGGCCATATCGTTCGGTATTTTACTGTGTGCTTTATTTTCGAGGTGAGACGTTCTGGGTATGATTCAGTCTCACTCTCGGGGAAATATGACCGCCTCCATTACGTTTGCGATTTTATTTACCTATTTTGGTGTGAGTTCACCGACTTATGGTAACCGGGTTAGAGTGAGTATACCTCGGATATGATAGCATTGTAAAGACAAGCATCCGGTAATTTATTCAGGAGGATGGTTATTATTCGCGACATGTATGTGGTTATTGTAGTATATTTATACGTATGTAATAGAGTAGGCAATTATATACATGTTAAATACATTAAGTGTGAATGTATTTTATATATAACTAGTGTGAAAGCTATATGATTAAATAAAATATAAATGATTAACTAAGTTAATGAGAAAAATAACTTAGGAACTAAATGAATGAAGTACTTGGGATAGAGTAGAGTGATAGAAAGATATGTAACAAAACTAGTTAGGTGGGGTAGCATAACTACTTGGGTTAGCAGATAAGTGTTAGGTGTGCACAATAGTTGAGGGGTGAGTAATATCTCAAGAGAGTGCGACACCCACTTAAATATAAAAACTATTAATGCATATTTAACCGTGGCACCTTAATTACTTGTTAAATATTTTTCAAATGTTTTTGGTATCTGACCCGTGTCAAAATATTTTCCAAAATATTTTAGGTGTCCAGCCATAGGGATGCCAAGCTTGAGGACTCATTTCGGGGATGTGTAGTTTCAACATTGTGGAGGCTTGCAAGACTTTGTGTAAACGTTTCAGTTATTCATTCATATACTAGGTCTTTGATTCAGTAGTTCTTTTGGGCATGTTTTCCCCTTTCCGTTGATACATTTTTAGTTTTATTTATCAGACGATTTACTTGGATTTAGTTCATTGCTGTAGACTTATGATTTGGATTCTGTGTTGGGAACTGAGGGTTAATTCAGTATTTATTATTTATCTATTTATCGTGTGATGATTAAAACTCCTATACTTGTTGTGGATGAGTTATTATATTTTATTTTTTCACATGTTGTTACGTTAATGAAAGATGAAAATTGACACCGGCTTAATTTAACATAGGTGATTAGTAAATTAAAATGGTTTTCGACAGTGATGCTAAGAATGAACCAAATGTGATTCATGTTTAATTTGATAAATGATTGATCACTCGTGATTAAAGTAGGCGGGGTATCACATATGGTATCAGAGCATTAGGTTCTAGTGTTCATAGGATCTGTACAGCTTATAACGATTTTAGCATAGCGTTCTTTGACATAGTGCCCTATTATTAGGACTGTTGCATTCATGCTTTCGTATTTGAGATTACGATCTTAAGCTATTATATTTGTATTGACTATGAACTCATACAATTCGATCTAATTTCTTATGCCACACAGGAGAGGACTACCAGCGAGGGAAACGTGAGAGCCGATGAGAGAGAGGCTCATCAGGAGCCACAGTTATCGCTGAGGACAATTACGACAGTAGAGGTGGCCGCTATCGTGGCACAGGAAGTTAACGCCGCTATAACTACCATAGCACTTCACTTTCCTTAGTTCCAACCACCACAATAGTCAGTGGCATCGGCTATCTAGGCCCACCCGGGACCTTAGATTGGCAGAAAGTGAGGGAGGCATTTCAGAATGCCACCCACCCGAGTTTTAAGGTAGTTCTGACGTGATTTTGGCTTTTCAGTGGAAGAAGGATATTCAGTTCCACCTGCGCATGGTTGACTATAGCGACATGCAGACGCAGATGTTGGACACTTTCAGACTTATCGGGGTAAATTTACAGTGGTGAGAGTCTGTGACTACTGCCGAGGTGAGGGATACTATGCCCATTATTGAGTTCTGGGTGCAGTTTGACCACAAATACTTTTCACTAGTCGTAAAGACAAAGATGTGAAAGAGGATGAACGAGGTGGTTCAGGGCGACCATTCCGTATTGGAGTATGATGAGGAGTTCACACGTTTAGCGAATTTTATGCCCGACGAGGTGAATAGTGAGAAGAAGAAGAAGCTGAGGTTTATGGACGGGCTAGCCTGAAGGACCAGGCAAAATTTGATAAGTAAACCCACATTGCGGACTTATATTGATGTAGTCAATGCCGCACTTTTGCATTATCGAAATCATCGCTTCCATCTTAAGGGAAGCAAGAGGGGGAGTGAGCCTAGCCAGCCGGGAAAAGTAGGTTGGAACGGTGCTAATGGACCACGTCAACAACAGATAGGACGACAAGATGGCTAAAATTCCTGGCAGGGGGATTCTGCCAAGAGGTTTAGATCTAGGGGTTATCGACTCGAGGGAGGTTTCAGGTAGGGCCAACAGGGTCCTCAGCAGTAGTAGCAGCATGTTCCCTTGGGCTGCCAAGGACAAGGGAGCAATGGGGAGTCCACCAGGGCCAACAACAGGGATAACCTTGACAGGGCCAGCAGGGTTAGAGGCAGGGGCTTCTTGGGCCATTTCTTCGTATACGGGCAGCGAGTAAAATGAAAAGAGTGTGTCCATAGAGAGGTAGGGGAACATATTAGCAGGGTGCTAAGTAGGGGTAGTAGGCACAGTTACCCCCGATAGCACCAGCACCACAAATCCAATCGTAGCAGGGGCAGTTACAGTATGCACGTGTTTATAACGTCTGACACGCAGTTATACAACAGGCTCCATAGGCGCCACCTGCAGTAGAGGGTTCGTTTCCTATTCACGAGGTTGAGGGTAGGATTTTATTTGATACGGGGGCATCACACGCATTTATAGCCACCGAATTTGCACGTACGATCGGTTTATTAGAGACGGTCACTAGTTTTATTATGTGTGTATAGTCACATTTGGATAATGGGTTGCTTATACACTCGATCTGTAGGAGTGTGGACATTGATCTGGGGAGATTATGTTTAGCCATCAACCTTGCAGTGTTAGATATGAAGGGTTATGACGTTATCTTGGGTATGGATTGGCTAGTTAGATATCAGACGATGGTGGATTGTTTCGGGACGACCATTGTGTTCTTTATTCAAGGGAAGGAGATGTTCCTAGTGGTGATGCCTCTTTCATAGGGATGTTGAGCACACAACTGTATTACATTGAGGAGGAGACCTCACAAGAGGTGGTTGTCTCTTTAGACTCAATTAGAGTAGTGAGGGAGTTTGAGGATGTATTCCAGAAGATACTCGGTTACCACCTAGCCAGGAAATTGAATTCGTTATTAATCTAGCGCGGGGTATGAGGCCTATCGACCGAGCACCTTATCGCATGGCCCCTTCAAAGATGCGAGAGTTAAGGGAGCAGATTCAATAGCTTTGGGGCAGGATTTCATTAGACGGAGTACGTCATCATGGGGGTGCACCAGTGTTATTCGTCAAGAAGAGGGATGGATCACTTCAGTTATCTATCGATTACAGGGAGTTGAACAAGGTCACGACCCAGAATAAGTACCCGTTGCCTCGGATCGATGATCTTCTCGACAATCTGATGGGAGTAACTTACTTCTCAAAGATAGATTTGAGGTCAGGATATTATCAGTTGAGCGTCAGAGAGGAGGACATTCCTATGACTGCTTTTCTAACCCGGTATGGGTCATACGAATTTAGGTTGATGCCATTGAGGCTCACCAATGTGCCAGCAGTGTTCATGGACCTGATGAATAGAGTTTTCAGAGAGTTTCCTGATCAATTCATGATCGTGTTCGTCGATGATATTCTGGTTTAGTCTCATATTGTGGATGAGTATGTCGAGCATCTACAGATGGTTTTATAAACACTACAAGATCACCAGTTGCACGCCAAATTCGAGAAGTGTGGGTTTTGACTTCGAGGGGTGCAGTTTCTGGGCCACATTCTGTCTGACAAAGGTATTGTTGTTGATCCGAGTAAGGTATCAGCGGTAAGGGAGTGGGGATAGCCCACGAAACCGACCGAGGTTCGCAGTTTTCCGGGGTTAGTTGAATACTATCGACAATTCATTAAGGGTTTCTAGTAGATTGCGGGTCCGTTGATGAACTGACTCGCGAGGGGATACTATTTGTGTGGGACAACCATTATGAGTTAACTTTTAATGAGCTAAAGGACAAATTGACCTCAACTCCTCTACTTTCATTACCTAGGGGAGAAGTAGAGTACTGTGTTGACATATATGCATACTTATAAGGACTTGAGGTGTGTTTGCCTTGAGGATTTGGAGGCACTATCTTTCGAAGGAGCTGTTTACCCTATTTGCGGACTACAAATCACTTCAATATTTGTTCACACAAAAAGATCTAAACATGAGGCGGAGGTGATGGTTAGAGTTCGTGAAGGATTATGTAACACCCCGCCCGCCCGGGGAGAGCAAACGGAGCACAACTATCGATAAAACTAATCAAATCCACAAATAACAAGGTATTGATCATCTAAATAAATCCCACAACAACATAAAAAGAGATACCACTAATCTCAATCTCTTCAAATTAATACAAAAAAATTCTCTCAAATAAATACAACTAAAGTAAATATCCAATGCTGTATACATCAAAATAAATAAATACAAGTCTTCTCATATTGGATTAAAAATTCTTCCCAAATAATCCATGCTAAAAATCATCCCAATTGGTCCATAACGCTCAAACCCATGCTAGCATACCACTAAAAGAAAATACGGGGAAGTACACAATATGACAGGAAATATGCTCAACAAATATATGTTAGCGATGAATAAAGCGTAACAACACGAGTACGAAATATTAAAATCAAATGCGAATCTCAATAGTATTTACCAATAAATTTCTCAACAACACATCAATGGGTCACCATGCCTCACCCCATCCACATATGATTTATCAAGCCATAGCCCGAGAAGCAAAAATTTTGCCCGATGCCCAACATCCGCACCATATTAAAATCTTATGACAACATTATCAACAACAATATAATGATGCCACATGAATCAAAATAATTCAACAATTATTTTTCTAGATTTTAATGAATTTTTCAATTCGAATATGAGTTCAATTAATAAGAAATCAACGGAATAAACTCGCGAGATTTAAAGGAGCATATTGATCTGTGCCATATTAAAATCTCATGACTACGTTATTAACAGCAATATAATGATTCCACATGAATCAAAATAATTCAACAATTATTTTTCCATATTTCAATGAATTTATCAATTCAAATATGAGATCAATTAATAAGAAATCAACGGAATAAACTCGCAAGATTTAAAGGAGAATATTGTGTAAAACCCCATACCTTAAAATCATTGCATGAATCACCACATAAATTCAGCCTCAAAATCTGATCGCACCATCACGTTCCTCTCGCAAAAATAATCAAATCATGTTCTAGCTCCAACACGAGATAGAAAATGTGGGTAGCATGCGGGTCAGATATGTTTTCTTTGGAGATAGTAAATTTTTGAGGATGTGTTAAGCGTCGTGGTGAGGATGTTTAGAATTAATTTGAGGACTTTAGTGTGTGATTTTGGGAAATATAATCGAGTAGCATTTTATTTCGAGTGTTAGGTTTCGTTGAATTTCGAGGACAAAATTCTTTTTCAAGGGGGGAAGTATGTAATACACCGTAATTTTGAGGGATTTATTGATGAATATGGTATATAATTTTAACAATATTATTATTTTATTAATCGGGATATTGATATTATATTTATTTGAAATGAATCTTATATTTAAATTCAAATTAAATTGGCTTTTGGACATTTTGTAATGGTTTAAATATGTAAAGTTGGCAATTTTGAATTAAAAGGTAATATAGTAACATGCGTTAGCTTAGGCACCAAGCTAGGGTTTGAGAGAGGGGATATATAAGGAATATTATGGGTGATTATAAGGAAAGGGATATGAAAAAGAGAGGCCAAAAATGAAATCCAAAGACGCAAAAACGAGTGGAATGAGAAGAGCCAATTTGAAATGTTTAGATCTTCTTTTTGAGTGCATTCGAATGAGATTTGAGAAAAACTCAAAATACATGCCTGACCCAATTTTTCGTCTAGAATCCAAATCTGAAGTCGGATTGTCGGTTTGAATAATTTTTGTATCTGATTTTTTTGAGTTTTTAAAATATGACTATTTTGGGATATCTCTGTTGGGGCTAGAACATGATTTGATTATTTTTGCGAGAGGAACGTGATGGTGCGATCAGATTTTGAGGCTGAATTTATGTGGTGATTCATTTAATGATTTTAAGATATGGGATTTTATACAATATGCTCCTTTAAATCGCGCGAGTTTATTCCGTTGATTTCTTATTAATTGAACTCATATTTGAATTGATAAATTCATTATTATTTTGATTCACGTGGCATCATTATATTGTTGTTATTAACGTTGTCATGAGATTTTAATATGGCACGGATGTTGGGCACCCGCCAAAATTCTTACTTCCCGGGCTATGGCTTGATAAAGCATATGTGGATGGGGTGAGGTCTGGTGACCCATTGATGTGTTGTTGATAAATTTATTGGTAAATGTTATTAAGATTCGCATTTGATTTGAATATTTCATACTCGTCTTGTTACACTTTATTCATCGCTAACATATATTTGTTGAGCATCTTTCCTGTCGTATTGTGTACTTCCCCATATTTTCTTTTAGTGGCAGGCTAGCGTGGATTTGAGCGCTATGGACCAATTGGGATGATTTTTAGCATGGATTATTTTGGAAGAAATTTTAATACAAGATGAGAAGACTTGTATTTATTTATTTTGATGTATAGAGAATTGGAGATTTACTTTAGTTGTATTTATTCGAGAGAATTTTTTTTTTATTAATTTGAAGAGATTGAGATTAGTGGTTTCTCTTTTTGTGTTGTTATGGGATTTATTTAGATGCTCTATACCTTGTTATTTGTGGATTTGATTTGTTTTATCGATAGTGGCGCTCCGTTCGCTCTCCCCGGGCGGGCGGGGTGTTACAGATTACTAGTTTGATATTCAGTATCATCCTGGGAAGGCTAGTATGGTGGCAGACATGTTGAGCCGATGGCCTGATGGGGAGATAGGGAAAGTTTAGAAGGCGAAGTGGAGAGAGCTTTAACACGATGATGAGGCTGCCAGAGCTTGTATGTCTCTATTGGATGTCACGCTCGAGATTGTTATGAGGGTGGTGAAAGCCCAGGTAAGGGATCAGTATTGCTAGGACAGAGTTAGCCAGTTATTAGCTGATGGGGAAAATTCCTATTCGATTAGTTCAGAGGGAGGCTTACGCTTTAATGGGAGACTCGTGGTTCCATAGGATAAGGGTTTGAGACATATAATGATGTTGGAGTCTCACGGGTCAAGATTTATGATACATATCGGAGGGGATAAGATGTACCGGGATATGCGTATGCATATTGGTGGCTGGGGATAAAGCGGGACATAACGGAGTTTGTCTCAAAATGTGCTACCTGCCAATGAAGGTAGACCACCAGAGATCGACGAGGATGTTGAAGCCACTCAAGATCCCAGTGTGGAAGTGGGAGAGTATCTCTATGGATTTCATTATCGAGTTATCGATATCGCAGCGAGGTCACGACTCATTCTGGGTGATAGTGGATCGATTGTCCAAGGTGGCCCATTTTCTATCGGTTAGCATGGATTTTGAGAAAAGGCAGTATGCGTAGTTATTTATTGATGAGATAATGCGGGTGCACGGTGTTCCGATTAACATTGTGTCAGATCGAGATAAGATTTTTGTGTCCTACTTTTGGCAAAGCTTTCAGGAGGCCATGGACACGGATTTACGGTTGAGTATAGCGTATCACCCGTAGACAGATGGGTAGATAAAGCGGGTTAATCAGATGCTTGTTGATATGTTGAGGATGTGCATACTTGACTTCGAGAACGATGGGAGCAGTATCTTCCATTGGTGGAGTTTGCGTATAATAACTCCTACCAGTTCACCATCGGCATGACACCATTTGAGGAACTGTATGAAAGGCTTTGTCGTTCGCCCGCTTGCTGGTTAGAGGTGGGGGACAATAAGCTATTAGGGATTGAGATAATTCAGGACACTACTGCCAAGATTGAGATGATTCGAGGGCAAGCTCAGGACAGACAGAAGAGTTACGCTGATGCAGACAATAGGCATATAGATATCGAGGTTGGTGATAAGGTTTTGGTATGGGTGTCTCCTATGAAGGGGGTTATGAGGTTCGGAAAAAAGGTAAAGCTAGTGTCGAGATATTTGGGACCGTTTATGATTATCGAGAGGGTGGGACCAATAGCGTATAGATTGGGAATACCAAAGCACTCACAATGGATTAACGATGTTTTCCACGCGTAATCGCTGAAGAGGTACCGAAGGAACGAGAGGGATTTTCGGCATGTTCCATTAGAGGAGATAGATTTGGAGCCAGATATCTCGTACGAAGAGAGATCAATGGTGATACTTGATCATAGTGAGCGTAAGCCGCGGTCTAAGGTGGTATCCTTGGTTCGAGTTCAGTGGGGACTGTTGAAGAGTCGATGTGGGAGCGGGAGGATGACATGCGTGAGTAGTATCCAAAGTTATTCACCGCAGGCGTGTCTCAATTTCGAGGGAGAAATTCCTTTGTAAGGGGGGAATTACGTAACAACCTGTATTTCTGAGTATAAATTATTTAAATAATTCGATTATTTTAAATTACACGTGAGACGTAATTTATTTGAATTAATTATTATGTGTTTATGAAAATATTAATCGGGATAGATAATGATTAATATTTAAGCAATATAATTATTAAGTGGGTAGTAAAGAATTATTTTACATCATAGCGGGTGATAGTGACGTGATCGTGTTATATCTCAACCGGGAGTCGTGTATAGACTATATGAGGTTGAGATATGAATTTATTATAGGGTGACTCGGATAATGATTTCAAGGTCACGGTTGGTTCCGGAAGGGTCAAAGTAATCAAAATAGTATATCCGGGGGGTGGTAATTAGGTCCCGGGGACCTTTTTAGACATAATCAGACCCACATGGGGGTATTAAGATCATTTGGGCTTGATCCGTTAGCCTAATTTCGGGATTTGTAATATTAAACCTCAGTAATAAGAGTTATATTTATCCATAACTCATATTTAAAACCTTAGAAATTGATAGAATAGAGAAGGAAGAAAAGAATGGAACTTTAGAGGCCCAATTCAAGGGGGAATTGGGTGCGCTTTGTCAAATCCGTCTTCTAAAACGCATAATCATACCCTACAAACCTAGAAAGGTAAGTAATTAACTTGATTATATTTTAAATTGAAAAAATTCATGTTCATATCATGATAGGAGTAGACAAACTCGTTTTTGGGGAGGGTTGTCACATGGAAAAATGGGTTTTTAGGTGATTTGGACATAACATGTAGAATTAATGTTCAATTAATGATGAAACATCATATAGTATTGTTGGAATCTGATTGATAATCGAAGTTTATGAAGTTGAATCCATGTAATTAAGGATTATTAACTCAAAGCTAGGAAGATAATTAAACAACCCATTTATAAATCCAATTCGTTTATGTAATTGGTGGCTATAGAAATTATTACTGTTTGGGAAATCTGAATCATGTTAAAATTTGTTTGAGAAGTATAATAGATGTGAGGAATGAATTGGTGAGAGTTGGGTTGATTTGATGAAGGTTTGAGTGACAAAAATGGAGGAAAACAGCTTGGGGACGAAGCTGACTCCATTGCGCCCAGCATCCATCGATCGATCGATGAAACCTGGAATGGGTCAGTTTAGCTTATTTTATTTTGGGCTTAAGTTTTTGTTGAGATTTTGTCCAAGGCTCATTTAATTGGTGTAAAATTTAGAGGACACATATTACCTAGGGCTCATGGGTAAATATGTGGTGGATTCCAAATTGAGAAATGGTGAGAGTTTAAAGAATGAATTAAGTGAGATAAAATAATAAATATTTAAATATGGGTCGATTGGGTGAGTCTGGGTGTTTTAACAAGTGAAGCTACATTAATTATTTACTGAACGTGAAATTAAATAAATTAAGAGTCGTGGAAATAGACTCGGGGATTATGGGCTAGTGCTACGGGTGTTTATCACGGGTTAGTCGAATTTATTTTTATTTTATATATATATATATATATATATATATGTTTGTGTAAGTTATAAATATCGTTGTGCATGATATTTATTTGTAAACATACCCCTCTAGTGCTATCATCGGAGGTTGTGCATTGTGGGTGAATCATCTGACTAGTGAATGCTGAGAGAGTATAGTCCCCAGGTCATATCGTTCGGTATTTTATTGAGTGTTTTATTTTCGAGGTGAGATGTTTTGCGTATGTTTCGGTCACACTCTCGGGGAAATATGACCGCCTCCATTACATTTGCGATTTTATTTACCTATTTTGATGTGAGTTAGTCGACTTATGGTAATGGGGTTAGAGTGAGTATACTTGGGATATAATAGCATAGTAGAGACAAATATCCAATGAGTTATTACTCTGGAGGATGTTTATTATACGCGACGTGTGTGTGATTGCTGTAGTATATCTATACGTATATAATAGAGGAAGTAATTATATATGGGTTAAATCCATGAAGTGTGAATGTATTTTATATTTACTTATAAAAAAAAGTGAATGTATTTTATATATAATCAGTATGAAAATGATATGATTAAACAAAATAGAAATGATTAACTAAGTTAATGAGAAAAATAACTTAGGTGTAACGCCTCGTATTTTGTGGCATTTAATTATGGAATTAATTAAATTAAATTAAGTTGAGATAAATTAATTTAATATTAATCTGGATTTTAAAATAAAAAATTTGCTAGCGTGACGAGAGTTAGTAATTATTGGTAAGAATTATGTTGAATATTACAAGATGAGTAAAGTAATATATGAGATTGAATTTATTAAAATTGTTGCGAGTGAATAATACTACAATTATAGAAATTAAGTCGGGATGCACATGTGTTGTGTCGGAACTAAATTAATGAAATAAAAAGTAAATAAATTATAAATCGCCGGTATGGTCATTTCGATTGCGCCAACGTGTCCGGAAGGGTCGAGTTAGTAAAAAAAGTGTACCCGGGCGTTTAGTATGTGTCTCGGGACGTTTTTAGACCTAACTGGCAACCCGGGAGGGCATTTTGGTAATTCTCCATTTTTGGCCTTAATTAGTGACGAAAATAGAGAATTTATATCTATGGGAAGAGAGAGTCCTCGAGGCCCAGAAACTCTAGAGTTGCAGAGGGGCTAAGGAAGGGAGAAGAGAGAAGGCTTCCAAGGGAGAGAACCACCTACCCAAAACGATCTTCACCAATTCCACCACCAACGCGTAGATCGAGGAACGAGGAACGAAATCATACCCATCATCATCAAGGATTCATACTTCCATTTCTAAGTCAAGTATCCAACTTGCTGTTATTTAGTTGATATCACCACCGTGCTAGTGTAGGAGAAAATTATTTATGTTTTCATGAAAAATAAATGATGTCTAGGAAAATTATATTGACTTTCAGAATAGAAATCATGTTAGGATGACTCCCTTGTTGTATGTAGATTGGTGACCATGAAATTTGGATGCCCAGTAGGGATAGGAATCTGAATATCCATGGAATTCTAGAGAAATAGAATAAACTAGGGTTAAAGGATAAATTCTTGAATTAATCCACTTGATGACGATTTTTGATGAATTAATGAAAGTTTTACATTAGAAAGCATCTATAAGTGTTTATATAATGTTCCTAATGTTTGGTTGGGAGTTTGGAACTTGTTAATGGCGATTTGGAGAAGTTAAATGGAAGAAACCCGTAGGTAAAGAATTAAAGAATCTAGGCAAGAACTGCTTGATCGACTCAAGAATGTCGATCGATCGACCCCTTTTCATCGATCGATTGACTCCTCCTGGAAACTGAAACTTTCTCCCCCTTTAATGTTAATCCGATTCAAATATGTGAGGACTCCTTAGACATAATTTAAACATCATAATGGGACATGGGAAGGACTAGTAGGGTATAAGTAGGGTCCGGGTAATGTGACTTTATATGAGATATAACCGTGGGAATTCATAGGGTATAAATTGGAATGGAAACCGTGCGTACAGTAAATTAAGTTTTGTGAGAATCAAGAAGGACTTAGACCAGTAGGGTAGTGATTGTACTCCTACTAATATTACATTTAATCAAGATGAAACACTTCGAGAGACGAGAGGTACTTAGAATGTGACGATAATTGAGAATAAAAATTAAGGGTTTAATTATATGTAGGACTTGGGCGTTATATGCCACGTATGATTATAATATTATTATTATAGGTCGTGGATATATATATATATATATATATATATATATATATATATATATATATATATATATATATATATATATATATATATATATATATATAATCATACCCGTGCTACTTGCTATCACGGGGATTTTTGCGTCGGGACAATCTTATCTCGATTGGACCTTTATGGTGGATATTGACTCGTACCCCAGAACAAAGTGTCCTTGGTACAGGCTATCTAAGAATGATAGTCAGATGGTCCTAAGAGACATGAGGGTATGTGCTGACCTCTTAGTGACTTGGAACTATGCTTCGCCTCCAATATGTGTGTTCTATGTTAATACGGTTCGAGAGTGAATCCGAACTAGTATTTCTGTTATTGTAAGAGAGGTACACGGAGTAGATAGCAGAGTATGCCAGCAGCGTAGATTTATGTGGGGTGCTCTATTGCATATATATTGTGTGTGATAAATATATGTACCGGTGATTCTTCAACTGTGCGTGTAAGTAGATAAAATTGAATAAGTGCTACTAAATAAATTAAGTGCATGTAATCCCAAATCAGTATTGAGATATTCTTAACTGACTTGATTAATTCATAAGAAAAGTTATCTTAAATTAATCATAGACATACGATCACACAAACCAGAAATTGATGAGAGGAGAATTGGGTTAGACTAGTGCATTGAGTTAACCTTATGAGTCACTATAGTAATACATTAGGCATGCACACTATTTAAGAGGCGAGAATGCTCAAGTGAGTGTTGAGGTACTAACATGGATGTAATATCAACAAGTAAGAATGTTAAATACTTGCTAAGCTATTTTTAAAGCTGTTTTACACTCGGGCTCTGACCTATTTCCTGTCATTTCTGCAGCTTGTATAGTAGTTACAGGCCCTTGCAGTAGACGACTCATTGTTTGACTTCTCAGCTTTCTATTTAGTCTTTTTAGTTAGGGCATGTGTCGCCCATTTCCAGATTCTGTTTAGACTTGATAGAGATTTTCTATTCTTTTACTGTTTCAGTATTCAGTTCTTATTTTGGATTGTTTCATCTATTACGCTGGCCTTAGATGTGGATACTTATTTGGATTGATTAATTTAGTTGGCTCATTTCACTTGGATGGTTTGATTTTATCGTGAGTAGTATTCATAAATTGGTTTATGCATATAAGATTTGAACAATGGAGTTTAATAAATAAAATTAAAGGTTGTGGCACTTAGCTTAATTATTTATTAGGTGATTAATAAATAAAATTATTTTACGACAGTGATGCTAAGAATGAACCAACCGGACACTTTGAATTAATTTAAGAAAGGACTTATCACCGACTATTTAATTCTAGTGTCATAGGTGGTATCAGAGTATCAGGTTCTAGTGTCCTTTAGGATCTGTACGGCTTATTATGTTTCCAGCTTAGCGTCTTTGATATACAGCCCTATTTTTAGGACTGTTGTATTCTTGTTAATACGATTACGTCTTCAATTATTTGAGATTTAATAATAACTGTGGACTAATAAAATCCCTTCTCATTTCAGATGCCTCCGAGACGACCACCCTGAGACAGAAATGCCCAGCTCGAGCAGCCAGCAGCTTAGGCTCAGGGAATGATGAACGCAATTGAAGTCTCCACTATAGTTGCTCAGGCGGTGAATGCAGCGTTAGCGGTGGTAAAGCAGGCCCCACCCTAGGTTCAAGCAGTAGCGCCAGTGCTAGCACAGCTTCCCACGACATGGGAGAGGGTTAGGGATGTCTTTTAGAAGGCACATCCTCTGGAGTTTTAGGTCAGTTCTGACATTGTCATCGCTAGCCAATGGAATAAGGACATCCAGACGCATCTACACATGTATGAGTGCTTAGACGTTCAGAGATAGTTACTAGCTTCCCTCAAGCTAGTAGGAGCCGCCTTACAGTGGTGGGAGTCCACTACCACCTTAGAGGAGAGAGATGTAATACCTCGTATTTATGCATATTTATGATTTAATTAATTGGATAATTAAATAAAAAAATACGTTATATTTAAATTAGGAGAGTAGAATAATTTAATGTGATTTAATATTTAAATTACGTGAGCAAAGTAATTTAATAAGACGAATTTATAATTATGATTATTGAGTAGTCGAATAATAATCGTGATATTCCTATATTAATCGAGAGTTAAAGACAGATTAATATGTGATTTAATTTTACTAAGTGTGAATAGTAAATAATTGATAATTAAGATTATACGTCATAGCGAGTGAGGTGGGCGTATTATATGTTATCTCATTGAGAGTCACGTGCTAGACTATGTTGAGGCGGGGAAACAAAAAATATATTTTGAGTGACTCGAATGATAATTTAGAGGTCACGAATGAGTCCAGAAGGGGCGAATTAGTCAAAATAGTTTACCCAGGGATGTCAATTGAGTCACGGGTCAACTTGGAACCAAACCGGCACCTTACGGGGGGTAATTTGGTAATTTTAAAAATAGAGGCTAAAGGACCTACAAAAATTAGAGTCCTATATCTGATAATTAGAATTGGGGATTAGGGTTCATAACTCAAAAAGCTTAGAAAGCCATTAGAGAGAAGAGAAGAACCTTTCCCAAAAGCTTAAGGAGGATTCTTTCACCCTAAGCATATAAAGAGTGGGGATTTGAAGAGAAGCGCATCAAATCATCATCTTCATCACGAAATCAGATCACCTCTGTATAAGGCAAGTGGTTTATTGCAATTAAATTCCAAGATATAATACCCATGTGTAGGGTTACATGATTTTTGAAAATTATATTTAATCTCTTGGAGAAAAAGATTGATTTTGATGCATGTTTGGTGAGGATTGTATGTAGTTGATATTAACAACTGTAGAGGAATGTAAACCAATGTTTTCATGATCATTTTTACGAAATATAATATGGATTAATGAGGATAAATTATTAAGAACATGCATATCTAGGGTTTTTGATGATATTTAGATTTGGGTGGTTCTTGAATGAATTTCGTAAGGATTTGATGATGTGTTTACGTTGGAAATAACTTGTATACATGTAGTGGAGGTTGGTTATGTTGGTAGGGATTTTCATAAGGTGTAATGAGGTTTTGAAATATTGAACTTGGTGAAAACCTTAACTGGACATGGCTGGTATCTGGTCGATCGATCGATTGACCTATGAATGTCGATCGATCGACTGATCGATCAATCGACCAAAGCCTTCGATTGATCGACTAAAGATGAATTGAGTCTCTTTTATGCGTTGGATTTTATTTGATTCCTAATGACTGAGGGGAACTTTAGGGATGATATTATACCTAGTTAAGGACTTAGAAAAGACTAGTAGGTATATTGTTAAGTCCGATTAGGTCCGTTAGAGTGAGACTTAAAGTGGGGACCGATGGCGATAAATCGATTGGGATCTGTATTGGGAAATGCATGGCATGAGTTATGGAGACAGAGTAACATTAATCCATGATACATACCAACAGAGTAAGTTAGCCTTAGCTACTTAAATTAATAAGGGGTTAACTAGATCCCGTAGAGTTGGGTGAATACTCGAGAAAATACGATAAAGAGAGAAGTCAAAAAATGCACGGTACGGTGAGTATTAGAGAGAAATATACTATGTACTAATGTAAATCGTTAGGTTGTGTGAATGCCTATATATTTTGTACTTAGGTTGGGTGAATACCTATAGTGCCTATATGATATTGGAGTTAAGGATTCGACCGGGCCAATATTGTATTATTTCATTTACATTTGGAGTCGAGGATTAGACCGGACAATGTAAATGATAGAAGAATTGGAGTCGATGATTAGATCGAGCTAATAATCCTTATAGTATATATTTTGTGTGAAATATATACTATATAAATAATCTACTTGGGTAGAATGGTAGATGATTATATGATATGCATACATCTAAAAGATAAATAATTTGGGATAATTGGAGTCGATGATTAGACCGGGCCAATTATCCTTATAGTCTATATTGTGTGTGAAATATATACTATATGAATAATCTACTAGGATGGAGTAGTAGATAATTAGATGACGTGAATACATCCAAATAGTAACTTAAGTGAAGAAAGCTTAATTGGAAAAATATAATATTAGATAGTGAACATCTAATGAATAAGATTACGTGGTCAGACTTAACTTTCAAATAAGAAACTAACGTATGTGAAATGTTACTTGGAAATTTATTAACAATATGATAAGTGTTAAAGAAAATTAGTACCGTATGGGCAGTACGGAAACTTAGACGTGTATATGAGTTCAGACGAGTACTATAGCCTAAATAGCTTGGGTAGTTGTAGCTAACTAGACTAAGTATGGAACGTTAGGTATGCACTATAGATGAGAGGTGAGGAGAGTCAAGTGAGTGTGCGTAAGCCTAACATGTGTAATCAATAATTTATCTTTACTGCAATAAATTTACTTGCTAAATATTTTCAAAATGTTTTGAGTACTAACTCTTGCTATGTAAAATATTTTTAAAAACCTTTTTGGTGTCCAGTCACAAGGACGCCAAGCGTGAATTTATTGCAGGGATTTCAGAGCTGCATCACAGATGAATGTTACAAGACATTGATTAAACACTCCTGTTATAATTTCTTATCTAGTGTACGATTTCAGTTTCAGTATGGATATGTTGTCCCACCGTACTTTCTTTTGTTGGGATTTTGATATTTGTTGATTTTTGGCCGATGGTTTATTTGGCAAAACTTGTTTACCTTAGTTGATTTATTCAGACTTTTATGTTGGTATTTGATTTATACATTGTTCCGCATGTTGTTGTATGTTTAATGAAAATTTAAAATTTGGCACTAGTCTAATTTCACCTAGGTGGTTAGTAATTAAAAAGTTTTCGACAGTGATGCTAAGAATAAACTAATTGAGAAACTAGTTTTAATTTGATTTAGGAGTGATCACCCTGGATTTAATTACGCGGGGTGTCACAAGAGACAGTATGCCGATTCAGAATTTTTGGGAGCGGTTTGATCGCAAATATTTTCCCTCCGTCGTTCAGACTGAGATGAGGCGGAGATTTCTGAATCCTAAGCAGAAAAGTATAACGGTTGAAGAGCATGAGGAGGAGTTCACGAGACTTCTCACTATAGTGCCGGATGAGGCACCTACCGAAGAGAAGACAATATTGATTTTGATGGATGGATTGACCTGGAGGATTTGTGAGCACCTCATAGGTAATCTGTCATTGGGTACTTACACTGATGTACTCAACGCCGCTCTGTTGCATTGTCAGGATCACCACTTCCATCAACAGGGAAGAAAGCGAGCAGGGGAGTCCAACCAGTAGGGCTGGACAGGAGGTAGTAGTACCGGTGGGGCACCAGCAGCTCAGGGACAGGTTCATCGTAGTGAGCAGAGTTCCCATTAGGGGGACCCTACTAAGCAATTTCGATCTGGTGAATCCTGGCAGGGATATGGGAGGTTTAGATAGAGCCAGCAGGGCCAGTCTAGTCAGCATGGCCAGCAGGGCCCACATCATTACCAGTAGGGCCAGCCAGGCTAGCAGCTGGGCCATCAGGGCCAACAACGTTATCAGCAGGGCCAGCAGGGCCAATGGAGGGGTGGTAACGTCCATCAGGGCTGAGGTCAGCAGGGACAGAGGGGAGGAAATTTTAGGGGTAGGTGTTTTAGTTGAGGCAAGAATGGCCATAAGCGCCAGGATTTCCCATAGGGGGATATGTCCCTAAATAGTAGGGTGCCCATCAGGAGCCACAGAGACCGCTCTTCCCAGCCGCCCTCCAAGCACCACCTCCGATGCCAGCTTTACTAGCCATCCTAGCTGCCCCCGTTCAGCAGGGGAAATTACAATATAAACGTGTTTATAACGTCCACCATCCAGAAGCATTATAGTCACCACCCGCAGTTGAGGGTACGCTTTCTATCCATGGCACTATGGGGCATGTTTTATTTGATACGGGGGCGTCACACTATTTTATATCCACTAGCTTTGCACAAGCCATGGGGTTATTAGACACGACAGAGAGTACAGTGACATGTGTAGACTCACCACTGAGAAACGAGTCTTTAATTTTCTTTATATACCGGGGAGTAGGTATAGAGATGGTAGTTTGATTTTATCTACAGACATGCTAGTTTTAGATATGCATGAGCATGATGCCATTATTGGCATGGATTGGCTTGCTGTGTAGACAACCATGATAAATTATTTTAGTAGGAGTATTATCTTTTCCATATCGGGCCAGGAGATGTTCCTGGTGGCGATGCCTAGCCCCGAGGGAGGATCGTCTACCTATTTATAATATATAGAGGAGGATACCTCTAAGGAGATAGTGACTCCCCTGGACTCGATTCCGGTTGTTCGAGAGTTTTCTGATGTGTTCCAGGAGATACCGGGACTACCTCCTAGTCGAGAGATATATTTCGTTACAAATTTGATGGCGGGCACTCGACCAATAGCCCGCGCACCATATCGTATGGCTCCTGCTGAGATAAGAGTTGCATAATCATATTGAGAAGCCGTTGGGACATGGCTTTATCCATAGGTGTACCTCACCTTGGGGTGCTCTCGTGTTGTTTGTGACAAATAGAGATGGTTCATTGAGGTTGTGTGTGGACTACCGAGAGTTGAACAAGGTCTCGATACAGAATAAGTAACCATTGCCCCGAATCGATGACTTGTTCGACCAGTTGAGGGGAGCTGCCTTCTTTTCGAAGATAGACTTGAGATTAGGATACCATCAGTTACGAATTAGGGGGCAGGATGTGTCGAAGACTGCTTTCTTGATGAGGTATGGGTCCTATGAGTTCAGGGTCATGCCGTTTGGGATGACAAATGCTCCAGCCGTATTCATGGACTTGATGAACTGGGTGTTCAGAGAGTTCTTAAATGAATTTAGCATCGTCTTTATAGATGAAATCCTTATTTATTCACAGACTGAGTAGGAGCATGTCGATCACTTGAGATGGGTTCTTCAGACTCTACGAGAGCATCAGTTGTATGCTAAGTATGAGAAGTGCGGATTTGGTTACGGGAGGTGAAGTTTCTAGGGAACGTTATGTCAGAATTAGGGATATCAGTGGACCCGAGAAAAGTATCAGCGGTAAGGGAGTGGGGACAACCCACGACACCGACAGAGGTGCGTAACTTCTTGGGGTTAGTCGGGTATTACCGACGGTTCATCCGAGGGTTCTCGAAGATTGCGGGACCATTGACAAATTTGACACGTAAGGGGGTACCATTCATTTGGGGTGCCAGTAGTCAGTTAGCTTTCGATGAGCTAAAGGATATGTTGACTTTGGTGCCGATCCTTGCTTTACCCAGGCCAGGAGTTGAGTACTTGGTGTATACTGACGCCTTTCTACAGGGGCTCGGTGGAGTACTTCAGCAGGAGGAGCAGGCTATATCTTATGCCTCTCGCAAGTTTAAGCATCACGAGAGGAAATTCCCCACCCACGACTTGGATCTAGCAGCGGTCATGTTTGCCTTGCGAGTTTGGAGACACTACTTGTTGGGGGAGAAATTCTTCCTATTCATAGATCACAATGTGACACCCCTCTCAATTAATCCCGGGTGATCAGTCCTAAATCAAGTTAGAAAAGGTTTCTCAGTTGGTCCATTCTTAGCATCACTGTCGTCTTTTTAATTACTAACCACCTAAGTGAGAAAAGTAGACTGGTGCCAACTTTTATCTTTCAATTAATTAAATAAAACTCATGCGGAACATAAAATAATACACAATCACAGTTAACTAAAATAACCATCCACAAATAAAATACTTAACCGAATAAACCATCGGTCCAAATATCCAATACAAGTAAAGATAAGATGAAAATCTCAACAAGTCTAATACTAATAAATGAACCGTGAGTGACAAGCTCAGATCACTACTAGAGAGTCTCTACACGAATGAAAGAAGGAGGCGTCTATCAAAAACCCCGCAACATCCACATGTGCTGCAGCAAAGGATACCTGGAATAGAGTCAAGCCTGGCGTCCCTGTGGCTGGACACCTAAAAGGTTTTTAAATTTTTTTATAGCAAGGGTTAGTACCCAAAAACATTTGAAAACATTTAACAAATGATTAAGTTGCAGTAATAAATAAATATGCATGCTCTTCATATTTTAGTTAGTGCCGCACTCTCTTGAGGACTTCCTCACCCCTCCTCTAATGTGCACTACTAACGCTTCCATTTAATTTACTAGGTCCTACGCTCCTGACCCAATACTTATTTTAACCCTTGAAATTTACCTACTCTAACCGAGTATGCCTTAATTCATGATTTTTAAGTTATTATAAACGTCAAACTTAATTAAATCATTACCCTTTTTAATTTCATATAACATTCACACCTGTTATGCACATAATACATTTTTCACTATGTATTAATTATCCCATATATAATTATTTACCTAATTATATATTTATTCATATTACAGTATTCACAAACATACTGAAATAACATTTAATACAAACTTTCGACCGAGTAAAAATACTCACAAAATATAAATTTTCTCAAGTGCTATCCCATTAGGTGTATTCACATAACCTAGTTATCCAAGTTAGATTTGCTCACTAACTTAGTTTAACATACGAATTGGAGGCGATGATATTCCTTCCCTGAAAGTGAGATGCCCCTCACCCATATAACGGACGCTATGACCTGGGATTATACTCGCCCTACTCCTCAAGCTAGGGGATTCATCCACTACGCGCAACCTCCCCCTTTAGCACTAGAGTATATACTAATAATATTCAATCACTGATATTAATGCGCACACACTATATATATATATACTATCACACTCCGTATATATATATAAATATAAAATGTCCCGGCTACACCATGTACAAAATCCGTAACATAAGCCTATTTAATGTATTAAGAGTTTATGGTCCAACTCTAATTATTAATTAATTCGCACATTAATTAATTAAGTCACCTTTGGTGTCGCCCCCACCATAAAATTGGACTTACTCTCGTAGTCCGAATTAACCTCACCCGAGTCTAAATTCCCGACTCCCGAATTATTTAGCCTTTACCTAAATAAGATTTATCTCTCAATATTCCTCAACCGTTATCCCCGGACTTGTTCACTACATGTATATTTAATCCTTTCGAACACCTTCCCAAAAATTCAACCTTAGTGTGTCACACCTAATTTCTCCAAAATTCAACAAATTTAAATTATGATGTCACACTAAGTCATCTCCAAATTCTAAATTAACTTCATTCACCATTAATTAGATTTAAAACCCATGTATAAATTTCACACCAAATTAATTCACAAAAAAAGATTAAATTAAAATTTTCTTCATATAAAAGAAAACTGGGCGAACTGTCAAAATCTGCCGACCATCGATCGATCGACCCCAGACCTTCGATCGATCGATTGAGTAGGTATTCGTCTTCTTCGCGAAGACAGATTCTGCCATGGACGAGTTTCATAAAACCCTAACTCCTTCTACCAACAATCTCAAGCCTTCTTAACAATAATACAAGTTAGGAACCTTATTAGGGACCTCCATAATGCCCTCCAATGTTATTAATTCGTCCATTAACTACAAATTCTGAATTTGGGGAAATATTCATCTTTAATTCCTTACCCATTTACATCCCAAATTCCTTCATCAAATTCGTTTCTAATTATCCAGATATCATCCTACCAGATATGTATCAATTTATAATATCAGATTTCTACAAGAATCCTCATTCAAATTCGTAAATCAGATTATTATTTTCAAAACCTCATGTTTATGCCATGAACACCCAAAACGAATTTTGATCAAACACATCACATGAATATGAATTGAAAAACAGATTCAATACTATTTCAAGTTATCCACTTGCCTTAGGTTTCGTAGTGTCTGATTCGGAGATGAATTCCAATGTTGAAGATGATCCTTGTGGGCTCTCTAGTGATCCCAAAACTGCCTTTAACTGCTATTAGGGTTCCTTAATACACTTAGCCTTTTTCTAAAACTCTATGAGCTGTTTCCTTTCTTCTCCTAACTTAACAATTAACCTAAATCCCGTTTTTCGCCTAATGGGCTAAGCCCAAATGACCTAATTTCCCCCGTGTGGTCCCGACTACGTCTAAAAATGCCCCGTGACCCGTTTACTACCCCCGGGTACACTTTTTCGACTATCTCGGCCCATCCGGACTCAATCGTACACTCAGAATTGACATTAGAATTAATTTATAAAAATACTTATCCCCCCACCCCTTTAGTCTATATCGACTCCCGATTGAGATAAGTGCATACCCTGTCATTAATACTCGAAATGACTGAAATAATTGATTACTATTCACTTAGTAAATAAATTCCCGTAAATATTAACCATTCACTCCCCGATTAATATTTAAATAAATTTCCCTAATTAATTCAATTAAAATTATGTCTCATAAGTAATTTTCATTTCCCGAATTAATTACATATTTAATGCATGAAAAATGCGGGGTGTTATATACTCTCCCCATTACAAAGGAATTTCGTCCCCGAAATTAGGTCATACCTGTGATGAAAAGATCTGGATATATCTCGCTCATATCCTCCTCCCGCTCCCAGGTAGACTGCAAGCCCTCACAACCCGCATAATGATCTCGGGTGTGATGGATAATGCTGACATGCAAGCCCTGGCTACATCATCCTCGTACCGAAGTTCTCTCCACTGCGCTTTCCAGACTTCTGATATTTCCCCAGTCGGTCTCCGACTCAATGCATCTGCCACCACATTAGCCTTACCAGGATAATACTGAATATCAAACTAGTAGTCTTTCACGAATTCTAGCCATCGCCTCTGTCTCATATTCAGATCCTTATGAGTGAAGAGACACTGAAGTGATTTGTGATCCGTGAATAGCGTGAACTACTCCCTCGGGAGATAATGTCTCCATATCCTCAAAGAAAAAATGACTGCTGCTAACTCCAGGTCGTGAGTGGGGTAATTCCTCTCGTGGGGCTTTAGCTTCCTGGACGCATAAGCTATATCCCTTTCCTCCTGCTGAAGTACACCCCCAAGTCCCTGTAAGAATGCGTCAGTGTAAACCCGATACTCTAATCCTCCTTTCGGAAATGCAAGCATGGGTGCAGATTTCAACTTGTCCTTTAACTCGTTGAAGGCTAATTGACAGTGACCATTCCAAGTGAAAGGTATCCCTTTCCGGGTAAGATTCGTCAAAGGGATCGCAATCTTTGAGAATCCTTTGATGAACCGTCTGTAATAACCGGTCAACCCCAGAAAACTGCGCACTTCTGTCGGTGTCGTGGGCTATCCCCACTCCCTCACTGCCGATACTTTACTTGGATCCACCGCAATACCCCGGTCTGACACCACGTGGCCAAGAAACTGAACCTCCCGTAGCCAAAATCCACACTTACCGAATTTGGCATAGAGATGGTGATCCCGCAATGTCTGTAACACTATACGCAGGTGCTCTGTGTGCTCCTCTTCGGTACGCGAGTAGATCAGGATGTCATCAATGAACACGATGACAAACTGATCGAGAAACTCCCTGAAGACTCTGTTCATGCGGTCCATGAACACTGCTGGTGCATTGGTGAGCCCGAATGGCATTACCCTGAACTCGTAAGATCCATACCGCGACAGGAAAGCGGTCTTCGGAACATCCTCCTCTCGGATACGTAGTTGATGATACCCTGACCTCAAGTCGACCTTAGAGAAATAAGACGCCCCTCTCAACTGGTCAAATAGGTCGTCAATCCTAGGCAACGGATACTTATTCCGTATCGTGGCCTTATTCATCTCTCTATAGTCCACGCATAACCGTAGTGAGCCATCTTGCTTCTTCACAAATAATACCGATGCACCCCACGATGAGGTACTCCGTCCAATGAAACCTTGACCCAGAAGCTGCTAAATCTGCTCTCTCAACTCACGTATCTCTAAAGGGGCCATACGGTATGGGGCCCGAGCAATCGGCCTCGTCCCCGGTGCTAAATCGATCACAAATTCGATTTCCCTGCTAGGTGACAATCCTGGTATCTCCTGAAACACATCCTTAAAGTCTCTCACCACTGGGATTGAGTCCAATGGAATAGCCACCTCCTGTGAGGTTTCCTCCTCAATGTAATACAAGTGTGTGCGTGACCCTCCCTCAGGTAGCGGCATTGCTATCAAAAACATTTCCTGCCCTGGAATGAAGAACACGATGGTCCTCTCGTAGCAATTCACCGTCGCCCGATAACCTGCCAACCAATCCATACCTAAAATGACATCGTACCCCTCCATATCCAACACTAAAAGGTTCGCTGCTAAACTAAGTCTCCCAATCAAAATGTCCACACCCCGACAAATCGAGTGAATCGTAGCCTCGCTGCCTACTGGAGACTCTACACACATCCGAAGACTACCCGCGGTCTCTAGTAGTCCGACCCGTTTAGCAAAATTTAATTTAATGAATGAATGTGATGCTCCCGTATAAAAAAGAATACTACCCTCATAACCATGAATGAGAAACATACCCTCAACTGCTGGCGGTGCTTGCTGCGCCGGGGGATTGGGAACATTTCGAACGTTATACACACGTCCATAGTGCATCTGCCCTTGCTGAGGTGGGGCGGGTGGGGCTGTTGCTGCTGCTGCTGGAAGTAATTTTCCCCGTTTCCCCTGTTGGGACTCCTGTTGTTGACCTCTGCCCCTCTGTGGGCACTCCCTCTTAAAATGCCCTGACTGGCCACAGACAAAAATACGTTTCTGACTATCCCACTGTCGTTGGCCCTGACACGGCTGACCCTGGCCCTGCTGGCCTCCCCCATTGTTCCCTTGGCCCTGACGGCCCTGAGGAACCTGATACTGCTGATTCGGGCCCGGCTGCCCCTGCCTGAAACCCTGTCCTCCCGATCGGAACCCACCAGGCTTAAACTTATTAACCTGATTCCCTTGCTGGCTTCCTGCCTGCTGCTGAGCACCACTTGTGTCACTACTAGTAACGGCCTTGCCCTGTTGACTCGACTCCCCTGTTCTCTTGCTCCCCTTCGCGTGGAAGCGATGATCCTGGCAGTGTACAAGTGAGGTATTAACGACGTCTGTATACGTCACTAACGCCGGATTCCCAATCAAGTGTTGCCTGATTTTCCAGGCTAAACCGTCCATAAACCTCGATTTCTTACGCTCCTCATCGCTCACCTCATTTGGCACAAAGTTTGCCAAACGGGTAAACTCTTCCTCGTAGTCTGCAGCTGATCGGTCACCCTGAACTAAATCACTGAATTTCTTTCTCATCTCAGTCTCTACTGCTGGTGGAATGTATTTGCGATTGAAACCGCACCCAAAACTCTGCTATCGGCATCAAGTCTCGCTCCTCGGCGATGGTAACTGACTCCCACCACCGTAAGGCTGCCCCTGCCAAACGAAAGGTATCAAGCATTTGTGTATGTACCTCGGTACACTCTAGCATGCGCCGATGGCGCTGAATGTTCTTCTTCCAGTCACAAGCCTCTATCACATCTATGCTACCCCGGAACTCAGGTGGGTGACCCTTCTGAAAGGTCTCCCTAACTCTTTGCCAAGATGGTGGCCCCACTGGAGCCTGAACTGCTGGTGCCACTGGAGGCGGTGCCTGGGGATGTGGAAAGTGAGCTAACATAGCTCTCATTGTTGTTTCGACCGCCTGGGCCACTATCACTGCCACCTGACTAGTGGAAATCAACTCGGACGGGGGTGGTGGTGGCGGTACATGTGGCTCCTGGTGAGCCTCCCTGATTTCATCCCTAGCCTCAGCCCTCTCCGCTCTCAGTCTCCTCGGTGGCATCTGAAATAGATTAAATCGCATGAGTACACAGTTTACACAAAAATATTCACAGCAGAAATACGATATCTCACAAGTAGAAAAAGAATCAACAGTCTTAATAATAGGGCTCTACAACAAACGAGTGCTACGCTGAAACGTAGAAAGCCGTACAGATCCTAAGGACACTAGAACCTGATGCTCTGATACCATCTGTGACACCCCGCCTAATTAATCCCGGGTGATCGTCCTAAATCAAGTTAGAAAAGGTTTCTCAGTTGGTCCATTCTTAGCATCATTGTCGTCTTTTTAATTACTAACCACCTAAGTGAGAAAAGTAGACTGGTGCCAATTTTTATATTTTAATTAATTAAATAAAACTCATGCGGAACATAAAATAATACACAATCACAGTTAACTAAAATAACCATCCACAAATAAAATACTTAACCGAATAAACCATCGGTCAAAATATCCAATACAAGTAAAGATAAGAAGAAAATCTCAACAAGTCTAATACTGATAAATGAACTGTGAACGACAAGCTCAGATAACTACTAGAGAGTCTCTACACGAATGAAAGAAGGAGGCGTCTATCAAAAACTCCCCAACATCCACATGTACTGCAGCAAAGGATACCTGGAATAGAGTCAAGTCTGGCGTCCCTGTGGCTGGACACCTAAAAGGTTTTTAAATTTTTTTATAGCAAGGGTTAGTACCCAAAAACATTTGAAAACATTTAACAAATGATTAAGTTGCAGTAATAAATAAATATGCATGCTCTTCATATTTTAGTTAGTGCCGCACTCTCTTGAGGACTTCCTCACCCCTCCTCTAATGTGCACTACTAACGCTTCCATTTAATTTACTAGGCCCTACGCTCCTGACCCAATACTTATTTTAACCCTTGAAATTTACCTACTCTAACCGAGTATGCCTTAATTCATGATTTTTAAGTTATTATAAACGTCAAACTTAATTAAATCATTACCCTTTTTAATTTCATATAACATTCACACCTGTTATGCACATAATACATTTTTCACTATGTATTAATTATCCCATATATAATTATTTACCTAATTATATATTTACTCATATTACAGTATTCACAAACATACTGAAATAACATTTAATACAAACTTTCGACCGAGTAAAAATACTCACAAAATATAAATTTTCCCAAGTGCTATCCCACTAGGTGTATTCACATAACCTAGTTATCCAAGTTAGATTCGCTCACTAACTTAGTTTAACATACGAATTGGAGGCGATGATATTCCTTCCCTGAAAGTGAGATGCCCCTCACCCATATAACGGACGCCATGACCTGGGATTATACTCGCCCTACTCCTCAAGCTAGGGGATTCATCCACTACGCGCAACCTCCCCCTATAGCACTAGAGTATATACTAATAATATTCAATCACTGATATTAATGCACACACACTATATATATATACTATCACACTCCGTATATATATATATATAAATATAAAATGTCCCGGCTACACCATGTACAAAATCCGTAACATAAGCCTATTTAATTTTTCTAAAACTCTATCAACCGCAGTGTCTGATTCGGAGATGAATTCCAAGGTTGAAGATGATCCTTGTTGGCTCTCTAGTGATCCCAAAACTGCCTTTAACTGCTATTAGGGTTCCTTAATACACTTAGTCTTTTTCTAATTCTCTATTAGCCATTTCCTTTCTTCTCCTAACTTAACAATTAACCTAAATCCCGTTTTTTGCCTAATGGGCCAAGCCCAAATGACCCAATTGCCCCCGTGTGGGCCCGACTACATCTAAAAATGCCCCGTGACCAGTTTACTACCCTCGGGTACACTTTTTCGACTATCTCGGCCCATCCGGACTCAATCGTACACTCAGAATTGACATTCGAATTAATTTATAAAAATACTTATCCCCCCACCGCTTTAGTCTATATCGACTCCCGATTGAGATAAGTGCATACCCTGTCATTATTACTCGAAATGACTTAAATAATTGATTACTATTCACTTAGTAAATAAATTCCTGTAAATATTAACCATTCACTCCCCGATTAATATTTAAATAAAATTTCCCTAATTAATTCAATTAAAATTATGTCTCACAAGTAATTTTTAATTCCCGAATTAATTACATATTTAATGCATGAAAAATGCGGGGTGTTATGTACTCCCCCCCTTACAAAGGAATTTCGTCCCCGAAATTAGATCATATATGTGATGAAAAGATCTGGATATATCTCGCTCAAGTCCTCCTCCCTCTCCCAGGTAGACTCGTCAATGTAGCCAGGGCTTGCATGTCAGCATTATCCAACACACCCGAGATCATTATGCGGGTTGTGAGGGATCAGGCAGAGGATCAGACCTGCCGAGATAGGGTGAGCCAGTTGCTAGCTGAGGGAGCAGAGGGTTACTCGATCAGCTCGGAGGGAGGCTTATGCCATAATGGGAGGTTGATTGTGCCAGAGGATGCGGAGTTGAGGCACGCTGTTATGACGGAGTCTCATGGGTCGAGATTCGCGGTACATCCCAGTGGGGATAAGATGTATCAAGATATGAGGAGGCAGTATTGGTGGGCAGGGATGAAACGGGACATAGCAGAGTTTGTTTCGAAATGTGCCACGTGTCAGCTTGTGAAGGTTGACCATCAGAGACCATCAGGGATGCTACAGCCACTTGAAATTCTTGTGTGGAAGTGGGAGAGCATCTCTATGGACTTCATTACAGGGTTACCGACATCGCAGAAGGGTCACGATTCCATATGGGTCATTGTGGATCGGTTGACCAAAGTGGCCCACTTTCTGCCGGTTCGCACAGACTTTGAGACGATGCGTTATGCGTAGCTATTCATAGCAGAGATTGTTAAGCTGCACGGGGTACCGATAAATATTGTGTCGGATAGGGACAAGATCTTTGTGGCCCACTTTTGTCAGAGTTTTCAGGAGGCCATGGGCACAGAGTTACGTTTGAGTACAGCGTATCACCCAGAAACTGACGGACAGACCGAGAGAGTCAACCAGATGCTGGAAGATAGGGGTGGCCATAGGCCCGAGGCCCGCCAAGCCCGCCCAACCCGCCCAATAAAAAAATAGGGCTTGGGTTAGGTAAATAGGCCCGTAAAGCGGGCTTGGCAAAATTTTATAGGCCCGATTTTTTTTCGGGCGGGCTTGGGCATGAGTTCTTAAGACCGATGAGGCCCGGTCCGGCCCGAGGCCCGAAATATATATATATATATATATATATATATATATGAGTGTGTGTGTGTGGGGGGGGGGGGACTTCTATAAATATAAAAACGTATACCAAGTCTTTTCATGTAAAGTGAGAAACTTTATATATGGACTTTGTAATATATGGAGTTTAAAACAGATTTTTAATTAAAAAAATTAGTCTTTAAATAAAAAAATAGGTATTTTAATTTAAAAAAAAAATCTTTTAATTAACATAATAGGGCCCGATCGGGCGGGCCTGGGTAAAGAGCTTTCAAATCTGGGCGGGCTTGGGATTACATAATAAGGCCCGATCTAGGCCCGAGCGGGCTTGGAATAACACTTAATTTTTCAAGCCCGGCCCGAGCCCGACCGGGCCTGCCCCGGCCCGGCCCACGGCCACCCCTACTGGAAGATATGCTCAGAATGTGCATATTAGACTTTGGGGGAGGTTGGGATAAGTATCTTCCTCTGGTAGAGTTTGCGTATAACAACTCTTACCAATTCACGATTGACATGGCACCATTTAAGGCACTATACGATAGACCTTGTCGTTCACCCTCTTGTTGGTTAGAGGTGGGGGATAACAAACTATTGGGGCCAGAGATTGTGCAGGAGACATTTGCCTAGATAGAACTGATCTGAGGGAGGATTATGATAGCTCAGGATAGGCAGAAAAGTTACGCTGACGCTTCACGGAGACATGTGGAGTTAGCGGTTGGGGATCAGGTATTGGTCCGGGTGTCCCCTATGAAAGGGGTGATGAGGTTCGGCAAGAAGGGTAAGCTAGCACCGAGGTACGTGGGACCTTTCCCTATTATCGAGAGGGTGGGTCCTGTAGCCTATAGGCTAGGATTGCCGGAGCACCTTCAGCGGATACACGACGTGTTCCATGTGGCATCGCTGAAAAAATATCGCAGGAGCGAGAGGGCCTTCTGACACATTCCACTCGAAGAAATTGATTTACATCCAGACATCTCATATGAGGAGAGGCCGGTGGCTATTCTAGACCGTAGCGAGCGAAAATTACGATCCAAGGTTGTTCCACTAGTTAGATTACAGTGGGGTCATCACAACATTGACGAGTCTACCTGGGAGCGGGAGGAGGATATGAGCGAGCAATATCCAGAGCTTTTCATCACAGGTATGATCTAATTTTGGGGACGAAATTCCTTTGTAAGGGGGGGAGTATATAACACCCCGCATTTTTCATGCATTAAATATGTAATTAATTCGGGAAATGAAAATTACTTATGAGACATAATTTTAATGGAATTAATTAGGGAAATTTATTTAAATATTAATCGGGGAGTGAATGGTTAATATTTACGGGAATTTATTTACTAAGTGAATAGTAATCAATTATTTAAGTAATTTCGAGTATTAATGACAGGGTATGCACTTATCTCAACCGGGAGTCGATATAGACTAAAGGGGTGGGGGGATAAGTATTTTTATAAATTAATTCTAATGTCAATTCTGAGTGTACGATTGAGTCCGGATGGGCCGAGATAGTCGAAAAAGTGTACCCGGGGGTAGTAAACGGGTCACGGGTTTATTTTTAGACGTAGTCGGGACCACACGGGGGAAATTGGGTCATTTGGGCTTAGCCCATTAGGCGAAAAACGGGATTTAGGTTAATTGTTAAGTTAGGAGAAGAAAGGAAACGGCTCATAGAGTTTTAGAAAAAGGCTAAGTGTATTAAGGAACCCTAATAGCAGTTAAAGGCAGTTTTGGGATCACTAGAGAGCCCACAAGGATCATCTTCAACATTGGAATTCATCTCCGAATCAGACACTACGAAACCTAAGGCAAGTGGATAACTTGAAATAGTATTGAATCTGTTTTTCAATTCATATTCATGTGATGTGTTTGATCAAAATTCGTTTTGGGTGTTCATGGCATAAACATGAGGTTTTGAAAATAATAATCTGATTTAGGAATTTGAATGAGGATTCTTGTAGAAATCTGATATTATAAATTGATACATATCTGGTAGGATGAAATCTGGATAATTAGAAACGAATTTGATGAAGGAATTCGGGATGTAAATGGGTAAGGAATTAAAGATGAATATTTCCCCAAATTCAGAATTTGTAGTTAATGGACGAATTAATAACATTGGAGGGCATTCTGGAGGTCCCTAATAAGGTTCCTAACTTGTATTATTGTTAAGAAGGCTTGAGATTGCTGGTAGAAGGAGTTAGGGTTTTATGAAACTCATCCATGCCAGAATCTGTCTTCGCAAAGAAGATGAATACATGCTCGATCGATCGATCGAAGGTCTGGGGTCGATCGATCGATGGTCGGCAGATTTTGACAGTTCGCCCAGTTTTCTTTTATATGAAGAAAATTTTAATTCAATCTTTTTTTGTGAATTAATTTGGTGAGAAATTTATACATGGGTTTTAAATCTAATTAATGGTGAATAAAGTTAATTTAGAATTTGGAGATGACTTAGTGTGACATCATAATTTAAATTTGTTGGGTTTTGGAGAAATTAGGTGTGACACACTAAGGTTGAGTTTTCGGGATGGTGTTCGAAATGATTAAATATAGATGTAGTGAACAAGTCCGGGGATAACGGTTGAGGAATATTGAGAGATAAATCTTATTTACGTAAAGGATAAATAATTCGGGAGTCGGGAATTTAGACTCGGGTGAGGTTAATTCGAACTACGAGAGTAAGTCCAATTTTATGGTGGGGGCGACACCAAAGGTGACTTAATTAATTAATGTGTGAATTAATTAATAATTAGAGTTGGACCATAAACTCTTAATAAATTAAATAGGCTTATGTTATGGATTTTGTACATGGTGTAGCCGGGACATTTTATATTTATATATATATATATATATACGGAGTGTGATAGTATATATATATAGTGTGTGTGCATTAATATCAGTGATTGAATATTATTAGTATATACTCTAGTGCTATAGGGGGAGGTTGCACGTAGTGGATGAATCCCCTAGCTTGAGGAGTAGGGCGAGTATAATCACAGGTCATAGCGTCCGTTATATGGGTGAGGGGCATCTCACTTTCAGGGAAGGAATATGATCGCCTCCAATTCGTATGATAAACTAAGTTAGTGAGCGAATCTAACTTGGATAACTAGCTTATGTGAATACACCTAGTGGGATAGCACTTGGGAAAATTTATATTTTGTGAGTATTTTTACTTGGTCGAAAGTTTGTATTAAATGTTATTTCAGTATGTTTATGAATACTGTAATATAAGTAAATATATAATTAGGTAAATAATTATATATGGGATAATTAATACATAGTGAAAAATGTATTATGTGCATAACAGCTGTGAATGTTATATGAAATTAAAAAGGGTAATGATTTAATTAAGTTTGGCGTTTATAAGAACTTAAAAATCATGAATTAAGGCATACTCAGTTAGAGTTGGTAAATTTCAAGGGTTAAAATAAGTATTGGGTCAGGAGCGTAGGACCTAGTAAATTAAATGGAAGCGTTAGTAGTGCACATTAGAGGAGGGGTGAGGAAGTCCTCAAGAGAGTGCGACACTAACTAAAATATGAAGAGCATGCATAATTGTTTATTACTGCAACTTAATCATTTGTTAAATGTTTTCAAATGTTTTTATGTACTAACCCTTGCTATAAAATTTTTTAAAAACCTTTTAGGTGTCCAGCCACAGGGACGCCAGGCTTGACTCTATTCCAGGTATCCTTTGCTGCAGCACATGTGGATGTTGCGGGGTTTTTGATAGACGCCTCCTTCTTTCATTCGTGTAGAGACTCTTTAGTAGTTATCTGAGCTTGTCGCTCACAGTTCATTTATCAGTATTAGACTTGTTGAGATTTTCTTATTATCTTTACTTGTATTGGATATTTGGACCGATGGTTTATTCGGTTAAGTATTTTATTTGTGGATGGTTATTTTAGTTAACTGTGATTGTGTATTATTTTATGTTCCGCATGAGTTTTATTTAATTAATTGAAAGATAAAAATTGGCACTAGTCTACTTTTCTCACTTAGGTGGTTAGTAATTAAAAATAAGACCGTGATGCTAAGAATGGACCAACTGAGAAACCTTTTCTAACTTGATTTAGGACTGATCACCCGGGATTAATTAGGCGGGGTCTTACACACAAGTTACTGCAATACTTGTTCACTCAGCGGGAGTAGAACATGCGTTAGCTCAGGTGGTTAGGGTTTGTGAAAGACTATCAGTTCGAGATACAGTATCATCCGAGAAAAGCTAACGTGGTTTCTGATGCATTAAGCCGTAGGCCGGTAGGTGAGGTGGCGTAAGTGTGGAGGGAGAAGTTGAAAGAGTTGGGATACCAGGACGCAGTGGCCCGATCCTTTATATCCGTTATGACGGTCACACCAGAGATTATTACGAGGGTGATCCAAGCACAAAAAGCTGATACATTTTATCAGGATCAAATTGTACGGCTCCTAGCTGAGGGTGCTAAGACCTATTTAGTAAGTTCAGATAGGGGTTTGCGGTTTAATGGGAGATTGGTGGTCCTTGAGAGAGAAGATTTATGTCATGCAGTGATGATTCAGTCGCACATGTTTAAATTTGTGATACATCCTGGAGGGGATAAAATGTACCAAGATATGAGGCAAAAGTACTAATGGAGTGGTATGAAGAAGGATATTGCGGAGTTCGTGTCCAAGTGTGCCACCTGTCAGCTGGTAAAGGTGGACCACCAGAGACTTCTAGGATTACTAAAGGCGTTAGAGATACCTATGTGGAAATGGGAGAGCATTTCTATGGATTTCATCACTGGGCTGCCTACATCACAGCGGTGTCACGATTTTATATGGGTAATGGGGGATCGTTTGACCAAGGTAGAGCATTTTCTGCCAGTGTGGACAGACTACACTATGGGACAATATGCCCAGTTATTCATGGCTGAGTTAGTGAAGTTTCATGGGGTGCCTCTGGATATCATGTCTGACAGGGATAAGATTTTTGTGTCACGCTTCTGGGAGAGCTTTCAGGAGGCCATGGGTACCGAGTTGCGATTGAGTACGACATATCACCCCAGACAGATGGACAAGCTGAGCGTACTAATCAGGTGCTGGAGAATATTCTACGCATGTGCATCCTTGATTTTGGAGGAGGATGGGAGCAGTATCTTCCTCTTGTAGAGTTCACTTATAATTAGTTTTACCAATTTACGTTTGGCATGGCCCCTTTCGAGACGTTGTATGGTAGACCTTGTCGTTCTCCCACTTATTGGCTAGAGGTGGGGGACAACAAGCTACTTGGGCTAGAGGTGATTCAGGAGATGACAGCTAGGATTGCGTTAATCAGAAATCGCATTCGGGTAGCCCAGGACAAGCAGAAAAGCTACGCCGATGCAAAGAAGTCTTTCAGGGAGTTTGGCGTGGAAGACCATGTTTTACTGCGAGTGTCTCCTATGAAGTGAGTAATGAGGTTCGAGAAGAAAGGGAAATTAGCTCTGAGGTACGTAGGACCATTTCCCATTATCGAGAGGATTGGGCCAGTGGCATACAGACTTGGGTTGTCGGAGCACTTGCATCGTATTCATGATGTATTCCACATTTCGTCGTTGAGGTGGTATCTTAGGGATGATTTGTCCCACACTCATATTGCGATAAATGAGATTGATTTTCAGCCCGATAGTTCTTATAAGGAGAGACCAGTGGCTATCCTAGACCATAGCGAGAGGAAATTGAAGTCGAAGGTAGTCCCACTTGTACGGGTCCAGTGGGAGCATCATAATATAAAGGAGTCCACTTGGGAGCGCAAGACTATTATGCATGAAAAGTTTCCGGAATTATTTTTACCAGGTATGCCTTTTTTTTTGAATTTCGGGATGAAATTTTGTTATTAGGGGAGAAAGTATGTAATACCCCATATTTTATGGCATTTAATTACGGGGTTAGTTAAATTAAATTGGGAAAAATTAATTTAATATTAATCCAAATTTTAAAATAAATATTTACTAGCGTGACGAGAGTTAGTAATTATTGGTAAGAGTTATGTTGAATATTACTATATGAGTAAAGTAATATATGAGATTGAATTTATTAAAATTATCGCGAGTGAATAATACGATAATTATAGAAATTAAGTCAAGACGGTATGTGTCGTGTCGGGACTAAATTAATGGAATAAAAAGCACATAAATTATTAATCTCCCATATGGTCATTTTGAGTGCGCCAACGCGTCTGAAAGGGTCGAGTTAGTCAGAAAAGTGTACCCGGAGGTTTAGTTTGGGTCTCGGGTCATTTTTAGATCTAACCGGCAACCCGGGAGGGCATTTTGCTAATTCCCCATTTTGGCCTTAATTAATGACAAAAATAGAGAGTTTATATCTGTGGGAATAGAGAGTCCGTGAGGGCCAGAAACTTGACGCGACTAAGAATTTGTCTCAAAAGTGCATTTTCTATAGGCTCAAGTGCAAGCCTGTCGCGTTAGTAATAATCCGACAAGTCGGGATCGTATCCACAGGGATTAAAAATTGGCACTTTTGTAGGAGAAGTTATTAAATCTTGAAATGATTCCTCCAAAGAAATATAAAGATGATTGATGATGAGAAATTGCAATTGGAATAAAATATACTCAAAGAAAAGAAAACCCTTAAAAAATTGTGGAGAAATTAGATTGAAAAATAAGAGAAAATAGGGTAGGGTACAATCCCTCAAACCTTAACGAATTACCGTGTAGAATACTAGAATTGTAAATTAAAATTCTTGACTAAATCCAATCTTTATACATCCTAAGCATTACATATATGAAGGATCTAGCCCTTACCATATGAAATCAAAGGTAAATATAAAGCGGTGAATGGACAATTACACTTGAAAAATGTTCTTAAACATCTCAAGTACCTAGGGCAAGAGAGATTAAAAGATTGGCATGTTCATGTAATTTCCTTCCACGATTCGGTCAATATCTAATTTACCCTCTATTTTCTACATAAGTAATTTGCATCAGAGTGAGTTCATGTACCCCAGCCCTTAAGAATTTAGCTAGACATTATTTGATTAGAAGACAAATTCATACACAGAATTATAGACCTACCAAACATTGGAAATACTTTGCAATACAATTGAAATTTAATTAACATAGATACCAAATAAGAGAATGGAATTGTCATACTTGTATTCAGCAACAAGAAAAGACTTTGAATCCAGAAATTTTGTCTCTCTAAACCTTACAAACTAGGGTTTATGAAAACTCCTACCCAAGAAAATGAAAATTTCCTAACTTCTGAATTGCTCTCTCTAAATCGACCACCTAGAATGAGGTAGGGCATGGGCTTTTATAGCACCAAGTAGTACAAATTTGACAGCCAGAATTGCTTGTTGCGAAAGATTTCACCAGCTATGCACATCAAAATCTTCATAATAAATTCCAGGATTTCGCATGGCCGGACCGGTCCGGATAGCCCTCGGATCGGTCCGTTTTTCAGCCACCGGATCGATTCTTTTTTTATTCTACCGAATTGGTCCGGTACCCGCCGGATCGGTTCTGCTGTCATCGGTTTGTCATCCATCCGGGGTCTACTGGACTTGGGTCATTTCGGATCCATCCGGGGTCTTTATAAAGTTCTTGAAAATCATTTTGAAGTTCACTCACATTAACCTCTTCTTCATTTTCACTCTCACTTTCTTCTCCACTCTCACTATCATCAAAAACAAGAGAATCATGAACAATGACCTTGGAAGTGGCATGTGCTATCGTTTCATCAATCGATGAGTTCTCACTATCACTCACATGACTAGCCATAAAAGCCACAAAATTTTTCTTAGTGGGGGAATCGGGCTTCTCTTCCTTATCACTATCACTAAGGGTTGCATTATATGAAATGGGTCGCTTACCATCTTTCCTTAGTTTAGTGGGGCACTCATAAGCCCTATGGCCATAACCTTCACAACCAAAACACTTATTCGACTCGTCCCTATCTAAATGTTCATTACTAGGTTTAAGGATATTTTCAGCTTTAGGAATCTTCTCCGCTTTAGACATTTTCTCGTTCTTGTCATACTTAGAAGATTCAAATTTCTTAAAATCATTTTTAAATTTAAGAAATTTTCGAAATTTGCGAGCAAATAAAGCCATCTCTTCCGAGTCACTATCACTATCGCTCTTTACTACTTGTTTGACCTCTCTTCGGGCTTTTAAAGCAACGCCCTTCTCGATTTTCTTTTCAGTTTTAGAGGGAAACATATCTAGTTCATAGGTTTGTAAGTCACCTACAAGCTCTTCTAATTTCGTAGAGGCTAAAGTGGGTAAAGAATTTAAGACGGTCACCTTTGGAATAAATCTATCGGGTAGGGACCTTAAAATTTTCTTTACAACACGGTCGTCAGGTATTTTCTCTCCCAAGTTAAAAGATGAATTAACAATATCAGAAAGTCTAGCATAGAATTCATCAAAAGTTTTTTTTTCATTCATTTTGATAGTTTCAAATTGAGTGGTGAGGTTTTGGAGTTTTGAAGCTTTAACGACACTAGTTCCTTCATGAGTTAATTGTAAAATATCCCAAGCTTCTTTAGCGGTTTCACACGTCATAATACGACGGAATTCATCCGGCGTGACAGCGCTAAATAAAGCATTTAAACCACGGGAATTGAAATTAGCAAGTTTAAACTCATTTTCAGTCCATCTATCGGCGGGTTTGATGACACGTTCATTTTCAACTAAATAAGTTGGTGGGGACCACCCGTTAACAACAGACATCCAAACACGTTCGTCGATAGATTTTAGTGCCGATCTCATACGTGATTTCCAATACGCGTAGTTTGAACCATCGAAAATAGGAAATTTTGAAAATGGGGAAAAATCCATTTTAACCAAAAATTATTTAAAAGATCGTTAACGAAATAATTTATCGCTTTGGCTCTGATACCAATTTGTAAAAGCATGGAATTTCCCTTTTAGATAAATGCGGAAGCGTTAGGAAGATGTTTGTCCAACAAAATTAATCAAGTAATGTATATACACTTAAACCGATTCATTAATCCAAGTCCTAGAATTTGCCTAAGTCATAATTATCAATTATCCAAAGTTAGGCGAAACCAATTTTAGCAAAAGACTTGAATAAACCAGATTTACCCAATATTTAATTTAGTTCCAAATTAATTGAGTTTGATAATTTAAACCGAATTTTATCTTGAATTAGTCTAAGCATGCGTTCTACATTATGATGCAAGATAAAATAAACAATATCACACTACGCCGAGATGTACGAGGAAAAACCCAAGACGGGAAACAACCTCGAACGACCCTAGCCACAAGTCCACTAGATATGGAATTACAATTACAAGACAGATAGACTTACAACGACTGACTCGATCCCTCTCAAGCCTCGACGCTTCTTCTTGTAGACACCTCTTCCTAGCGGGCAACCTCGGAACTCCACCGCGGTCTCGGAATCCACCGATGGGGCTTTCTATGGTCACCGTCACCCTAGCAAGGAGCCTTTCTCCAAGTGGGTAGAATCTCAACAAAAAGTCTTCTTCTTTGATGGATGTAGAAGCAAACCAAAACTTCTCTTCTTGAATTCGGTAGAGATAAATCGGTGCCAAAACTCCAAGCAATTTAATATGTAAATAAGAACTTGGACTAAACACAATTGGGTGTAAACTAGAGTGTGAAGAATTTTCTCTTTGAAAAATAACACTCAAAACATGAACATTTTCCTAAACCATTTTTGCTCTCAAACACTCTCTCAGAGATGGAAATATTTTGGAAAAGTTATGGAAATGTTAAATTGGAAAATGTCATTCCCGCACCTATTAAAGTCTAAAAAAGTTGGTTAAAAACCAAGTGGGGAAGTGGGTGCAAAACTGCCAAAAACTGTTCCCGCCTGACAGCTCGTTCGAACGACATTTCGTTCGAACGAAGTCTCGTTCGAACGAGACTTCTAACGACGCTCCAGTATGGACTCGTTAGAAGCTCGTTGGAAATCTCGTTAGAACGGCAATCTCGTTCGAACGACATTTCTAACGACAGACCAGTATGCCTTAGAGGGAACTCGTTGGCAGGTTCGTTCGAACGACATCTGGTTCGAAGGAAAAAACTCGTTCGAACGACATATCTAACGAACGACCAGAAAGATTGAAAATGCACATCTCTCTCTCTACAACATATTGTGCTATTGTACACCCCTGGGAATAAAATAACAGTGGACGAAGGCTTTATTCATAGCCGAACCACTCTAAAAATCCTTGTCTCTTATGTGTTTGATATGATCACCATTTCATCTTCAATCATCATCTTCATACCTTAATTTTTATCTGTTGTTGATGCCAATAAGATAACATAGATGCTATTTCTAGTCATCAACAGATTGGCGCCGTCTGTGGGAACGTGATACAAGCATTATTCTCCATCAAAAGCTAAGTTTTTATTTTCTCTACGTGTAATCAATTTTACATACATCTTTTGATTTAATCATAATTTTTATATGAATGAATTCATTGATTAATTTAGGAATATGTGAAATAATAGATTTCAAAATTCTATAAGTTTTGTACGAATCTTGAGATATAGGGATTCTCAAAATTTTGTGGGTATACATGTTTAAAGCATCGGTTAAATCAATTCATTCAAACCCCACATGTATCTGAATTTCATAATATAAAAAGATAATTTTATCAAAAGAAATCATCTCAATTTGAGATTTAGAGTATAATTTGTGATGATTTATCGATTCAATGGATTATCTCTTGATTTTCAGAATATCTGGATTCTATACAATATATGACTTGTTGTATTGGAAACGGAGATCCATTTTCTCTCTCTTCAAGAAATATTATTTCCTCTGGCATAGATGTTAACCATATCATTTCATTGTGTTGGTGGATTATACACTCAATTATTATTCACCTGTAGATCTGGACAACCATGTCATATGTTGATAATCTTCATGGTTATTTTGAAACAAGTTTTGAAAGATCTTCAATCATATTTTTCTATTCGTAGTCAGAGAATGGGAAAAGTTAAAATCAAGAGCAATTTTATTTCTTTAGAAAATCACAATTCTGACCCAGATCTACTGTTCTCGTCCATTTGATTTATATATGTTGTATTTAATTTTTAAGATATCTGTAAATCTTCTTCCCTCTGATTCAAGGCTATTTTCTAAGACAAACCGTTTGTAGGGTTACAAAGGGGATAAAGATACCCATACTCCCATATATTAAATTTTCTGTACCGAATGAAAAATATTCAAATAGTTCTGCCAATACATCATATGATTTTCTATCGATTGTAAGGAACCAGAAATGAGGAATTTTAATTTTGAGAAGGAAAAATCTCAAATCAAAGATCCCAGATCTTAATCTCTCAGCAATAAATCCGATATCAGCCCTTTGGGTATCAATGTTGTACAGTAACGAAAATTACGAAATGGGGACATAAATCCGTACTCAAAATTTCTCCACGATTAGTCTTTAAGCAACACCACTGTCAAACAGGGTCAAAAACCAACTGGATATTTGGGTTATCAGCAGACCCACATCACAAAGAACCATCTCAATTAATGGTTTCAAAAGGTCCGTACCGGATGATCCGCAATAACGTGGGATTTGAAATTTACCCACTTTGGGTACAAAAACTCTAGTGAATCCGCAATTACAATTTTGTAATGGATATGTGATCAGCGTCAAGGTGTGAACAACATCTTCAGATCACCCATGACGGTCGAAGATCACCGTTAGAGGAGAATACATCTGTCGAAAGCATTTTATGAGTCGTCAACAATTTGTGATATGACTGTCAACATAGGTCAGCGACACGACAAAAAAGGAAAAGAGTAGGTCGACAAGCTTTATTCATATTCCACAACTTTTGATGGGTTGGTCGGTAACATTTTTGTTGGTCGGCACCATCTACTATTGGTCGGCGACATCGGGTGGGCAAATCCTATATGTTGGTAGGCTCAGGTTGATCATCCCTGTATTACAAACAACTGGTCGGCCACTCCTATTTGTTAGTCGGAGACATTTTTTTTAGGTCGGCATCAATGGTCGACCAAATTCTATTGGTTCAACCGGTCATTTTTGTTGGTCGGTAGCTCCTATTTGTTGATCAAAGACATGTATCACACTTTCGGAGGAACTTTTCGATCTCTTATTTGTTGGTCGGCACAAGAAGATTTACAGACGTTACATATTATTGGTCGGTCATAGATCCAGATCATCTAACACAGGTCGACAACCACTATTTTACAACAACACTACCAATATACTCCCCGACCTTTGGTCGGCAAAAGGTAAAGTGTAACAGTTCTTGGTCGGTAAATATATTCTGAGACGACCATCAGTTAAGCGGTAACACCTATTCATGATTGCAAGTTTCTATATGGTTGGTTGGTCACTTCTACATTCACTTCTGACGAATAGTTGGTCGGCGACGTAAAAGGACAATAGCTGGTCGGTGATAGTCAACAATACATAATCGTTGGTTGGCGAATAGTTGGAACAATATTAGATAAGTTGGGGATCCTGGCACATGTTCTCCGATGACAAACAATGGTTCCTTAGTTTGGTTTCATTAAATCGGCACTTTCTTGATTGATAATGCCACCCCTCTTTATATTTTACATTTCAAAACTTTAATTACAAATAAATTTTGAAACCAAACACGGATGAATTTCTTAAGTCCTTCACTTCGTTGAAAAAAAAAGATTTTGATATTCTTACACCAAAGCCATATATTGCACAATCGTGAGAATAAATTTAAAACCAACATATTTTCAGTATCTGCTGGGATTGCAAATAATATTGTATTTTTTTTTAATCTTCTATATGATACACATTTGATAAAAAAAAATCTGCTCATATGACACACGTGTGGCACAAAAATATTATTTCATATTTTGAAATTTTTATTGCCTTATGCTGATACACATCATAATTGTTTGACTGAATAATTATTCTCATGACTAACTATCTGAACTAGTCTCAACAGGAGTTCAAGCAACTTATTAAAATTCCATAGGGACATGATTCAATCCCGATGAAAGCTCAACCACAATCTTTAACTTCTGGAAACTGTTATTGCTCGACATCAGGCAATTTTTCCTTGACAGATCAGTCAGACATATATTATTTCATATTGTTATTTCCCGAGCATATACATATCATATATATTGACAAGTTGACTAAATTATTCTCATGACTAATCAATTCAGCCTATACATATGGTAGGGCAAGTTATTAATTTTTACAGGTATGAGATTCAGTTTCGATGAATGCTCGGAAATAATCTTAAACTTCTGGAAAATATTATCATTGCTCGGTATTATGAAATTTTTCCTAAACAAGGCACTATTGATTGTATTATTGCTCTGATATCTGCTCAAGCACGAATTATTCTATATATCCATTCGGATTCTTATTCTATATTCATGTTAGCATGGAGCTCGACGAGATACTTATTCAGTTCCGAAGAGATCTACAACATTTATTATATTTCATCCCCAACGAACAGTTGGTCTGGGTCGTTATTATTTATATTCAGACCCGACAATGTTCTCGACCATATTCTTATGTTCTGGAAAATATTATTCTTGTTCGGCATTATGAAAAAATTTTCCTCGACAAGATACTTATTCAGCTCCGAGGATAACTAAAACATTTGTTATATTTCACCCCCAACGGATAGTTGGTCGGGGTAATTTTATTTATATTCAGTCCCGGCAAAGTACTCGGCCATTTTCTCATGTTCTAAAAAATATTATTCTTGTTCGACATTATACAATTTCGCCTCGACAAATCAACGAGACCCTTTATTATTATTCTGAATCATTCTTTATATCTATTCGGATGCATATTATATATTTATCTCAGCATGGAGCTCGGCAAAATATTTATAATCATATATTCAGCTCCAAGGAGGTCTTCAACATTTATTATATTTTATCCCCAACGAATTGTTGGTCAGGAAAATTATTTTCTCTATATATATTCCGCAAACCAACTAAGGTTGGTCGGCATCAACAAACCACCAACTCCGGTTAGTCGACATATCAGCAACCACCAACACCGGTTGGTTGGTAACAATAATTTAACCAATAATGTTGGCACCACGGGTGATCTCAAGGGACACCCCAAACTAGATAAGAAGATGGGTGACCTCCCGGGGCATCCATTGTCTAGGCAACAAGGTAATCCTGGTAAGATTACTACAACTAAGCAGGAACATGGGATGAAAATCATTCCATTGCTTAGTCCCAAAGAGTGACAAGTCACTATAATTAAACAACAGGTGGAGCAAGTTCCATTATCTATGCAAAACAGGACAATTTGTCCTTCGACATATGTATATTCATTAGCAAAACAACAAGGAAAGCATCTTACAAAGTATTTCCAAGAAAATGAAAATGCAAACATGCAAAGATCTCAGGAAATCATTTCAGGGAACATTTCTTCTACCTTATTTTTCTAGCAAGACCAACATACTTCAGGGCCAAGAAAGAATTCAAAGTTCATATTCCACACTTGGGGGCTTCTATTACAGATATAGTTGTTCATTCGGTGGCACATTCTTATAACATCATGTAGTCGATCATCAAATTCAACTCCACAAACTTACAAGACCAATCATCATTCAAGAGTTGTTTTTCTTGCTCAGGAATTAGTTTTGATATTGAAGTCCAGGAGGCATATTGAAGTTAAGGAGGCATATTCAGGAGTTATTATGCATATTCAGGAGTCAGATTTAGCATCTACATCACTGAGATCTTTACTACTACTGTACCGAATAATATTGAAGAAGAAATTTTATGAAAATGTTTCGAAATCCACCACCAGCTTGGTACTAATCAGATTGAAGAGTTAGGGTTCAAAAGCTAGTATGTTACTCGACAAAGTATTTAGAGGAGCATAAATCAGAAAAATCAAGCACGTGAAGTTAGCACTCAGTTGCTTGGCACAGGAGGCAGTTAGTCGGCTAGCAAACCAATCAACATACTTGAAGATTATGACAAGCTACAAGCAGCATACTATGGCATGGCTGCATCCAAATTCCCAGGGGTAATACATAGCACACGTTCACATGACGAAAAAAGTTCCTCAAAAGAGATATTAGCAACCATTGATCAGCCTGCATCATATATCGTCCAGGATATAATACACTTTATGTTGAACAAATCAAGAAGATAGATCAAGAATTTCACGAGCACCGAGCAACACTGCAGAATAAATACTCCATCCTTTCAGTGAACCATCAAGCATGGAGCATTGGGGGCTTCTGTTGACACAAAAATTCTCCATCTACGAGGACCAATCAAAAAAGGACACCTGTCATCCTACGTGGCAATATTTATACTTGTTCGACACCCGAAGAGAGTTAGTCGGCACCCGAGGAGAGTTGGTCAGCATACCAACCAACACATGGCATACCAAGTAACTCAAGGAAGATCAACCATCCTAGAAGACCAACAGTTAGATTCATTGTATATAGATGTAAATGTCTGAATGTATAAAGACATTGTATCTTTTTAACTCCCATCACTATAAATACATGTATTCCCTTAGCCAAAGGGATAGACAAGTAAGAGACACGATACAAAAAATACACATCTCTCTCTCTCTCTCTCTCTCTCTATAACATATTGTGCTATTGTACACCCCTGGGAATAAAATAACAGTGGACGTAGGCTTTATTCATAGACGAACCACTCTAAAAATCCTTGTCTCTTATGTGTTTGATATGATCACCATTTCATCTTCAATCATCATCTTCATACCTTCATTTTTATCTGTGAAATAGCATCTATGTTATCTTATCGGCATCAACAAATAGAAAATGATGCAGTCCAGTACCACCCACAACAAGTAGCTCTTGCCTCAATATCCACCGGTCAGCCTCATGAATCTCAATTCCCTTCTTCTTTAGCGGAAGATCCTCGACTCTACTATTAGCAGTAAAGAAAGGGTTCTTGAACTTGGAATATATTTTTCTTGATTCGATAAAGTGATCCTAAAAAATTCACGAGGTTTACATGGAAGAAGTATAAAGTTTGACCACACAAAAAACACTAAAATGGCTTCTTGAAAAGTCTAATATGCATCTCTCTATTTATAGGGAAAGTTGTTGTCAAGAGATCGGGATTAAAGATTTGGAAAGATATATTTTAAAAAACAAAAAAGACGTGTATTTATTTGAATGAACTGGTACCTCTTTCGAACGAAGTACCTCATCTCGTTCGAATGTGTTTCTAATGAAACTTCGAATGACATTCTGGATATTTCCAAAAGACATTGCTTCAGAACTCGTTCGAACGAGGGAAATTTGTTCTAACAACATGCCAAATCCTGTTGAAATGACATCCAATGAAACTTCGAATGACATTGCAAAACAGACTAGAAAGAGACCTTTCAGATATCGCTCGAACGAAAGAACCTCGTTCTAACGACCCAATGCAACTCGTTCGAATGACATACCAAATATCATTTTAACGAGTTTGCGAGTTTTTTTTTAAAAGACTTTTAAAAATCATTTTGAAAACTTTTAAATGCAAACTCTTTAAAAATAGCCCTTGGATAATTAAATATTTTACCAAATGACCTCATAACTTTTCAGAATATTGCTGAGACGGACGATCTTCGGTCTTCCAAATGTCATCAAGTTCGTCTCTTCAAATATATGGAAGTATTTATGAAGGTGCAATGGGGTGTAACGGGATAAGCCAAATTAAAATTAAAATAATAAATTATAAAACTTGATCTTACAAATCTCCCCCTTTGGCTATTCCGGTACAAAACACAAACTGAAGCCCAATTGACCCTCAAGACTAGTACAATTAATGCTCTCCTAAATCAACAAACGAAAATGCATAATGTATAAGTATTGAACTAAAAATTCTTCATCTTGTGTGGTTCATGAAAGCGGAATGACCTACACACATGAGACAAAAGAAATACCGTGATGCGTATGAGTTTAAAAAATAAATAAACTCTCACTCAATTTGTTGTCCCCCTTTTTGTCTGTAATAAACAAGGAGTAAGAAACTAATCGTGAAAGCATTAAAATCACTCGAAGAAGCAAAGATATCATCACAAAAAAATCATTAAAGCACATGCGATGAAATTCCAAATAGGCATACCAACTATTTTTAAAACTTTTCAAAATTTTCAAGTATAAAAAATTGGTATAAAAAGTAAAAATACAACATAACATGATATAACACTAAAATATATGAATCGTGAAAGCGGTATGAAATGGTGTGAAAGTTATCCCTGGGCAAATCAATAAAGGCATTCAAGACATAGGTGCACAAAGTCTTGAGATACTTATAAAGAAAGAACTCAATTTCAACCATAGGTGTAAAGACATTGAACTTAGAGATGAAATTAACTCGACTTATACCACATGCCATGAATTTAAATGCTTCTCAAATCAATAATGCCAAACTATTTAATATTTTTCAAGAGAGTCCGTTGTGCAAACCTATTGATCTTCTACTTTATAACACCCTCAAAATCTCACATATATAAAAATTCACTCTCAATTTTGAAGATATTATAATGCTTATATGTAGCGAAGCCTCAATGTCACACTTCTGTTTTTTTGCGCCGTTAATATTTTAGGCTCTTTTTGCAAAATGTGGTTTTAACGAAAATAGTATTTTCTCTTTCGTAGCCCTTTTCCATTTCTTAATATATTACAATATTTTTCGCGAAACGAAATACAGGCAGTGGTTCTTGCAAGCACAACTTATCTCTATTTATATTTGGTTTGTTATTAAGTACGATTGAGATGAGAATACTGTATTCGACATATGATAAGTACAGTGTTCAAAATATCTGTCCCCGTGTGCAATAAAAGTGATAAAAATTCTAGCATGAAGAAAGTAATCACCAATGATCAAATGAAATGCTATCCACATAATACTAAGCATACTAAAGAAATGATGCCTTGTCTTAAAACACCATGAAAAAATTACATGGATGGATGGAAAGTATGGGAGATTCGAATATCTTAAATGTACATCCATATATGGTAAAAAAATAAAAATAATCTTTTTGTCTTTTTCCAAAAATTTTACAAACTAATATCTTTTTGGAATTTTTTCAATTTACGATCGTGTGTGGGAGCATGAGTCGGACCACATGTTGGAGTGCGTGCGGTAACGCTAGTGTGAAATCTTATGGAAGTATATAGGAGAAGATTTAGATGTAAAACTCTACCAAGCTTGAAACAAAAGTCCTTAAGGTGACCTCTTTGTTTGCAGTGGGAACCAATATAAATCGGCTTGGGTCTACCTTGATCAAAATGCTTAGGATGCGCTTTCCTTGCTGAGTTCTTTCTCCTAAGTGGGTTAGGAATAGGGCCATAAGGATCCACTATGACCTCGGGAACCGATTCAAGTGTGAAATTGGAAGTGTATGCATCGTCATAACCTATTCCTTACCTCTCGTTAAAACCTAGTGTGGGAGTGAGGAACATCTTTCAAACTTTCTTAGATGTGTCCTCTAAAGTGACCTTGACCTCTCGGTCACGTTCGATATCTTTCTCAAGTTGATATACACAGGTTTCAAGTTTCTCACGAGTCTCCAATGAAGCTTGAAGATCTCTTGTGAGTCTGGCTATAGTTTTGGTAAAATAGATCTTCTCCCTACCAACCACAATCAACTACTCATAAAACAAAACTTTTACATTCATGAGCTAACTCACCGACGCCTCACACGCTTTCAAAGCTATCAACACTTTCTCTAAATCAAACAATCGATTAGTAAAACTTCTATGTTGCCTTTTGATTCTCAAAGAATATTTGCAAATCATGGTGTACACTTTTTGAAGACCACTTTCTCCCTCACACAAAATATCCTCATCACTCTCACTCTCTCCATAATGGTTCGAGAAAGCCTCGAGGCTATAACGTTTCGATATGTTCTCACCTGAGTGGGACGAACTAAAGTGCTAACTTGACAGGCCATGAACACACATAGATTAGGTTTATGTGATTTATCCTTGAAATACACCGACTCGACGTCACTATCACTAAGAGTGGCTTTATATGCAACTTTGCCTTTGCCCTGTGTCTTTAGCCTAATTAGACATTCATGTGCCTTATGCCCTTTTCCCTCACATTCAAAAAATCTCACCTCATCTTTCTGACAAACTTTCTTATCCTCATTACCATTTTTTTTTTCTCAAAACTTTTATTTTCTTTGGAAAAAAATTCTTTGTTAAATTTGAGATTTTTTTTGAAATTTTTTGCAAACAAGGCAAGATCATTAACTTTAAAATCCAGCTCAGAGTCATAGTCAAAAAACTTTTCCTTTTCCTTTTTGGAATAGGTTTTCAAAGCAATCCTTATTTCCCTTTTCTTTTTAGTTTTGGGGAACATTTCGATTTCATAAGTTTAAAGGTCTCGTACGAGTAATTCTACCTTGAAGAATCTAAAATTCCCCAAAAATTAAGAACTATGACTTTAGGGATAAATTGGAGTGGTAGGGATCTTAATATCTTTTTCACGACCCGCGTCTCAAGAATTCTCTCACCTAAAATATAACTAGAATTGACTATGTTAGGCACACGTGCATAAAATTCATCAAATGTCTTAGTTTCTAGCATAGTGATGGTCTCAAATTATGTGGTGAGTTTTTGAAGCTTAGAAGATTTCACAACATTGGTACCCTTGCGAGTGAGTTGGGGGATATCCCATACTTCCTTAAACATAGTGCATGTCAGGTGACGACTCCAAAAATGGCACTTAAGTCGCGAGAGTTGAAATTACTCCATTTAAATTCATTATCCGTCTAAGTGGTGACGGGTTTTGGACTTATGACATCGCCATTAGTCATAGTGGGTGGTGTCCACCCTCTTTCACACACACGTCAAACCCTTTCATATTTTGATTTAAAACCAACCTCATTTTAGCTTTATAATAAGCATAAAGACCTATGAAAAATTGGAACCATATTATACAAATTATCCATTTTAGCCCAATTTAAAAATCACACAAGAAAATAGTGTAACCCGCTCTGATACCAATTTGAAAATGCATAACTGGGGCTCTATAGAATATTTTTATCTTATAATACGCACACAAAAATTCACGTTTTAACAAAAATTATCTTGATTTAATTTAGTGAACATGCAATAAAATAATGAAGCCAAATTCCAAACCAAATATGTTGAAGAAGAATTTGAGAAAAATCTCTTTCGGGTCAAAACCTTTTATTTCAGCACTCTATTTAAAAAAAGACAGAACTTTACAACTAACATAATCCCAGGGGTGTGCAGAATCCAAGCCAAACCGATTAAACCGACCGATCGAATCCAATCCAATTATAAAACCGACTTCAATTGGATTGGATTGGATTTTGATTTTTTAAGACCGATTTAATTGGATCGATTTCGGTTCTTACCCAAGAAAACCGATTAAAAAACCGAACCGATCCAATTATAATTAAAGTAATTAAAAAAATACCCAATACTCAATACCCACCCATTACCACAATATATATATATATATATATATATACCCTCGATTTCGTTTCATTTGTATACGACTGATTTCCATAAAAGAAAGAGAGATTGTTCTTCGCCGCTGATCTCCTCCCCCTTTCACGAGCTGTCGGCTGATCTCCTCCCCCTTTCACCGCCCCTATCACCGCTGATCTCCGTTGCTCCAGTCACCGCCCCATTCCGATATTTCTACCCTTTTCATCCTTTCACCGCCCCTCTCTCTCTATATATACATAAACACACACACAAACACACAGACAAACTATCACCGCCCCTCTCTCTCTATATATACATAAACACACACACAAACACACACACAAAAACAATTGGCCAACATTTGGAGAAGTGTCTATTGGGGTGGGACATTGAGAAGGTTTTTACGGTAACGGTTGACAATGCTAGTTCCAATGATGTAGTTGTTGCGTACTTGTCTGACAAAGTTAACAATTGGGGTGGGGCAATTTTGGGGGGTGAGTTTATGCACATGAGGTGTTGTGCACATATTTTGAATCTTGTTGTCACCGATGGTTTGAAGGAATATCATGTCTTAATTAATAGAATTCGTAATGTGGTGAGATATGTTAGGGCTTCCCCAACGAGGTTAGATAAGTTTAAGGCTTGTTGTGAAAGGGAAAGGATACCATTGAAAAAACTTGTTTGCTTAGACGGTTCCTACAAGATGGAATTCGACTTATTTGATGTTAGAGGCGGCTGAAAAATTTCAAAAAGCATTGAAACGGTTAGAGGTAGACGATTCACAATACCGCTGTGAGTTTTGCTTGTCTAGTGAGAGAGGTGCTCCAGATTTTGAAGATTGGGAACACGCCCGCTTATTCGTTAAATTTTTGAAAACGTTTTATGATGCAACACTTAAGTTTTCTGGATCATCGTATTCTACTTCTAATTCTTTCTTAAGATAATTGAGTTTGAATCGCACTCAAATAAGGTCCTGGGCTAATAGCAGAGATCCTTTTTGAAGAAAATGGGTGAGAATATGGGCAAATAATATGACAAATATTGGGGTTCTTTGTCAGTGATTAACCCGATGTTGTTTATTGCTGCCTTACTTGATCCACAGCATAAGAAAAGATTGTTGGGTTATTGTTTGAATGCTTTGTTTGGGGAATATAAGGTTAGTGAGTTGATAATTAAGGTGAGAAACAGTTTGGATGATTTGTACAATCACTACATATTGCTTTACTCTAGTAAACCCGTACAAAATCTCAATTCTCAACAAATGGCAAATGAAATTGAGGTTGATAGTGATGGAGTTGATGTTGATGCATTATTTAATACGGGTTTTATGAGGTTGTTAAAAGAGACAAATGAGAAAGAATGCAAAACAGAGGTTGATCGATTCTTAATGGAGTCATGCGAGGACCCCACTGATTTGGAGTTTGATGTATTGGTTTGGTGGAAGATTAACTCACCCAAGTATAAGATTTTATCTTTAATCACACGAGATGTTTTAGCTATTCCCGTCTCTACGGTAGCTTCTGAATATGCATTTAGTACCGGTGGTAGAATTCTTGATTCATTTTGGAGTTCTTTGCCTCCAAAGACCGTGGAGGCCCTCATTTGCGCCATAAATTGGATACGTACAAAGCCTCAAATTGATCTTCGTGCATCAATGGATGAAATTGAGGACGTTGAATCAGGTAATATTTTGATTAATACTTATTACATTTTTTTTATCCTTATTCTATTTGTTGACAAGTCATGGTTTAATTTGTTACAGAGATTTTGGGTTCGTCCACCTCGACAGTTACGGGGAGCCAGCTTTTCCTTTTATTACCAATTGGAATCATGTAATATTTTGATTTTGTAAAGTTTTTATTTAGATGTCTTTTTTTGAGTTATTGATTTTTAGATAGAAACATTTTTTGTAAAGTTTAATTTGATTTTGTAGTAGGTTTTGGACAGGTTTTGAATCATGTAGAAGTAGGTTCTTTGAAGGCTTGTAGCAGGTTTTGGGCAGCTCTAAATGATTTTGTAATTGGAAAGATTTCGTGAAGGCTTGTAGCAGGTTTTGGGTAGCTCTTAATATGATGAGTTTTGGAGAACTAGCTTGGAAGTTTTGGACAATTGCTTTTATATTTGTTGGAAGTTTTGGACACCTAAATGTTATGGTTGTGTATGTGTATTGAACCATGGTTAACAGGTTTAATGTATGTGTATTGAACCATTGTTATTTGTATTGAAACTTTATATTTAGCAGGTTTAATGTATGTGCATTGAACCATTGTTATTTGTACTTGGTTGTTTCATTTAATGTATTGTCAATCTCAATTATTAAAATTTTTGTTTTGAAAAAAAAATCGGATAATTAGAATTATAATTTATTAAATATACAGGAAATAAACAAAAATATGGATTTGATTTGATTGGATTCGATTGGATTGGATTATTAGATCCAATTGGATCGGTTTAATGGATTATATTGGATTGAATCAGATCCAAATCCAATCCAAATCAGATGCTCGAAACCGATTAAAAAAAACTGATCCAATCCAACAATTGGATTGGATTGGATTTTAACTCAATATCGGTTTAGATTGGATTGCGAAATTCAAAAACTGATTTCAATTGGATTGGATTCGGTTTGACCCAAATAGGTCGGTTTTGAATCGATCCACACCCCTACATAATCCTTAGATATCCATTAAGTATAATGCGAAAATGCCTTTAATCCTTCCACTGAAAATGATGCAGTCTAGCACCGCCCATAACAAGCAATTGTTGACTCAGTATCCACCGATCAGCCTCAAGAATCATAATTACTTTATTCTTCAGCAGTAGAACCTCGACTCTATAATTCAATGTTATAGAAAATCTTAACAAGGGTTCTTGAACTTGGAATATGTTCTTCTTGATTTGATAAAGTGATATTTAAAAATCCAAGGGGTTTGAATGAGAAAAGTATAGAGCTTACTCACAAAAATAACTCTAAAATGGCTTCCCGAAAAGTCTAATCTCGCATCTTTATTTATTGGGAAAGTTGTTGCAAAGGGATGGGGATTACAGAATTGGAAATATATGTTTTAAAGAATAAAAACACGCTTACTCGTTCGAATGAACTGGTACCTCGTTCGAATGAAATACTTCATCTCGTTCGAACATGTTTCCAACGAAGCTTCGAACGACATTCTAGAGATTGCCAAAAGGTGTCGCTTCAGAACTCGTTCGAACGAGGGAAACTCGTTCTAACGACATGCCAAATCTTGTTCAAATGACATCCCACGAAGCTTCGAACGACGTTATAGATTTAAACAAAAGGTGACCTTCCCGATTTCGTTCGAATAAAGGAACCTTATTCTAACAGCCCTACGTAACTCATTTGAATGACATACCATATCTCGTTCTAACAAATTAGCATATTTTTTCAAAAAAATATTTTAAATCCTTTTGAAAACTTTTAAATACAAACTCTTTAAAAATAACCCCTGGATAATTAAAGACTTTTCCAAACCACCTCGTAAATGCTCAGAATATTGTTGAGGCGAACGATCTTCAATCTTCTAAATGCCATAAACTTTTTCTCTTCGAATACATGGAAGTAGCCATGAAGGTGCAGTATGGTGTAACGGGATAAGATGAATTAAAATAAAAATGAACTATTATTAAACTTGCTCTTACAAATCTATTTTTGAAAATACTTTCGCGCCTCGTAATTGGTAAAATAAATAATTTATTTTAGGTAATGGGTATTTATTCTTGATTGTGACCTGGTTTGATTTGCGGTAATCAATGCACAAGCAAAATGTTCCATTTTTCTTTTTGACGAATAATACTTCATCTCCTCAAGGGGATGTACTTAAACGGATTAATCATATTTTAATAATTCATCCAACAGGGTTGACTTTCCATAATTCTAATGGTGACATTCTACATAGAGGTGTAAAGATAGGTAATGTATTTGGTAGGAAGTCGATTATAAATTGTATTTTTCTTGGTGGGAGAATACCACTGAATTCTTCTAGAAAAACGTCCTCATACCTATCTAAAATTTAAAGAGAATAGAATTACATGTTGCACATATTTTCAGATTGTTGTCCCTAAAAACAAAATGCTTCAGTTTGAGGATTCTTAAAAAGTTAATCTCTTTATATGACAATCAATATGGATAAAATTTTCTTACAGAATGTCCATTCCAATAATAAGATCAGATTTCTTGATATCGAGTACTACCAAATTGATGGTAAGAACTCCGAACTGCACTTATTACAAATCTGACTGGATAGTACTATGTTGTCGGTTGACATGCCGATAGATGGGGGATAATCTAAAGGATAGGGAATTAATTTTAATAATTCCACAAAATTAGTACTAATAAATGAATGCGAGGATCTAGAATCAATAAATATATGTTCCATAAGATTTTGAAACGAAATATTAACTTAAACGACATCATGATTATTTGAGTTTGTTAATATAACAAAAGTTTGACCTTACCTCCTATTGCCTGGTGCTTGTTTTCGTCCCTGCATAAATTCGGGTGGTTGTGAATAAGTACCCTTTTCCCTTGAGACCGAAAATATTTCTCTGGAAACTCAAAATGAGGGTTTCTCTAGGTTTCCTAGGGATGATTGGGATGTGTTAGGCTTACAAAATCTTGGGCATTGGGGCCTGATATGTCTAAATCCGTTGCATTCATAACAATGGATCATGGGCCCACTATCTTTATGGTGTATTTGGATGTATATACGACCATTTTTGGGTTTGAAAAAGAGGCGGTCCTTGACTTGATAACTTAAATAGCGATTGTTGGAATTATTTCTAGGAATTGGGGATGGATTACGAAAATTTCCACTCAATGTTGGGTTTTGTTCAATGAGGGTGGATATTTCTATGATTTTTTCAAAATCTCGAATCTGTAAAGGAATAACGGAGGTCTTAATACTATCCTTTAGCCCTCTTTAGAAGTGCTTGCATTTGTTTGTGTTCGTGTTCACATATTCATGTGCATATTGGGATAATTCTGTGAAGCGTGCCTCATAGTGAGATATTTTCATTTGTTGTTATTGTAATCCTAGAAATTCTATCGTTAATTGATCTCTTGTTGCTTCTGAGAAATTCTTTTTGAAAAATATTTCCTCGAATTGCTCCAAAGTTAATCCCTTGATGAATACGTCCTATCGATTGCCACCAGTGATCAGGTTCTCCTTCAAAAAAAGATAAGTTACTAAACCTACCCTAAGTTCGAGTACTATACCTACTCCATTTAGCACTGATAGGGTCTGCCTTAATTATAGTTTTGCCTCGTGGGCCTCGGGTCTTCCGTAAAATGCTAAAGTCGTTTTCAGAGAAACTCCTTTAGGGCGTTTGTTCTGCCAGATTTACTAGATATTTCACTGTATACTACATATTGAGGCGGTGTATTTATTTTCACTCGGTTTAATGTTGTTAGTTCTTGTAAACATTGCATTATGTTTTTAGTAATGGTTGGAGGATTTGGTAAAACATGCTCCTCTTGTAGTGTTCTTCTTGTTGGTTCTTTTGAGGTTCGTGTTTTCACCATCCTATATGACAAACAACTAAAAAAATAAAATAACAGGTATTATACATACACAAACTAGTTAGTTTATTTATGTTAAAATAGAGTACATTGAGTTATTATGTGATGCAAACTTTAAGAACTACTACCAGTACACACGTATAACTACCTCACTAACTATTTTACATATAACGTAACTACCTTATTGCCACCACATGGTTCCACACCTGGAAAAAGATAACACACACTTTTTTGTTTGTTATTTATTTACATTCCACATTTCTTTCTTCTTCCTTCTTACATTCTCAAAACACTTAGGGTACTTCCTGGTCCACTCCTGTTCCCGAGCCTCCAGTACTCGAGCTTAACGATAACGTGAGTATGTTTATATATGGACCGTCTAATCCATAGTCGTCAAGGGATATGGGAGGAGTCATACGCAGTTCTTCCTCTGGTGGTAAATCCCAAGCGGAGTGAATGGCGTGTTGTAAAAACTCATGATCCTTTGAGAACCTACGAGCTTGTTTTGTTGCCTGTTCCTCACCCATTAGTTGACATGAAAGTAGGTTGTGTTGTATATTGGGCGATGATTTGACCCATTCCAAGTATACATCACAAATAGTTTTGCATATTTTTTTGTAACCTTTGTCTCTTGTAGTCCGACTAAAGTGTTCCTGGTGATGCCCTCGGTATTTAGAGAAATGGTGACCCGGACGTTCATGACTGCAAGACAAGATTTCAGTGTCTCAATATTTTAAAGAAATTATGAAATTAAAATAGTTATATATAATCTAAAGTCCCACATATGAGTAATAAACCTAGCACTCACTCTGATACCTACTTGTCGTATCCCAATGTTTTTTACGCGTATATGGTAACCAAATTATATGATAATAGTACATATCATAATGTAACTGTTCACTGAAATTGAACTTTATTTAAAATATGGCACCTTATTTATGACATACATAAGTCTTTTGCGATGCAAAAAAAAAAGAGATTACACATAATCATTACATCAGCCGATAAGTGACAGTATATATTATCCATGTGGTTTTGTGTGCTTTGTTAACGACTTCCCTTACATACTTAACTAATGACATTTTTGACGATGCTATAAAGTTCTCGGGGTTGGGGGGAATTTCGCCTTCCTTAAGCTCGGGGTTCATCTGGAAGGGAAAATTATAAACAAAATTTTGCCAAGAAGATAATTCTAACTCTATACAATTTATAAAAATAACTTTTGAGTATTAACAGAATCAATTGAATTAATTGATAGTAAAAGAAAGTGAGATTTGAAGTAACAATAACCCGAATGAATCCGTATAAATAAACAATATGATGATATAACTACAATTAGAAATATTAAATTAAAACGGTTATGGATGAAGATAGTTTCTAAAATAAGATAACCCATAATTATCTGTTATAGAGGCTTAGGATTACTAACAATATAGATAACATTCATCAAATATAAAATTTAAAATAATAGTAACAGTAACCACAGTAACAATGCTGAGCCCAAACTAAGAAGAGTGACATCTATATGGTAAGCAAAACTAGGAACTCCATACCCTGAGTCCTACAGGTAAAATAACACTGCTATGGTAGAATGGTAGTTTATTCCTTGGTGATAATGTATGCTATAAAAAAAGGTTCAATGAGATGAGATTAAATTAAAATCATTGTTTCAAATTCAACATAGGGTTTTTAAAATAAAATCAAGTTTAACGTATTATGAACTACACAAATGATTCCATAAATGGGAATAGTATTTCTGGAGCTATCATAAAGTGATATGAGAAATTGATGTAATAAAGGTAATTTCGTGAAATAATACTGAAATAGAAGTTACCTACTTGGATAAGAGGCTTTGGTTTTTAATTTTATTTGTCTAGTTAAGGCCGGGGATCGAGGTTGTCTCTAATAAAAAGAAATAAGTAAGACCTTTTTTTGAAACAATTCAATAATGTAAGGTATTTATTGCACAATGAAATTAACTTTAGGCTTTAAATTACAATTTTGTATTTCTTTTAATTAGTTAGATTTCTAGGTATATTTGAAAACGAGTGTAATAAAATTTTTTGTCCCTAATATACTCAGAAACCTCTATATGAAGTTTGGGGTCTAAATTCATAAGTTGAAAAAATTCCAGGGTTCATATGCAAAATAACTTTTGTATTTTTAAATTCCATTTCTAAGGATTCTGTGAAAAGGGTTTTTTGTTGACCAAACTGGGTGATGTATAATACCACTTTGACCAGAAAAATAAAATAAAATGTTTGAAACAAATTTAAGAATTTTTTGATTAGCCACGCACCCTCAAGCGTGAAGTCAAACTTCCTACGCGCTTTGGTTATCCTCACCCGCGTGCGTGTCTAACACTTCATCTTCCACTTCTCGATATTTGACTTCAGGATTTCAAATTTTGACCATCGATTAAAGTCAGTATTGAATACCATTTTAATTGATTCAAAATCCATTCTTCTTAATTTTTCACAAGAAATCCAAATATATAACTTTTATTAATTGAGATTGATTGTAGCCTCGTATCCAGTTTCTGTAAAAAATTTAAAATTTTGACTTGGGATTCGTTTTTTAATGAATTCAAACTATTACATGTCCATATTATTTCTTTTGAGTGAATTTAGTGCATAATAGTTTTGGTTTAAGATTCTAATTCATAGTTTATAGGGGAGTTTTAGATCTGAAAATTTTTGAGCCATAAATTAAAATTTATGATTAGGGTATTTAAACTATGTAATATCCAAATTGTCCATTGCACCTACGCTCTTAAGAACCGAAGATCAAACTTTTCCATTTTGAAACAAGTTCAATGTTAGGAACACCGAATCCGCATTGGAGCTTAAGCTTTAATGTAATTTTCTGCTATTTGATTCAGTTCAGTGAAAACAAATGAAAATTTTAACATGTAAAGGATGAAAATAATCCTAGGTTAGTGCAGAAACACAATCGAATCAATAAAACTAAGTTTAACTCATAAAATGTTGAAATACCAGAATTTCCTATTTTGGATCTTGATTTTTTAACAGTAAATATGTACGTTTTAACAATGGTAATAAAGGACTTTTATAGGGTTGAAGAAGGGGAAATGGATGGTAGTCTTAGAGGTGGATATTGTTGGAGTTTTATTTGGAGGGATAATGGGTACTGTGAAGTTCACATTTAATACCATGTGTCGTAGTCCAAATGGTTGCTTATGTGTCTTCTAAAGCAGCCTGGGGTGTTAGTGAGATTAGTTTGGTTTGAGTATTTGGTCTCTAGGTAGTTTAAGTTTGTGTATATAGTCCTTTTCATATATTTTTAAAAGTTTTACGAGCTAAAAGGAAATTTTACAAACTCGTATTGGTATGTCATGGTACTTATAGTAATTTTTTATGCTAGAGGTTGTATGTGTAGGACCTCCATCCCTGAAGCCAAGAAAGAGGAGCAGGAATAAGTGGTCATCCTCTCCTGGCCCAGTAGTTCCGTAACTACTACCGTGGTTGTTTCCAATGGCGAGCAAAGCCATTTGTGTTTGCAAAAGTTGGCATTTCTTAGCGTTGGTGGTCCCAAAAAGTCATCGTTAGGAAAATACCAGGCGTGAAGGTAATTTCTACTCGGATATTGCTCTATTGTGATACTCCAGAAATAACATGCATTCCAATAGGTGTCATACATTGCAGACCTGCTGTCCGAATTTGATGAGAAAATTCATTGATTGGGCTAGCTTTCATAGATGCCCGATATCCCTCCAAAATAGGCTCTATACTAATTTTGGGAGCGAAGCCCTCCACTTAAGTAATAGGTTTAATTATTTAATGTGAGAAATCCTTCCCAGAAAGTCAAGGAAGTTAAGTTATAAAAGGCGGTTTGCAATAAATTATGGGTTTGGGGTTGGTTGAAGGGTTTAAACGAAGTTTTGAAATTTTTTTATGGTCATTTTTGGAATTATTATGACCTAGGGATATTCTATGTAATTTATTTTTTCTTTGGTATATAGTTCGATAATAAACAAAGCTATTACTTTTATTTGCTCGCTTATCGGTAGATGATATTTCTAGTTTTTATCATTGGGTAGTCATGTTTTCCGAACGTAAGTTAAATAGAGATATCATAGTATATTCGTTCGTTTGGGTTGTTACCGGTGTGAAGTGAGCCACTCCAAAAAAATCTCTCTAACATCATATGCTTTCAAACAGTATATAAGTAAGCTATGTAATTTATCGGGTACCATATCGGGATATGGATATACACATGAGACATAAAACCATGTTAAGAATCTTGGTTTGCATATAATTTAAACTCCCAACTACCTACATTCTACCCGTTTATTGTGTCTATATATTCATTGTAAATTGAAGATATTTCCGCAATGAACTAAAAAAATTTCATTTTCCATTAATATTTCGAAGACTCAATCGAAGCCCTTAGTATTTTCTGGGACAATAGTTAGTAATGACGCACAACTCTTAGATATTTTCTTTAAAATATAATTTAAGTTTAGAGATAATTTTTTCTTGAAAAATCTAGGGATCACTTTTTGAAGAAGGTATAGCAATGTTTGAGATGCTTATAATAATGAAAATTTTCTTGCAATCAATTGATTTGTTTCTTAATAAAATAGTAATGAAGGAATATCCTTCTCCATTTTAAACATAAGTTATGAAGTGACAAAAAAACTAAATTATCTTGTTATGTGAAGTTGAAAATCTCCTTTGGGTTACATAATATATAATATAATTTATCATTGTTTAACCATTAACACCATTTGCATTACCTTTAAGATTTTTTTTAACAAGGTGAGGTAGTAGTGGTTTAGGGATGGCATTTTTTCTCGCGGTATGGGGATTAATTTTAAAGGTCGGCTATAGGTTTTAATTTTATTCCACAAAATTTTTTGGGTCAGGTTCGGGTATTTGGTCGGGGCACATGCACACGCACACATAATATATAATATTAAATAAACTAGTTCTATCTAATTTTCTATTTTTCGGCCCTCCATTTCAGTTCCTCCTCATTTTTATTACCCCCTCCTCTCCAAATGATTCCACACCTTAACCCACCACCAACGGCGACTCCCCCTCCGCCAGCGCCGCCGCCTTCACACCCTCTTCTACTTTATTCTTCTCCTATTACTCGCCCCTAGTAGTAAGTAAAAAATTAGGGCTTTTTTTATGTTTACACACACACACACACACACACACACACATATTATTCTTTTGCTCTATTTATGAGACCTATAACTTGTTGATTGTGAAGAATGGGTCAAAACTCCAATTTGTCGAGCTTGAAGATCATGCAATCATTGGATTTTATTTTATAGTCACATTTCATATTTGTCATTTTCAACAATTGGAACTAAATTTATTTTGTTCGAATATTTGTAATTTGTTGGTGTTTATATGCTTAATATTTGGATGACTATCCCTAAGTTATTTTTGTTAAAACCCTAAGGTTCATTGTGATTTTTTACTTTTTATTTAATTCACGTTGACCTATTTTATTTTATTTTATAAACACTCCATTTATGTCATTCATCATTATTTGTCATTAATTTAGCACTATTTTGGTATTTTATTGTCATATTTATTGGGAAAAATTAATAAAAGGCTAAAAAAAATATTTTTTTAGAAAAAGTTCCTTGCGAGGAATTCGATCCCCACTATAATGGGTACGGGGTATTTAGCGGGTTTGGGGATTAAAATTCCAAACGGGGATGGGGATGGGGATGGAGGTGCATCCCCGACCCCGCCCCGCCTCGTTGTCATCCTTATCCCGGTGGAAAGACATATTGAAATTAATAGATTAAAAAATAAAAAGATGAGAATTTTGATCCCATTTTTGAAGTAAAAAAAGAAGAATGTGAAGAGAAAGACGATGATAGAGAAATACTTAAAGAGAAAAATAAACTCCCTACGGAAGAAGGAGAAACGAAGACGGAGGAATATTAGATGAATAAATAATAAACTCAATTCTTGTGTGCAGTGTTGAAGAGGAAGGTCCTCTTGTAAATATGAATTATCTTATACTTTTTCTTGTTTTTGCAATGATTCATATTTTGTTGCAATCTTTTATAAAACAAATGTGATGTATTACTAAATTAATTTCCAAAGGTTCTGCAAAATTTTGAAAAGTTTTCTAAAAGGCTTGTAGTTATTAACAATGATAACTCATGGATCTCCAATCAACTTGAGGTTTTGAGATTAAAAAATAATTTGCTAGATTTGAGGATTTTATATATGATAGAAGAAAATGATTATTTAGTTTCAAGAAAAAAATAAAATTGAAGAACTTGAAAAGGGAAATAAGTACCTAGAAAATGAAGTTGAAAAGTTCAATTTAGGAATATTATAAAGGAATGCATGAAGAGAGAAAATATTTTATAAAAACAAAAATAAATTATTTGTAACACCTGAAGGACGCTACTAAAGGTAAAGTAAGAAAAGTAAAAATATGTGTTAATTTGAACATTTGCCAAACCAATTAATTATGCCCAATGGCTAAATAGAACACTTGAGGAAGCTTAAACATTTTATAAATGAATGAAACATTTATTTTTCTCATTAATATTCAAAGTCTATTTTTTATTAAAAAAAGTGTAATATATTTTATGATCATTAACATGAAGTACATAATTGTCCCTTCACGCGAATAATCATTAACATATAGCATGTAACACAGATACAATCAATGGTGAATACACGTAGCACACAAAATAAACCACTGCAGGACTAACACCTACCTCAAACTAATAAAAATCCACTAAGCTATAAATTTGACTTGAAATTTGAAATCCCCCATCTCCCAAATCTCCCTTTGGATCCATGCTCTCCTAAAAAATGTAATCAACTATTCGTCATGAAGCAGTTCAAAATTCAAGTGCAAGGTCTTTTAATGGAGGCACAAAAATGCGTTCTAATGGATGTTTAGGGTTTAATAGATAAGGGATGAAGTTTAGGGAGTGTATGATGGGTTAAATATAGAGAGAAAACGTTAAAACTAGGCAAATTCGATAGGCTTTATCTAAATAAGACCAACCAGCGGACTCCTCGGGTGGGTCATAGACTGGCCACAAACCTTAACGGTTATGATTGTGCAACATACCCTCTTTTCCACGGTCATGCAAGGTATTCCCATAGTCATGCAACTCCCAGGTTTCCATCTCATCTCAAACTCTCGTTTCTCACAAATTTCGTAATCCTAACCAATTACGAAGTTACCACCACCTAAGATTAACCATCTGACCAAATTATCCTTGCCCTTATATCCTTATTCCAACTTAGGTTGAATCCAAAAAAATCCAAAAAATTCCAATTAAATCCCAAAACATCCTATAATTTACATTCCAAAAGTATTGAGTTCTACACTATCTAGCAATCTTGAATTTGAAATGATTAGGTAAAGTTAAAAGTTAATGACATAACTAGATCTTGATCTAAGTTCATGCAAAAAAAATTATAACTTGGATGAGTTGTTATAAGCCCTAAAAGGTGTGTTTGATAAGACCAATTTAATGGGTAAATCAAAAAAGAAACTTAAAGTGTCTGAAGCCCTAAAACCATTTTTCATCAAATAACTCGACCTAGTTAGAGGCCTCACCCAGAGTCCAACATGGGACTCTTGGCCTAGGTAACACCATACATCGAAGTCCTTATCGTGTGAGCCCAATCGATAGCTCACACCATCTAAAGGTTTATAAGTATGAAATGATACAACCATAAATAATCAAGAGTATAATTATAATAAATAAGTTATCGAGTTTATTAATGTTTAGATGAAGGGCTTTAATTTTAAGCATTTAAATTGAGTTTAAGATAATAATATGATCTAAAATAAAGTCATCAGTTAACAAACTTTAGTAAGTCCCGTCATACATCTTGGTAATAAATTTATGATAAAAACAAGGGGTACGTGCAAGAAAAAGTATAATATTTTATTATTAAATAAATTACTTATAAGTTTTATGCTACTCCCCTCTAGAATTTGCAAAACTGTTACTAGATTTTCAACTTATAACCAAAATTCTCTCACTTCTTCATAATTTCATCTCTATAAAATTTTCATAAATTTATCTTCCAAAAATGTGCACCTCTTACCAACTGTGTGGCCCTTTATTTCTGTTAATAAGGTGGAAATTGACATGAAATATGTTTTTATAAGATTTACAATGTTATGCAATTGATGAATATAACAATCCTTATATATAGTAACACTTATTTATTTATTTATTGCAACTGATCTCTCAATTGATGACAAGACAACTAAATTGTCAAGGGATATGAAGTTATATCTTTTATTTTAACCCCACATGGTTCCCAAGGTGAGGCTCACCAGTTGCCTCGTATTACCTTGTATTGAGTGTCGTTTTATATTTTGGACGAGAGCACATGGCAGACCCATACGCGACCAAAAAGGAATGTTACGAGTTGGCTTTTGAAGTTTATAGGGGTTGACCTCACCCACCTTCAACATCCTCACCTCCTACTAAGTGGAAAATCTGGTCACAGTCCTCGAACACATCCGACCTCGAACTTCGACCATTGCCGATGCTTGTGGGATCTATCGGTAAGCTAACGTCGTTATTATACTTTGTTAATTACTCTCCTTGTGTCCCTCAAGGAAAAGTTAATGACTACACACCAGAAAGATATCAGGAGAAGATATGAAAATATTATTCCCCGTGTGCTTTACCTATCATCATTACCTCACTCAACTCACTAGAGGCGTGATATTTTCTTTCTTCATCAACAAAAAGACACTTGTGGCCTGGTAATCACCTCCCCACCCCCCCCCTTTATCCCTCCTCATATCTCTCTTCTTCTCCCTTCCTCACTCCCTCTATCTCTCTAGACTCTATCTATATCTCTCTCTTATCTTCCTATAAACAAACTAATAATGTACATTTAAGGATCGACCATTATCTATTATCTTTTTATTTTGCCAAACTAAAAGTATAACATAGAGTATGAGAGAAAGACCCATTTGTACAGTGCATCCATGATGTTACCGACTCAGTGGTAGAAAAGTCCATTTCTCTTATGTACGTAGGAAAACATCTATCTTTTTTCTATTGGTATCCACCACCTCAAGTGTGATTACAGATGATTTTGCAAATCGCCGATTCATTCCATAATTGTGGGTGACCTTACTATAGGTTTGAAACTCTCCTAACCACTTAAGTCTCACACGTATATGTTTGTCACCACACTAAGCTTGACCTTAAGTGTACTCAAAATCACTCTCTCAAAGGAACTAGTAACACTAATCCACCCTACATGACATCTCTAAGCCACTAGAACATAGCAATCAACTATTCTTCCACGCGGTGCACTTAATTTCATGAATAAGTTACTCTACCTTCCTTAGCACTGAAATGCAACCACAATACTCACTGAACCCAAAAATTCTAGTATGTTCATTCTGAGAAACTTAGGAATCTCTCATGTCTCAAAGTCGGTCCAGTATTAGGCACATACACAACCAACAGATGCGGACATCTCTGGAATATGATAGTACTTCAAAAAATTATACTTGCTTAATTATCTCCATGAAGTTTTGGGGGCATCCTCTTCGAACTCCTTAAATCCTTCTTGGCTCTTGGCTCTTGGCTCTCCAAAGCATCCTCATCATCTCGATCCTTCTTCGTTACACATCTCCTCGAGTTCACCAGCCTCCCGAGACAAAATCAATCATCGTTGATTCATGTATAATACCACGTATTTTTGTGGATTATATATATTATTTATTAAGTAAGTAATAAATTAATAAATGTGATTACTTGTGTGGTTTAGTAATAATAAATTAGTAATTTAGATAATAATTAAATATTACATGCAATGTGATTTTTGTAACGTGTATTTGTAATAACTAATTAGTGATATTAATTATATTATTGTGGACTCTATGTATGCGTAGAAATATTAAGTGAATAATATATTGACGCCATGAGGTATTAGTGTGGGTTATGGGTTGTATTATTTAGATTGGACTCTCGGGTGACACGGATGCCCATTTATATGTTTTTACCACTTTAAATTGTTCCCGGTGGGTAGGTATACCCTTAGGAGGAGCTTCGGGTCAATTCCGATAGTGTTTCAGGTTTCATTTAAGGGCCTAAAAATAGGCATTTATTATAGGTGCGGGAATTTAAGGTTTTATATATGGTTAAAAGTTATTAATTGTCATTATTCACAAGGGAGAAGAAAACCCTAGTAGCCATGGGTCTTTAGGAGAAGTAAAGGAAAGTTCAAGGACAAACCATAGGGATTCAAGCCTACACCGCGTGTTCTTCACTTTTCAGGCAATAATATATTGCAATCTTCATTGCAAATATGTACCTGATTTAGAATATGTATTTTTCCTTTTCAAATCTGAATATTAAAGCATGTTTAGGGATTAAATCTTTTAGGATTGAATATATTGAAGATGTGGGTTAATTAGAAGGAATACAAATCTGTCATGCATTTGATACTTATACTTTGATGAATAAATCATGAAATTGTTGGGCTAAATATTGTAGACCTAAGAATTAATCAATGATTTAGGATGCGGATTCATTATTATTTTCGTATGTTAATGTATGTTATAGTTCTGATATTAGTGATGATCAAATCCTAAGATGATTTCAAGACGAGTTAAGTTGCAAAGTTTGGATCGTTCGGTTTTGATATTTAATTTGATGTTTTTAGAATCATATGATTGTGTAAAAAGGTTTGGAAACATGTTGCTATACTTATATTTGGTTAGGTTATTGATTGATACTATTTTGGAGCTTGGTTTGGGCATAAATACTCCTTCTCTAAAGAAAATAACCTAAGAATCAAATTTTTATTTTTCTTTCTAATTTATAAAGACTCGATGTAAAGTTTGGAGTATGTGTATTTAAGACCACATTCTCCCTCACTCAAATCATCAACCTCAAACTCTCCATAATGGTTCGATATGTTGTCAAGGTTATCACGTTTAGAAATGTCCTCATCAGTATAAGACATACTTGAAGTGCTAACGTGACTAGCTATGAATGCGATGAAGTCATGTCCAAACGTTGATTCATCCTCGGAATCGATCTACTCAACATCACTATTGCTTAGAATGGAATTATAGGCGGCTTTGCCTTTGCCATGTGTTTTAATATCGGTGGGACACTCATGGGCTTTGTGACATTTCCCTTCGAACTCCTAACATCTCACCGATTCTTATTTCTTAGGATACTCATCTCTAGCTTTCTTTTGACCACTCTTATAAAAATTCTTACCTGCTTTAAATTTTGATTTTCTCAAAATTTTAATTTTCCATTTTGGATGGATTTTGATTTTTGAATTTGAGAAACTTTTTGAATTCTTTAGCAAACAAGGCAAGATCATCTTGATCAAAATCAAAATCGAATCCAGAAATAAACTTATTCTTTTTTCCTTTTTCTTTTTTGGGTTTTATGGAACATGTCTATTTCTTAAGTTTGAAGATAATCTATGAGTTTTTCTAGCCTAATTGTGTCTAAAATTCCCAAAGCATTAAGGATGGTAACTTTCGCACTAAAAGGAGACAGGAGTAACCATGGAATTTTCTTAGCAACTCTCATTTCTAGAATTTTCTCACCCAAATTAAAATTAGAATTCAAAATATTAGACAAACGAGCATAGAACTCATCAAAATTTTTAGTTTTAAGCATGATTACAGTCTCAAAATTTGTATTGAGGTTTTGAAGATTAGAAGCGTTAACATTAGTTCCCTCGTGTGTGAGCTGAAGGATATCCCAAGATTCTTTAGACATGGTACACGTTATGATACGACGAAATTCGTCGAGTGTGACACCACCAAAAATAGTATTCAAACCACGAGAGTTAAACTTACTCAGTCTAAAATCATCTTCATTCCAATTAGCGACTGGATTGAGACTAATGATATTTTCATTAGTAACAATAGGAGGAGTCCACCCCTTTTAACAATGAGCCAAACGCACTGGTCGATCGATTTTAGAGACGATCCCATTCGAGCTTTCCAGTAGACATAATTTGTGTAATTAAACAAAGGTGACCTATCATACTAATTCTCCATATAACGACCGGGATTCATTTAAATAACTTGTAGAAATAAGCATTGATACTAATTTGTAAAATGGATTTTATGGGGTAGTCTGATTATATGTAAAAATCATAGATTAGGACACATACAAGCCAAATTCAATTCAGTCAAATTTTATCTTGATTAATTAGGTGAATCTAAATATGCAAAATATTAAACCTAAATAGAAATAAACAAACCACAAGGGTGTATATGAGGAAAAAATCCCTTTCAGGAAAAAGCTATGGTATTTAGCACTATTACAACTAGGTATTATAGAATGATACAGGAAAACTTACAGACTTAGACACCACTAAGTATGGTAATTATGTCATCCTTTTATTTTGCTAACAGAAAGCGATACAGATCAAGTAATTCCCCACACAACAAGCTCAACTTGCCTTGTTGTTTATCGATCCGCCTCAGAAAACTCTCTTCCTATCTTTAGCGGTGAAGAATTACTCCATAGGGATAAGAATATATGATGTGTTTTTCAAGGTTTGATAAAGTGATCAAAATATATACAAGGGTTTTGGATTTGAAAAAACAAAGGGTATGATCATTAAAAAAAGATGTCTAATAAGTCTTGAGAGAAATTACAAGTTCGTATCTCAGTATTTAGGGAGAAAATCTCCAAGAGATAGACTTGAAATATTCCATTTGAAATCACGTAAAAAATAAATTTTTGCCAGCTCGTTCGAACGAGGTACATCTTGTTCAAACGAAGATTGTGATCTCATTCAAAATATGAATATCTTGTTCGAACGAAGTACCTGATTTCGTTCGAACCACTTCTAATGACCTATCCAATAGGATTCCAGAGTGAGCCAAAAGTTATCTCGCTCGAAGTTATTCTAGCGATGTAGGTAATCATTTTGGAAAAACATTTTATGTTTTCAAATAGTTTTAAAATAACCTTGAATAAATAGATTACACAAAATTAAAGTCATATACCTTCTCCACATGATTGTTATGATGATTTCAACTCATTGATCTTTGATTGTTGCATTCGGTCACTAATTTGTCTTCACTTGAAACTCTTTAGAATGTACACGATGATGTATCTATGTAACAGAATATTCTAAACTTAAAAATATAATGATCAAATATAAATCTTTCTCTTACACCTAACACTTTCAGTTCAGCTCCTAACACATCATAGCCTGCACACACATCTACTTCTCTCTTTATATCTTGAATACATGCCTTTCAAGGCATTTTGTTAGAGAATTTGTGTATCATTATATATCACATGAGCATTTTAGTTTGTCCTAAGAACACTGAGGACACTACCGCTTCAGGCCAAGTGTTAGAAAATCATAAGAGGGTCTTAGAGTCACATGGAGATCTACGTGCTCTTTCACATGCGATATGACATCCTCGAGGAAGGACATTTGTGAACTAGTCTAGTTAGATTTTCTCAATACACTTGTAATATTCTTTTATAATGTTTTATAATAGAAAAAATAAAGGGGGGTTATAGGAGAATAAATTGTCTTATTCTACTTTTGGTAAAAACATTCTCTAGGTTTAGTCCAAGTGGTCATTTCGATTAGCTATATAATTAAAATTCAAACATCAGACATCATTAACTTCATCCTAGCAGTGTTCACGACACTTTGTTGAGAATGCGACTCTAGGATTAAGTTAAAGGACTTCAACAAGCATAGTTTACTTAGTTTTTGTCATATTCAAATTGGATTTTCACAAATCATAAAATATTATAAAATATGATTTTATGGGTTGTGATATATATATATATATATATGTGTGTGTGTGTGTGTGTGTGTGTGTGTGTGTGTGTGTGTACTACTTTATTGAAAATTTTATAAATATATTGGTTGAATTTTGGTATGAGTTACATTGTTCAATTTCACATGGTGAACCAACTCCTAAACTGGATTCATGACCTGGTCGCTAAAGCGTTGCTTCAACAAAAGTCCTTCACTGCCATCGAACTTGTCCATAGTCTTTAATAATTTGTTGTTTCATCCTTCCATCCATTACACACTACTTATACAAATTCATTTATCACTAAAATAAAAGGCTTTGACTGCTCACATTTGTTTGCAAGATATCATTTATTACAAGATCTTCTGCACAAGTGAAATTCGAATCCACGTAGAACTTGATTTTTGACGATATTTTGTAAGTGATTTTCCGATATTTCTTTAAGTGGGATAAGGCTTGCATACTTAGCCCTTATGGATTATTTTGCAAATATTAGAGTCTATTTAGGTAAAACCTTGACACACATACACTAAGGAGGTGATCCAACAAGGTTGAATAAGGCACCATTTTGTAAGTCCGATTTTCAAGGGCAAAAAACATTTTGATAAAAATATTATCCTAAGAATTTTTCATTCAATTTTGTATGTTCATTGAGATATTATTGTTTTAAATATTTATGATTGATAATTTATTTGAAGTTTTATTCACTTCACCTTAATATAAGAACAAAAATCATTTTCAAAATATTTTTTTGAGAAACTTTGACTCAATTGATATTTCAAGTCACACTTCATTAGTTTTGAGAAATCCAAGCACATTAAAAATGTTCCAAAAGCTTTGGAAATTCACATAGTATTGGGTACTTAGAACATTTGTGAGCTCTCAGTTCCCGCTCATTTGGAGCAAGGTTCGTCTTTGACTCAAAATAATATTTTAATTGATAATGAAGACATCAATTTTTGGGCTGAAACTTGTTGTGGTTTTGAATAGTTGTCCGAGTATTGTTACCTTCCCACGTTGGAATATAATGTGTGAAATATATTTAAGGAAAGTTACAAAAAAAAAGTGAGTGTAAGACGTAGTTCCAACTTTGTGATTCCTACCACAATTCATTTGATGTTCGTTCGGCACGAGGTTTTTTCATTTGTGGGTTTTTTCCTCGTTACACCTTTGTGTTGTATGATTGATTTTTTTGCATTTATATTCATCATTTAATTTTACAGGATAAATTTTGGTGTAATCTATTTAGTAAATCATTTTTCATATAGACATATATTGTTATTTAAAAAACCTTAAAAGGAATTAAACTAAAGTTTTTCCAGCATGAGGAAACTAGATTTTATCTGGGTATCCCAACTTCTTAAGTGATTTTAAGTGTGTATTTATCAATTATTGAACCTGTTTAGCACTCAATTAGCACTCCCAATGAGGAGGGTTGATATTTGAGATGCCGTTTTCTTAAAATTATTAATTTAGAAACAAATCCCAACATAATATTTACATTTCCTCTACCCGCATTTAAAATTTCTCTTCTTCGATTTAAAATTTGTCCAGCTTCTATTGCCCACACATAGTTGCGGAACCATTATAGTCTATAGAAGAAGAAAGTATGTTTTAATTAGAGTGTACCAAAATAGATATCTTAATCCCCCTTGAATTTTTTAGGTAAAGGGAGTGAGATAGTTTTATAAGTTTATTATAAAACCATCTATGTGCTTAGGAGGAAAAGCCTGGTTGTTATTAAAAGGGAGATAATTACAGTGGGAAATAATTGTTGAAGTACTTGAAGAGATGGAAAAGGATTTTTTTTTCTATTGAAGATGAAGTTAATGATGAGGTAAAACCAAAATAAATGAATGTCTCAAGAAAATTGTGTAACTGTTACTCTAGGCAAAAAGATAAATGGTAGTTCCATAAATATGACTAGGAAAAGAGGGAGAAAATGGGACGAAGCAAAGCATAATTAGAATTATTATATGGAACATAAAGGGATATAATGACCCTCATAAGTTGATGGAGGTGAAATTTTTTATTAGGGATAATAGTTTAAATATTATTATATTAGTTAAAGGTTAGTTGAGAAAGGCAAATATATAGAAAGTTAGAGTTATTTTTTAGTGGAAGTTAATTCACAATACTAAATGTTAGTGGACTTGGGAGGGTATGTCTTGATTGCGACCTTGATACGTAGGATGTTGAAGATTTAAGTAGCATGAATCAAGCTCTTTTGCTGGAATTAGTATTAAGAATACTAGTAAACAACATCTTTTTTTTACTAGTATTTATGGTGCTAATAAAATTTCAAGAAATAGCTTATGGAGATATCTTGAAGATGTTATCCCTCTTTATAATTCTGAAACTTGGATTATAAGAGAAGATTTCAATGCTATTAGAAATGATGAAGAAAGGGTATGAGGTGTTAGTATTGATTGGGAAGAGGCAAAGGAGTTTAATAATTGCTTTAATAATATCACAATAGAAGAATTTTCAACCAGAGGTAAATGGTTTACTTGTGATAACGGTAGGGAAGGTAATGAAAATATCCAAAGTAAAATAGATAGAATTCTCCACAATGGTACTTGGAATCATTCATTTATATAGTGTGAAGTTAGGGCTAAACTACTAAGTATTTATGATCATTCTCCTCTTTTTATGGAGTTTAAAATGGAAACGAAAAAAGTGAATAAACCTTTTTTTTTTCCTGATAATCATAACTCTTTTATGGAGATCTTGGAAAAGGCATGGGATACTAATATTGATGGGAGTCCTATGTTTTATGTTGCAAAAAAGTCTTAAGTTGATGAAGAAAGACTTTAGGAAACTCAATGAAAAATGGTTTTCTAATACGTCTCTAACGGTTAAAGCAAAAATGGAGGAACTTAACTTAGTTCGGCAAGTTTTGATAAAAAAAATAAGGGGGATAAGTATTTAATTCTTGCTAGGAAGAAATTCCAATTGGATTACTTGGAGTTAAGGAATATGAAGGAGGAATTTTATAGAAATAAATCTATAATTCAATGGTTGGAATTGGGGATAAGAATAATGCTTATTTTTATAATAATGTCTGGAGTTGTGTAGAAATAAAATTTTGACTATTAAAGATGAGGATGCAACTGTTTATTCGGGACAAAAAGAAGTTCATAATGAAACTATGAGGGTTCTATACAAATTATTGGGTGTTAATAAAGGTAATAATATGAGTTTAAATAAACTTTGGATAGTATTTGTGGGTGGAAAAAAATACATGTACAAAAATTATATGACACATGGCGAGCACACCGATCAAGATGGAGAGAAGCATACGCTCCAACAAAATAAGGACGACTAGAATCCTTGATAAGCTAGAAGACTGAGGAGCAGTATTTCATTTAAATCAAACTCTATAAGGATATGGATTATCCAATTGTAACCCCTAACTCTATATAAATCGGATATCCCCATTATGAAAGGGGGGCTCAGAGGCTAAAGAAACACTCTCCTGTAAACTCTCTCATTATTATAGTGAAACACCATTGAAGCGCCGTGGACGTAGACCATTGATGGTTAAACCACATAAATCTTTGTTTCATTCTCATTTATTATTATACATGCATCGTGATGGTTTGCACCCCCCCTACGGGTGATTTTTTCTGGTATCACAATCGACGCTGTCTGTGGGAAACAACACAAAAAGTTTTCCCTTCACGTTTACGAGATGAAGATTTACGTTGCGATCCCATGGTGTACACGCATGATAATAAATAGGTAAGTTTTCTTTTTTATCTCCATATGAACGATTATATATTTTGTATAAATATCGTTTCATTAATGCATGATTTTCATACATTTGGATTTATAAATCTTGTATTCAATTTTTATTTAACTGCAAATCTACACAAGAGTGTTGATTATTCAAAATGAATTTCTCTATCGGAGTTATATGAAGACTCCCTAAATATTTGGATTCTCTTGAGAAATCCTAACCAAACACCTTATTTACTAGGTTACATCATATATTCTGATTCCCATATCCCAAATTTTCTTGGAGATAAACGTGAAAAGACTGTTCTTTCTCCTGAGACCGTGTTGGACACATCTTTACAAACATATCTAATCCAACAGATATGTTCTCAGAAAGATCTATAAATTTTAGGCACACGATCATGCCGAAAAATACTATCGCCTTTCACACAATTTGTTCTAAACTGAGATAACCACGATTCTGTCTGGTGGTGGATTTTCTGTAACCAAAGGTCGTATTTAATTTGTGATTTGGGGTTGTCATTTAGGAGAGCACCACCAACTGATGGAAAACCTATGATCAAACCCAAATTTTTTATACCGGCAAACAATTTTCGACGACCCAGAGACTGGCCGATTTCTCTATTAGTTTCGATGGATTCTCAGAGCCTCATGTTTGAGAAAATTTCATCACAACGATATATACAGACCAGATTCATGTACGAGTTAATGTCAAACCTAAGCGACATCCCAGTGGCCAGAGGTCGGTCATCAAAACCTAAACCCATATGGTTATGGTCGTCTGAAAAACCATCCTTGTTCAGCAAAGATTATGCAGTTTCTCTTCGACCACGAGCTTCTAGTCACTGACTGTTGACTCCACCGAACACTTCCCCGAACAGCACGGCCATGACACCAGAATCTTCGTAACATTTTTAGAGGCTGGGGTGGTTACCCAACCGCCTATTTTTGCTCGACGGCATAGAGGGGGATGGCATCAATACGATTTCACTCGTACGGTCTCGGATGGGGCACGTGGGGTCTTAAACCTCTTTGACTTGATTAAAATCAACCTTTGTTGTTTAAGGCTTTTAGTTTACAGGAGGGGGCATTTATTGTCGGGCACTTCTTTAACTGCGACCATAATCACTCGTCGGCAGCAAAAATAAGGGAGAGCATGATTCAGCACACACTGTTTTAAGCACTGTTATATTTCAAACGTCTTTGGAGCACAAATCCAGCTGGGGCGTGTGGGGCTTTAAAAATCTTTGGATTTGTTAAAATTAACACTTGTTGTTAAAAGGACAATACCCCCCATTTTATTTTACTGCACAGCTTCATGTGGAAACAGATTTTTAAAATCAACTTATATTTGATTATTTGCTTGGAGTTCAAATAATTTTGCAAAAATTTGAAATTAAATCCTATGTCTTACATCTAGGATATATTTGACAAATTTTGCATTATTCAATTCTCTCTCCGAAAAAATAATAGGGGTTTCACTTAATGCACCATGATATTCGTTTGTCCATTAAATATGCTCGTAATTTTTATCACGGATTAGATTCAACAATGATCTAAGATGACACTTTTTATTCGACCTTATTATAATTATTTTGTTCACATAAATGGTGGGTCGCACTTCTAGAGTACTCTTGTCATTTATTCGATCACTTAATTTTGAATATTGTCATCTAGCTACAACAATTAAATCTCAACAAAATGAGATTTTTTGTTATAACCAACGGATGGTCGGTGCTGATGTAAAAAACTAGACTAGGTCTAATTATTCAATCACAGATAATATTTTCAAGTAAAAGAAAGATACAATTTTTTTTAAAGTGGTTCGGCTTATAGGGAAAAGTCTACGTTCATTGTGCTTATTATTGCCTTGTGTTTGCCTTCCAATCACTTTCCCTTGACGAAGGGATTACAACGTATTTATAGCCCTGTAGGGAAACAAAGAGATTGAATGTTAAAGGATGTAATGCCTTTATAGATTATGCATTTACATCAGTACATAATGTCCATAATGTTTCTGGCTGTTGGCATTTTGCTGTTGGTCGGCCTCCCTACTATTGGTCGAGCTTCCTGGTGTTGGTCAGCATTCCAGTATGATGGTCGACATTCCAGGCCTTGGTCGGTGGTTATGCCTTGTTGACTGGGATTATTTCTATAGTGCATGACACATGTCTATTTCTGATTGGTCGACGTATGTGGGCAATTTTTAGTATCAATAAAAGCCCCCAATGTTCCATTCTTGATGCTTGCTTGAATGTATGGAGCATTTAGTTATGGAAGTAGCTCGAGCTACATTTCTGATGCCTGGTCAGTTGTCGACTTCCAACACTTGTAAAATTATTAGCTTTGCTGATAGCGTGTACTCTTGATGGAATTTTTGTAAATATCCAGAATTATAATGAATCATTTTGGGGCAAAGACATCTTTTTCTGCTTAGCCACCAAAATTTCAATCGTCATTTCACCTTAATCATTATGTTCGCCAGTTTTTGAGGCAATCTATAAAAGGCGATAAAATCCCGATCATCTCTTACCTCAAATCCTCTAAGTTTTTGCTGCACTTTCTTGAGCGTTCGTGCGATCGTTCTTCCTGTCTTTTAGTTCTTGTTGAATCCTTAAGTCTTTGTAAGAATTCTTTCTCTTTTTTCTTTTATTCATATTGAATCATGGTTTACGTTGTTGTCTCTCTAAATGTGCTTAGAAAGGAATGGAACATACTAGACTGGGTAGACTTAGAGTTCCCCAATCCCCTAATAGACGTTTTTTCTTCGTCTGAAGGTCATTAGATCCCCTCCTTATTCGTTGTTGAATGCGGCTTTACTTTTCCCCCAAATCATTTTTGTCTAGAATTGTGTCAATACTTTGACATTGTACCTGCTAGAGTAGTCCCCAATACTTTGAGGGTTATTAATGGTGTTCATAGGCTCAATCAACTCCATGGGACCCATATAGGCATTCCCAAAATCATGTTTTGTTATAAGTGGATCACCAGTAACAACGCTTACTATTTAAAAACTAGGTCTGTAAATAGAGCTTTAGTTGTTAACCTTCCTGACTCCAATAGGGATTACTTCGACCATGGAGTGATTGCCAAAAATTGGCAATATATACCCCTAACAAGGGGTGAAGTATACAATGGAACAAAGTGCCCTCAAGAGGGTCATGGGATAGGTTATTTTAATTCTTATGTGACTTTATTAATAATTTTTCTACTGAAATATTAATTAATTGGTTGTTTGTTTACTTGCAGTTGATAGGAAGAGGAAGTGTCCTAAGGAGGGTGACATTAAGCTTGACGAGCTCAAGTTTATATGGGGCCTTCATAAAAAATTAATGAAAAGCATACTAGGTCAGCATTATACTTGCTGAAATAGAGGAGTTCTAGTCACCTCCTTTATTGCCCGACCTTCTACTATTGCTCTCACTAATATGCTTGACTTGGTCCAGGACCCAGTGTCCACTTTATCAAGCAGTGGTGAGATTGTTGTTGGCCCTTCTTCTTTTGAGTCAGACGTTCCTCTTCTTATAGCCATGGGAAAAAGAAAGTTTCCCAACATTCTTAATGCTGCTGCTGCTGTTGGCACCCACAAGTCTGTGGATAGTGGGGCCAAAAGGAAGTATGATGCTGGGAAGAAGCCCCCAAGAGATGACCTAAAAATATTGAGGAGAGGCCCTGCTGCTAATCGGGTTGAAGGAATTGTCGATGCCGACCAAAAGAGCTTTGTCGGTGTTAATCCATCTACTGTTGGCTTATCTGTAGCCATAGGTAATGGCTTGGCCAGGAAATTGATAAAGTCTGGTACTGTTCCAGACCACAGGGGTGCTTCATCTTCTATGCTCCGTCTTAAAATTTCTGAAAGGGCTTCTCAAAGCCTTGCTATGGTTCCTTTGTAATTTTTCTTCTTTCGTACTTTGTACTTTGTCTTAGACTTTTTATACTGATTTTTCCTTTCTTCTTTGCAGTTCTTGGTTGATTTCAACCAGATGTTGGAGAAGGACGATGCTCTTCGTTCTTCTTTAACTGATGTTGAGGAGGCTTTTGCTGGTCTCAAGAAGTCTTTGCTTGACTCCCAATAAGCATTGGCAACTTAAAATAAGAGTTGTAAGAACAAAATAAAAACTATTGAGGATGCTCGACAAAAGGCTAAGGATGAGGCTACTAAAGCTCAGAAGTAGGTGGCTGAGTTGACAAAGACCCTAACTACTAAGAGGGACAAAAGGAAGGACAGAGAAAATTCCTTTAATAAAGGATGGGATAAGGCTATCAATGCTGCCTTGGGAACTCATCTCTAGTGGTTGAGTCTTCTGCTAACTAACCTAAAAATATTGTTGAGTCAGTTCTCCCATTTATCGAGCAACTCACTCCATCCATCCCTTCTACCAACCAAGCTGAAATTGGAACTGATAAAGAGAAGGTATAGATTTGTTCGACAATTGTCCTTTGTATTTTTAGATTTCTTTTGTTCCTTTTCTTCTGTACTTGTAACTTTCTCTTATATCAATAAAATAATTTTTCTTTATACTGTTTTTTGTTTCTTTGGCTGTTATATCTTCTCCTTTTGTTGATCAACTGTTACTTCATTTTTCTAGTTTATGGCCAAGATGGAACAAATTTCTTCAAATGATTCTGATCTACTTAAGCACTACAATAGTTTGTTCAAAGTTGGCCACGTGACTTTAACTGATGAAGAATTATCAGACTTTCTCGGTGCAGATGCTGCTGATCAAGCCAAGGATGCATATATTTACCTCACGTTTCTTCTTGACCGGGTTGTGGCCAATAATGTGGCTTATTTTAAAATGATTGAAGAACTTCAAGAGAAGCATAATGAGGCCAAGGCTTTGCTTCATGCTGAATATGAGGCTAAATATAAGGCTTTAAGTGGAGCTCGGGGATTTGAGGATAAATTGGAGAAGCACCTTTCTATCTGTGGCCATCCCCAATCCCCGCCGCGGAGGGAAAAGGATCCTTCGAGTCCCGCACATCCCCACTCGGGAGAGCGCTTCGGACGGCGTCAATTTGTGAGGTGTGAAAATGTAGAGAGATTCAGAGTTGCCAGTCTATTTTACTCAAAACAGACAAAAGAAAGGGGGAGCCACCCTGAAGGATGGCATCCAAAGACATACGGGTTCGTGCGAAACCAAAATGATTCGAGAAGGGTTCAGAGGCTTAGTTACGAAATGGGAAAGGTGTTAGGCACCGATTCCGCCCTTTCGGTCTCTCATGAATATTTGCTATTTTCCTTTATACTTTCCCCCGTGATATGTGTGCATGTGTATATATAGAATGGAGGTAGGAATCCTCGACTTGTATCATGAAAAAGATAAAGCGAGTCATCCGTAGGAATGTGAGATTAATGTAGAAAATAGGATTTCCGCGACTACCCTTGCGTTGATTGTTATAAGGGAACGATAACGCATGTGAGATAATACGCCACTAAGAACGAATGTATAGAATATAATAGAAAATGGGGCAAAGAGAAGATAGGAAATAAGAAAAAGTGAAAAAAGGACTCGAATCTCGGGTTTTACCCCGAGACGCCTACGTAGCCTATAAAGGCATCAAAGTCCACGTAGTTCGCATACAAAACGAGGGGTGGAGTTTATCCCATAAATCCAAATGGGGAATCTCTTATTTGTAAGTGTGTGTGTGTGTATAGAAAAAAGTGTTTTAGTTGTGAGAAAAGTGTGGAAAAAGTGTGAGAATCCCTATTTGGAATTTATAAGCAAACCCTCTTTTTCTTGTTTTTTTGGGTTTTATTTATATGAAAATAAGAGAAGTGCAATAATACTAAGTAAAAAGTATATTAGGATGTGTGAGATGAGATAATAAAAGTGCTAAGTAAGAAAACAAGTTATTGGGAATTTAAGAGAATTTAAGAGAGAGTTTGAGAAAGTTGGACCTTCTTGAAGATCTTGAATGTTGGAGAGCAACCCTTGCACTTTGGATGATGATGGAGAGTGGTTAATTCACCAAGTTTGATGGAGGGGATGATGAAAAGTGGAAGCAAAAAGAGGATTTGGGAGTTGAAATCACGCTGCATTCGAGAAAGGTTTCTGGGACTTGCTGAGAGTGATTTCCTTATGATCTGAGCTCCCCCTGCAAATGAGGCCAAGACCTCCTTTTATAGGCCTAGGGGTTTGCCGATCGGCATAGAGCCCTTCCTGTCTATCGGCAGGCAGGTGCCGATAGGCAGGTTCTGGGACCTGCCGTTTGGTAGTGTGTTTCAGGCTTTTTTGGAAAATCGGCCGCCGAGGGCAAACCGTCGATCAGAATCGTGCACGGGGCATACCGTTGGAAAGGTAATTCAGAGATCTTCAGATTCCTTTGGACTGCTCCCGAGTTCGGGAGTTACTTTGGGTCAAATGTGGCTCGGAAGCGTTTGTCAGTCCGCTGGACGGGGAATCGTTCGGACGCAAATGGATCGTTCGTCTGCATGGTAAGTCCGAATCGTGCACGGGGCATACCATTGGAAAGGTTAGGATATGTACTTAAACATTCCAAAGAGTTTGAGCCGGTTTGGAGAGTTGACTTTGGTCAATTAGGCCCGGGAAGCGCTCGGTGGCCTCCCGGAGTCAAACGGATCGTTCGTCCGCATGGTAAGTCAGAATCGCGCACGGGGCAGACCGTTGGAAAGGGTATTCAGTGCCCTTCGAAGATTCATTCATCCTCGATTGAGCTGAAAAGTTGATTTAGGTCAAACAGAGCCCGGGAGCGCCCGGTGGCCTTTAGGTCAGGTTTCGAACGCAAACGGACCGTTCGTCCGCATGGTAAGTCGGAATCACGCACGGGGTGGACCATTCGAAAGGGTATTCAGTGCCCTTAGAAGATTCATTCAGTCTTGGTCGAGATGAAGAGTTTGGCTTGTGGTCAAACTGAGCGGGGGAGTGCCCGATGGCTTCCAAATCAGTGCTCGGGACATGACCTGGGTTTACGGTGATGAGTGGAGGTACTAGGGACCTAAGGAGAGTTAGGGGGTAACAGAATGAGGTGTCTACAGAGCCCCTCTGTGGGTGAGTTTGGAACAAATGATAGCCGTCGCTTAGACACCGCATGATGCTTCTGAGAGAGTATGACCGGTTCAGAGGGTCGAGGTCGATTCTGAGGACCTTAAGGAGCGTGCTGGGGATGACCAAATCAGAGGGTCGAGGTCGATTTTGAGGACCTAAGGAAGTGAGGGTGACCAATTCAGAGGGTCGAGGTCAGTTTTGAGGACCTAAGGAAGCGAGGATGACCAATTCAGAGGGTCGAGGTCAGTTCTGACCTAATTCATATGACGATCCAAGATCGGGGTCAATTCTGACCCAAGAGTGGTGACGACCGAGGACTGATGTCAATTCTGACCTAACTCAGGTGATGATCTAAGATCGGGATCAATTCTGACCCAAGAATGGTGACGACCGAGGATCGAGGTCAATTCTGACCTAATTCAGGTGACGATCCAAGATTGGGGTCAATTCTGATCCAAGAGTGGTGACGATCGAGGACCGAGGTCAATTCTGACCTAACTCAGGTGACGATCCAATATCGGAGTTAATTCTGACCCAAGAGTGGTGACGACTGAGGACCGAGGTCAATTCTGACCTAACTCAGGTGACGATCCAAGACCGGGGTCAATTCTAACCCAAGAGTGGTGACGACCGAAGACCGAGGTCAATTCTGACCTAACTCAGGTGACGATCCAAGACCGGGGTTAATTCTGACACAAAAGTGGTGACGACCGAGGATCGAGATCAATTTTGACCTAATTCAGGTGACGATCCAAGATCGGGGTCAATTCTGACCCAAGAGTGGTGACGACCGAGGATCGAGGTCAATTCTGACCTAACTCAGGTGACGATCCAAGACCGGGGTCAATTTTGAACCAAGAGTGGTGACGATCAAGGATTGAGGTCAATTCTGACCTAATTCAGGTGATGATCCAAGACTGGGGTCAATTCTGATCCAAGAGTGGTGGCGACCAAGGATCGAGGTCAATTATGACCTAATTCAGTTGGCGATCTAAGACCAGGGTCAATTATGACCCAAGAGTGGTGATGACCGAGGACCGAGGTCAATTCTGACCTAATTCAGGTGACGATCTAAGACCGGGGTCAATTATGACCCAGGAGTGATGACGACTGAGGATCGAGGTCAATTTTGACCTAATTCAGGTGACGATCTAAGATCGGAGTCAATTCTGACCCAAGAGTGGTGACGACCGAGGACCGAGGTCAATTCTGACCTAACTCAGGTGACGATCCAAGACCGGGGTCAATTCTGACCCAAGAGTGGTGACGACCGAGGACCGAGGTCAATTCTGACCTAACTTAGGTGACAATCCAAGACCGGGGTCAATTTTGACCCAAGAGTGGTGACGACCGAGTACCGAGGTCAATTCTGACCTAACTTAGGTGACGATACAAGACCGAGGTCAATTCTGACCTAAGAGTGATTGCATTTCCTTGGGAAAAGAAAAGAGTTCCACTGGGGGGTAAGAATTGGATTTGGGGTTCCGCTGGGGATAAGAATTGGATTTGGGGTTCTGCTGGGGAAGATTTGGATCGTCCTTTGGGGAGAGATAGCCTGGGGCGAGTGATTCTTCTGAAATCCGCTGGGGAAAATACCATGCGATATTATTTCGCACCGGGTATCCGATGGCTGGGGAGGCTTTGTGTCTTTGATTTGAGCGGAGGAGTTGATTATTGGGGAGATAATCGGTTTGAGGTTGTAAACTCTGCTGAGGAGGTGATTAGGTGGTCCGAGCGCATTGCACGAGAGGTCATTCGCTTGGATTTTGAGGGTTCCGTTGGGAAAAAAAAGGTTTCGCTTGAAGGAGTGCAAAATTTTCTTGACGAAAACGTTCTGAATCCCTCCTGGGATTTTTAAGAATTTTCTGAGGATTTTTCAGGGTTTTCTGTACGAAATTTTAAGGGGGGTGCCGACCGGTATAGATTGAGGGGTGCCATTCGGCAGTGGCACGGACTTTTGGGATGCCTCGGGAAGGTGAGGGGTCAGTGCCATTGTGGGTTCGGGCTGAGTCCCATTGTTTTTGGCTTTTCTTTCTATATCCTGCAAAATGATGTAACACAGAAAACAGATATATGCAATGCAATGTAGTTTTTTGACTATCTTTTATTTTAATGATGAATGAATGCATGCGCTTTTTTAATTTGCTGCTGAGATCGTAAAAAGGAATATTTTTGGAAATTTCAAAGGAAAGATTTTATTTTAAAAAGGGGAATCCTATAAGGAGAAAACAGGATTCTTGAAATTCTTTTCAGAATATCAATTTATTTTTATTGAGTTTTCTGATTTGACAAAAGAGGAAAGGAGATATTTCCCAAAATGGGGGGTTATCGATCGGCAAGCACCCTGACCTTCCTATCCGTAGTTTAGTCCAGTCCCATCATTTGAAGGCTTTGATTGGTACCCTCTTCAGCCCTTGGTACCTTGTGGGGTAGGATTCCTTCCGATTTCTGCAGGGATTATGTCTTTTGTGAGGATTTTCAAGTATAAAAAGGGGGAAGGGTGGAGTGTTTTCATCACACCTTTGCATCCTCATCTGCCTACCCATTATCTTTTAGTCCTGCAAGATGGCTCTCCCAGGTAGCATTGAGTTTGTCAATTACCTCGAAGCCTTGGAAGCTATGTGCTCTTATAATGTCGACTACGACGCTTTCAACATGCGTCGAGTCTCCTTGTGGCGCAATCGACCTTTTGAGTGGAATATGCTGATAGCGGCGGTACAATTCTGGTACCCTGAAGACCATGTATTGCGCTTTGGGTTGGAAGAAGTTTGTCCTACCTACGAGGAATTCTCTGCCATACTGGGTGTAAATACCAGTGTTGCTGCGGCTTTGCCTGAATTCTCCCGTTCTCCTATGGATTTGTTGGCCGGGCTTCTTCATATCTCGCCTTCGGTGGCCAGGTCATTGGTTGTTGGAGGAATGATCTCCCTCCCGGCGGTGCTGCAATTCGTGCATTTGTGGGAAGTAGGTGATGCCGGTTATGCTGGAGCCGTGGTTCTGGGCTTGGTTTCAAAATTGCTGTTGGTGACTGGGGAGGTGCAAGTGGACCCTCAACTTGCAGCCATTACTTCATGGATGTCATACCATCGCAATCCTGCGGCGGTGATATTGGGGGAGACTCTGAATGGCCTGGATGCCTGGAGAGAAAGTCGTTCTGACTTTTTGAGGGGTAGCCCAGTGATGCTGTTCATGTGGTTGTCTGAAAGATTCCGCTTGTCGACTCCTCCAGAATATCCTTTGTCGGCCGTTCCCAACTTCTTTTCGCGCTACTTCATCCGCGTTGGCCTGCATGTTGAGAACTGGGAGAATTGGTCTGTGGATTATGGGGCTCGTGGGCTGTATTGGTCAGTGCCTTGGTGGGGACAGTTGCAGCCAATTCTGGAGCTAGGAGAGTATTCATATGTGTGGCTGGTTGGTCTCAGACAGACCTCTTTTTATTTCCCTTGGCGGTTTTTGCGTCAATTTGGCTGGGCACAGGTCGTGCCCCCTCGGACCTCAAATTTCTTTCCAGTAGAATATTTGACTGAGCGCCTGCGTCTGTTGCTTGGATCTATGTGGGAAAATCGACGTCCGTCGACCCGTCCCTCTCAGTCTGTTGGGAAGGTTTTCCATGTCTCCAAAGATTATATGAGGTGGTTGTGGAGGAAAGTAGTCAGCAAGATGTTGGCGGTAGAGACTGGTCAAAGATGGTTTGTTTTATCTGACTCCATAGAAGGGGGTGTTGTGCTCTTTTCGAAGATGGTCAAGGCTCATCGATCCATGGAATGTTTACGACACTCTATTCAGACAGGAGAAACTTGGGGTCCTCAGGACGTGGATAATGAAGGTGCAGGCTCCTCTGGTAGTTGTGGGTAAGACTCTTGGAGAGTTTATTTATGTAATAGGGAATGTATGTGGTGATTTTATTTGGATTTTTATGGCAATAAGGGGAAGGGAGTTATTCGTTCCTTTTTCTTATGTAATCCGTACTTTAATTTCTTATTAATGAAATAAACAAGTTTCTGATCATCCAGCTGTGCCTTTCGATGAATTTTGTATTTTGAATTATCTATACCGATCGCTAAGGCATACATAATCCTCTTGTTCAAGTAGATGTTTAGAATGAACCGCCATTCTCGGAGGTAAGAAAAGAATATATTTTTGTGAAAAAGAAGGGGCCGTGCTCATGTGAGATGTATGAACTGCCTACGTACCTCTGGGGTTTTTGAATTTTATTTTGTTTAAAAGTGGTTTTTTTGTAGGGGACCAGGCCCACGTAGTTCTGGGTAGAGGGGGATGAAGAGTTTTTTTTAGAATAGAAGGGGGATGAGAAGAGTCGTAGCGCGCCGAGATTTCGGACTAGGGATAGAATTTTTTGAGACGGTCCATATTGACTGGAGGAGCCATCTCCTCCCCATCCAGGTCAGTGAGCATGGCGGAACCGCCGGATAAGATCTTATTCACAATGTAGGGGCCACTCCAATTGGGCTTGAATTTCCCTTTGGGGTCCCAGATGGGTTCTATTATTTCTTTGAGGGCTAAATCCCCCTCCCGGACACCGCGATCCTTGACTTTCTTGTTGAATGAACGCGCTATTCGGCGATGGTACCCTTGTATGTGGTATAGAGCCTTTAATCTTCTTTCATCTATAAGGGCTAGCTCATCAAGACGGCTTTGGCACCAGTCTTCTTCAGTAACCTTGCTTTCGAGCGTGACGCGTAGCAAGGGTATTTCCAGCTCCACAGGTAGGACTGCTTCCATGCCGTAGACCAGGGAGTAAGGGGTAGCCCCAGTAGAGGTTCGGATTGAGATTCAATAGCCCCAAAGGGCGTATGGGATCAGGTCGGCCCAATCCCTATAACTTTTGGTCATCTTGCTGATGATGGCTTTGAGGTTCTTGTTGGCAGCTTCAACTGCACCATTGGTCTGAGGTCGGGAGGGAAAAGATTTGTGTCTCAGAATCCCGTACTCATTGATAACTTATGTGACTTCTACTTCGAAGTTTAACCCGTTATCTGACACTAGCTCATGCGGGACCCCATATCGGCAGATGATATTTTTCTTGATGAATTTGGCCACCTTCTTGGCATTTAATACTGTGTATGACTCAGCTTCGACCCATTTGGTGAAGTAATCAATGGCAACTAGAATGAACTCATGCCCATTTGACGCCTTTGGCGTAACCTTCCCTATGATGTCGATACCCCAGGTGGAGAACGGCCAGGGAGAGGTGATGTTGTATAATTCCCGCGGAGGTAGATGTTGGAGATTGGAGAACTATTGGCATTTAGGGCACCTTCGAACATAGGCGGTGCAATCCTAGGCCATGGTGGTCCAGTAGTATCCCTGTCGGATGATCTTCTTGGCAAGCATGTGACCGTTCATGTGGGGCCCGCATTCCCCGCTGTGGATCTTCTGCATTATCTTTTCAATGTCAGTCCCTGCGATACAGTGCAAGTGAGTTCCATCGAAATTCCTCTTGAGTAGTGCTTTATGACAGATGATGTACTGGGCGGCCATTCTTCGGAGGGTAGCTCGATCATTCTTGTTGGAACCCTCGGGATACCTACCGTACCTGAGGAGGCACCAAATATCATAGTACCAGTAGTTGACTAGCTCACGATCTTCTGTGGTGACGAGCTCAATGTGGTAGCAATGGGTTGGTTTGCCTTGCTTTTGAACTAGGAAGGGGGTCTTTTTTATTCCTTCGGGCATGTCGACCATGGAGGCCAAGGTAGCGAGAGCATCGGCTAGGTTATTCTTTGCTCGGGGTAGGTAATGGAAGTTGATATCTTGGAATTAGGAGGCTAACTCTTCTAATTGCGCGTGAAAGGGTTGGAGCTTTTCGTCCTTAACTTTCCACTTTCTGAGTACTTGACTGATGATGAGGGCAGAATCCCCATATACATCTAGATATTGAATACCTTTCTTGAGAGCGAACTTGAGGCCCACTGTGCAAGCCTCGTATTCTTTCATGTTATTGGTGCAGGGGAAATTCAACTTGATGGCGAAGGGAGTATGAGAGTCATCCGGGGCAACCAGGAGTATCCCAATGCCATATCCCTTTTTGTTGGCAGCGGCGTCAAAGAACATTTTCCATCGGAGGCCGCCTTGGGCAGTGCAAAGGATATTCTCATCTGGGAATTCAGAGATCCAAACATTAGCTTCTTCTACAGGGTAATCCGCGAGGTAGTCAGAGATGGCTCTTCCTTTCATGGCTTTTCGTGTGACGTACACAATATCGAACTCGGTTAAGAGCATCAACCATCGGGCCATTCAGCTAGATAAGACGGGTTTCTCAAGCAGGTATTTGATGGGATCCATTCGGGATACAAGTTTGATGGGGAAGGCGAGCATGTAGTGTCGCAACTTTTGGGTGACCCAGACGAGCGCGACACATGCCTTTTCTAAAGCAGTGTAGTTGACCTCGTACCCAGCCAATTTGCGACTGGCATAATAGATGGCTCTTTCTTTGCGGGAGTCTTCAAGGTATTGGGATAGAAAAGCCCCAACTGCAGTGTCGGTTATGGTTAGGTATAGGAGCAAAGGGAGACCAGGCTGTGGTGGCATGAGAACTGGAGTTTGGGTCAGATATTGTTTGATTAGATCAAAAGCTTCTTGGCAGGCCTCGTTCTAAACCTTGGTTGAATCCTTTCGGAGGAGCTTGAAGATTGGTTCACAGATGGAGGTTAGCTGGCTGATGAACCAACTGATATATTGTAATTTTCCAAGAAAACCTCGGACTTCTTTCTCTGTTCGAGGCAGTAGCATCTCAAGTATGGCCTTCAGCTTTGCAGGATCTGCTTCTATCCCCTTTTTACTGACCATGAATCCCAAGAGTTTTCCCTTTGTAACGCTGAAGACACACTATTATGGATTAAGTAGCATATGATACTGTTGTAGTCGTTCGAAGAACTTTCGGAGAGCAGAAGCATGACCTTCTCTAGTTTTGGACTTGATAATCATATCATCCATGTAAACCTCGACCTCCTTGTGAATCAGGTCGTGCAGGATGGTTGTGGCAGCCCATTGGTAGGTAGCCCCAGTATTCTTGAGACCGAATGGCATAACGGTGTAGCAAAAGGTTCCCCATGGGGTGATGAATGCGGTTTTTTCTTAGTGGTCGGGGTTCATCTTGATTTAGTTGTATCCAACAAACCCGTCGACGAATGACTTCAGAGCATGATTGGATGTATTGTCCACGATCATGTCGATATTGGGTAACGGATAATCATCCTTCGGAGAAGCTTTGTTTAAATCTCGGTAATCCACACACATTCGAACCTTTCCTCCTAATTTCGGTACAGGTACAATGTTGGCTAGCCATGTGGGATATTCGATCTCTCGAATGAAACCCACGTTCAACTGTTTGACCACCTCTTCTTTGACCTTGAGCGACCATTCGGTGCGGAGTTTCCTCAATTTTTGTTTAACCGGCTTGTAATCTGGGAGAGTGGGGATCTCATGCTGAGCTATTTCACGATCAATACCGGGCATATCGTTGTAGGACCATGCGAAGACATCCACGAACTCCTTTAGCAATTCTTCGAGTTGTGCGCGCTCATGCTCGTCAAGGGTGGCCCCTATCCTAATCTCGCGTAGTTGGCTACTAGAACCGGGATTAATAACAACAGTCTATTCTTTATTAACTTGAAGGCGATTATGTTATTTATTATTAACCTTATTTAGATCAGTTAAGAATTATTCATTTGCAAAATCATCATCATCAAAAGTTTGATTAGAATCCAAGCAGTTAATATAAGGCACAACAAGATACTCAAAATCTTGTTTTATTTCAATGATAGGAAAAATAGCATTGAGAACCTCATCAAAAGAGGTCTCGATTACATTTGAGCAAGGATAGACAACAGAAGAAGAAACAGGGTACACATTGGGGTTAGGGGAGATTTCAAGAGGTAGAACTGGCCCAGCATGCCAGTTGAGGAAAGGTGTATTAGCAACTTTAATCAGATGGGATGGGTCCATTGATGTAGTGCCTGGATGAACCATGCAGAGTGCTAGCCCTAGTGTCTGTAAATTGAAGGAATCTTTGGAATCACTTTCCTCAGTCTTTTCGGTATCTTTGCTGAGCGGTTGTATGCGGCGTGGGAAATTTTCGGCCCATGGGTAGCTATCTTGGAAAAAGATCTCCATTCTAGGATTCACCTTCTTGTCTGTGTGGTCGTACCATGGTTCTGGAAAACCGCAAAAGGGGAAATCCTCACCTTCTTTGATGAATCGTCCATTTAAGGAGTCACCTGAGATAGTTCGGATACAGTTTAATCCTCTCTTTGGTCGAGACTGGCAGATCATTCTGAGCTCTTGTTCTGATGGTTGATACCCCAAGCCGCAAGGAGGGAAAGCTTTCTTCAGTTCGATGGGCTCAAGTATCCCTTGCTGCCTTTGTCCTAGCCCCAGTCCGAGGATAAAGTGCATGTTTCTGAACATCTGAATCATATTAACATTGCCATGAGGGTCATATTCTGGACAAACCCTTTCTTTGAAACTGTCCCCTGCTGGGAGTAGGAATGGCTCAACTCGAAATCCTGATAGGAGCATATCATTTGACCCGTACTGTATCTCGAGAATTGGACTGCTGGTGTTTGCACCCTCGGCATTGCCGTCGTCACCCAAAATGGTGATGACTCGCCCATCGACGAAGAACTTCAATTTCTGATGGAATGAGGAAGAGACACCCTTTATACTGTGGAGCCAGGGTCGTCTGAGCAATAGGTTGAAACAGGCTGGGATGTCTATGACTTGGAATTCAATGACAGGGTTTATAGGTCCAACCCCTATTCCAATTTTTATGGATCCCATCACCTCTCGGCGGGTATTATCGTAGGCACGCACGACAGCGGAGGTTGGAGCGAGGTCACTTTCTTTCAGACCTAAACATTTGAAGGTTCTCAGTGGGCAGACATTCAAAGCGGATCCGTTATCAACGAGCGAAAGCGATACAACCTTCCCCATAACTTCGATGGAGATGTTAAGTGCATGATTGTGATTTGGCCCAATTTTGGGGACTTCTTCTTCGAAAAAGGACAACATTCGGGTGGAGGTCAAGGATCCGACCAAATTTATCGCTTCTTCTGGTGTGGTAGAGGGAGGAACTATTGGTCCAGTGAGTAATTTGATTAAAGCATTTCTGTGTAGTTGGGAAGACATGGAAAGCCCCCATAGAGTGATGTTAGCTTGAGTTTTCTTCAGTTGATCAAGGATCTTGCTCTCCTCAATGGTCATCTCTGGCATAGGAAGGTTTTCAACGCCCTTCCCCTTGTCATTTGCTGGTAGTGAGCTTGAAACTTGGTAATGTCTCCCTGATTTGGTCATGTGATTTACTGAAGAAGGGAAAAACTTAAATCCTGTTTCCTCATCAATCTCAGGTTGCTTTTCCACCCTGTCTATTTCTCCGAGGAGTTTCTCAAATGTGATCATCCCACATAAGTCGGTTACTGGGCCAGCTTTTCCTGAAGCTTGCTCTTTATTCGAGTCTTCAAATTCTTTCCCCCATCCGGTGGCAACAATTCTGTTTTCCCCTGAGAAGTAAATGCATTCCATGACTTCAACGACTTCCTCATATAGGTCTTCCCATTCTATGGGGATGTGTAAGGGTGAAGGGACCAGGTACCCTTGTAGCTTCAAAGCACTAAATAACTCGGTGATACTGCAAATGTTGTTGGTTTGCCTGAATGCTTCCGTCATGATCTGGACAACATCATCTAAGCTGACTTCATCGGTTGATATCACCCAACTATCTGAGTCTCGGGCCCATTTTCGCGCTTCTAAAAACAACGCACTGAACCTTTGGCAGTCGATATTCATTTGTGAGGGCAATTTCTGCCCGAACTCTAGGAGTTGATTTAAGACCTCTGACAATTCCATACTTCCACTTTCAGAATGGGTCCGGACAGCGATGCATGCTCTAGTAAGGAGTGACAGTGCCCGATCAGCGGGGCTAGTAGGGTGTAGGAGGAAATATGGGCAAATTTGAAGAGGTTTAGGAAAGTATATGGGTGTGATTTGAGTTGAGGGATCGAAATCTGGGTTTTCTTCCAAGAAGATGGCATTTGTGTGATTTGGGAGGGGGTTATGAGTAGTGTTTGGCTTAGGATTGGCTGGTGGGGCGATGGTACCCCGATCGATGAGATCTTGGATTGTGTTTCAGAGGTGGAAGTATTGGTCGGTGGTACGGCCAACTGTTTGGTGAAAGGCGCAATGAGCATCAGTTTTGAAATTTCTGGGAAGTGGATTGGGTAATGGACGTGGATCCAGGGGATTTATAAGGTTTCGGCTTAACAGAGATTGGTAGACTTTAGAGAGGGGGGCATGAAGCTCAGTGTATTCCCTTCGGACGGGGGTAGGATGACTTTCTGATGCCCATGATGTGGTTGGTTGAGAGATGTTGTTGATGGTTGAGACTGTAGCATTAACAGGCTTGTCATATTTTCTGGGGGTGAACTGTTCGGACACCTTCTTCGATTCAACTTCTGTTTTGGCAAGACCTTCCTCGATTTCTACTCCTGCTTCTCTGAGAGCTCGAAAGTGGGGGTAGTATTATCCTCCCATGGTTGCTCGGACATGGGGCAAGAAATTCTTCTTCACTATGTTGACTTATTCTTCCTCAGATGGCCGATTGGTCATGGTAGCTGCTTTTTCCCTCCACCGAGTTATGAAGTTACTGACTGATTCCCCAGAGTTTTGTTTGAGCAGTTCTAAATCACGGCAGGTGACCTCAAGCTCTTCGTTGTATTTGTACTACGATATGAATTCTCGGGCTACATCCTCCCAGCTACGGATTATGGACTCTTCGAGAGATAAAAACCATCGGAGAGCGCTATCCTTCAAAGTTTGTTGAAACAGTTGGGCCATTACTTCTTCGAAAGCCCCTATGAGAGTCATGGAACGGTGATAACTGCGAAGATGGACAATCGGGGGTCCACTCCCTCCAAATTTCTCGATGTTTGGCATCTTGAACTTCTCGGGTAACCTCTCTTTAGGATAAGGAGACATGTGGGTGTAGCCCATGTAATTTCCAGAGATCCTGACCTGGTCAAACTTCTTAGTGAGCATCTTGAGATCCTCTTTGACTTTATTCAACTCCTCCTTCTTTGGATCAGCGACCACAGGCAGGTTAGCCATAGGCTGGGCAATGTTTGGCATTGGAAGCTGGCCAGGCGGCGACCCATTGGCAGGAGGGGCACGTGGAGCGTGCTGATATTCTTTCGAAACCCAGATAGGCTCGGGTGGACCCATAGCACGAGGGAACAGGGCCTCGGGCTCTTAAGGAATAGGAACTTGGTTTCGTTGCATTTCTCGGACCTCAACTTGGAGGTTGTCAATCTTGGCCACGAGCTGAGCTAGGACTTTCGGCAGATCTGGTTGTATGACTGGTGCTTGATCTGTATTCTCCATGGAAGATGGATGGATTCCGGACTCGGAAGAAGTAGTAAAGGAGCGGAGGAAACTCCGGGGTGATTTGACTGAAGACCGAAGCCAATAAGGAGCCAGGCCAAGGGCGTGCGATCGACCTGAGAAGGCGTAGGATAAGATTTATTTTTGAGAAAAAGGGAAGAAACTATTTTTAGATTTTTGATAAAAAAGGGAGAAATGTTTTTGGATTTTTGATAAAGAAGGGAGAAATATTTTTGGATTTTTGATAAAAAGGGAGAAATATTTTTGGAGACGGAACTCAGCATGATTATTATGATTATTATGTTTTCACTTGTATTTAATTCTCCTAAATGCAATGCCGGACGGGACCCAAGCCTGGAAAAGTGGGGGTCTTAATACATGCAAAGCTAGGTTTGGACTTGTAACCAGGCTCGCGGACAGGGTCCCGTTTTAAAAATGTGCAAAGATTGACCTGGAATTTCGGCAGAGTTTCGGGTTGAAACCGGCAATCTAAAGTGCGTGTCCTAGATTTGACACCTATATGCGGGTATGCAGTTGGTTGGGTGAATCGGCATGGGTTCCCCCCTTTGGCGTGACTTCCACGATATACGTCTTGCTCTTACGGGCAATTGGTACGTGTGGACAAGCCATTTGATATACCTGAGTGTACGTGAATTGCCTTACCATATACCTCATGGGGACGGTATGTGTGAGAGTGAATTCGATATACTCGGCGTACGTGAACGAATTCCCTGCGATATACCTCCCGTCATAACTTCGGACAAGCGGTACGATGAGGGGGAACCGTTCGATATACGTCGAAGGTACTTGACCAATGGAAGGTTGAAGTCATATCTCTTAGGCTAACTGCGACCTGCCGGACCAGCACCCATCACGAAGTGAACCTCCAGTTACTGGGTAAAATTGGGTCAATAGTAATGCTCTTTGGTGATATTGTGTGAATCATGCATGATTCTCTTATTAGTATCTTATGATGAGAATGCTTTTCTTGATTATGCCAAACAGGGGGAAAAGTAAAAGTACCTCAAAAGGTACCCCGAGTATGGGTGGGTGATGCGTGAAACATGGGGATATACATGTGATCCTAGGTGCACATGGTGTGAAGTGTACATGGAGAATTTTCTACAAGTGTGTGAATATAAGCATAAGCATGGGATACACATGTGAGAAAGGGGAACATGCAGGTATGGGGGGGAAACATAAGAAAATATAGCATTCATGTAAATAGAGTCAAGCCCTCAAAATAAATAAAGTCCCCAGCAGAGTCACCACTGTGGCCATCCCCGATCCCCGCCGCAGAGGGAAAAGGATCCTTAGGGTTCCGCGCGTCCCCTCTCGGGAGAGCGCTTCGACCGACGTCGATTTGTGAGGTGTGAAAATGTAGAGAGATTCAGAGTCGCCAGTCTATTTTACTCAAAACAGACAAAAGAAAGGGGGAGCCACCCCGAAGGATGGCATCCAAAGGCATACTGGTGCGTGCGAAACCAAAATGATTCGAGAAGGGTTTGGAGGCTTAGTTACGAAATGGGAAGGTGTTAGGCACCCATTCCGCCCTTTCGGTCTCCCCCCGTGATATGTGTGCATGTGTATATATAGAATGGAGGTAGGAATCCTCGACTTGTATCATGGAAAAGATAAAGCGAGTCATCCGTAGGAATGTGAGATTAATGTAGAAAATAGGATTTGCGCGACTACCCTTGCGTTGATTGTTATAAGGGAACGATAACGCATGTGAGATAATACGCCACTAAGAACGAATGTATAGAATATAATCGAAAATGGGGCAAAGAGAAGATTGGAAATAAGAAAAAGTGAAAAAAGGACTCGAATCTCGGGTTTTACCCCGAGACGCCTACGTAGCCTATAAAGGCATCAAAGTCCACGTAGTTTGCATACAAAGCGAGGGGTGGGGTTTATCCCATAAATCCAAATGGGGAATCTCTTATTTGTAAGTGTGTGTGTGTAGAAAAAGTGTTTTAGTTGTGAGAAAAGTGTGAGAATCCCTATTTGAAATTTATGATCAAACCCTCTTTTTCTTATTTTTTTGGGTTTATTTATATAAAAATAAGAGAAGTGCAATAATACTAAGTAAAAAGTATATTAGGATGTGTGAGTTGAGATAATAAAAATGCTAAGTAAGAAAACAAGTTATTGGGAATTTAAGAGAATTTAAGAGAGAGTTTGAGAAAGTTGGACCTTCTTGAAGATTTTGAGCTTGATCTTGAATGTTGGAGAGCAGCCCTTGAACTTTGGATGATGATGGAGAGTGGTTAATTCACCAAGTTTGATGGAGGGGATGATGAAAAGTGAGCAAAAAGGGGATTTGGGAGTTGAAATCACGCTGCCTTCGAGAGAGGACTCTGGGACTTGCTGAGAGTGATTTCCTTCTGATCTGAGCTCCCCCTGCAAATGAGGCCAAGGCCTCCTTTTATAGGCCCAGGGGTTTTTCGATCGGCATAGAGCCCTTCCTGCCTGTCGGCAGGCAGGTTCTGGGACCTGCCGTTTGGTTGTGTGTTTCAGGCTTTTTTGGAAAATCGACCGCCGAGGGAAAACCGTTGATCAGAATCGCGCACGGGGCATACCGTTGGAAAGGTAATTCAGAGACATTCAAAAGTCCTTTGGACTACTCCCGAGTTCAGGAGTTGACTTTGGGTCAAATGTGTCTCGGAAGCGTTTGTCAGTCCGCTGGACGGGGAATCGTTCGGACGCAAATGGATCGTTCGGACGCATGGTAAGTTCGAATCACGCACGGGGCATGCCATTGGAAAGGTTAGGAGATGTACTTCAACATTACAAAGAGTTTGACCCAGTTTGAAGAGTTGGCTTTGTTCAACCGGGCCCGAGAAGCGCTCGGTGGCCTCCCGGAGTCAAACTGATCGTTCGTCCGCATGGTAAGTCGAAATCGAGCATGGGGCGGACCGTTGGAAAGGGTATTCAGTGCCCTTCGAAGATTCATTCAGCCTCGGTTGAGATGAAAAGTTGACTTAGGTCAAACAGAGGCCGGGAGAGCCCGGTGGCCTCTAGGTCAAGTTTCGGACGCAAACGGACCGTTCGTCCGCATGGTAAGTCGGAATCGCGCACGAGGTGGACCGTTGGAAAGGGTATTCAGTGCCCTTCAAAGATTCATTCAGTATCGATCGAGATGAATAGTTTGACTTTTGGTCAAACCGAGCCGAGGAGTGCCCGATGGCTTCCAGGTCAGTGCTCGGGACATGACCTGGGTTTGCGGTGATGAGTGGAGGTACTAGGGACCTAAGGAGAGTTAGGGGTAACAGAATGAGGTGTCTACACTGTCTTTAGGAAGAAATAATTCCTACTTAAGTTTGAAATTAATGAGGCTAGAGCCATTGCCAAGCTATTGGAGGAAGAAAATAACAATTTGAGGGATGAACTAAATTCTTTGAAGGTTCCTTCTAAAACTGTTGCTGATGATGAAGGAGTTTTATTTTTAGAAATAGAAAATTCAAGGTTAATGGAGGAACTAGAAGCCTTGAAGAAATCCAAAACTACTTTTACTTCCTGGCCATGATCTAGATCTAGCCGACCTAAAACTGATGAGGCTAGAACTCAACAAATGCTTTCTAATCAGGCTGCAGAGATAAAGACCAAGAACTTAGCCATTACTGAGATGTATCAAATGATCCAAACTCAGGAAGATAAAATTTCTACTCAATCTTCTCAATTACAAATTAAGGATGGAGTGCTGAAGAAACTGCAACACCAGGTTGAAAGATTAAGTTTCCAGTTTCACAAGCAACCCAGAGAAGTTTGGATAGAAGGGTACACTGAAGCTCTTAGACGCTTTGATGATCATTTTAGTCACGCTTAGCGCGAAGGCTATAAATGGGGCTGAACCGATTGCCTAACAGTTATGAAGGTTGACCAGGACAGTTAGCTATGGTACTGGGCTGATCCTTAGTTCTTGGATTGTGACAATTGTCCCTTGAATCTTAACGTTAGGTAGATCCCTATAAAAACCATTCCTCAATGCTTGATCTCCAAATATTTAGGGGATTATGGTCTTCATGATGAGCTAGAAATAGTTTGACCCCCTCATTTGTTGAATACTCCGATCAACAGTAACAGGAGAATGCTTTATGATTTTAACTTTATCAACTCTCCATATACATTGGATGATCCTCCAGCAGGCATGGAACAAGTTCCGAGCTCCTCTAAAGCTGAAGGGAAATCGTTCGGTAGAATAATCTTGAGAAGAACTTGCTCCTGTATTTCATTTTTACACAATATTTGCATGTACTCATCATTAATATAAATTAAATTCAATTTATTAACTTATCTTGTTAATTTCTGAATGCCTGAATAACTTTGTTGTTTCATTAGTTCTACTGATGCACTTAGACATTTGCCTAAATTTAGTATCAGTTACCAATGAGATTATCATAGGTTCTACTGATATACTGAGATTTATAAGTTTAATACCAGTTACCATTGATGTGGCCATAGGTTCCACTAGTGCACCCAGATTAAAATATAATTTTAGCACTAGTCAGCCGTAGATTCTACTAATGCACCTAAATTTTTATGTTTAGCATTAGTTACCAGTGGTGACCAATCGTATGTGGAATATGAGTCTACATTCATATTTAGTAATCTTCACAACTCTCTTCCTCCATTTTTCTCGGTTTGGATAAAACTTGTTGATTTTTATACAAAGTTTTATCCCTGATTTTTCTTAACCAAGTATTGAGGACTTAAAATCATGTTTTTACTTGGGCTGAGTTTCGTAGATCAAGTATGGAATTTTTATTGTCTTGCCGATCAAGTATTTCCTTTGCCAACCAAGTATTTATGGGGGGATGCATATCACCAAAATTCCTAAAAAAATGAAAAAAAATAACTTTTTATTGATACTGAAGCAAATTGATTACAAAAGAGATTGCTTGCAACATTACTGGTAGTACTTCCTAATATGCTCGACATTCCAAGGATTTTTGAATTCCTCCCCCTCCCCCTCCAAAGTCTCAATTCGATAAGTTCCTGGTTAAACAATTGTTGAGACATGATAAGGCCCATGCCAATTGGCTTCAATCTTCTTGGTCTTCTGAATCAACTTTTTAAGTACATAATCCCCCTCTTTTAAGTTGGTCGGTTTTACCCTCTTGTTATAGAAGCGTGTTGTTTGTTATTGATCGTCAGCATTTCTCAAGGCTTCATCTTCGTGCACCTCTTCCAACATGTACGGGTCTAGCCTTCACATCAAATTACTAATAGGAGAATAAAAGTTCAACACTCTATGAGTTGGCAAACCTATTTCAGTTGGTATGACTGCTTCCATCCTAAATGACAGCATGTATGGTGTTTCTCTAGTAGAAGTTCTTGGAGTTATTCGGTATGCCCACAAAACTGAGTGTAATTCATTTATCCAATTCCCTTTAACATCATCAAGTCTTTTCTTCAACCCATTGAGTAAATTTCTGCACGTTACCTCAGTTTGCCCATTGCTTTGAGGATGACCTAGAGCAGAGTGCAACTTTTGAATCTTAGATTGGGCATAGTATGTTGCGAACTCCTCATTATTGAATTGGGTACCATGGTCAGTAATGAAGGCATATGGCAAACCATATCTACAAATGATGTTTTTCCAGATGAACTGGTACACCTTCTCATAGGGAATATCCACTAATGGTTCTGCTTCAACCCATTTTATGAAATAATCAAAAGCTACGACCAAGTACTTAAATCTTCCTCGGGTGGTTGGAAATGGCCCGAACAATTCTATTCCCAAAATAAAAAATAACCAAGGTAAAGTAATGGGGGTCAAAGCTGCATGTTGAGTTTTGTGAATATTGGAGAACTTCTGGCACTTGTCACACTTCTTTGCAAAGGTTGTACAATCTACCCTCATGGTCGACCAGTAATACCCTTGAGTATTCATTCGCTTTAGTAATGATCTTCCTGCCACATGAGCTCCAAAAGATCCTTCATGAACTTATTCTATTAGATTTTTAACCTCGGTTGGGTGAACACATCGCTACAGAGTAGCTGTTAACCCTCTCCTGTAGATAACTCATTTTCCAACACGTACCTTGTTGCTTTGTACTTAAGATTTTTGGCCTTAATTGGGTCTGCTGGCAGTATTAATTCTTCAATATAAGCTCTAATGGGATCCATCCATGATGGTCCCATGTCCACTGTGATGAAACTAATCATCAAATCTTCATCAATACTTTGATTGGCCCAAATTTCGATGGGAATGGTTCTCCTGATCTCAATTCTGGTTGTTGATGTTAGCCGAGCTAGTGCATCAGCTCGGGCGTTCTCCAATCTTTAAATTCTGCTCATCTGAACAGCGGATAATTTTGCTATAACCTATAATGCCTTGGCTAGGTATCTTGACATCAGTTCACCTTTGGCTCCATACAAACTCAAAATTTTATTCACCACCAACTGAGAATCACTATGTGCCACAACTTGCTCGGCATTCAATGATTGAGCCAAACTCAATCCTACTAAGAGAGCTTCATATTCTTCTTTATTATTTTAGGCTTGAAATTGGAATCGCAATGCATACTCAATATTTATCCCATCAGGAGTGTTGAGTATAATACTTGATCCACTTCCTGTTGCACATGATGATCCATCTACATACAAGTTCCATATTAGGATATGATTATCAAACCCTTGGTCTGACAATATCCCATGATAGAATACTTTATTCCTTGCCTCGTCATATCTTTTAGCCATCTCCTGCATCTTAGTTGATTGTTCGGGTAGGTCGGTAGCAACTTCTTCTAAGCTCTCCCCCACAGGGTCTGCTTGGGACGTTGGTCGGTGATGACTTTAGTTGAGCATTCCCCTGTTGGGGTTTGTTCTACCCGTATTCTTTGTTGCTCAAGGAATTCTGGATAAGTGAATTATTCAATGAAGTCTGCCAAAGCTTGGTCCTTTAATGAGGACCTTGGCTCATATATAATATCATACTTCCATAATTCTATTTCCCAATACATTAGTCTCCCAGACTTCTTAGGTTTATGCAGAGCTCGCCGAAGAGGCACGTCAGTGTATACCATAATGGTATGCACTTCGAAGTAAGGCTTCATCCATCTGGATGCCTCAATCAATGCCAAAGCTAATTTCTCCAAACGTGGATATCTAATTTCTGCTCCTCGAAAGGTTTTTTTCTAGTGTAGTAGACTGGCTTCTGAACTCCATCATCTTCTCATATCAAAGCAGAACTTACAGTTAACTTAGAGATAGCTAAGTATAAATACAATTTTTCTCCCAAAACTGGTCGAGAGAGCAATGGGGGTGATTCCAGATACTTTTTCAACTCCAGAAAAGCTTTCTCGTACTCATCGTTCCATTCAAAAGTCTTCCTCATCACTTTAAAGAATGGTAAACACCTGTTTATAGCCCAGGACACAAATATATCCAATGCTGCTACTCGCTCAATGAGCCTTTGCACCTCTTTTTTGCAGGTCGGGGACTTTATTTCAATCAACGCCTTGATTTTGTCAGGGTTAGCCTGAATTCTCCTCTGATTCACTATGTACCCGAGAAATATGCCTTTTTGGACACCGAATACGCACTTGGTCGGATTCAACTTCATCGGGTGCTTCTCCAGTTGATCAAAGGTTTGGCTAAGGTCGACAATATAATCAGATGCTTCTTTGCTCTTCGTTAGCATGTCATGTACGTATACCTCCATGTTTTTTCCTATTTTTTCCTTAAAGGCTTTGTTCACCAACCTCTGTTAAGTAGCACCCGCATTTTTCAAACCAAATAGCATAACATTATAGCAATAAGTTCCTCGGGGAGTAATAAAAGAAGTGTTTTCCCTATCTTATGGCTTCATCTTAATCTGGTTATAACCAGAATATGCATCCATAAAACTCAATAGTTCATATCCTGATATGGCATCAACAAGTTGATCAATCCTAGGGAAATGAAAGTGGTCCTTTGGGGAGGCTTTATTCAAATCTATGAAGTCCACACATATTCTCCATTTGTTTTTTTTTCTTTTTGACCATAATAACATTGGCCAACCAATCTGGATATTTCAAATCTTCATTGAATGAGGCTTTCTGAAGTTTCTTAACCTCCTCCTGGATATCCTGGTTCTTCTTGGGGCTAAATACTCTATGCCTTTGCTTCACTGGCTTGGCATCCTTATTGACGTTGAGCTCATGGTAAAGAAAATTTGTATCAATCCCAGGAATGTCCTCATGACTCTAAGCGAAGACGTGCTTTCTCTGTCTTAGGAAGGTCACTAGCTCCTGTTTAAGAATAGGGTCTAGCGTTGATCCTACCTGTGTAATTATTTCTGGCTTGTCATAGTTTAAGATGATATTCTCTATTTCTTCCATAATTTGGCCTTTTACCAACTCTGTCTCCTCTCTTGGATCTAAGGTTTCCACCTCAGATTATCTATTGGGATCAATAATTACCACTTGGTAAATGGTGGTCTTCTTCTTTATTTCTTCCAGATCCTCTTGCTCGGCAGAGGAGTAATAGCATTCTCGGGCTACTTTTTGATCACCCTCCACCACACCTCCTCCAAAGTTGGTCGGGAACTTCAAACACTGGTGGACTATTGAGGGAACTGTTTCAAACTTATTCAATCCTACTCTACCCATAATGACATTGTAGGTTGACTGCACGTTCTTATCCATCAAAAAGAAATGAACTTTCCCGATCTGACAACTGGCCAAGTGTCGAGCAACACCTCCAGCTTAATTGTGCCCAAAGGATAAACTTTTCACCATAAAAACCTATCAAAGGCCCGTGGTATGAATCTGGATGACTCAGCTTCAAATCAAGTTTTTGAAAGGAGGAATAAAACATGAAATTTACTTATCTACCGTTGTCAATCAACACCCTGGAACGATTGTATCTCGATATCGAAATTTAACCACCATAGGGTCGTCATGGGGGTACAGAACTCTTGACAAGTCATTTTTGAAAAACCCAATTACCAACTTTTCTTTATTAACCTTCCTTGGTATATCTTCATCAGTTAGATTGATCCTCTGGATGTAAAAACAAGCTAGAGCCTCATTGAGGTAAGCTTTTCTCTCAACAGTGTGATCTCCACCTCCAGCATCTCTTCCTGTAATCATCTGATAATCAAAGGTACCAAAACTAAGTGTAAATACCTCATGCTCTGGTTTCTTTGGTTTTTTAGGGAAGTTGGGATCATCTTCAGGATCATCTTCATGATTTCTTTTCTTTTCTTCCCTGGGCTTACATGGAAATTTTGATCTATATCAAGCTCCTCTACCGTCCTGCCGAACAACAAACTTATCTAGTTTTCCTCATCGAATAAGAGTTTTCATCTCATTTTGCAGAGCAATACAACGATCTATGGTATGACCATGGTCCATGTAAAATTCACAGTATTTGGATTTATCCCTCGTCCCAACAGGTGCTCTTGGCTTCTCGGGCCAACGTACCTCCTTGCTATGATTAATTTCCTCCAAAATATAATGAATGCTCATCATTAATGGAGTGTAGTTATTATATTTCCTGAGAACGTCAATAATTTTCTTTTGCCTTGAATCCTTCTGCTTCTTGTGTTCCTTTTTCTCCTTCTTTTCAGTTTTTCTCCCAGGCTTCATGATCGAACCTTGTTTCGCTTCCATGGCTTCCTCGACGTTCATTATCTTGTCTGCTCTGGCCATTAATTCAGTAATAGTCTTGGGAGGATCTTTGGCAAGAGTGTAATAAAGTTTCTTGGGGAGCAATCCACTCATAAGAGCTGTAATAGTTATTTTTTCCTCATAGTCAATTACCTCCAACTTTCATTGTTGAAGCGAGTAATGTAGTCCCGTGTATTTTCTCCTACCTGTTGCCTCACACTTAGCAGGTGATCTAATCTTTTTATAGGCTTGGATCCAAAGTAGATATTTCCAATAAATAGCTCGGCAAGCTGGTTGAAACTAGAAATTGTCCCCGAGGAAGGCTATTGTACTAAATCTGAGTAGGACCTATGATTTTTCCTGAGAACGCCCTGCATCTTATATCATCAAGGATGACATAAATATCAGTTGTTTCTTGATACTTCTCTATGTGAAAAACAGGATTTGTTTTCCCATCATACTTGGGGGTAACCACAGGAGCTTTGAACTTTGAAGGAGTTGGAAAATCCACAATAGTTTGGAAAAAAAGGAGACCCTTTTCACAAAGCTTTATTGCAAAGGGTTCTTTTCTGTTACCATAGCTCCCAACCTATCTTCCAATCATTGAATAGAGCCCTTCCATGCATTATTGCCCAAATCAGATTTATGAGTGGTAGCTCGGCTATTATGGCCAACTGTTTGTGCTGAGCTCTCCTCCTGTGAGGTCTGCTCGACATAGATAGATCGTCGAGCACTTGATTTGGATTAGGCTAAGACCTCACGTTGATCAGTTGGTTGTTGAGTATTTCTCGACAATGCCCTGGGAACATTTCTATTCCCTTAGGTCCCAGTCGATCAAAGGGAGATTCACTACTCAGTCTTTCTAAAGCACTTAATCTTTCAGGAGTAAAGGATTTCTCATCATAAGGCTCTGAAGTCCTAAGAGAAGAACGTGATCCTGAACGGTAGGATGTGTCCCTGGTAGAACTGGATTGGTTGTGCAAGCTAGTTCTTGGATGTGGTGGTGTCATATTCCTATGAATTGACAAGGTGGGAGATCCAGCTTGTAATGTTTGGTCCAATTGCCTAATAGTATCCTGCATAGCTTCCTGCCCTCCAGTGAGACTATCCAAGATTCCAGTCAGAGCATTATTTATTGAAGGAACATATGGCATAGGCGAATTTCCACCGTTTTTGGCATTGGATTCAAGAATGTCAGTCATTTTTGGATCAATGGACAAGAACGAAAATGTTTAGAAATACGTTCCTTCAGACGACGCTAATCTGTTGATGTAAAAAACTAGACAAGGTCTAATTATTTAATCACATAAAATATTTGTAAGTATAAGAAAAAGACAAAAAGGTTTTTAAAGTTGTTCGGCTTATAGGGAAAAGCCTACGTCCACTGTGCTTATTATTGCCTTGTGTTTACCTTTTAATAACTTGCCCTTGATGAAGGGATTACAACGTATTTATAGCCTAGTAGGGAGACAAAGATTTGGAATGTTAATGGATGGAATGCCTTTATATATTAGGCATTTACATCAGTACATAATGTCCATAATATTTCTAGTCGGTGTTTTGCTGATACTGTTAGCCGGGCTTCTTGGTGTTGGTCGACATTCGAGTATGTTGGTCGGCATTCTAGACCTTGGTCAGTGGTTATGCCATGCTGACAAGAATTATTGCCATAGTTGATGACACATGTCTATTTCTGATTCGTTCACGTAGGTGGGCAATTTTCGGTATCAACGGTCAGTGTGATATTTTTGCAAGCATTTAGCACAACCCCGACGAATGCTTGGGCACAGTCACCTCGGTGAGATTTTATCATAAAAATATCACTACACCAAAATGGGCAAATTGTCACCTTTCAGCCGGCCAGCCTTGTCAAGGTCATTGACCGTGACAAAAAAACACGCGTTTTATGTCACAGTCATTGACCTTGACACGACCGTGACAACTAATTGTCACGGTCAATGACCGTGACAACTAATTGTCACGGTCAATGACCGTGACAAGTCCGTGATAAATTTAATTGTCACGGTCTTGTCACGGTCATTGACCGTGACAATTCTTGTCACGATCAATGACCTTGACACGACCGTGACAACTTTTCCAGCAAAAACCCTTTCCCCCTTCTTTTTTCCCTCCCACCGTTCCCTCCCTCTCTCTCTCTCTCTCTCGACGCTGCGACGCTGCTCTCTCTCTCTCTCTCTCCATTTCAGGTTTAATTCTCTCTCTCTCTCTCTCTCTCTCTTCCATTTATATATATATTTGTGTGTATATTTATGTGTGTATGTGTATATATATATGTGTGTATGTGTGTGCGTGTGTGGGGGATGGGGCGGGGTGGGGCAGGGTGGTGGAGGGGGTGGTGGAGGGGGGAGGGGTGGGATGGGGTGGGGTGCGGTGGTGTGTGTGTGTGTTTTGGGGGAGAGGGTGGTGGAGGGGGGGGTGGTGGAGGGGGGCAGGGGGTGGGGTGGGGTGTGTGTGTGTGTGTGGTGGTGTGTGGTGGTGGAGGGGACAGGGGGTGGGGTGGGGTGCGGTGTGTGTGTCTGTGTGTGGTGGTGTGTTTTGGGGGAGGGGGTGGTGGAGGGGGGCAGGGGGTGGGGTGGGGTGGGGTGTGTGTGTGTGTGTGGTGGGGTGTGGTGGGGGAGGGGGTGGGGGAGGGGGCAGGGGGTGTGGTGGGGTGGGGTGCGGTGTGTGTGTGTGTGTGTGGTGGTGGTGTGTTTTGGGGGAGGGGGTGGTGGAGGGGGGGGGGGGAGGGGGTGGTGGAGGGGGGCAGGGGGTGGGGTGGTGTGTGTGTGTGTGTGGTGGGGGAGGGGGTGGTGGAGGGGGGCAGGGGGTGGGGTGGAGTGGGGTGTGTGTGTGTGTGTGTGTGGTGTGTGTGGTGGGGGAGGGTTTTATAGAGTTTCGCTCCTACTACTTGGGCAATGACTATACTAGGGATCAAAGATAAATAAATAAACTGGATTCAAAGTAAATACTAGGAAATCCCAATTTATAACCGTCTAATTTATATCCTTTATTTATTTAATCACGATTCATTCCACTAAATAATCATGATTGCACTCAAATTTAATTATTTATAAATCACTCGAAAGAATGTGTTCTTATTATTAAAGTTGATTACGGTATATTATGATTCCCCACGTTATGTTTTCGATACCCTCTTGGTTAAATAAATTTTCTACTAACCGATTTTAATGAATATCTGATCAATTCCTTGATTCTAAAACTTAATTCTATAGGATTATAAAATAGTTCATCGGTTGGGTAAACAAAACATATAAGTCTATCAAGGGGTATCACAATCCAAATTATTTCTTGGACGTGAATTCCTCCAAATTATGATCTCATACCTATTCACACAATGATTGAACAACTTGCGAGGATCTATTGTTCTAACATATAATTGAACTTCACCCATCGCAATCGAAGAAATAATTGTGAAAGAAATTTGATATCCATAACCCTAGGGATTAAGAATCTATGAACTTTTTGCAAACGATATGAGATTTCCCATTTTTAATCAAGAACATCCTTAGACTTGTAGGGGGTGGGGTGGGGTGTGTGTGTGTGTGTGGTGGTGTGTGGTGGGGGAGGGGGTGGTGGAGGGGGGCAGGGGGTGGGGTGGGGTGTGTGTGTGTGTGTGATGTTCAATTTAGTTGGTGCACAAACTAACGGTCAAAGTAATAGTATATAATTCCAACATTTCAAACTACTTGAACATCACAAATGGATACAAACTTAAAATATAAATTGAGATAACCTTAGAATCTAATTAGGGTAAAAATATAATGGCATCAACTAACATATATGTAGGGGTGGGGTGGGTAGGGGTGGAGGTGGGGTGTGTGTGTGTGTGTGTGTGCGTAGGTGCTTAGGTGTGCGTGTGTGTGTGGCGGTGGGTGGGGGTGGGGCACCCATTTAATAACTCTTTAAATATTTGGAAAAAACATAATATTTCAAAATTGAAACGAAATGGTATTGACGGAACTTACACATATGTTATAATATAGATGGAACATTTTTTTATCTGTACTATTAATTCAATTAATTCAATTAGGTAAAATGAAATGTGTACTATTAACATTTTTTTTATCTGTACTAATAACATTTTTTTTACAGCAAAAATGCCTCCTTCAGATGTTAAGGCGAAGATGATGATGCTGTTTATGATGATGTCGTCTGGGTTCGGTGGTAGCGGAGGCGACGAGGGCTCCTCCGCCGCTAGGCTCCCCAAATATGAAAAATTTGGGATTACCATCGAAAACAAGTCGGAGCTTTTAGCGAGATCCCTCGAGCTGCTAAAGACGGTCATCGGCCCGGGGTTTATGAGTTGGAAGGAGGTGCCGTATGAGCTCAAGTTAGCTGTTTGGGCGGCACTACAGGTAATATTTATATGAATATTTCAATTTATATTTATATTTATATTTATTCGCAACTAACATTGTATTTGTTGGACATGAACAATTCAACTTGGATCCAAAGCTACGCGATTCCGTCTTGGAGCAGTTGAGGGAGCAACACAAGACGTGGAAGAAAAATATGCGGACACGGTACTTTGGAAAAACACGAGAGTCCATTTTACAATGGCGCGGATCCGTCCCGCCCAAGGAGCCGATCTCATTGGCACAATGGCAAAAGTTCATTGACAATGAGATCGAGGATCGACAATTGGCATCTCGCCAATCGGGGAGGGAAAATCGGGCTAAAAAGACGGACGTGCACTACTCCGGCCGGACCTCTTACGCTGTGGTGGATCATAGGATGCAGGTAAGATTTAATTTATCTATAACTACATAAATATAATATTGGATATTATTTTACTTTACGGGGCCGATACTAATTTTACTTTACTCTATTTTATTTCAGGGGGTAGGGAGTGGGCCAGGGGGTAAGCCACATAGGCTCGATACTTATGTGGCTCTTCGGACGAAGAAGGGGAAGGACAAGGAGGTGTCCCCGAGCGTCGCGGCCACGATTGTAAGTAATCCGACAGTTTAATTATTGTTAATTACGTTATAATTTTTTAGTTTACTTATTTTACTAATCATGTGCTTTTTGTCGTTTCAGGCAAAGCTTAAGGAAGTGCATGTGTCGCAGTCTGATGCCGACAAGGCATCTTTGTCCACAGACGCACTCAGCCAAGTGCTTGGCTCTGATCGCAAAGGGAGGACAAGGGGAGTGAGCTCGCGGGTGGCCAAATCTAGGATCATCGGATTAGAGACGAGCGACACCGGGTTATCTTGAACGGTGGATTCACACGACGCGAAGCTATCCCGTTTGGAGGCAACGGTCCAACATATGTACGCATTCATGAAGCGTACGTTGGGTGGAGATCATAAAGGGAAAGGGAAAGGGAAAGGGAAAGGGAAGGAGAAGGCGGTGGAGGAGGAGGTGCGGGAGGACGAGGCGCAGGATGACGAGGATGTGGACCTCGCTTCTTCATCACCAACACGTTCGTACTTCGACGATCCACTTCCCTATTTGACGCCCTCCAACAGACCATTATCGACAATTGGTTGGCCGAGCGTGTTCATATTGGACGTATTTGATGGCCAGCGGATAGGGCGGGGGTTGAGGGACCCGAATATCGTCGAGGGTGGAATAGTCCATGGACGTGTGCTTCAAGAGATGGAGTCCAGGGTGCTCGTCACGCATGTCATACCCGGGAAGGAGAACTCCCTATTGTGGTTGCGCGAACAATGCGGCACGACGTATATTAGTGGGTGCGTCAATTCGTATATCGTGTGGCCTACTCACCTCCTCAATTTTATCCAAGACATGTAGTAACATTATTTTTAAGTTTGTCCATTTTAATTAAATTTGGATTATATCGTCATGTATATTATTTTTACTTTGAATATTTGGATTATATCGTCATGAATATATATTTGCATTATCTTTAGTTTGTGTTGGATATATGATGTTTGGAACATGTACAACGTTGCTATAACAGGTGCAAATATACTGCTGGGCAGTGGCGGTGGCCATACTGCCCAGCAGATTTTTTTTAAATTCTGCCCAGAATTGTCACGGTCATTGACCGTGACAAGTCCGCGACAAAGTTGTCACGGACGTGTCACGGTCAATGACCGTGACATTTGGGGTCACGGTTATGTCACGGTTTATAACCATGACAAACGTGTCACGGTCATTGACCTTGACACGACCGTGACACAAAACGCGAGTTTTTTGTCAAGGTCAATGACCGTGAAACGACCGTGACAAAAAAGTTGTCTCGCCTCGAAAAGTCACGGTCATTGACCTTGACAAGGTGAATTTGTCAAGGTCAATGACCTTGACAAATGGGCAGATTTGGTGTAGTGTATATTTATTAGATCATTCATTTCATTCATTCGATACTTTCAATTTTTCCTCGGCAGATGGTCGAGCGGGTGCATATCATATATTCTTTGACCAAATAAATCAATCTCATGATAATTTCTATTTGATTTAGCCTCAAGAGATGGTCGAGCAACTTATTAACTTCCACAAGTACAAGATTCAGTCTCGACGAATTCTCGGCCATAATCTTTAGCTCTTGGAAATCTTGTTAATGCTCCGATAGATACTCGAGCATGGATCTCTTGCTATATCTACTAGGTACTATATAACTTTGCCTCTATGGACTAGCCATGCACTATTTATCTTGTTATTGCTCCGACGGATGATCGAGCATGCTACAACACTTTAAGACCCGACAAATGGTTGGGCAAGATTACTTATTATAATCGACGGATGCTCGGGTGTCGATTTTTTTCAACTTCAGTATTGATTATCTCTATGATTCTTAACCTGAAGGACGATCAAACATATTCAAGATTTATCTCGGTAGGTGTTTGTAAAAATATTTATTATCGTATACTTTTTAGTCCCGAAGATATCTGTTGCACGAGTCGCATATGATCCCCAACTGATGGTTGGTTAGGATAATTCTTATATTGAGTCCCGACAAATGGTCGGCATAGTCGATTAATAATCGACACTACATTTATTATTATTATTTAACTTTAATAAATGGTTTGGAAATATATTTTTCTCTAACAATGTAGGATCATTCGTAATATCTACTCGGTCCTCTAAAAATTTTCCTCGATGAATGCTCAGGCACTATTTATTTTCTTCAAAACGCCCCGACAGATGGTTGGCATTTATATTATGTAATCATCACAGTTTAGCCCTAACAGATTATTGGTTATTATCATTATCATTATGATTCAACCCTAATGGATAGTCTGAAAATTTAACAATGCAGGATTGTTCGTAATATCTACTCGGTCCTCTAAAAAATTGCCTCGACGAATGCTCAAGCACTATTTATTTTCTTCAAAACGCCCCGACAGATGGTTGGCATTTATATTATGTGATCATCACAGTTTAGCCCCAATGGATTGTTGGTAATTATCATTATCATTATGATTCAACCCTAATGGGTTGTCTAGAAATTTATTTTTCACTAACATTGCAGGATCATTCGTATTATATTATCAATCCCTTAAAATCTTGCCTCGACGGATGCTTAGGCGTCATTTATCTTATCAATGCTCCGACAGATGCTCGATCATGAATCGTTCGCAATATCTACTAGATCCTTTACAGTTTTTCCTCGATGGATGCTCAGGCATCATTTATGTCCTTTGAAATCCTATTAATTCACCAACAGGTTGTCAGCACTAATATTAGTTCTCTGTATTTTTTATCAGCTTCGATGGATAATGGACGAAAGTTATATTATGTAATCATTTACTACGCCCCAACGGACGATTGGGCAATGCAATTCGTATTTAATTCAACCTCGGCTAATGGGTGCAGGGTCCTTCATTATCCAACATTATATTATTGCAATCCAATTTATATGCTCGGACATATATTGTTTGTTTAACTGAATTTATTAAAGCCCCAACGGGAAGTTGGGAAAGATAATTCTTATTTATATCCAACTCGATGAATGATCGACGTGATATTCTTCGACACAACAAAGCCCCAAGGGATGGTCGGACATACTTATTATCTCGATTATTCTAGATGATCGACATTAAACTGAATCAAAGACCCGATGGATGGTCAGGCATTATCATTAGTCAGTCTTTTCTTCACATCCCTATTTGGGGCTCCATGACAACGTTGGCATATGAACATATTCACAACAACATTAGTCAAGCAAGAAAGACACGAGTGATTAATAGGCCTATGACCAGCCTCTCCAATTGGACCATATAAAAATCCTAATGTAGGGTGATACCCTAACTACATGAAGTCCCGAGTAAGCCTCGGTGCATAGGCCTGTGGTCGACCTCTCTAATTGGACCATATAAAAATTCTAAAGCTAGGTGAACGCCCAAGTAAGCCTCGACACATAGGCCAATGGTCGGACTCTCCAATTGGACCATATAAAAATCCTAAAGCAGGGTGATACCCTAACTAGGTAAATGCCCGAATAAGCCTCGGCGCATAGGCCTGTGGTCAGCCTCTCCAATTGGACCATATAAAAATCCAAATACGGGGTGATACCCTAACTAGGTAAATGCCCGAAGTAAGCCACGACACATAGGTCTTTGGGCGGCCTCTCCAATTGGACCATATAAAAATCCTAAAGCAAGGTGATACCCTAACTAGGTGAACGCCCGAGTAAGCCTCGGTGCATAGGTCTTTGGTCAGCCTATCCAATTGGACTAAATAAAAATCCTAAAGCAGGGTGATACCCTAACTAGGTGAACGCCCAAGTAAGCCTCGGCGCATAGGTCTGTGGTCGGCCTCTCCAATGGGGCCATAGAAAAATCCTAAAGCAGGGTGACACCCTAACTAGGTAAATGCTCGAGTAAGCCTTGGCGCATGGGCCTGTGGTCAGCCTCTCCAGTTGGACCATATGAAAATTCTAATACTGGGGATACCCTAACTAGGTAAATGCCCGATTAAGCCTTGGCGCATAGGCCTGTGGTCGGCCTCTCCAATTGGACCATATAAAACTCCTAATACAAGGTGATACCCTAACTAGGTACATGCCCGATCGAGCCTCGGCACATGAATGCTTCTCAGGCATGTGGTCGGCCTCTCCAATTGGACCATGTAAAAACCCTAATACATGGTTATACCCTAGAATAGGTACACACATGAGTGTTTCACAAGCTTGTGGTCGGCCTCACCAATCGGATCATACGACAAAACAGAAAAACGAACTACGATCGACCTGATCCCATGAGGGTACGTAGGCAGCTCGACATGATCAAGTCCAGTTCCCATATCGATTGAACGTCTCTCAACTCAAGCAAAGCATTCCTACAAGACCTTACAAAGGTAAGAGGATCAGACAAAAAAGGCTTTAGAGTTGGATGACAATTCAAAGAACGTCAGTTTAGTTCACATCGACAACTACACATGTTTGAAAAGATTGTGGGCCAGCTCCCAGCTCATCACAAAGTCAACTTAGTTGAACTGCGACTTGCGAGCTATTGTGGGGGGGATACACCTAGAAAAATAGCATGACACTTGATGAGCACACCAATCAAGATGGCGAGCAGCATACGCTCCAACAAGATAAGGACGACTAAAGTCCTTGATAAACTAGAAGACCAAGGATATTTTATTTAAATCAAACTTTACAAGGATAATACTTATCCAATTGTAACCCTTAACTCTATATAAAGGGGATACCCCCATTGTGAAAAGGAGGCTCAGAGACCAGAGAAACACCCTTATGTAAACTCTCTCATTATTATAGTGAAACACCGATAAAGCCCTGTGGATATAGGTCATTGATGGTCAAACCACGTAAATCTTTGTCTCATTCTCATTTAATAATAAACATGCATCGTGATGTTTGACACCCCCATACGGGTAATTTTTTTGCTCCTACAATATTAAACAAAGATGGTTAAATGAGGAGAAGAAAACTAAGTTGAAGGCCCATGTGACTACTAAGGAAATTAAAGTATCCCATTTTATATTAATCCTAAAAAGCTCAAGAGATGGATGGTTATAACACTAGATTCTTTCAGCATATTTGGAAAGTTATTGGTGAGGATATACGTCGAGTAGCGTTGTTCTTTTTCAAGAATGACAAGATATTAAAATAATGGAATAACACCATTATAAATCTTATTTATAAGTGTAATATTTTACCACTATGAAGGATTTTAGACCTATTTCATGTTGCAATACTAACTGTATGAATATCTCTAAGGTGATGGTGAGAAGGCTGTCACACCCCGTCTAATTCTGGCGTCGGCCGCCACCAAAACTAAGTCGGGCGTGAGTATATAAAATACCATTCTTAGCATGAGACAGATATGAGACATAAATAAATCAGTCCATAAGATAAATAATTGAATCAACCTCAAATGATCATAAACAACTAAGCGATAAAAGATCGATCACATGCTAACTTCGAAAATCCAATCTCCAATAATGATTAATTAAAAATCTGAATAATGATCCAACTCCGAATAACTGAAATAAATCCCATAAACAACTTTGGAACCAAATGGCCCAATAACTCTCTAAACTGAGTCTCATAATGAGATACGATTGAAAGGAAAGTCTAAGCTAAAACAAAACAACAAAGTAAATCCGCTCCAACTGCACCTCCAAATGATAATCTCCAAAAATCTTATGCAGCTTCTCCAATTCTAATCCTGAAAAAGATTAGTCAACGCATGGGTCAGAGCCAAAGCCTCGAGCAAGAATACACACTAATCCCCTCAAATAGGATCCTTGAATCCAGACAGTAGCATTATACGCAATAAATATCACAGTAGGATATTTTAAATTAAACGGACTAATTTAAATATGATAAATATAAATTACTAACTACCTGTAGGAATCCCCATTTATAAAGGCACACCAATATGATTTTAAATTCCCAAGTCCCGCGGAGTTAATCTTTTATTAATGAACCCAAATTATTAAATTTCTCAATTATTTATGTTCTTACTTCAATAATTATTAGGTATGGCGGTCCTCCCGCCTCGGGTGATAACTCACCAAAATTCATTATAGTGGTCCTCCCGCCTCGGGTGATAATTCACCAAAATTCAATAGAGCGGTCCTCCCACCTCGGGTGATTTTCCACCAAAATACACATCCCCTTGTCAAAACGCCGACTGGCCCGTTTAAACTAACGGCCCTCGCTGATTGACAAGGTTCCACACACGACATGACGTAAAACGCCGGCTGGCCCGTTTAAACTGTCGACCCTCGCTGATTATGTCGCCAATATATTTTAATACCCGTCTTCTTATCTTAGGTATTAGTTCTCACTTTTCTCAATTCACAATTTATAAATTACCCCACCCTTTTAATCGATGTGAGATCCTCAAAATATCCCTTAGTCCCATAACTAAGGGTCCCCAAGTTATCAATACGTCTTAACCTATGTATAGGAGGATTTTCTAACATAAATCATAACCTAATCTCATACCTAGACTAGCGTAACGACGATAAAGTAATAAAAATCATCCCACCCCCAACACAATAAAATCGTGATAATTTTCCCTTACTAGTCCCTTTCCTAGAAGGCATTCTAAAATATAGGGAGAGCAATAATACCCAACAACCCGTCATCACAATGATATTTAATAATACCAACAAGAATAATTAGTCAACGTATAAAACTGCGCATGATAGTCCAATTCAATTAAATCTTTAATTTAATTATCACAACATCAACAGTGCCCAAATAATTTCATTTAATTATTTAAATTAAATATACCAAGTTTTCATCATATATATATATCAAAAATCTAATTTTATTATCTCTACATGTATTACATGAGTCATACGCACCCAAAAATTATTTATTTTAAAATTAGGATTTTTTTACATGCAACCTACACTAATAAAACCCAAAATTACTCATGAATCCTACGTACCCAAAGGGTTGTGAATATTATTCAGATTAAAAGATTTTATAAAAACAGACCCATAATTAGTGTCTACTTTTTCTAATTAAGTTACTAATTATTTTTAAGAAAACATGTAATTAAGTGTTTAGGCGACACTTAAAACGCATAATACTAAAGAAAAAGAATAGAGTATTCATGCATGTAAAGATCGTGTTGAAAATCTGATTAGAAATCTGGATTCCTTGCGAAAAATTAGCAAAAGAGTGTTCTTGAACCAACTTGATTAAACCCCAATTAAGCCTCCCAAAACTTGTGACAAAAAGGTTGATAATGAAGAAGGTTGATGATTATGGGTAAGAGGAAAAATATTTGGAAGTGTTCTCTGGTGAAAAACTGGAGAAAAAGTGATTATGAGAAGTCCCTCTACAGATTAACAAAGTTATATAGTGATTAGGAGTCCTAATCCAACACAAACTCTAAAAACAGCTTACTGCTCACGTTTTCTGGGAGGGTCAATCGATCTACCCCCAGGCATCGATCGATCGATCATGCCTAAAATCTGGCAGTTCGCCCAAAAAAATTATAAGGGGCAAAAATTATAAAATCAATATAAAATCCATTTTAACTCCGATTTTAATTCCGCTTGAAGTTTTATTCTTCTAAAATCATAACTAACATATTTAGCAAATAAAATTTTTAAAATTTTAAAATTTATTTTTCCCAAAAATTCTAATTAATTAATAAAAATAATAATTAAAAATACGGGGTGTTACATACTTCCCCACTAGCAAAGAATTTCGTCCTCAAAATTAGACGAAGCATACACATAAACACTTAAATCCCGCAAAAAGAAAATAAGGCTCACATATGCCTACTCGTAGAATGCCATAATTGGGCGCCCATATACCCAATCCTACGCGCACTTCCCCTCGAACAACAAAATAATATATATATTGCCTATATGCATACGCATAACTATGAAAATAACGGCGTACCACACGCTCTCACAAATCCCCCACTCGATCCTATATCCGAAAGTCATCAAAATGCTAATGTCCTCAAATTAAATCTCAACATCAAAAATCAATACATACGATACCTTACATCTGTACTAAAATCTCCAAAAATAATCATCATCTCCATAATCCATTCTAAGGATCCCCACATCAAGCTTACTAATTCTAAACCCAATGCCTACAACGTCCTTAACTCAAAACCTCACATCTCCAAGAAACACATCTAACACGTATGCTAGACCCTCTACTTTAAGAAGTGTGAATCAACAAAGGGAATCAAAGATCGACAACGCGAAAGCTAAACGGACTCATAACCTACGAGACCTAAGACCATGCTCTGATACCATCTGTCACACCCTGCCTAATTCTGACGTCGGCCGCCACCAAAACTAAGTCGGGGGTGAGTAAATAAAATACCATTCTTAGCATGAGACAGATATGAGACATAAATAAATTAGTCCATAAGATAAATAATTGAATCAACCTCAAATGATCATAAACAACTAAGCGATAAAAGACCGATCACATGCTAACTTCGAAAATCCAATCTCCAATAATGATTAATTAAAAATCTGAATAAAGATCCAACTCCGAATAACTGAAATAAATCCCATAAACAACTTTGGAACCGAATATCCCAATAACTCTCTAAACTGGGTCTCATAATGAAATACGACTGAAAGGAAAGTCTAAGCTAAAACAAAATAACAAAGTAAATCCGCTCCAACTGCACCTCCAAATGATAATCTCCAAAAATCTTATGCAGCTTCTCCAATTCTAATCCTGAAAAAGATTAGTCAACGCATGGGTCAGAGACAAAGCCCCGAGAAAGAATACACACTACTCCCCTCAGATAGGATCCTTGAATCCAGACAGTAGCATTATACGCAATAAATATCACAGTAGGATATTTTAAATTAAACGGACTAATTTAAACACGATAAATATAAATTACTAACTACCCGTAGGAATCCACATTTATAAAGACACACCAATATGATTTTAAATTCCCAAGTCCCGCGGAGTTAATCTTTTATTAATTAACAAAAATTATCAAATTTCTCAATTATTTATGTTCTTACTTCAATAATTATTAGGTATGGCGGTCCTCCCGCCTCGGGTGATAATTCACCAAAATTCATTATAGTGGTCCTCCCGCCTCGGGTGATAATTCACCAAAATTCAATAGAGCGGTCCTCCCACCTCGGGTGATTTTCCACCAAAATACACATCCCCTTGTCAAAACGCCGACTGGCCCGTATAAACTAACGGCCCTCGCTGATTGACAAGGTTCCACACACGACATGACGTAAAACGCCGGCTGGCCCGTTTAAACTGTCGACCCTCGCTGATTATGTCGCCAATATATTTTAATACCCGTCTTCTTATCTTAGGTATTAGTTCTCACTTTTCTCAATTCACAATTTATAAATTACCCCACCCTTTTAATCGATGTGAGATCCTCAAAATATCCCTTAGTCCCATAACTAAGGGTCCCCAAGTTATCAATACGTCCTAACCTATGTATAGGAGGATTTTCTAACATAAATCATAACCTAATCTCATACATAGACTAGCGTAACGACGATAAAATAATAAAAATCATCCCACCCCCAACAAAATAAAATCATGATAATTTTTCCTCACTAGTCCCATTCCTAGAAGGCATTCTAAAATATAGGGAGAACAATAATACCCAACAACCCGTTGTCACAATGATATTTAATAATACCAACAAGAATAATTAGTCAACGTATAAAACTGCGCATGATAGTCCAATTCAATTAAATCTTTAATTTAATTATCACAACGTCAACAATACCCAAATAATTTCATTTAATTATTTAAATTAAATATACAAAGTTTTCATCATATATACATCAAAAATCAAATTTTATTATCACTACATGTATTACATGAGTTATACGCACCCAAAAATTATTTATTTTAAAACTAGGATTTTTCTACATGCAACCTACACCAATAAAACCCAAAATCACTCATGAATCCTACGTACCCAAAGGGTTATGAATATTATTCAGATTAAAAGATTTTATAAAAATAGCCCCATAATTAGTGTCTACTTTTTCTAATTAAGTTACTAATTATTTTTAAGAAAACATGTAATTAAGTGTTTAGACGACACTTAAAACGCATAATACCAAAGGATAAGAATAGAGTATTCATGCATGTAAAGATCGTGTTGAAAATCTGATTAGAAATATGGATTCCTTGCGAAAAAATAGCAAAACAGTGTTCTTGAACCAACTTGATTAAATCTCAATTAAGCCTCCCAAAGCTTGTGACAAAAATCTTGATAATGAAGAAGGTTGATGATTATGGGTGAGAGGAAAATATTTGGAAGTGTTCTCTGGTGAAAAACTGAAGAAAAAGTGATTATGAGAAGTCCCCCAACGGATTAACGAAGTTATATAGTGATTAGGAGTCCTAATCCAACACAAACTCTAAAAACAGTTTACTGCTCACGTTTTCTGGGAGGGTCGATCGATCTACCCCGGGCATCGATCGATCGATCATGCCTAAAATCTGGCAGTTCCCCCAAAAAAATTATAAGGGACAAAAATTATAAAATCAATATAAAATCCATTTGAACTCCGATTTGAATTCCGCTTGAAGTTTTATTCTTCTAAAATCAAAACCAACATATTTAGCCAATAAAAAATTTTAAATTCAAAAATTTATTTTTCTCGAAAATTCCAATTAATTAATTAAAATAATAATTAAAAATACGGGGTGTTACAAAGGCTTTAAAATAGTATTCTCTATGTTATTAATAATAGCCTCATTTTTTGCTTGGGAGGAATATTTTTTGATAATGCGCTATTGATTCAAGAGATTATTAGAGGTTATCATAAGAATAATAGTTCTCCTAGATTTGCTACCAAGATAAACATTTTGAAAGATTATGATTTTGTGAAGTGTTATTATATCATAGATGTTTTAGACTTCATGCAATTCCCTATTATAGTTACAAATTGGATCATGGAATGTGTTCATACTACTTCTTATGCAGTATGTGGGAATAATGGAGGCAATGGGAGTTTTATGGTCACTAATAGATTAAGACATGGAGATCGTTTTTTTCCTTATATTTTTCTTCTTGATATTGAATTTTTTTTATTGGATTCTTGATGATGAAGTTAGAAAATGGGTGTTTTACTGGGGAATTAAATAGGGTTATTTGTTGTCTTACATACAAAATGATACAGCCTCCTACGTTAGGAAGTGAAAGAGATGTCAAGATTTCTCGCCCATGCTTCACCAGTCAACCAGTGACCTGAAGTCATTGATTAGTTCGCGGCCTTTCGCTCAATAGAGATTGGACAATGTGGGTCCTCACAACACCAGGTAATAAAAAATATCTTCTGGTCAGTACGGACTATTTCACCAAATGTATAGAGGTTGAACCTCTGGCAAATATAAGGGACACCGATATGATCAGATTTATCTAGAAAAACATCATTACTTGATTTGGCGTGCTGAGAATTATTGTCATCGATAATGGGACACAATTTTATAGTGGATCATTTTAAGACTTATACAACCACCATAACATCAAGAACCACTACAACTCGGTGGCATACCTCAAAAGTAATGGGAAGATTTAGGTTTCCAATAAAATGGTGCTCGGCAAGATGAGAAAGAGGCTAGGAAAATCCAAAGATGATTGGGTATGATCTTACCAATGTCCTCTGGGCGTATCTAACAACACCCAGGAGGTCAACTGGGGAAACACCTTTTTTCTTAACTTATATAATACAAGCCAAAATTCCTTTGGAAGTTGTTTGCCAACCATTAAGACGACCATTGCCGACCAAATCATGGATGGAGAAATCAGAAAGACTGAGATCGACCTGGCGAAGGAAAAAAGAGAACATGCCTTTATCAAGTTGTGTTCTTACCAATAGCAGTTGTCCAAATAGTATAATAAAGGTATTAATCGGAGGAAGTTTTGGGTTGAAGATTAAGTCCTCAGAAAAATGATCGACAACGCAAAAAATAAATACATGGTAAGTTAGGTTCTAACTGGGAAGGACTCATCAAAATTAATAGAGATGACCTTCTAGGGACTTAGCATCTAGAAACAAGGGGGCAATGAGATTCCTAGGTCCTAGAATGTGGCCAATCTTAGGAAATTTTATTTTTTAGATGTAGCTATGTTTATACTTTTAAGATTTTGTCTATCACATAATTTTAAGTTCAATTAATACAACTAGATTTCTAATTCTTTCAAATGGAAGGCCATCTTTGTTTATTACAAGCTATTATTATAGAAAGTCTATCATTGTTCTGAATTTTCTCAAGTTTCTCCGATCAACTTTTGATCTTTGGTCTAAATACCCGATCAAACTTTGATCGATAATTTGAATACCTTAGTATAATTATATTTAATCAAATATCAAGGTCACGTCTTTTTTTCACAAACAAACACAAAAATATCAAGAATTGCACAGGCAAGAAAATACCTATGGGGGATCCCTAGACACTAAGTGTCCCGACCTTGGTTGGCTAAAATCCTGAACAGGTGGATGGCTTAGCGACCATGTACATTTCCACCATAGTTTTTCCTAGGCCTAAGATTGTGTGGCGACACTTTATATAAGGTAAGGAAAAAAACAAAAACATGCTTGGCATAAAATATGGGAAAATGTAAAACATGGAATTAAGTAGATAATTTAATTCACAATCAAGATTTTTTACAAAGTGGAAAGATCGACACATTATAAAAAAACAAGTACGTGTCTCGCACCATCACTTCATCTTTGGTACTCAAGCTCGGTAATCATTCTAGCACGGACACAATCATAGTCTTGATTATGATAGAACTCGTCATCACTATCATGGTCGAGGAGGTAGTTATTATTCAATTGTGTGGGGATAACATCATCCCAGATCCATAATTATTCACTCATAATGGGTGGGATCTGAATAAAGGGATAACCTACCCCATACCAATGTCAAAATTGGAAGTCCTTAGGAACTTTCATGATCGGCAGGGCATTCAACCACCCATGTTTGTAGGCGACCTGCTTGGCTTTATCTAAATACAGTAAGGCATTTATCCAACCCTTATCATAGTCCAATGACCAAACTTCATGAGAGCCATAGAGGAATTAATATTAAAACCTCATTATTTTTGTATGCAAACTATTTTTGGTCACCTGATCGCCTTTGAAGGCTTTCTCGGCCTTTTCGAGCTCCTTTCTTGGACTATTGTTCTCACCCTCCAATAGTTCAACAATACCTATTACATTTTTAAGTTTGGTTATCAGTGAAGCAACCTTGTTAACGTGCTTGCCGTAGGTAGTTTTCATTTCCCGAAGTGCCACCCGAACAAACACAAATGCTTTATGAGCTCTACTTAAAGCCTCCTAACTAAGGATTAAATACTGGTCCGAACACTCTTGGGGAATTGGAACCAATGCCAATATATTTTCAGACTATAAATATCAAATGAAAGTCATTCATATCAAAGCATTAATAAGCAATCAATAGTTGGGCGAGTAGTGGCAAGGAAAAAATTATACTTTTCATTAAATGTCAAAAAATGAGCAAGCTCTTACAACCTACTTATAAAAAGACAGGAAAATACAAAAGGTAACGAAACCTAAGCTCAATTTAACTAGCTCATCCTTCATTGTCTTTCACATGATTTTGATTCTCCAGACCCTTGTTCAGGTCAACAACCTCCTTCTCTTACTCAGGCCAATCATTTTCCTAGACACTATTTGAGGTCTCTCCCTCTTCTTCATCCCTTGGTGGGGAGCCTAGATCATGCTCATTATAGAGTTCAGACTCGGGGGAACTCACTTTTGGCCAAATACGAATCCTATCCCTTCTTGAAGTTGGACTTGCAGATGTGAGTCAGCTACATCTTTGATTGACCAAAGGTATTTTTAAACCTTTAGTCATAGGCCTTACCCTTGGCCATCAAATTCTCGGACATGATCTGAGTATTATCATTGGTATCTTTCTTCAACGATCGCTCTTACACTTTAACATAGCCATGTCCAGATCGGTGGCCTTTTCTCGATCCCACAGTCTTTCTGGGTAAACAAGAAATCCTTCTGATATTTTTATAAAGAGAGCTTGATGTTAGTATTGGCTTTTATCTGGTCGGCCCTTTTATCGAGGACATCGATGAAGTCCACCAAGAACTTCAAGCAAGAGGATGATCACAAGTCATTATTAGTGATAAATTTCTAAATTATAGATCCGACCAAAGTACTAAGACTTATCATAGATAGTGTCTCAACAGCGTAAGAGACCCGTTGGCCGGTGGTCATCCTACCGACATGCTTCCTATCAAAGCCCAAAATGCCCCCTAAGAAATACAGGGGCCAAGTAAGGGTTTTTATCCATATATAATATTTGGTAGCCTTTACTCTTGATGGAGGCATACACTTTCTTGGTGGGAACAATAGCAGAAGGACCATTACTACTAATGCCCTTCTTCTGAACCTGAGTCTTATCGGGAGAATCCGACTAGGTAACGAGGTCGAACGAACCTCCAATCTCCTTTTATTTAAAAGGTTGAGCTATTAGAACGTGAGGAGGTTGGAATCGTCCAACGAGGTGGGAATCTTCCTTCTTAGGGCCATATCTTCTTCTGAGGTGGCCAGTACCCTGGTAGGGATTGAAGGAACATACACAAATTCAAAAAAAGCTTAGGTGGACTCACTTGAAGACCCTTCACCAGTTGAAGGGATTAGGATCTCAAGTATCGTATCCACGGGACTAACAATAAAATAGATGGTGTTATATGTGTATTCAAGCCTTAAGGATGTCAATCTAGGATACTCGCCACCAGCAGACAAAGGCCTCCTCAAATTCCAAACTTTGACTTGTTTGACGAAATTGATGTGGGAGGTGTGAGGCTATTTTCTTAGAGCTTCTGTACATAAGAAAGTAAAAAGGATGTTAGTAAAAAATCCATGTGAATCTCAGTAGACCCAATCAAAATATAGTCAAAGGCAGCATGCCCCTCACCTTTTCCAATGAAGTTCATTATTTGAAATAAAACCCTAGGTGACTACTGAAAAATGCGCCTCACTTTTTGGTCTCCTCGGTGTGTAAAATTACTATCATACCCCCACATGACTGGGGAAAATTATGAACATGCCCCTCAAACTCAAAAGGTAGAATAAAATGATTTTTTATCTAAAAATATTGCAAGTATTGATTCTCTCAAAACTTCATCTCCAATACGCAATCAATATCACTGTTGACTAGCATCGAAAGCCAACCAATGATCAAAGCTTTCTACTTGAGTCAGACCACAAAGCTTTGGGGGTAATTGCCTGAAAATTATCTGATCAAGTCGAAAGATCATACACGTGTTTAGAAGTCATCATATACGATCACAACTAAAATATAAGAGTGAAAGAGAATCCGATTACTTAAAATCTTATAAGAGAGAAAGAGGATCTGACTTCCTAAAATCCCAGCCTTGGATAGATTCGATTGTATCACATTACACCCTAAGGTCATAGAGTCTGAGATGACTTATTCTATTTGTGTGCATATATATGTAAGCATCACCCCGGGAAAAGGGACATGTAATCCATAACATTATGAGTTAATCAATACAGAGAGGGAGAGAGAAGCACACAGAGGACGTAAACACATTGTCGAACCACATATATTATGTATTTACTTATATTATTTTACTTTACTAATCAAATTTATTTCTTTGAACTAAACGAATTTGCTGAATATTAATTTCATGGAGGTTATACGTGTAGAAGATCTTTGGTGAAATGTGTTTTGTTCCATCACTCTTAATATATATTCCTAAACTTTGGGTAATACATACAACATTGTATTCGTATACTAATGTTAGAATGTTTGTGACTATAGGTAATTTTCATGTACCATGGATGTGGTGGATTATAAATCTCAACCAAACACATTCACGACTCGATTTGTGGAGTGAGAGTATTTCTGAAGGGTTAGATGATGTATCTACTAATGTCTTCTTATAAATCACCAAGAAATTTTAGCATCACCACACATAAATACATACCTTATTTGTGAATAAGATTTAGGAAGATCAGAAAAATATCCAGCATCCGCATATCCCTTCAATTAAGGGTGTAGTATAATTCATTCGAGTAGAATAACATACGTATAAATTATTCCTACGATGTATCTCGTAATGTTCTTTATGGCATTCTAATGTAGTCGAATTAGTTTTGAAAGCTTATAAATTAATTAAAAATCTAATATCGAGTCTAGTGTATTATGACAAATACAATATGGCACCAGTCGCACTGAGAGATGGAACCAAATATCATTTTAGTGTCTTCTTTAGGATGAAATGGAACTTTTTTAGTGTCAAGTGACCTAATAACTACTAAAGAACTCACTAGATGACATTTATCCATATAAAAGCTCTTGGGAAATTTTTAGTATAATTCTCTTACTTGATAAGGGCACCACTTGAGCTATTTTCGATCGAAAGGTTGAGATAATAATTTATTTTTTGAAGATCTTTCATCTCGAATTATTTCTTTAAATATTCAAAAGCTTTTGTAATCTCTTGTGGAGTAATAATTATATTAATATCATATATATATACTACAATGATAGCAAATTCAGATGCAGTTTTCATAATGGATACACAAGGATATATAGGATTGCTAAAATAACCTTCTATCACCATGTACTAACTATAGTGGTTATACCACATCCTTTAGGATTGTTTTAACCTATATAATGACCGCTTAAGATTAATTGAGTACATACTATATGGTTTTTCTTATGGCAATTTAGATCCTTTAGGGACTTTCGTACAGACATTTGTATATAAGTTCTATATTGATATGTTGTTACCATGCCCATTAAATGAATGTCTAGTCTTTCTAAGACAACAAGACTATATAAATATGTAAATAGAATTTCATCCATTATTGGTGATTGGTTTTCTTCATAAGCGATCTGAAGTCTCTACAAGAAACCTTGTGGAATAAGTGAAGTTTTATTTGAACAGCCACGTCTTTCTCATTATATTTTCATGAAAACACTAAATCTTAACCTAGAGGGTTCACACTAGGTCCAAAGACTTTCTATTTTTTAAGTAAATCATTTTTTTCTTGAATTGCTTCTTTCCATTTTGGCCAATTATATATTTGTCGACATTCATTAATAGAGTGAGGTTCGATATCATCATTTTTAATAATTTCAGTAGTTACTATAATGGAAAATATATTATCAATAATTTATTTATGATTCCTCAATTTTCTACTGCCTACATAATTTATAAATATTTCTGCATTAGGTATCTCAACCTGGATGTCCATGCTTCAAGCATGTCTTAGCTAATTCATCTGTTGACATACCCACCAGAGATAGATGGGTGTTTTATAGCCTCTTAATATTCCATTATGGAAATGAGAGAGAATTTCCATAGACTTCATTATAGTATTGTTTACGTCACAGTGAGGACATGATACCATTTGGGTGATCAGGGACCGTTTGCTAAGGTGGCTCTTTTTTTCGGTTCTATCGGATTTCATTTCATATCAGTCGCCAAAATTTTCATAGCTAAGATTGTGAAGTTGCACTTTGTGTCACTCAATATTATATTGGATAAGGACAGAACATTTGTGTCCCACTTTTAGAGGAGTGCCTAGTGGGAATTGGTGAAAGAGTTGAGGTTGAGGTTGAGTTCCTTGTATCACCCACATATGAATGAATAAATAGAGCGGATTAATAAGACATTGGAGGACATGTGGCGGATGTGCATTTTAGAATTCAAAGGTAGTTCAGAGCAATACTTGTCATTGATAGAATATGATTACAAAATCATTCACTAGTTCATGACTGACATGGATCCATTTTAGGCTTTGTATGGGATGCCTCATCGTTTCCTCTTATGTTGGTTAAATGTTGGGGAGAACAAGCTTTTCAGACCCGAGTGTGTTCAGGACACCTCAGAGAAGGCGGAAATGATCAGAGATAAGATTTGGATTGCCTAGAGTGGCCAGAAAAGTCATGCAGATGTAGGCAGGAGCCATTAAGGGTTTATTATTAAAGATCAGGTGTTACTTAGGGTGTCTCCCACGAAAATAGTTATGCGGTTTGGGAAGAAAAGGAAGTTAGTTCCTAGGTATATCGGGTCATTCACCATTATTGATCGGATAGACCAGTTGCGCACCATTTAGCCTTATCGAATCACTTGTAGAAGGAGCACGATGTCTTTAACATCTCGATGTTACAGAGGTTACTTAGACGGCATATGAAGACATTGATCTCAGTGAGATTGAGCTTCTGCCCGACTTGATTTACGGGGATAAGTCAATTTCCATTTTGGATCTAAGGAGTAGAAACTTCGCTCCAAGTAGTTCCTTTAGTGCGTGTCTAATGGGGGAACACGGTGAGTATGAGTCAATGTGGGAGATGGATGATGACATGCAATAGAGGTATACAATTATAATACCCCGTATTTTTATGCTATATTAATTTGGGGATTTATTAAATTTAATGTGAATGATTTATTTAATAAAAATCCAGAAATTAATTATGTTATAATTATTAACGTGACGAGAGTTAGTAATTATGGGAAATTGGTTGAATATTACTAATGAGCAAAGTAATATATTATATTGATTATATTGAATGTCATGAGTGAATTAAATGACGATTTCGAAAATTTAAGTCGGAGCGTGCTCGTATCACGTCGGGACTAATTTTGTTAAATAAAAAGTGAATATTTTATAAGTTGCCCATATGGTTATTTTGAGTGCGCCAACGCGTCCGGTAGGGTCGAGATAGTCAGAAAAGCGTACCCGGGTGTGTAGTTTGGGTCTCGGGGTATTTTTAGGCCTAATTAGTACCCCGGGAGGACATTTTAGTCATTTTACATAATTGGGTAATTAAACCCACGAATTTCAACAACTTATATCAGCCAACTAGGTTAGTCTTTTAGGGTTAGAATATCCAGAAATCAAGTGACGGCCATTGGAGAAGAGAGGAGAGAGATCCAAGGCAATTCAAGGCCAAAAAGTCACCGGTTTCCACCGCCGCCACCACCACCGCGTAGATCGCGAGACGAGGAACGCAGCCATACCAAAATCAGCCATGAATCAGAATACCAAAAATCCCAGGCAAGTGTTTAACTTGCGTATTTTTGTTAATGCAATCTTCATATTGGTTTAGGATTGATTAGAGGTGATAAATATGGAAGAACACCCAATTTGTGTTAGGAAAATGCATGTAGAAATGATTTATATGAAATTCTGGAATCCTTGCCATGTAGAGGAATATAACCCACGAAATTTTGATGATATATTATAAGGAAATTTTGGTAAAAACATATTAGAACCTTGATTAAGAAAAACTCTAGGGTTCTTGATGATTAGATGGAATTTTGGGTTAATTATCCATGTTTAATATTAGATATACACATGCTTTACGTTGAAAACATCTGGTATAACGTTATAATGATAGTAGTAGGATTCTTGGGAAGTTTAGAATGGAAAAACATGGTTTTGGAGGAAGAAATTTGGTAGAACCCGTAACTGCATTTCTGCAGAATTTTCGAAGACTTGCTTGATCGATCGATCGAGCCTAGAGCTTCGATCGATCGAAGGTTCGATCGATCGAGCCCCAGACCTCGATCGATCGACCCCTCCTGGCAGACTCTTATTTCCCTTGTTTACTTAGTTGAATTGAATTTATCATGAAATAATTCTTGGGTATCCTTAATGAAATGTTTTAGGAGATAGGAAGGACCAGTAGGACATTTAAATAGTGTTGAGAATTTTATTATAAGATGAGAATCTTGTTTTTGGGATAATTATATAATGAACTATGAAACTACGTATTTCAAGTGAGGGAATGCGACGAATAGCTACGATAGTGAATAGAGGTATACCTACTGAATTTTCCTACTTGGAAGGATAGAGTCAACGAATGTCACGTATTAAGTGAGAAAACCTTTCGAGTTAAGGTTAGAAATGAAACCTTATGCGTAATACTAATAATGTGAAATTAAGGATAAATGGTATAATTATGGGTGACGAGAAGAACCTATATTAATATGATAACTGTAGTATATTTATATGATTGTGTGTACATATATGATATACATGTGAAAAACATACCGCGCTACTTGCTATCCTTGAGGTTACCGAGCTGGGACAGTCTTATCTCGATGGGACCTTTATGGGGGATATTAACTTGTACCCTAGAAGATAGATATCCTTGGTACAGGCTATCGAATCGATAGTTCAGACGGTCCTAAGAGACGCGAGTATGTGCCATCCTCTTAGAGACTTGGAATCTATGCTTCGCCTCGATATTGCTTGTGTATGTGTTAATACAGTTCGAGAGTGATTCCGAACTTGTATTCCCCTTGATATGAGTGGTATGGGGTTTGGATAGTAGAAGTATGCACGCACCATAGTTTTATTTGGGGTGCTGTTATTTATATATATTATACGAGTAGTTAATATATATATGAGATTTGGATATTTGAAACTGCCGACTGTGATTTGATAAGTAGGACATGGTTGATGACACATATAGTAAGTACTTGTTTTGTGGAAGTATAATATGACACTGGGAAACTTTATAAATGAATAAAAGCTAAAACAAGAGTAGTGCTACTAATTGGAAGTATTCTTTTTAAATCAAAAATATTGTTCGGCTTTGAAATATTATGAGTAAGTTTAAGATATGCTAATTTATTGGGAAGGTTAGTATGATAAAATGTTAAGATAACCCGTTGGGAAGGTTAGCACGATAGGTGTGCACATTAGAAGAGAGGTGAGAATTTCTCAAGAGAGTGTCGCTCTAATATGTTGTTGCATTGGCCTGTATCAATTTAAATACTTGCTAAACGTATTTTAAATCAAACACACTTTCGGGCTCTGACCCGTTTCTTTTTCTCTCTCTCTCTTGTATATATATGTATATATTTCAGGTGCCCAGCCACATGGGCGTCATGCTTAGGATCCCTTGAAAGGAACGTGCTGCAGCTTAGGTGGGAGTTGCAGGTTACTTGTGTAGACGGCTTCCCTTATTGACTCCACTTTTATCATTCTCATTTATTGGGCATGTGTCGCCCTTTCCATTATTTCATTATTGTTGGGACATTTGTATTTCAGTTATTTCCAGTATTGTTACTATGGGTTTTATTCAGTTTGTATTGGTGACTTTAGTCTTCATATGTGGACATTCGATTGACGAATGTATTATATTAATTGGACTTTGTGTTCCAGGTTTATTGTGGTGTGATTCTTAATTGTAGAAATGTTGTTAATAAAACAAATGTTTTTCTTTAAATAAAATTTGGAAAGTATGTATAAAAATGGTTTTGACACTTAGCTTAATTATTTAGGGTGTTAAATTGGAAAATGTATTTTTATCGACAGTGATGCTGAGAATGAACCAACTGTTTACCTTGATTTAATTTAATAAAGGAGTGATCGTCCGGTATTTAATTAGGCGGGGTGTCACAACAAAACTCTTTTAGTCAGGTACGCATTGAATTCCGAGGATGTAAATATTTTATATTATTTAAATGATTGCTAATTTTGAGAATAAGTTAATAATCTAGAATTAATTATTACTTGAGAAATATTATAGTGAGTTATTGCATATTTGGATGATGAGTAAATGTGCATGTATTTGATTTACTCATTCCGACTGCTAAATTTAATTAATCAGTGTAATTAATTAACTTGGACCATATGCTATTACGTATAAAATAATTAATTGGATGTTTTACTTAATGTTGTGTGTTATTTTCATAAGGTATAAGGTACTACCAATTGGATCGAACTCTGTAGTGATATGGATGCCTAAATACGTGTTTTTATCATCTTAAGTTGGTCCCGGGGGGATGGTACACACTTAGTCTGAGTTTTGGGCTATTCTGGGTGGTTTTTTGGGCTCGTTTGGGAGCCCGAAAATAGGCCAATTAGAGAACTGCAGGATTGAGAGGTATTTAATGTATATTAACCTTGTTTATTGATTATTTTACACATAAGAAACAAACCCTAGAAACCTTAGACTTTAGGGAGAGCTTAAGGATACTTTTGTATAAGAGGTACAAGGAATCAAAGGGTAGAGACTCGTCGTTCTTCGTTTCAAGCAAGAAATCTCTTGTATATCACTATTATAATTTGTAATTTGTTTATAATTATACTTAAAAATTTAAGAATAGAACGCATGTTTAGGGTTTGAATATGTTTATCGTAATCGTGTTCATGTTTTGGGTTAATTAGGGTTAGTATTAATTAACTCTGCATTGAAGACTTGTACTTTTTGGAGAATATCTTAACTAAATGTTTTTGGTGTATGAATCTGTGATAGAACTCAAGTTTTAGGACATTACTTCGTTTGTAAGTCAATATCAATATTAATTGAATGATTGGATATTAAATTGTAGAGATATTAGACTCCTTTCATATTAATAGAAAACTAGGTTTAAATCTCTGAACTTTGAAGAATTAAATCTTATTTGATGTTTAGATCCGAAATAATTGTTGGGCACTGTTTAGGATCATAAACCCATACTAAATTTTGATTTTGCTGACATTTGGGTTGTTGTTTTGAACTTTAGATCTGTTAATGGAAGTTTTGGTTCAAAATTATATTTTGAGGGATAAAGGAGACGAATTACGTCTTTCTCGTTCGAACGAGATTGGCGAGCAGCAGTAGTTTTGCTTAAGCTTTATGGATTGGGTTTTCTTGGTATAATTTATTCGAGGAAAAGTTTATACACTGAATTTGTGGTTTAAAATGAAAATTAAACTAATTACTGAGAAGGGTCTTAAGTTAGGTTTCGAGTAGAAAGAACCTTAGTTTAGTTAGGGCAATCTAGCATTGGGGTTTGGGTTGGTTTATGTAGTCGCGTGAGTGAACGATATCCTATAGTTGTATATGTGTGTGTGTGTATATATATACACACACTTGATTTGTGTGAACATATCGTTACTCGTGGTAAATCTATCAATCGGGACTGTTTTGGAAGTTATGATCGTGTACCCTACACCTAGCTATTGACATAGGACGTGGTGGAGGTCATATATTTTGATCAAGTGTTCAGCCAATATAGACTTCGTAATGAGGGAGGTTGATGATTTGATCCATTGGTTGGGTTTGGATATAGGATTACCCCGTGGTGTAATTGATTATTGATCCCCCATTCTCATAAATGTGTATTGATATGTTTTTAGTCCGTTAGGTGGGGGACTACTGCTAATTTACCGATTTAGGCATGAGAGTGTCCCCGAAGGTTGTTATATGTGATTATATTGTGAATATATAAAAGATATACTTCAATCTATAAATGGACTATCAATTTATTAATAAACCTATAGATGGACTATCAATGTGTTGATTACGAGTGTGATGTAAACGACCTAAGATCTCACTAGAAAGGACCAAATGGTACTTGCTAATGCGTATTAGGTTATTTAAAAATTCTCCAACTCTTTTAAATCTTTGATACAAAATCTATTATAAATTTTAAGTGAGAAAACACTCACGCACACTAGTAAGTAAAAGGTGGTGATGCTAGATATACAGAATAATTCCCTTTAAGAATGAGATGAGGAAAAGTAGAGTGTGACACAATATTTGTTCTCGGGGAACCCACCGTGGTGGTAAACCCCGTGTCCCTAGTCCCAGGACAACACACACACCCAAGTCTACTATTACCAATTAGCGATTACAGATTACAGTCCTCCAAGTCCACAATGAATTAAACTAAGTAAATACACACCCGTACACCCAGTCTAAAACAACCCAATTTGACTAAAAATCAGTTAACCCAATAAATCCAGGTAATAATGACTATCACTCACTCACAACACATGCAACACTAATACCAATGTTTAGATAAGGAATTCAGCAATTCAGTGTAAATGAAATAGTTAGGCCAATACAAAATCAGTACATCCAAGAACAACACAATATTAAATCTAACTAAACAATCCAGGTAGTAAAAGTGTGAGACACACACACAACTACACACTCAAACCCGAGACCCCGTGAAGTTGTGCAAAATAGATTTAATAATAAAGTTTGTTTTTAATCAAAACAACAAAATAATCTTGTTTATAAAAAGAGACTAAACACACATACGATTAAGTCTAATTTAATTAATAAGAAAAATTATCAATCAGTGACTGAATGAAAGGTAAGAAAATATTGAATTAATCAATACTAAAAATAATGCTTAAATATTAAGTCACAAGACACAAGGAAGGTCTTACTTAATATTTAATATTCAAGTAAAGATTAATTCTAAAATAATTTAGTGGCACAAATGACCACAAATAAAATAGGAAATAAAATTCCAACAATTGTGCCGCGCAACTAAAATAAAAATAACTTAACACCAAATAGAATATAAAACAATTTAAAGAGGTGTTATGTTAAAATATTAAGTCCAAGTAAAATGAGCAAAAGATAAATATGTGTAGCACTTAACTCATGCAAATTAGGACTTAAATAAAAGCAACACAAGAAAAATACTAATAAATTAGTCAAGTCCAATTTTCAAATTTGTGTAACACAAAAAATAATCCCAAAGATTTAAATTCCAAATTTTAGTTCAAGCCAATACTAATAGTAGGTTTGGATGAAAAACTCATACACACACAAACACCACTGAAGTATAAAAGTATACAACAAAAAGTATTCAACTTAGGCAATAAAAGTGTAGGAGTCAATTGATACAATCCAAGTCAAATTGTGTACGACGAGATAAAGAGCATAGCACTCGACTCAATAAAATAGGATGGGTTTGACTAAAGAAAATTTAAACAAATAAAGATTATTATGATTAAAGTCTACACACTAATTAAACCCAACTAAATAAAGTGAACAGACAAAAGTTTAACTTCGAGGATGTAGGCAGTTAGAGTAAAAAATCAGATTATCCTTATCCCCGAATAAATCAAATCGGATTTTAATAAAAGATGTGTGACACAATAAACACTTAAGTTAATAAGTTTCAAAAGTAAAATCCAATAATAAGTGCACACACAAAATGATTGGATGAAAAATAGAGTCCAACAACAAACACCCAACATAAGATCCAAGATCTAAAATGCTTTACTAAATTTCAATCCATACAAATTTTAGTCCAAAACAAATTTTTACCCAAAAAGAATATTTAGTACAAAAAAAATTCAGTTTAGGAGACCAAATATTGAAGCCAAGAATGGTCCAAAAAAAAATTCAGAAGTTTAGTCCAAAAGTGAATATCTTAACACAAGCAGGGTTAAACTAAATTAAATCTAAATACCAAACAGTCTAGATCAAGCCAAAAAAAAATATTTAAAACTGATTTATATATAAGTACATATATAAAGGTATATATTTATATAAATACGTATGTATATTATGGTATGTAGTTGTCGAAGACAGTTGTTAAAATGAGTTGCAAAACTGAAATGGTTCTCTCCGTGTCCCACATCGAAAATCTTTACAAATTGAGTTGGGTATATTTACAATTTTTGTTGAACCAATGGGCAAGCCCTTTGGGCATTAGATGTTTTGTGTGTATGGGTGGGGGACTTATTGGGCCAAGTCATACACGCGCGCGCGCGCGTCGCCACCGCCGTCCGCCCGGCCCGGCCCGTGCCCGTGCCCGGGTCCGGGTCTTGGGTCTTGGGCTTGGGCTCATTAAGAAATAATTTTTTGGACAAATACATAATTGTTTTTTGGGCTTTATAAATTATTTTTTAACGTTTTTTTAATTCCGAAAAATTAAAACGTGTTTTATTCTGAGTTGATTTCTTCAACCGAGTTGCCCACTACTTCCAATTTTTTCTCTCCACGTTTGTTTACCAACGTCTCTTTTTTGTTGCCCTTAAAAGAGGTTGTAGCCTCCGTTTTTTGACACAGTTATCTCAAACAGTTCTCATCTTTTCAAACCTGCGAATTTTTTTTACACAATAATTATTCATCCACTGAATAATTATAATGACACAGAAATATATAATCTTTCCCAGATTATTTATATTTATCATGATCGAGCAGTATATATATTTTAGAATGGGTGTTTGATTGAGCGAATCAGATTCGTGCTGCTGATTCGTATTATTTTCTGAGGCTGTTTTATCCTGGGGGTGACGGGGCTGTACACTATCGGCACAAATTGGAGGCAGAGCCGCGAAACACCTTAAAGAGAGCGACATTGTCCGCGACTCAGCCATATTTCTGGACTGTCCAGTTTCGGGCTTCTTATATTTTTCGCCTTCAATTTATCAGCTCCTAAATTGGATAATTTCGTTCCCTACTTTAATTCTGCATTTATTTAAATTGCTGCTACAACAATTTTAAGGTGTTCTGAAATTCTGCCATGGACGAAATTAACTCAAGTAACCTAAATAAGCCTTTCAAATATGAAGGCACCCATTTTAAACGTTGGAGCAAAAATCTGCTATTTTATTTAACTACGAAAAAAGTCGCATCGTGTGTTCAATTTGACAAACCCGTAGTAAATAATCCACCTACTGTTGAGGAAAGCAAAACAATTAGAAATTGGGAGGAAAATGATTTTCTGTGCAAGAACTATATTCTGAATGCTCTAAGTGACGAACTTTATGACTACTATGCCAATTATAAAACTGCGAAAGATGTTTGGGATGCACTTTTTAAAAAATATGACACGGAGGAGGCGGGTGCTAAAAAATATGCCGTCAGCCGTTATTTGAAATTTGAAATGACGGATGACAAATCTGTTGTTGCTCAAACCCATGATTTGCAAATGATTGCCCATGAAATTATTTCCGAGGGCATGGCTTTAGATGAGCAATTTTAGGTGGCTATAATTATTGATAAATTGTCTCCACTGTTCAAAGAGTTTAAAAATATTTTGAGGCATAAGTCTAAAGAATTTTCACTAGAGTCACTTATTACTAAATTGAGAATTGAGGAGGAATCCCGAAAACAGGACTATAAAGATGAAATTCTTGTTGTGTCTAACAACAAAAATAAAAAAAAGAACCACACTCCAGTTGTTTTAAAAGCAAACGAAAAAAATATAAAAAATCAGAAAAAGAGCCACAACCAAAATTTTAAAAATCAGACTCAGACTCAGAATAAGTATAAGAACCCTGAAAATGGACAGTCTAGCAACTCGGGACAGTTTCTCTATTTCAAGTGTGGCAAGCCTGGCCATATGGCTCGCAAATGTCGCAATGTGCCACAAGCACAAGCGAATTTGACCGAAGAGGACCTATGTGCTATGATTTCAGAAATCAACATGGTTAGCGGTGCCGAAGGGTGGTGGTTGGATACTGGCGCTTCCCGCCATATCTGTTATGACCGTACTCTGTTTAAGACTTATTCAGAGACTGCAGATAAGAAGGTGTTGTTGGGTGATTCTCACACCACTGAGGTTGCTGGTACTGGAAATGTGGAATTGAAGTTCACTTCGGGAAAGACTGTTATCCTCAAAGAAGTTCTTCACACTCCCGAGATAAGGAAAATTTGGTTTTGGGCTATCTTCTCAACAAAGCTGGCTTTACTCAAACTATTGGTGCTGATTTATTTACTTTGACCAAAAATAGAATTTTTGTAGGCAAGGGTTATGCCACTGATGGGATGTTTAAATTGAATGTTGATGCAATGAATAAAATTTCTCCTTCTACTTATATTGCTTGTTCATTTAATATTTGGCATGCTAGGCTTTGTCATGTTAATAAACGACTTGTTAAAAATATGAGCACTTTAGGATTAATTCCAGAATTATCATTAAATGATTTTGAAAAATGTGAATAGTGTAGTCAAGCAAAAATCACTAAGACACCACATAAATCTGTTTTTAGATAATCTGAACCACTTGATTTAATTCATTCGGATATTTGTGAATTGGATGGTGTCACAACTAGAAATGGAAAACGTTATTTTATAACTTTTATTGATGATTGTTCCGATTATTCATTTGTGTATTTAATGAAAAATAAAAGTGAAGCGTTTGACATATTTATAATTTTCCTTAATGAAATTGAAAATCAATTTAATCGGAAAATAAAAAGGTTACGTAGTGATAGAGGCACCGAATATGATTCTGGACCATTATTTAATTTTATAAAACCCACGGTATTATTCACGAAAAAACTGCCCCTTATTCGCCCGAAATGAACGGTAAAGCCGAAAGAAAAAATAGGACATTAACTGAATTAGTTGTTGCTATTTTATTAAATTCAGGGGCTGCCTCACATTGGTGGGGTGAAATTATTTTGACTGTGTGTCATGTGCTTAATAGAATTACTAAGAATAAAATGAAAATATCTCCTTATGAAATTTGGAAAAATATTAAGCCCAACGTGTCATACTTTAGAACGCGTGGGTCCTTAGCCTATGTACATATACCAGACCCTAAAAGGTCTAAATTGGAAAGTAGAGCATATGAGTGCGTTTTTATAGGCTATGCTATTAATAGCAAAGCATATCGATTTTATGACTTGAAAAATCAAGTAATTATTGAATCAAATGACGCCGATTTTTATGAAGATAAATTTCCTTTTAAATTGAGAAATATTGGGGGCGAGTCATCCACTAGTGTTTCTTTAAATAAAAACAAAGAAAATAATGAATCCATTTTAGAACTTCGAAAAAGTAAAAGGGCTCGTGTAGAAAAAGATTTTGGTCCCGACTTTTATGCCTACACTTTAGAGGAGGATCCTAACACTATTTAAGAAGCCTTATCTTCTTTAGATGTCGATTTATGGCAAGAGGCTATTAATGATGAAATGAATTCTTTGGAAACAAATAAAACTTGGCATTTAGTGGACCTTCCTCCTGGATGTAAAACAATTGGGTGTAAATGGATTCTTAAAAAGAAATTAAAACCTGATGGCACTGTTGAAAAATATAAGGCACGTCTTGTTGCCAAAGGTTTTAGACAAAGAGAAAATGTAGACTTTTTTGATACATTTTCACCCGTGACTAGAATAACGTCTATACGTGTACTATTTGCTCTAGCTGCCTTAAATGATTTAATTGTACACCAAATGGATGTTAAAACTGCATTTTTAAATGGAGAATTAGAAGAAGAGATTTATATGGATCAACCTGAAGGTTTTATTGTACTCGGTCAAGAAAATAAAGTATGTAAATTAGATAAATCTCTTTATGGACTCAAACAGGCACCAAAACAATGGCATGATAAATTTGATAGCCTAGTCATCTCCAATGGGTTTAAAATTAATGAAAGTGACAAATGCATTTATTATAAATATGTAGAGAACATTTGCACTATCATATGTCTTTATGTTGATGACTTGCTTATATTTGGTTCTAATATTCATGCCGTAGAAAATGTTAAATCATTATTATGTGCCAATTTTGATATGAAGGATTTGGGTGAAGCTAGTGTAATATTGGGAATTAATATTACTAGGTCAGAAAAGTTACTTTCTTTGGATCAATCTCATTACATTGAGAAAGTTCTAAAAAAATATAATTACTTTGACTGTAAACCTGCTAGTACTCCATTTGACCCTAGTGTGAAGTTATTTAAGAACACTGGCGACAGTGCAAACCAAAATGCTTATGCAAGCATTATTGGTAGCTTACGTTATGCTACAGATTGCACTAGACCTGACATAGCTTATGCTGTGGGAGTACTATGTAGATTTACTAGTAGACCTAGTATGGAGCATTGGCATGCTATTGAGAGGGTCATGCGGTACCTTAAAAGGACGATGAACCTCGGATTACACTATAATAAGCATCCCGCTGTCCTTGAAGGATTTAGTGATGCAGATTGGAACACCCTATCTGATGATTCTAAGGCTACTAGTGGATATATATTTAGCATCGCTGGTCGTGCAGTTTCTTGGAAATCTAAGAAACAAACTATTTTGGCTCAATCCACTATGGAGTCTGAGATGATAGCACTAGCTACTACTAGTGAAGAGGCAGGTTGGTTAAGAAACCTCCTGTCAGATATCCCTTTATGGGAAAGACCGATACCAGCCATTTTGATTCATTGTGATAGTACCGCGGCTATTCCAAAAGTTGAGAACCGTTATTATAACGGTAAGAAACGACAAATACGTCGTAAGCATAGTACTGTTAGAGTATTTATCTCTACGGGTGCTGTAAGGGTGGATCATATACGGTCTGAACAGAACTTAGCTGATCCTTTGACGAAAGGACTAGCTAGGGAGAAGGTGTGGAACACCACGAAAGGGATGGGACTAAAGCCCTTGGATAAATGAGTCATTTGTGATGGTAACCCAACATATGGACTGGAGATCCCAAGAAATATGTTCAAAGGGTAATAACAAGTCATAAGTGATATGGGTTGAATCATGCGAATATTAATTAATATAGAATGGGGTTTTACTCCGAGTCCATCCCTATGGAGAATGATATCCTGAAGCGATTAAATGATGAGTTATTATAACTCTTAATGAGATCTACAGCTCTATTTTGAGTGGGGTACTTAGCTACAAGAGTATTCTTGATAGACTCACCTATGTGAATGTGGAAGTGTGGCCACTTCCTATGGATATTTTGGGCAAATTCCTAGAGCGTTCACTATACTGGGATAGAAGCACATGGCCGTAACGTGCTAGATATTAGAACTACACCCAAGTAGGGTTGTGTGTGGGATGTTGTCAGAGATAGAGTTCAAAATTACGGTTACTCTAGTATATTCTGAATCATCTTTACTACGTAAAGGTTCAAGTCGAAAGACACCTTTGCTTATGCACAATTCTATGAATTATTGCTCGATAAAATATTTTTAAGTTTTGCAAGTGGGGGATTATTGGAAACAGCTGTCGAAGACAGCTGTTAAAATGAGTTGCAAAACTGAAATGGTTCTCTCCGTGTCCCACATCGAAAATCTTTACAAATTGAGTTGGGTATATTTACAATTTTTGTGGAACTAATGGGCAAGCCCTTTGGGCATTAGATGTTTTGTGTGTATGAGTGGGGGACCTATTAGGCCAAGTCACACACGCGCGCGCGCGCCGCCGCCGTCCATCCGGCCCGGCCCGTGCCCGTGTCTGGGTCTTGGGCTAGGGCTCATTAAGAAATAATTTTTTGGACAAATACATAATTGTTTTTTGGGCTTTATAAATTATTTTTTAACTTTTTTTTAATTCCGAAAAATTAAAACGTGTTTTATTCTGAGTTGATTTCTTCAACCGAGTTGCCCACTACTTCCAGTTTTTTCTCTCCACGTTTCTTTACCAACGTCTCTTTTTTGTTGCCCATAAAAGAGGTTGTAGCCTCCGTTTTTTGACACACAGTTATCTCAAACAGTTCTCATATTTTCAAACCTGCGAATTTTTTTTACACAGATATAATTATTCATCCACTGAATAATTATAACGACACAGAAATATATAATCTTTCCCAGATTATTTATATTTATCATGATCGAGCAGTATATATATTTTAGAATGGGTGTTTGATTGAACGAATCAGATTCGTACTGCTGATTCGTATTATTTTCTGAGGCTGTTTTATCCTTGGGGGTGACGGGGTTGTACACTGTCAGTACAAATTGGAGGCAGAGCCACGAAACACCTTAAAGAGAGCGACATTGTCCGTGACTCAGCCATATTTCTGGACTGTCCAGTTTCTGATTTCTTATATTTTTCGCCTTCAATTTATCAGCTCCTAAATTGGGTAATTTCGTTCCCTACTTTAATTCTGCATTTATTTAAATTGCTGCTACAACATAGTTGTATATATATCAAAATGTTACCTCAAAACAGTAAACCACCGGAGAAAAAGTAGATCGGAAAAACACGGTCGACGGAAGCAAGCTTAAAACAGGACCACATCGGAAACACCCAATGCCGAAAAAAAAATGCAGATCCTCCAAAAATACGTCGCCGGAAAAAATGGAAACCGCCGGACCACAGAACCAAAAATCGATAAAAAAAAACGTCCACCAACGCCAGTACAGGGACCACCAGCAAGCACAAAAAAATTCGTACCGCCGAAAATAAACACCGGATCCAAAAAGTGCAAACCGAAAAAACCCACTTCCAAAATCGTAAGCACAAAATCCGAGCAAACCAAACCAAAAACTCCCAAAACCAAATCTCAACTCTCCCAAAAATTTGATCTAAAAAAAATCAACCCAAGGTTGAAGGGAAAAAGGAGAGAGAAAGAGGGAGAGAGCAAATGAAAAAGTTGGGAGAAAACAACTATTGGCAGATCGTGGTCTTGTGAGAGAGAGACACAAAACATACTAGGGATATTAAGGTTGCGTTTGTTTTTTTATCTGAATCTAAAGTTTGAATCTGAAATCTGAAGACTGAATCTGAACTCTGAAATTTGAATCTGAAAAATATGTTTGTTTTTACGTCTGAATGAATGTATTTAGACTGATTCAGACTTCAGATTCAGACTTCAGACCTAAGTCTACATCTTAATCATTAAGAGACAAATATGACCGGTAACCTCTTAATTATTTAAAAAAACAAACACTTTTTTATACCTCTTAAGTCTGAATGGTTCATATTCAGACTTAAGAGGTAAAAACAAACGACCCCTAAGTATTTAGTTCTATTTATAATGATTTATTTGTCACTATTCTCATATTTATATTTTTTTAATTGTTGATTTTATACGGGACATGTGTCATTGTCTATAAAAAGAAGGATGGGTAGTTATAGAAAAATTATAGACGATTTTGGGTGGTTATTTAACTTTTTACAATTTAAAAAACACATGAAAGTGGACCCTAAATACATCTTTATAAACGGGATTAAATCTAAAAAATCTAAACATATAACCCCAAAACAAAACACAAGCCTCAATAGGCTCTAATCACCAAACCCAAATGACACGTCAACTCAGACATTGAGCCACACAAAATATTGAAACCACAAATTTTGACACAAAACCATCAACACCCAAACCCATGTCTATAGAAAAAATGAAAAGATGCCTGATTAATGTTGTGTTAAATTAGATAATTAAACAACACACATGTTTAATTAAATGTTGTAATTTAACACATTAAAAAATAAACACTCATAAAAATACCAATTCTAAAAAAGATAAAAATGAGACTACAAAATTATGTAACCAAAAAAGATTATTCTGAACATAAATTTTATTTTATATATCAAGTCAAATGAGATAAAGACTTGCAATATAAAATAAAGTTTAAATTCAGAAAAATATAAAAACTCACACATGAGAAATAAAATATATAAAAGAAAAAGTTTGATACCCAAAATGATTTGTACACTACAAAAAAAATTATTTTTATCAAAAAATAATTTATATAATAAATCAACATAGGAAAATATGATTTAGGATATAAAAAATAGATTTTAATAAAAATAAAAAATGCAGGAGCATAAAAAATAATTGTCTCAAAATTGAGCCAACACACGAAGAACGAGATTTTCATGTGACACCCCATAAAATCTAATAATAGACTAATTAGGTTTAATACAAACTCATGAGAATCAAACAATTGAATATCATTCTAAGCATGACTCTAATATAACTAAACACGTAAAATCAAGAACTGAAACATACCATTGCAAACCACATAGCTCTGATACCAAACCAGCCAATAGTATAAATCCATCACCTAACTATAATTATATCAACGTAAATCCAACTACTAAAATGATCTTAGGACGAAGGTGACAAAACTCTCTATGTCTTGAAAAATGTTATTAAGAGACGTTAACATCAAGAGTATTTAATGTAACCATATAAATGAGATGGGATATAATATAATTACACATTTTCATCTCATCTTTTAGTGTCCTTTAAATTACCCCAACCCAGCAATCCTATATATCACATGAGTTCAATCCCAGACCCAGGTGTACCCCATCCTTACAAATTATCCATCTCATTTGAATATTCATAAATGATTGTTCTATACTTATCAAGTATATATCAAATTAATGAATAAATTTCTAAGTGTATATCCATATAAGTACTACTCATATCAAATACACAATAACAAACTATCAAAATATTGAAATGGCGCCATAGTAAGGCCCATGGTGGATCCCCTCACAATTGATTGGGATACTAAAGTGAATGTAACGCCCGCTTCCACGATTTTGATTGTACTCATGTGATTTGGAAACTTAGTATGACCCATTTAGGATTTAGAATTGGTAAGATGGATCATGGATCAAATTTGGGTAATGTGGTGGCCCTGGTGCGATTAAACTGGATTTGTAGGGTTAAAGTTTGTATGGGGTATTAGTGCGATTGTTCGAATGAATAAGCGTTCCATTAAAACGAGGAAGGGTATGTCGTTCGAACGAGATTTGAACGACCTTCTGACGAGAAATACCTGTTCGTTTTCCATCACTTTATAAAATCTCGTTGGAACGCCCTCGTTCGAACGAGGTGTGTTATCGTTCGAATGGAGGGTGAATTTCCATTCGAATGAACAAAAATTTTACCTTATTTTTAAATGTCATTTGACTCTCGTTGGAACTCTCGTTCGATTGAGAGGGAATGTCATTCGAACGATATGGGAAGTCATTCAAACGACCCTGCCAAAATCAGAATTTTTTGCAAATTTTAATATGGTGTCGTGACGTGGATTGTAGGATTGGATGATCTGTCGACCTCTCAGCTAGGTTAAAGGATTGATGGACCAATAGATAAATGGTTGAGTTTAGGGGAATTTTTAGGACTTAGACCTTTGGATTTTTGGAGTATTTAAATAAGGTTTTGGCCCATTGGTGGCATTCCCAATCAGATTTGGTCTCTCTCTCTAGCTCTTGGACCTCCTTCAACTACCACTACCCTAACCCCACCATTCCTCCACCCGAAACCACCATAGATTAACCATTTTCTTCCATATTTAAGCTTATAAAACTCATATACACCACACGTTTGAGCAAGGTGGGATTTCATGGAGACGTTGTTGGGTATTTTCGGAGAAGAAGAAAAATAATAAGGGAGCTAGAAGGGGGTTTCCTTGGAGATTTCGTGGATCACCTTTTCTTGAATCCACCTTAGGAGGTGGGAGGTTTTCATCACCGTCTTCTTCATCCTACCATTGTTGGAGCTTCTTTGAGGTGGAAAAATTTACTCTTTAGCTTAAGAACTCTATTTTCCATAGTATTGGTCTTGTAGTTAGAGTTTATAAGAGTAGAATGCATATATGATTTAAGAAGGTTATTTCTTGTGGTTTTATGTAAAAGGGTTTATAAATGATTTCAAAAGTTTTGAGTAAAATGATATATTTCAAGAAAACTTGGTATTTACACATTTTATGGAATAAAATATTTAAATAATATTTATCTTGTTGAAGATGTTTTATGAATAAATTCCATAATGTTTTCTTGTAAAAATTGGAATTTTTATAAAGATAGACATTATTCAAGTTTTGAAGAAACAAAAATGGCATTTGGTCTTTAAAAGCCTGTATATGCAAATATTATGAAATTTCTAGAATGAATCATTTGTTAAACCCATTTAATAAGATTTTTTGACTTAAAATACCCCTTCCTATATATATGAACTTGTAGTAATTTGGTAATGAGCATATAGACAAGTTTAATGAAGGTTTTAGGGGTTTTAACATAAATTAAAGAAAATAAAAAATTTAGCCCTTAAAGTGTGTGAATAAGTGTAGAAAATGTGATAAGTGGGTATTTTAAGACTACATGGGAAAATAAAGGGAAAATGATATTTTCTTACAAAGTAGTCTTTAAAATGTCAAATGGTTTCCTTAGTGAAGAAAGTAATGAAATAAAGAGATTTCAAACTTTAAAACGGGTTTAACTCCAAAGAGCTCAATGAGTGTTAATGAGTAAAAACATTTAAGAAGTGAGTGCGTATAACTTAATAATGTTTTTGGCAAATCAACAC